>CM045493.1:18770312-19370312 GCA_024704745.1 Rosa lucieae | reverse complement strand
GTAATTGCTGCCTGGTAAACAAATTCAGAGAAAGCGAAAACCCAAAAACATCAAACTCAAACTTATCACTTACAAATTAACAAACATGCTCTAGAAAGAGAGCCCTAAATTGACTTGTAACATAGCAAGAATTAAGCTGTTTAATATTGAGGAAAACTTACCTGAGGGGTTGGAATAGTGCGAGGCTGAGAATTCTGAGGAGGAGTTGTGTGAGACCGAGAGAATTCAGATAGAGATGAAGGTGGAGTAGTACCAACTCTGACATTTTGGGCCAGTTGGAACCGTTGAGGAGGAGGAGCAGCACTTATGGTCTTAGCATTGATAGCAATTCTCAAAGGGTTTGTAGGATTAAGCCTCTGCAACATTGATATATGAACATCTCTCTGATTACTCTGATTATGATCATTGCTCTATTGTTCAAAACCCACCTCACCTTTCTCCATATGGAACAAATCAGAACATTATGGAATTAATTTATTTCAGAAAACATATTTCAATGTAATCCACACAAGTATCTACTATCTAGTACAGTGGCATAAAAGAAACAAAATCGTTGCACATCCCAATCACTAGACCTCTAGTCTTTTGTTTTTTTGTACTCTGCATAGTATGCAACACAAGGAAATATACTAAGAAAATTTGCATGACAAACTGAAAACAAAACATCAAAGACTATATCTTTTTATCTTAATGAGTAGAGAAATGTAAAAAGCATACCAAAGAGAACTGGCCCAAGAGAACAGAAGGTCATCTTTCTCTTAGGCCACACAAAGCAGCAGTAGTAGCAAAAACTATTATTTCATTAAGTAACCCAATTCATCACTCATCAAACTCTCTGATTATACGAATTTATATGCGTGTAATTATATCTAAAACACTATAAATAAGCAAATCCTCATGTCAATTAATATGTAATTAATCCATTTTTATTTATTGTGTAGGAAATAAGCGGAATTGCAGAAATCGAAATAAAATCGTGAAAATTGAGCAAAATGGATTTTCCGGGAAAAGAATGAAACTGTCGGCACAAGTCAACCATGGTCAATACAAGCGAAGGAGCAAACCCCACTACAATGATGCGTGCAAAAATTCTAGAAGAAAAATAAACATTTATTTAATTAAATATTTGTTTAACTAAACATTTATTTAATTAAATGTTTGTTTAATTAAAAGAAAGGAAGCATGATCAGAAAGCATTTTCAATCAATCTGTGCACGGACAAATGCCTTGCAATCAAGCAATTCACCCATTGGTGAGCACGTGCCCAAGACCTTATCCATTTCTTTTCAAAAATCACAGCCAGCCAATTCCTTTCACGTCTCTCTCTCTTGGGAGCAAACAAAACGACCCCGTTTCAGTCACTTACTCTACCCACACACAAGACCCTACGAATCCAGCCATATATATATTGATTCATTTTGCTGTTGGAGAGGGGAGATACCTAGGCCTCATCAAAAAGCCCGCGGATCAAGTGGGCCGATGGAGGCCCGCCGGCCCGGAGGGCTTTTAGCCCGGCCCGGCCCGTCAAAAAACCCGCAAAAGCCCGCCTTGGTGGGCCGAGGGCCGGCCCGCCTAAAGCCCGTAAAAACCCGGCCCGGCCCGTAGGCCCGGCCCGCCAAAGGCCCGCTAGGCCCGGCCCGTAAAATCCCGCTAGGCCCGGCCCGTAAAAGCCCGTAAAATATTTTTTATATATATATATTTGTAGTTATGTGTGTGTGTGTTTATAAATATATATACACACACACACATAGATATATATATTTTGTGTTTTATTATATATATAATGTGTGTGTGTGTATGTGTGTGTGTGTGTGTGTTTATATATATGTATATATATTTATATATGTGTGTGTTTATTATATGTATATATATATTTATATATGTGTGTGTTGTTTATATATATAATATATATATAGAGATATATATGTGTGTGTGTGTGTGTGTTTATATATATGTATATATATTTATATATGTGTGTGTTTATATATATAATATATATATATAGAGTATATATATGTGTGTGTGTTTTATTTATATATATATAGAGATATATATATGTGGTGTGTTTATATATAATATATTATATAGGATATATATATGTGTGTGTGTGTGTGTGTTTATATAGATGATAATATATATATATATATGTGTGTGTGTGTGTGTTTGTTTATATAATATATATATATATAGAGATATATATATGTGTGTGTGTGTGTTTATATATATGTATAATATTTATATATGTGTGTTTATATATTAATATAATAATATATATAGAGATATATATATATATATATGTGTGTGTGTGTGTGTGTGTGGAAGTTCTTATACTTCTATTATTCTATATAGAATATGTGCATATATATATTCTACATATCGGTAATCGGTTGACCAATTAGATCGGGTTCAAAACTATGGTGAAATTGACTAAATTTTTAACCACACGCATAATTTATTGTAATAAACTCATCCAACGGTCGGTTTTTCCATTTTATTTGAATTGATATGGGTTGCTCTTTGGAGTGTATGATATATAAATATAGGTTTATAAGAGTAACTAAGTTTGACCTAGTTGATCGAATTCTAAACGATAACCAAATTAGCTGAATTTTCTACAACCACCATAAAACATTACAATCTCTCAATCGAGCGGTTGGTTTTCTGAATTCATTTTCCACTTCATGGTTGCTTTAGAATGAACCTAAACAATTTAAATGCAATGTATATGTCATACAACTTTAGGAGTAAAATTGGTTATGCCAATGTGTTTGTAATTAAAATTAATTTTTTGTATCTTATGTCCAAGCACATCCATAGATGGGATTATACAAAGGTGATGTGAAAAAATAAGCACGTTTCGAGGTTGTCACGCCATTGGTCAACCAAGAAAACATATAAGTGACTACGGTTGACCAATTAGATCGGGTTCAAAACTATGGTGAAATTGACTAAATTTTTAACCACACGCATAATTTATTGTAATAAACTCATCCAACGGTCGGTTTTTCCATTTTCTTTGAATTGATAGGGGTTGCTCTTTGGAGTGTATGATATATAAATATAGGTTTATAAGAGTAACTAAGTTTGACCTAGTTGATCGAATTCGAAACAATAACGAAATTGGCTAGATTTTCTACAATCACCATAAAACATTACAATCTCTCCATCGAGCGGTTGGTTTCTCCGAATTCATTTTCTACTTCATGGTTGCTTTAGAATGAACCTAAACAATTTAAATGCAATGTATAAGTCATACAACTAAAGGAATAAAATTGGTATACACCAATGTGTTTGTAATTAAAATTAATTTTTTTTATCTTATGTCCACGCACATCCATCGATGGAATATATACAAACGTGATGTGAAAAAATAAGCACGTTTCGCGGTTGCCACGCCATCGGTCAACCAATAAAACATATAAGTGACTACGGTTGACCAATCCGATCGGATTCTAAAATATGGTGAAATTGGCTAAATTTTTTACCACACTCATAATTTATTGTAATAAACTCATCCAACGGTCGGTTTTTTCATTTTCTTTGAATTGATAGGGGTTGCTCTTTGGAGTGTATGATATATAAATATAGGTTTATAAGAGTAACTACGTTTGACCTAGTTGATCGAATTCGAAACAATAACGAAATTGGCTAGATTTTCTACAATCACCATAAAACATTACAATCTCTCCATCGAGCGGTTGGTTTCTCCGAATTCATTTTCTACTTCATGGTTGCTTTAGAATGAACCTAAACAATTTAAATGCAATGTATAAGTCATACAACTAAAGGAATAAAATTGGTATACACCAATGTGTTTGTAATTAAAATTAATTTTTTTTATCTTATGTCCACGCACATCCATCGATGGAATATATACAAACGTGATGTGAAAAAATAAGCACGTTTCGCGGTTGCCACGCCATCGGTCAACCAATAAAACATATAAGTGACTACGGTTGACCAATCCGATCGGATTCTAAAATATGGTGAAATTGGCTAAATTTTTTACCATACTCATAATTTATTGTAATAAACCCATCTAACGGTCGGTTTTTCCATTTTCTTTGAATTGATAGGGGTTGCTCTTTGGAGTGTATGATATATAAATATAGGTTTATAAAAAATTAGTGTCTTTAAAAATTTATTTATCAATAAATTAGTATCTATATATGAATATAGATTTTTTTTGGTACAATATAGTTATATAGATCTATTATCTTTGGTTGTATTTGATCATTATCCATTGAATTTCCAAAGCTTGATTAAAAAAAAAAACTTGTGTCTTTAAATATTTATTTATAAATAAAGCCCGCAAGGGCCGGCCCAAAAAAGCCCGCAAGGCCAAGCCCGGCCCGGCCCGGCCCGAAAAAGCCCGCAAGGCCCGCTTTATATGGACGGGCTTGGATCCTTTGATTTTTAATAAAGCCCGGCCCGGCCCGGCCCGCAATTATTTAAAAATATAGCAAGGCCCGGCCCGGCCCGGCCCGTTGACGACCCCTAGAGATACCTACACGGCAGCCGCACTACACCAAAACAGGGGGCAGCCTTTGGGCTGCTCTCATTCTCTTCTCCCATCTTCTTCTCCTCCATTTTTCCTCTTTTCTTTAGTTTTATTTTAGGGATTTCAAGGATTTACTCACCCAAACCTTCAAGGATCTATCAAATGGCTCAACCTCTACAAGATTCAATATTTGGGTATTTTGTGGGAGTTGTAATTCAAGACTAGTCATGCTAGCTTTTTAGCTATTTATGATTTTTCTTGTTTTCTCCTACACTTCTCTACTCTTTTCTATTTGAATTTTGTAATTTTGATGTCTATGATTATGAGTTGTGAGTAATTTTCTTGTTCGGGGTTAGGGTTGTGTCCCTAACCCAAATTTTGTGTAAAAAATGTTTAATTTAATGTAATGATGCAATTTTCATATGATGGATGCTTATATCTATTTTTGTTGGGTTAAAATCCATGTCTAGGATCCTAGTCAACTCTAGGGTGTGTATTTTGAGTATGTCTAGGATGGAGTTAGAGGCTTGTCCCCCTCTAATTCCTAAGTTAGAAATCTTCAATTTCGTATTCGAGGGGTTATAAGCATGGTGATTTACACATGTTGCATGATTGCGCGGGCGGGTCGCTTAGTAGTCTAATTCCTCGATCTCTACGCCTCTTGATGTGAATTACTGATCCTTGAACCGGCTCTAATTCATGCCAAGTGAGTTCCTACGGCCCTTGAACCGGAGTAGGAATACCATGAAAGGGAATTTAGGTCCTTGAGCCTTGAACTGCCTTGGATACGACTGCCGCCAAAGTAGGGATTTACATCTACATTATATTAGCTTCCGATACATAGAATTTGGGTGAAGGAACCTCCCTAACACCCGACATTCCCATTTATTTGGTTACACTTTTATTAATTTTTTTATTTTTTATTAATTGCTTTACATTTCTTTACATTTTGTTAATCTAAAATCATCTCTCAAAATATTGAATTTCGACTCATTGTAGATAATCATCACTAGGCTCTTAGTTGTGATTAGGCTTTGGTGAGAACCAAAACCGAGCATTGCTAGGGCTTGGTGCCTTAGATTAACATTTTTATTTATTTTCTTTTTCTTTTCTGTGTTTGCTAAGTGTCTTTATTTTCGATTACCCAAGGATTGTGGGTTAGCCACTAATCCCCGTGGTACAATAAACTTTGGGCATAATATTTCCCTATTTTGAAAATGATATGTACGCTTGCGTAAATATGTATCCAAGTCACTCTCTCACCTCAACAACTTAACTTCTCAGAAATTCAACCACCTCTTGTTTTTGTTCTATACCAATAATTACAGCAACATGAAGTTAAACAAGGAATAAACAACAGGGCAAGCACTCAAAACGAATCAAACAACTTGATGATATGGTAATATTCACAAGTAACACAACTAGTTAATAAGTGGGTGTCCTTATTACCAGAAATGCCACTATGATGCTTCATCTTGACAACCAATTGATGTCCTATTTCAGTAGGGTTTCCAAAATTATTTTGGTAATCAATTTCAACTGCAATTTAAATTTCAGATGCTTTCCCTAATAATAATCAAAGCCAGAATATACCACTGTGAAGTGTTATTAGCTAAACAACTAAACGGAGTTGAGAAGACTGACCTTGGTGGTTTTAGGGAGCTCGTCACAAAAGACCTCGCACATGACGTCGCCAAGATTTGTGTGAAGAGTGACGGACTGCCACAATCAAATAACGAAAACAAAAGGGTTAAATCAGCGGTTTCCCATATTCATTTGGCCTAACATTCCCAAAGAAATTCCAACAATTTTTGAAAATTTATCTTAGTGATTAGAGAGAATAAGACAACCACTGAACAAAATCCCGAAACTTAAAACCCTAGAAATTTAAATTGAGATTAAATTGGGGACATTTACCTTTCGGGAGAGAATCAGCTACCATGGGGTTCTTCGTCATCTATGCTAGACACCAACTCGATCTTCTTGACCCGTTCATAGGGTCGAAGGAGCTCGAGCTTCAGGTTCTTCTGCTCATATATAGAGAAAGATGACGAAGAATGGGAGAAGAGAGGGATTCCAATCTAGGGCTCTCTCCATTAAATTTGAAGCGAGAGTGATGGGATGAATTCACCATCAATCCTATGAGGTGGAGACTGGTTTTGTTGTCAGAGAGAGGTGAGAGGTCCAAGGTTTCAAAATCATGGATTTGGGGTCTAGAGGGAGAGAGGAGAGAGGGCTAGGTTTTAGATATGATGGATTTCGACACCGTGTAGAACAGAGAGATATGTTGTGGGTTGGTTATGGGTCTGTGTCTGTGTCAAGAGAGAAAATGGGGATAGAGAGGCGCTGTCGAGAGATTGAGGAGCTGTGGGTATTTTTGTTATTCTTTTGCTAAAGTGTTAAGGCTTTAAGCCCAACTATATCTATTTTGACAAAGACTCACACAACAGATTTTTATAAAAATGTGGTCTGAATGCAGCCATTTTAAATTTAAGATTTGTCTCCTATCAATTTGACTTCCCTCTTTGGGGAGCTAGAGAAAAATGGTGGTGGGAAATCTCCTCCTTCTGCCAAACATATTGATTAGACCACAGTTTTGTTATTTTCAGTCGTATGATTAATACATGTTGGGGGGGG
Organism: Rosa lucieae; assembly: GCA_024704745.1. Taxonomy (NCBI): domain Eukaryota; kingdom Viridiplantae; phylum Streptophyta; class Magnoliopsida; order Rosales; family Rosaceae; genus Rosa; species Rosa lucieae. The sequence goes on along the minus strand of CM045493.1, from coordinate 19,363,174 downwards.
GGGGGGGAATTTGGGGTTTGAGATAGGATTTGGCACCACTTACGTGGTGGGAAACTTGCCGCTCAATTTTTTAAGCGTCACACAATGGTTTTGTCCTTAAACGCCTTCTAAACTAATTCATAAGTCCATATCAGACGACGAATTTTGTAAAAACGACGTCCGAAAAAATAAAAATCTGTTGTAAATGATAATGACTATTCATGCAGTAGGTATTGCTTAATATATGCGATTGACAGACTAGTAATGTATGCGATTGACAAACTCGTAATGTGCGATTGATTAGTATAGCTATTATGTATTGCCTTTTGTATACATGATGTAACCCTATATAAACCTCATGGTGAGATGAATACAATACAATTATCCAATTCTCTACAACACGTTATTAGCACGATACTCTAACCCAAGCCCTAGCCAGAAAAAAACCCTAACACCCGAAATTTCTTTCACCAAAAACTGCCGCAAGCTCCTAGCCCTTGCTGCTCCTAGAGCCCTTGAGCACCTGTGTGCCTCCTACTACCCCTGCAGCATCGTCGCACTCCTGCTGCCCCTACAGCACAGCAGCACGCTCGTTTCAGTACAGATCAGCCTGTTTGCACCCCCCGAAATGTCTTGATCAGGACCTCAGATCAAAATCCTTCCTTCATCAAAGTTGTTCGTCTCTGCCTCTTCTATATGACCTCCAAATTTCAGCTCTATTGGAGTCGTTTTGGGATCTTTAAACCATTCAAAGTGGGAGCAGTTCAGAAGCGAATCTGCTCTTAATTTCAACAAGTTTTAAAGATTAAAGTTCATGCTTTCTTGTCTTTTAAATTCCTTTATTTTCTACAGGATTTTCAATATACGAACATGAATTCGATTATTTAATAAAGCGGAATTATGGGGATTCACGCTTAACGAACTAAGAGTGTTCGTATGAACTAAGAGTGTTCATAATGCTCAGACTAAGAGCTTCCGTAAGCATCAAATTGTGACCATATTAAAACATTATTGTTTGGTCTAATCCAAAAGAGATTCTTGGAAATTGTTTTCTTGGTAGCATAGCTCGGAAATCTTATTATTTTAGTTTTCGTGGAAGTTTAGCTACGAAACTAATATATCCTCTCTTCTTATTTTCAGGATGTCGAATGAACCTAGACTTGACTTTCCCATGCTTGACTCAACAGGCTCGGATTACCACAGTTGGGTAACCGATGTTGAGAACCACCTCACTTCAAAGGGAATATTACCCATAATCCAGGCACCTAACCCGGATCGTGTGTTCGTGCGAACACCTACAAAGCATGCTCAAGTAGTTATCTTGATGCGGCACCATATGGACAAGACACTCAGATTGGAGTATATGTCGATCAAGGATGCAACAGTGCTATGGGTAGCGCTAGAAGAGCGCTTTGGCAATGTCCAAGATTCCCTCCTCCCTGACTTGAAGGTTCAATGGAACAATCTGCGATTTGCTGATTTCAAGTCTGTTGCTGAATATAATTCAGAAGCTCTTCACCTACAGTCCATGTTGAGGTTTTGTGGACAACCTATCATAGAGCAAGAGCTAATTGAGAAAACTCTCTCCACCTTCCCCGTTTCAGCCATTGTGGTATCAAAGCAATACTGCACTGAAGTCAATGCTGGACGGATCACGAGGTTTCATTAGCTTATCAATCTCATATTTGTATTGAGAAACATGATAACATACTCGTGAGGAATTATAATTCAAGGCCCATTGGAACTAAAAACGTTCATGATGCGAATTATAATGCACCCAAAAGATGGCGCAAGGAGCGGAACCCTAAGAATAAGGGATATGAGGGACGCATGGATCCATATAACCGCCCTAACAAGGAAGGAAACCGTAGGTTTGGTGCGGATACACGTGGTGGCAATGACACACGTGGGAGAGGTGGCCGTGGTATCCCTAGTCGTGGTGGTGGCACCAACCCTCCTAGGGAACACCCACAACGTGCACAACATGCACCTCAGTTAAAGGGAGGCAACCACAATGACATGTGTCATCGATATGGATCAAGTGAGCATTGGTTCAAGCAATGCAAGGCAAGCGAGCAACTAGCTTCAAGATACAGGGCATACAGGGACCTGATAGAGAAAGACATGTACCTTGCAGAAGAAGAAGAAAATGGTGGAGACATCCATCTCACCATAGAGGACTTCAAAGCTGACGATGAAGTGCACAAGGATGCCGCAGACTTTGATTAGATTAGTCCTTTTATTTTCCAAGAATTTTTGCAATGGCAATATGCCTTAGTCAATAAATGACAATTGTATTAAACTCTTTCTTATGTGGTGCACCTAATGAAATATGATGTCTAGGAAAGTCATTGAGATTAATGGTACTTAAGAGAGCCTCGCTCCACCAACATCTCTCTCTACTTTCCTGGTCATATTTGATTGAAGTTACCAAACGGATAGAGTGACTACAATGTGTCTTAGTTTGATTTTATTTTGGATTAGACTTTTTGGGACCTTTGATGTAATCATTGGCTATCTTTATTAAAAAAGTATCGTATTATTATTCGATATCATGGATATGTTTTAATTCCGAACTTTATTATTTTTCAGTATGTTTCCTGGAGAGTTGGAATGCCTTGTTGATAGTGGCACCACACATACTATATTGCGACATAGGCAACTATTTCTATGGATGACGCCTAGTCGATCTTCTGTGACTACGATGGCTGGACCATCACAATTGATTCATGATCGAGGACCAGCTCAATTTATGTTGCCAAATGGCACAAGTATTAATGTCACCAAAGCTCTATATGCTCCTAGGGCTGGAAGGAGCCTATCGAGTTTTAAAGATATAAGAGATAATGGTTTTCATGTGGAAACACATTGTGAGAATGGATAAGAGTTCATTTGCATCACCTCTAATGACTACGGACATAAACGAGTATTAGAGAAACTTATGTGTCGATCTAGTGGGTTGTATGCAACCACTATTCGAATTATTGAATCCAACCATGTCATGAGAGATGACTTATGGGATTCTGACACATAAAGGCTTTGGCATGACCGTTTGGGACACCCAGGTCGTGATATGATGATCCGTATATTAAATACTTCAAACGGACATCTATTTTTCAAAACGAAAAGAAGTCAGAACCAAAATTCGATCCAAGGTAGGGCTGGCGCCGCCTACCCCCTGAGGCCCAAAACTGGTATTGACGCCACCAATACCTCCTTGGTTCCTTTTTCTACTTCTAAATTCAATTGTGACTTCGTGGCTCAACCAGATACTTCCCTGGTTGCTTCTAAAGACCATCTTTCGTTTTGCAAAGCCTGCTCTTTAGCAAAATTAGGATCGAGACCATCCTATGCCTAAGAAAAATATTCCATTCTTACAAAGAATCCAAGTGATATTTGTGGACCTATTCAACCAACTTGCGGACCATTTAGATATTTTATGGTGTTGGTTGATGCATCGACACGATGGTCACATGTCATGCTATTGTCCACAAGAAATGCTACATTTGCTAAACTCCTAGCACAAATCATTAAATTAAGGGCTCACCACCTTGATCATCCCATTAAGTCAATTCGACTTGACAATGCTGGAGAGTTTACATCAAAAAATTTTGATGACTATTGCATGTCCATTGGGATTGAGGTTGAACACCCTGTTCCTGATGTTCACACCCAAAATGGTCTCGCAGAAGCTGCCATTAAAAGACTTCAAATGGTCGCTAGAGCATTGGTTATGCGCACCAATCTCCCTGTTTCTGCTTGGGGCTATGCAATATTGCATGCAGCTGTGCTCATTCGTCTGAGGCCTACTGCCATTCAACCCTTTTCTGTGTCCCAGATGGTTACTGGATATGAGCCTGATGTCTCACACTTACGCATATTTGGGTGTACAGTTTATGTGCCAATTGCGCCGCCACAGCGCACCAAAATGGGTCCTCAAAGACGATTAGGCATTTATGTTGGATATGACTCTCCAACTATTATCCGCTGCTTAGAACCCTTGACAGGCGATCTATTTACAGCTAGATTTGCGGATTGTTATTTTGATGAGATAGTCTTCCCGTCGTTGGGGGGAGATAAGAACAATAATGTTCAACAGGAACGACAGGAATTGTCGTGGTCTGTCCCCACTTTGTCTCATCTTGATCCCTGAACTGCACAGTCCGAAATTGAAGTGCGGGCAATTCTCGATCATCAGAATGTAGCAGACTCTATGCCTGATGCGTTTTCTGTTATCGCTAAAGCGACAAGATCACATATACTTGCTGCAAATGTGCCTGCAAGGATTGATGTCCCTAAAAATTATGGACATGGTGCCACCCCTAGGGGTATTGGGCATGGCGCCTCCACCACTAATAGTGATGGCAATATGGCTCAGGCCGGGCTCCCAGCAAGGAAACGTGGGAGGCCTAAAGGTTGAATGGATTCTCGCGCGAGAAACAAAGCGAGTTTGGCACAGAAAGATCCATTAATCATCGACATAAATAACCCGTCTCATGAAGATATTCCGGATTATGGTTATGTCCAAGAGACATCATTGGGGGACGCTCCAATGTTACAACCAATTCCAGAGAATAGGGAGATCTCTATGAATTACACTAGTGTACATGAGACGTTGAATTGATATTCTATTATCCTTGATGATGTGTTTGCATATTCTATTGCTCAAGGAATTATAGAACACGATGATATCGAACCTCGCTCCATTGAAGAATGTCAACGAAGAGCAGACTGGCCTAAATGGAAAGATACGATCCAGGTTGAATTGGATTCACTAACAAAGAGACAGGTATTTGGGCCTATAACACTGACACCCCCAAGTATAAAGCCTGTTGGCCATAAATGGGTCCTTGTCAGAAAGCATAATAAGAAAAATGAGGTTGTTAGATACAAAGCCTGCCTTGTAGCGCAAGGTTTCTCACAATGCCCTAGAATCGACTACGAGGAGACATATTCTCCCATAATGGACGTTATAACGTTCCGCTACCTTGTCAGTTTGGTAGTTTCCAAAAAACTTGACATGCAACTTATGGATGTGGTTACAGCATATCTCTATGGGGATCTAGATTCAGAGATATATATGAAGATTCCAGATGGACTTCAATTACCCAAGTCAAGTGGCTCTAAACCACGGAGCGCGTTTTCAATAAGATTGAGACGCTCACTATATGGATTGAAACAATACGGACGGATGTGGTATAACCGTTTAAGTGACTACTTGATTGGGAAGGGATATGTCAACAATGAAATATGCCCATGCGTGTTTATAAAGAGGACAAGTTCCGGATTTGCAATTGTAGCAGTTTATGTCGATGACATGAACCTAATTGGAACTCTGGATGAGTTAAAGGAAACTGCTAAGTACTTGAAATCCGCATTTGAGATGAAAGATCTTGGGAAAACAGGTTTTGCCTCAGACTAGAACTCGAGCACCGTGGTGATGGGATTATGATCCATCAGTTAACATATACTCAAAAATTATTAAGGCGCTTTAATGAAGATAAAGCAAAGCATGTGAGTACTCCCATGATCGGTCGTAGTCTTGAGCCTAAAAAAGATCCGTTTCGTCCAAGGGATGAGGACAAAGACTTATTAGAGGCTGAAGTGCCACATCTAAGTGCAATAGGCGCATTATTGTCTTAGCTCAATGCGCAAGACCAGACATCTCATTCGCAGTGAACTTGTTAGCTCGACACAGTTCTGCGCCAACACGCCGCCATTGGATTGGCATAAAGACAATCTTTCGATACTTGAGAGGTACGATTGATATGGGCTTGTTCTATCCCTATAGAGAGAAGAAATAACGGAAGTGTGGGATCAGACTCCACAAGGCAAAACGCCACCTTCCGTGCTCCTCCTCCCTTCCATCAAAATGAAAACGATGTCTTGATGGGTTTTGCTGATGCAAGGTATCTCTTTGACCCTCACAAAGGTCGCTCCCAAACAGGTTATGTCTTTACCATAAGAAGCACTGCGATATCTTCGAGGTCTACAAAGCAGACCCTTGTTGCTACTTCCTCAAATCATGCAGAGATTATCGCTCTACATGAAGCCGGGCGAGAATGCATATGGTTAGGTCTGTAGTTAGACACATTTGAGGAACTTGTGGTTTAAAGTCTACCACAGATGAACCTACATGCATTTATGAAGATAATGTAGCTTGTATTGAGTAAATGAAGTTAGGTTTCATCAAGGGCGACAACACCAAGCATATATCGCCTAAGTTCTTTTACAATCAGCAATAACAAACATTTCTAAATATTGACGTGAATCAAATCTGTTCAGAGGATAATGTAGCGGACTTGTTTACCAAGTCGTTACCTAAATCCACCTTCGAGAAACATGTGAAGAGCATCGGATTAAGAAAGTTATCCGAACTCCCATAATTGTAGAAATCAGGGGGAGACCTTGACATCAGGGGGAGGTATGATGTCTACATGTTCGATCTCAAAGAGTGAATGAAGTGTTGTGCTCTTTTTGCCCTTCGACTAGGGTGATTTTTGTCCCACAAGATTTTTGTTACTTGGCAAGGTTTTTGACATGGCAACTTAGATGCGCATAGCAGAGCCAACATTATTGACATGGAATATCCAAGGAGGAGTGTTGTAAATGATAATGACTATTCATGCAACAGGTATTGTTTAATGTATGCGATTGACAGACTCGTAATGTATACGATTGATAGACTCGTAATGTATGCGATTGACAGACTAGTAATGTATGCGATTGACAGACTCGTAATGTATGCGATTGACATACTTGAATTGTGCGATTGATTAGTATAGCTATTATGTATTTCCTTTTGTATACATGATGTAACCCTATATAAACCTCATGGTGAGATGAATACAATACAATTGTCCAATTCTCGACAACAAAATCAATCAGACGACGAAAAAGTATGATGCGTTGTGTGAGAGGCGTCATCTGATTCAATTTGTGTAGTAGTGATTCCGTATCTACACTACACCAAAAACTGAATCACACAACGGTGATCACACAACGGAGAACAAATCCTCTGTTGTCTGTTGATGACAATTGAATCATACAACACATTTAATAAATCTTCGTTGTATAAAGATGCTCAATTTCTGAAACTTGTAGTTAGGAGGTGATGGCACAACAGAAAGAAAGGTTATCTGTTGTCTGAATGAAGAAAAAAACCGGCATATTTCCCTCCTACCATTGAGTCAAATTTGGCTCCAAATTGTATCCTAGATGCCATTAAATTGGACAACAATTTATTTACTTCCGTTGTAGGAGTATACTTGCAAATCGTCATACAATGGTTTTTAATGTGCTATTGTGCAAGTGAGTACCAAAATTTGGAGCGATGGCTCCAAAATGACATTCATTCCCCCCAAAACAGGAAAAATTGACTTCAATTATTTGTTATGCTTGCAAGTTCTAACAACAGAATGAACTATTTCCGTTGTGTGAATGAGAAATTACTAGCCTAAGCGCCAAACCTAACATTTCGATTGCAGAGGCGGGAAATTTCCATTTTTTATTCCCTCAATGATGTAGCAAATCAAACAATGTAAATGTGTCTATACATTGTCTAAGTAAGAAAGAAAAAAAAACAAATTTTTAATGCCTTAGACAACTCAATATCGAGAGAAAAACTGGAGGGCACACTTAATGCCTCAGTATTTGCTTTAGCCGTCTTTCAACTCAAGAGAAACCCCGAGCTTTTGTTCATGCCATCTTCTCACCATCATACAAAAACACTTCTAACCATCACAAATCACCATCTTCTCCCAAACCCCGAGCTTTGTAGTCTGGATGAGCTTTTGTTGGGTTAGATTAGGGTTCGAGTTTGGTTAGATTTGGGGTTTTAGTTCTACTGAAAAGAGGGATTGAGTTCTCACTAATCGAGTTGGGTTCTAGTTGGGATTGAGTTCTCATTACATTCGGTTGAGAAGGAGGTTCGAGTTATTACCAATCGATTTCGGTTCGAGTTTCTGAAATCCTTGTGATTGGTGAGTTAAATTTGAGATTTCATTGTTGTTCTTCAGGTTTTAAATTTTGCAAATAAGTTCATTAATTGTCTTGGTTCGTTTGGTTCTCAGGAACATTCAATTGGTTTACTCTGTCTGAGTTCGAAAAGCATTTGCTGGGTTATGTATTGCTGTATTGTCGGTGAGTACTTTCTGAAACTGTAGCTATTATTTCTGAATTCGATTTTTGGTATTATTGTCATGTGCTTGTATCTGAATTTTGATGCTTTAATATTGTGGTTATTCTTTAACGCATATTTGCTATGCTATTTTTATTGTGGTTATTGTTAAATTCATTTTTCTGTGTTAAGCTTTTTGGGATGAATTAGTTTGAGCTTTATGGAATATAGTGACTGTTGTGTGTATTGTGGTTATTCATTAATTCATTTTGCTTTATATATTAAGACTTTTGGGATGAATGAAGTCGAACTTTATGGAACATAGTGACTGTTGTGTGTACTGTGGTTATTCATTAATTCATTTTGCTTTGTTTGGTAAGATTTTTGAGATGAATTTAGGTTGAGCTTTATATAACATGGTGAATGCAAGTGGTTGTGAAGTAAAACAATAACATGTGATTGTGCTTTTGTTTGTTATGATTTTGTTTGGGGTTGTGATATAGAAGGTTTATTTGTGATGTAGATGGATAGGTCATGGATGCATGCTGATAGGAAGTCTTACAAATATAAGTTAGGGGTGGGACTATTTTGTCAATTTGCTTTGGACAATGCTAAAGATCGGAACCACATTTGTTGTCCTTGCACAAACTGTGGAAATGTGGAATATTTCTCTACTAGTGTGATAAAGGATCATTTATTTGTGAATGGGATTGACCCTAGTTATGAGAAATGGACAGAGCATGGGGAGGTTGATGTTGAGTCGGCGGGATCAGAAAGTGATGATGATAGCATAGAGGTAGATCTCTTGAATCTGAATAAGTTAAGGATAACACAGGGGCAGATTGTGAAGTTGAATTAGATAGCGATGTGCGGTTGGAAGGTGATGAGGATGAGGAGATTTCAGAGGAGTGTAATGAATTCAGGCAGTTTGTAGAGGATGCCAACAAACCCGTATACCTTGGTTGTGATAGGCACGCCAAGATGAATGTACTTGTGAGGCTTTACAACTTGAAAGTCAAGCATGGTATGACTGATGCGGCTTATTCAGACTGGTTGATTGCCTTTTCAGAGTATCTTCCTACTAGAAACGAGATACCTACATTAGTGTATGAGGCAAAGATGGTTTTGAGTGCTCTAGTAATGGATTATAGAAAAATCCATGCTTACCCCAATGACTGTATTCTCTACAGAAAACAGTATGCTGATGAAATTCGATGTCCTAGATGTGGTATCTCAAGGTGGAAAGTATGCAAGAACAAGAAAGAAAGGGAGGGGGTACCTGCAAAAGTATTGTGGTACTTTCCTCCTATTCCTAGGTTTAAAAAGATGTTTCAGTCAGTTGAAACATCTAAGAATTTAACTTGGCATGCCATAGAGAGAAACAAAGATGGCTTCATTTGCCATCCCACTGATTCGAAATCTTGGAAGTTAATGGATGAAAAGTGGCCAGATTTTGGTTCATTCTGAGCCACGAAACCTACGACTAGCATTGTCATCAGATGGGTTCAATCCGTATAGCTCCTTAAGTAGCAAGTACAGCTGTTGGCCAGTAATTTTGGTAACCTACAGTCTGCCTCCATGGCTAGTAATGAAGAGGAAACACATGATGCTTACCTTATTGATATCAGGGCCTAGACAACGAGGAAACAATATTGATGTTTACCTTGAACCATTAATAGATGACCTAAAGCTGTTATGGGAAGGAGTGAAGGGAGTTTATGATGTGATTAGAAATGAAAATTTTACTCTTAAGGCATTACTATTCTGGACAATCAATGATTTTCTAACATATGGTAACCTTTCAGGGAGTACAGTTAAAGGCTATAATGCGTGCCCGATTTGTCTTGAGAAAACAGAACCCACGAGACTAGTTCATGGAGGGAAGATGGCTTACACCATTCATAGGCGGTTTTTAGGAAGGCACCATCCATATCAAAAACTAAGGGCTGCTTTCAATAACCACCCAGAACATGCAGCAGCTCTAGTGTAGTTAACTGGAGAAGAATTGTTGAGCAGGTTAGAGGAGGAAGTTCCAGATTGGCCTTTTGGGAAGAAATTTCCCCATCCTTCTTATAAGGGGGTTGAAGATGAAACTAGGCCTTGCTGGAAGAATAAATCTATATTTTTTTCAGCTAGAGTATTGGAAGTTTTCTCCCTGTTAGACACTGCTTTGATGTCATGCACATTGAAAAAAATGTGTGTGATAGTCTAATCGGGACATTACTGAACATTCCTGGAAAAACTAAAGATGGACTAAAAACTCTGTTAGATCTGGTGGAAATGGGTATAAGACTAGGATTGCAGCCCAATGTAGATTGTCCGAAAAAGAAACGCTTGCCATTGGCAAGTTGGAACCTGACAATGGATGAGAAAAGATGCATGTGTGGCTCTTTTCATGGCATGAAGGTTCCTCAAAATTATTCTTCAAACATTAGTAGCCTGGTTTCAATGGATGAATTAAGGCTGAGTGGACTAAAATCGCATGATTGTCATGCCTTAATGCAACAACTACTTCCCGTTGCAATCTGTGGTGTGCTTGAAAAACCTGTCAGAATTGCCATAATAAGGCTTTGCCTATTTTTTTAATGAAATATGTAGTCCCACTATAGATCTTTCAAGGCTTCCACAAATTCAAGCAGATCTGGAAACATTGTGTGAGCTTGAAAAGTATTTCCCACCTTCTTTCTTTGACATAATGATACATCTTACGGTTCACCTGGTTAGAGTAGTTGAGTTATATGGGCCGGTTTTCTTCCGATGGACGTATCCTTTTGAAAGGTATATGAAGGTGTGCAAGGGATATGTTAGAAACAAAAGGCATCCGGAAGGCTGCATTGTAGAATGCTACATTGCTGAAGAGGCAGTTGAGTTCTTAGCAGAACTTTTCTTTGACGACAAGACTACCAACAACCCCCAACATGGAGGACAGGCCTACATCAAGTGCTAATATTGAGTCTGTTTATGGCAAGGACTTTGACCAAGCTCATCTCTGCGTGCTTCAAAACACTGAAGAATTCAGAAGCTACTTTGTGTAAGTCACCGAACATTAATGTACAGCTATGCTTTTTAGCCTTCTTGTATTACTTATACACTAATACCTTCCATTAATGTGCATTTAGGGAACACTTGGACTATTTGAAGCGGGAATTCCCAAAGTACAAAAAGAATGATAAGTGGCTAGTAGACAAGCAAAACCAGACTTTTGCAGATTAGGTGAAAGACAGGGTAAGTAGTAGTCAGTTTCACTGAAATTTAGATGATCTTGGTTGTGAATTAATAATTCTGAATACCTTGTTTTAAATTTTTTTTAAAAAAATTTTGCAGGTTGCATCTGACCTTATTAATCCTGGTTTTGAGTGCCCTGAGATTGTTAGGTGGCTAGCAGATAAACCATGCCATGAAGTACCGAAGTTCAGTGGCTATAGATTAGGCGGAGTGCAGTCACTACTAAAAAAAATTGCATTTGCGACGGTTTTTCACTTCGGCAGCGATTTCCGTCGCAATTGATATCAATTACAACGGCAAATGTTCCGTAGCGAATAATTTTTATTATTAGCGACGGCAAATCCTTACCGTAGTAGGATTAGTTATTAATTGCGACGCATTTTCATGTCGCCGTCGCAAACATATACATATCTATTTTATTAAAAAACCAACTCCCTATCACTCCTCTTCCTCACTTAACCACCACTCCCTTCCCAAACCTCAACTGTCGATCACACCCTCCTCTCACAGATCGATCCATGCCCAAGCTCGACCTCCACTGCGCTGCCACCGAGCCCAAGGAGGCCAAGCTCTAGGGAGGCGGCTTCAAGGAGGGCATCACCGACGCCATCGAGCGCTTCACCGACACCGTCGAGCCCTTCACCGAGTCCATCTCCTTCGACAAAGCCTTCTACAAGCATGACATCATGGGCAGCAAGGCCCACGCCTCAATGCTCCCCAAACAGGTCCTTCACTTTAGTTTCTCCATTTTCAGTTCTCTCAATTTCTCAATTTCTAGGGTTTGATTTGGCTACTATTAGGGATTCATCACTGTCGATCTGATAGTTATGAACTGAGTTGGATGGAATTGATAGCTCGTTTACTGTTTGTATCTGAGTCTTTAGCTTCCAGATCTGATTTGATTTTCGTTTTTTTTTATTTTTATGTTGAACGTTTTGATCGCGATTTGTAGTGGACTGCAGAGGTTATCAGTATCTTTTTGTTTATTATATGTGTTATCTTTGGGAGCAAAGTTTCAAACACTTGCTGGTTGGTAATATTGTAGATCTACTATCTATAACACATGTGGTCAGATGGTTCCTGCTAGCTTTAATTGTTCATTTGTAACTTGGTAGTGATACCATAAGCACGGAGATGCAATTGATGCAATTCTGATGCAGATTAAGCAGCTGCAGGTTTTTGATGGTCTGTTTGGTGACAAAGAATGAGGGTTTTGGGGTTTTAAGTTGATTCCATGCATTGTGTTTTCGTTTATGGATGGGTCTGCTTGATCCGTAGTGAATGAAATACGGTGGTTAATTTGTGATTGAAACAAATAACTCTTTCAAACTAATCTGATTGCTGTTGCAACTATTAGTTTTTGTTCATTCTGCGTTTTATCCTCTGATATTTTAAAACTTTGCTCTTAATTTTACGATGGCACTGGTTGACTTGGTTCTCACTTTGTAATTCAATTCAGCAATACAGTCCTAGCAATTGGGTCATCACAGAAGTTTCTGCTTTCGAGTTTCAGTTATGATTTGAATACATTTATCTCGGTTAATGAAATTGGGCGTTAAATAATATTGTAATTTTTACCACGGATGCTCTTTGGCTCATCCTGGCATCAAACAATATGTGAAGTTTCTTATATAAAGGTTCGTTGAAAATGATTAATTGTGGCAATAAGGGGTTTTGTATTTTAGTAAAACTTGTGTGTGTCTTGTGTATTGATTGTCTTGCTACTTGAAATATTTGTCAAAGCTGAATACCCCATCATTCATTTTCATATAACTAATTACTTGTTTCTTATTTTCTGTTCTGTTTCCTTGAGCAGATATGGTTAAAAATAAAGGCTTCTTGCCGTCAGGTCCTTCGGAGATTCCTATTCAGCGTAACCAAATAAAGGAAATTATATATTCCTTACTTCCAGCTTGCAAAGAGCCTGATGTAGATTCTGGTATTCCCTTTAAAGCGGATGCAATTATTGCAAACCCCCCAGCATATGGTTAGCTTTCAACACCATCTATCTAATTCTAAGTAATACTAGATCTTTTTCTGGTTTTGAATTTCTTGGTTACTGAATTTGGGGTTGGAGGATGGGATACCGTGTGGTAATTGATTATCCAATACTCCAATAGACATATTATTTTGTTTCTTCCTCTAGCAGAGTTTGTAGGTTGTCTGCACTATTAACTTCCAAGATACTTATGCATATTATTGTTAATTGCATTCAGTTGTATTTTATAAAGAGAACTTTTACATGCACTTGCTTTGATTTGTCTATATTTTGCCACTAACCTGATGAATACATTTTCAGGGCATACTCATGTGGCGGAGTCACTGAAAATACCTCTTCATATATTTTTTACAATGCCATGGACGTAAGCCTTGTCTGGGTAATGTAATCTTTCTGAATTGTAATCTTTCTTGCATGTTGCTCAATGTTCTGTATTGGTTTTCACTGTTCTGGTAAATTTAGACAAGATTTTTTTCTGGGTTCCAGCCAACTAGTAATAATATGTTTAGAATTTGATGCTCGAATTGTGGGTGCAAGAAATAGTCTCCATCTGGGGTACTCCAGATTAACAATGTCCGACTGGGCAGTTCCACTTTGTTTTGTTTTGTTTTTCTTTTCAAAATTACTTATTTCTTTATCATATTTACAATTGTTATTAAATTAATACAATGATATAATCCACTGGTAATACAACAGAATTCTCTACTTGCTTATGAGATGAATGGAGAGGAAAGTTGAATCCTACAGTTATGCCATTTGTTCAGCTTTGCTTATCAATCACATGTTTCTGGTTTATTGCATAAGTATTTGGTTATGTCCCTGGTGCATTTTGGTCGGCCTTGTAATTTCTTGCTTTGCCTCCTTTTCATTTCTGCTGAGTAGATCCTCTAGTGTTCAATTTTTTGGCACATGGCATCAGTATATTACTCTCACATTGGGTTTTGTTTTATATTCTCTTATCATGTGAAGACTGAAATCCTGAAACTGATTTTTTTTTATTTTTTTCCTTTACCTAAGGTTGTTTTTAGAATGAGTTCTTTTATCTTGTCAGTTGGGTACCTTTATCTTGTTCTCTTTATTCATTGTTATTGATAGAGATTGTTAATTAAATTAACTTTATGTTTGTTTGCTTAGCATCAGTGGGTGTTGAGATGACGTGTTTGGAACCTAGAAGCCCACCTAGCCTAAATTCTATCCCTTCCACCGTTTTGCCTTTGTCTTCTTTTCTTTTTGGGCTTTTGTTTCCCATCGAGAAACGGATTTGGGGAGGGTACTACATAGTTCCAGATTTCTTTTCTTTGAGACGGGGGATTGAAGAGAGAAGGAAGAGAGGAATTTAGACCTTGGTTTTGAAAGAGAGTACAAACTAAGCTTGTTTCTGGTTTGGGTATTAAGAAGCTCGGGTACTAAGTCAAGGGTGAGGGTTTCATGTTTCTACTTTGTGGTATCCTCTATCTATTTTCTTTGTTTTGTTAATCTCCTTATTTGTTTTTACTTTGGTGTATTGGGTTTTGGATCCTAATTATATGTTCTGTTAGTCATCAACTCAGTATGTGTTTCGAATTGTGAATTTGATGGTTTTATTGTGCTGCAATTGTTATGGATCATGGTTTGAGAATTACCTTAAAATTAATTGTGTTTTCAATACTCTAGTCAACAAGAGAGTGGTGTTCGCAATGTGCACATTACATATGACGTGACCATGATTAGTGGCACGGTCATTGAGCTGTGGTAGCTCGGGGGCTTTGGAAGCCTGATTATTTTCATGTCTGAGTTTGCTGTGGCAACTGGTTGTGTTGGAGTGTAGATTTTTCTGTGATTAATACCAGTGGGTTGATCATGACTTGGGTGATAAATTTTGGTGTTGTTTACTTTTCATTTGGAGTACTGATTGTTAGTCTTTACGTTTTCATTTATTTTTGTTTAGCTACTCACTGAGCTTTAGTTGCTCATGCCTCCTTTATTTTATTTTTTTTGTTTCTTTGCAGATACTTAGGTAGCAGGGTTGTGAAAAGAGTGCCCGAGTGTTAAGAGTTCTGTCTTTGTAAATTTCCTTCTTTAGTTTTGATGTTTTGGTGCTACTGGGCATTATCCCTTGCCGTAAGGGTTTTGATCATGTTTCTATATAGTTCAACTCTTGTATATATGTAATATGTTTCTTTGGAGTGGTTTAGATGGTACTAGCTTTGGTGTGCAATTCACACCATTTTTTTTTTTTAAATGAAATATTCTTTTGCGACGGCAAAGTATCCGTCGCAACAAATTCACCCCAATTTTTTTTAAAATGAAATATCTTTTTGCGACGGCAAAGTATCCGTCGCAAATAGTTTAGCCATTGCGACGGCAACAGTTTTCCGTCGCAAATACTTTTTGCGACGGCATTTTACCGTCGCAAATGGATTTTGTGACGCCACCTATTGCAACGCCAACATTTCTGTCGCAAAAGGCTCAATTTTCCGTCGCGAAAAGTTTTTTCCGTCGCAAAAGCCCAATTTGCCGTCGCAAAATAGGCGTCGCAAAAGCAATTTTTTTTAGTAGTGAGTACAACACAAAACGCCGGGATAATCTGCTGCAAAGACAAAGTAGTGGGGTTTACTAGGTTGCTGAAATGCCTCAAGTGACTAGTGCTAGGGATAAGAACTCTATTACTCATGACATGACCTTTTATGGGGATATTACTGAAATCTGGGAGCTAGACTACGATCATTTTATGGTACCTATATTTAAGTGTGATTGGGTAGAGAATGAGAAGGGTGTTAGGGTAGATAAATTTGGTTTCACTTTAGTAAATTTGAATAGGAAGGGGCATCAAAATGACAGCTTTGTTTTGGGAAAATGTGTGCAACATATTTTTTATGCTCAAGACCCCATAGATCATAGGTGGTCAATTGTCTTGAGGGTCCCAAAAAGAGACTACACAGATTCTGTTTCGATGGATGAGCTGGGGGGACACTGTTATTTCCCATCATGCTGGTGCAAGTATTGTGCCTGCTATTCAGTCACTTGATCATGTGACGGATGAGGAACCAACGGGTTACCTGCGGGCAGGGGAGGAGGATATATTCGTTGATGGAGAATAGAAGACTTATTTGTATTGATTTCGCTTGCCATTGTTGTGATGGTTTCATATAAATCTATTTAAGTGTGTATTTGTAACTCAAGAGAAGCAAACTGAACTTCTACTGTTGTTAATGCGTGTTGATGGTTTAGTCTAATATTGGCTTATCATTTAGCTATATGTTATGTATCTAAATTTGACCTTCTACTGGATGTTTTTTCTTTGACATATGTTCACTAATGTGACTTGTATTTGTATAGATAATGGCGGCATCACAATCTGCAAGTGTATCAAAGAAGGCAAAGTCGAGGTCCAAGGGATTGAAGCCTAAGAAGAAAAAGTCTACGAAGTGCTCAACGGAAACATCAGTTTCTGCTGGTTCTCATTCAAATAAGCAGAAGTCTAAAAGAAAAGAGCATGAACCAACCGGTGGTCTAAAGTTGCTTAAGCCATGCGAGTGATTATGTCATGTATTTCAAAGCATAAAAGTGCAAGACAGAAGAAAACTGTTCTGTTTAACAGAAAAGGCACTCCATGTCGGAAAGTGGCTAAGGAGATGCAGTCCTACATTGGTGTATTGGCCCGTAGGAAGGTACCGATAATAAGGGAAAACTGAAAAAAGGCAACTAACGAGGAGAAGAACAAAATCTGCCAACGTGTTCAGGTATACTTGGCCCTACATTATAATAAGGGTTATTATCACAAATGGTACCTGAACTTATCATCTATTTTATCGATGGTACCTGAACTTCAATTTTGATCACAACCAGTACCTGAACTTTTCGATTGCATTTTAAATGGTACCTGAGGTCACCTTCGAGCACTATTCCGGCCAAAAAAAAAAATAAAAGAAAAAAAAATATAAGAAAACAAGTTCAAGGCAAGTCTATTACCAAAAAATCATCACTATATATGAACGCAACCCTCGAAATCATAAAAAATCATCACTATGATCGCCTCCCATGTCGTTTTTAGTCAGAATAGTGACCGGAGGTGGCTTTAGGTACCATTTAAAATGAAATCGAAAATTTCGGGTACTGGTTGTGATCAAAATTGAAGTTCAGGTACCATCGATAAGATTGAGGTATAGTTCAGGTACCATTTGGGATAATAACCCTTAATAATTTTTTGTTAGTATATGAACATTATTATTGAGGCATTCATGCTGAAATGTGTTAGGTTCCATTTTTACTTGGTCCTGAAAACAAGAAAATGGTTTTGGAATATGCAGCAACAAAGTGGAGAGAGTTCAAGTCTCGACTCACTTCAAACTACATTATTCCATTTTTGGGTGACCCCGAAGCCCTGCAATATCCCCCTGATGATTATTCTTTCGTTCAGGCATATCATTGGACTCTATTTGTCCAACAGCGGCATTCTTGGTATGAAATGCACTTGTTAACCGCTATTCACTTAATACTAGTCACAGTCTACCTTGGATTGATATGAAATAGGACTAGTGTAACTGAATGCCCTACTTTTGCAGGAAAAGCGTAATGTTCAGCAAGAGATTCGCCGAAGGAATAAATATCCTCATAGAATGTCTCATAAGGGATATGCTGGATTGGAGGAAGAGCTGGTTAGTGTACACTCTTTTCTAGCCTTTTATTTTTAAGTTTTTCCCATTGCTGGTGCATGGTCATTAAATGTTACACTTTGCAGGCAAAAGAAATGGATGAGGAAGAAATTGATAGGGCCACTTTATGGGTCAGAGGACGACAAACCAAGGATGGTCATTTCAAGGATGACAACACAAAAGAGACTGCTGAAAAAATAGTAAGTCCCAAAAATAAAACTATGAAAAGCTGCTATTAGGTTTGCGATGGATGAATTGGTAATTATATTATAACTTTTTTAATTAGGCGGGTAGAGTGCTTGGAGTGGGTGGTGTCATCAATCCCAATGCTTACTTCTACCTCCCTAAATGGAGAAAGGAGAGCCTAGAAGCAACTGTTAGAGTTAGTGTGCAGAAAATACTATCAGAGGAGAGAGAGAAGATAGTAGATGAGGCAAGGGAAAAGATAATTGAGGAGGCAAAGGAAAAAATTATTGCTGAAGAGCGAGCTTTTTGGTCTGCAAAATTTGCAGAACTTGAGGCAAAGGTAAATGGAAAGGAAAGAGATGGGAACTGTACTGTTGCTCATGGATATGTTTTTGCCCAAGGAAGTTGTTCACGCACAGCCGATGAGATTGCTCAACAACAAGCAAAAATTTCCTTAGAAGCTGAAGAAGGCATGAAATCTGTGGAAGGAACAAGAGTTTTGGAGGCTTTGGAAGTGATTGAAAAAAAGGCTTTGCGTACAAAGAAGGGTTCCAACAAAGTGGTGAAGAATGCATGTACATCCCACCTGCCCCAAAGTAGTTGTCGATGCGGCATTGCGTCCGAATCTGGATGAGACTATAGAAGAAAATGTTGTACCAATTGATATAAAGGATCCAGAGCAAGAGGAGGGGGCAGAATATGTGGATTTGACATTGCATGAACCCCTAAAAAAGGTAAGTTGAAAACAGGTGACACCAATAATGATACAATTAGTATGATTATGTATATGTATATGCGTGCGTGTGTATATGTGTACTTGTTTATTAGCAATTGTTCTTTGTGATTTGTCAGAACAAAAAAGCTGAGATTGACTGCAAGTTGGCAATAGGTTCCATTGACCACATTGTTGCTTATGCCACTGTCATGGAGGGTGATGATCCTTCTAGTACAATTCATGGTGCTCCACTAGGCAATGGTAATATGCATGTTTCTGTATATGCTGTAGTTGAGGAGAATGCAAAGATCCCATTTCCTGTGAAAGATGAAATTGAAACTGTTAAGCAGGCTATAGGGAGTTAGGTAGCATGGCCTACACACCTAATCATAATGTCACATGTGAAGGTAACCTACATTATCTATGTTCTTCGATCTAGTTTAGATAGGCTTCATTATATATAACTAATATACATTGTTTTTCTGGATCTAGAAAATTGTCAAGGAAAATGTTGAGAGAAAGAGGAAAAGGAGAAATATAGAGGAAGAAGACTCGGAGTTTCAGTTTAGCTTGGCGTCAATGGCACCTACATTACCAGATTCATTGAAGATGCTATGTATGTGGGGTGAGGATAAATTGAAGGAAAGGCGTACCATCTCCTTTTACATGGAACCTGAAGTCTTTGGATATTCTCGCAAGAGCTTCATAATAGGATCAGATGTTCGACGACTTGCAAGCATGAGGGAAGTCACTAGAAATTGCATTTCTGTGTACCAGAGGTATGAATGAAAGATTTTTTTTTTTTTTATGAATTCTTCTTAATGCCTTTATAACAAGTATAGTTGCTGGAAGTTAATGACTTGGTGTAAATACTTGTTAGGTACCACTATGAGAAATTGACTACATATAAAATGGTGGACATGGTTGCATTTGTTGATCCTTCACATATAGGTGCAGTAGGGTGTGGGAATGGAACTGCCAGGGCCCAACATATCAAAGATAGACTTGTAACTGCTAAACTAAGGCAGATGTTATAGACTTGTAACTGCTAAACTAAGGCAGATGTTCATGTTGCCATTCAGGGTAAATCCAATTGGTTTTCTTTTTTTATATATTCTGTTAGCAATTAATTTCAGTCCTGTTGACCATATATAATTTTAATTCTTTCAAGGATTATCATTTTGTATGCATGCATGTAGTGATCAGTGGATGTTGACAATTATTCATCCGGACGAAGATACTGCCTATTTTATGAATCCACTGAAAAGACGCTTACCCACTGGAGATTGGATGTCTATTGTGGAAACGTGAGTCACATGTATTCCTGATACATATTAAGATTAATGAAATCTATTTAAAGTAGGTTGTTACATCCTACCGGAAATGTCCCAGAACTTCATATTCTTGTTTTGGTGTAGTGCAATAGGTATGTATAATGTTGCAAAGAACAGGAAAGGCGCTCGGAGTTCTATAATATGGAAAATTTTGGCTGTAAGTTTCACCCAAGTATTTAGGTTTCTTGAGAAATCAGAATTTGATTCAATTGTTTTGACTTGTTTAATCATCATATGTTTTTAGGGCATTCCTCCCCAACCTTGCAACAAGGAGTGCGGGTACTTTGTGATGAGATACATGAGGGATATCATTGAGGATAAGGACTTATCATTGTTTGCTACCAAGGTACAAAGTAGCTATTAGTGTAGTCACTAAACTCAGTTTCTTATAACTTTGCTATGTCAATGAACCATTCAGCAAATTGATATAATAAATTGATTTTCAGTGGGAGAGGAGAGGCAACAGCCAATATACGCAAGCAGATATTGATGAGATAAGAAATGAGTGGGCGAAGTTTGTCGTGAAGAGCTATGTGTAGCCAGGCCATGAAGTAGGTTTTTGCAAAAAGAAAGCATCTTTTTTGTGCTTCTCTACTGGTACATTTTCATGCATCATATATGTGCCATGTTTTGGAACAATGTGTATCAACTAGCTTTTGATGTCCTAGTAGATGGGCATGCACTAGAATGTTTTTCTTCTTTTATTGTTGGCTTGAAATTTAGACAACTTTGTTTGGGAAATACTGCCTTTTGTAGTTTTATTTACAAAATGTTGGATTATGATGGATTGCTTGAAAGATATAGTCATTGTTCATTAGGTAAAATGGACCAAATTAATGCACAAATCAATTCAGAGAATGGATGTTTGCAGCAATCATACAACAGATTTTCAAAAATGTTAACCAACGTTGTCTGAACTAAAAATTCTGGGTATTCACACAACGCATTGATAGGTATCACACAATGGATTTCAATAAGTAACGTCGTCTAGTTTTAAGCTCATACAACAGAAAATACTAGAACACAGTTGTCTTACTTTTAATCACACAACAGCTAAACTACAAAACCGTTGTATGAAAATCTTAACCCATAAAGGCATAAAAGCAAATTCTGTTGTGTGAACTGCTACTCACAAGTGCTGCACATGGGTGCGTCCGACATCTGTCGAGCTCTGGGACAACGGTGTAAAAGAATATACGTCGACTGACTTTATATCATACAATGGTGAATGCACCGTCGTCTGATTTTTCATCACACAACATTGAGATAGACGACGGTGAGTCTTCAAATCAGACAACGTTTTTTTGCTGTCGTGTGATGCAGTTTTTGGTGTAGTGCTAGATCCCCATAAAGATATGTAGTGACCACATTCGTAAGTGATGAACTCGATTTGAGTTCTCAAAATTAACCATGTTAACAATTGTTAGTATATAGTAAGTAGGGATCGTTCTATCCGGGGATTGAGGGTGCTCCTGTCATTTAAAAGTCAAAGAAAATAATATTAATCACAAGTATACATTATATACGAAAATTACAAGAAAATGGGTTTTTGATTTGTTTTTATTTCTAATCTAAATTAACTAATTACATTAATCAATCAAACCATGAATCATAGATGAGATGGATGGAAAAGATGTATGATGAAGTCAACAACTATTAACACGAAAACAAGATAACAGATTACAAATCACTAATCAAAAGATGCACTTGGAAGAAATCAACCAAGAACAATGATGAACGCATGGAAAGTTCTTTTTACTTTCCTTAGTTAAGTTAACTAGATAAACGCATCATAGTTAATCTTATTAAACATGCAATGCTAGTGAGTGATCAATCCATTAACAAAACACATTCAACGCAATAAACACTTAGAAAGTTTGATTGATTTAAGAAAAACACACAAGTTAGAATGCTAATCAAGCATGCAATTCTCTTTGTTGATTTACCTAAGTAATTATAGGTTTTCCACTTTAATTAACAAGACCTAGAACACTAGAATCTTAGGATGGATTCAATCATGCATTCGAAACCTAAGTTGGCCATCAAAGAAATCGAAAATCATGAAAGGTGGGATTGAAGAAATCGCAATTTTTGTAATTTGAAAATCCTAAAATGTTTTCATGCTTCAAGGTTTAAGAAAACTAAACATCAATACACACACTTCATTCTAACAAAGAATCGAAACATCCATTCAAAACAATTATATAGAACCTACATAATCTGATTTTTAAGTTACAAGAACATAAAAACCGAAAACAAAAGATAGAGGTCATGGTTACACTTTTAAAGAAGCTTCAAGGATGCAAGAAGATCTTCAAAGGTGGTGGACAACAAGGAGGCTCACGGCAAGGCCTGCGAATAGAAGATGGAACTTTGCTTCACGGTTTCAAGTCTTGAACAATGGAGAGGCCAAAACTTTGAGAAAATAAAGGGGAGGAATTTCGACTTTGATTTTGGGTTTTATTGATGATTTTCACACTATACCTTCCCTCTTTATATAGTGCACGACATGCTAGAGTTTCATAGGTTATGCATGTCCTCTTGATTGCATCATTCGGCCAATGAGAAAATTCCATAAGAATTGGAGAACAAGTAATCTTCATCATTGCCGAAATCCTAAATGAACCTAGACCATATTTAGGCCTCCATGTATGTAGAATGTAATCAGGAAACCTAAATTGATATTTATTCTCTTTTATTTTCTTTTCCTGATTGCACACAAAGTGGAATTTCTCTCAAACTCTCCCTTTTTGGATTTGTCGAAATCTTCTTGAATATTCTTCTATTTTCCACGGCATAAAGCAATAATTATGGGATTTGTCGAAATCTTCTAGAACATTCTTGAACTATCTTGAGTCATGTTAAAGCCACAGCATCTCTAGCCTCACCAGGTCTCCTAGTAGCATCAGGAGTCCTAATGTGATCAGGTTTGCTAGTCCAACTGGAACTCT
This sequence comes from Rosa lucieae, assembly GCA_024704745.1. Lineage (NCBI taxonomy): Eukaryota > Viridiplantae > Streptophyta > Magnoliopsida > Rosales > Rosaceae > Rosa > Rosa lucieae. The sequence goes on along the minus strand of CM045493.1, from coordinate 19,340,032 downwards.
TCCATTTCTCATTTCCGAACATCATTTTTTCGAGCTCACTCCTAGTTGACTTAGGATTCCTACTTCAACTAGGATTCATTTTCCTAGTAAGATTAGGAAAGCTTCATTTCTCAATTTCTTTGTCATTTATGCTCCTTATTTCTACCTTGCCTTTATTTCTTTCATTTCTAGATCCTGATAGCTTATTTCTTGCATTTGTAGCTCAAATGTACCTAAATACAATAAAGTAAGTTAGAAATGATATTGTTAAAGGAATAACTAAGTAAAATGTAGAGAGAAATGCACTAAAAACATAGGAAAAATTTGTCTCATCAGTAAACTGCATGTTTAGTTTTTCAGAAACTACCAAACTGACAAGGTAGTGGAGTGCAATAACATCCATTACGGGAGAATATGTTTCCTTGTAGTTGATTCTGAGGCGTTTATGAGAAGCCTTGCACCATAAGGCGAGATTACCATCTCCTTTTCTCATCACTCTTTCTAACGAAGACCTATTAGTCAACAGGTTAGGAGGTGTCAACATCACTGACTCGAAAAGCATTCATCTTCATTAGAGAATCCAACTTAATATGGATCGCATTTTTCCATTTAGGCCAATTTTCTCTACGTTGGCTTTTGTTCATCAACAGAGTATTATTCGATATCATTGGACTCAACGAACTCATGAGCAATGAAATCCGCAAATACATCATCAATCATGATGAAGTTTCTATCCCACGTCTCATGTACACTAGTGTAATTTTCAGAGAGCTCTATATTCTCAAGAATAGGTTTTTACATTGAGGCGTCCCCCAATGATAACCATAATCTGGAACATTCTCGTGAGACAAATTTTGAGTGTCGATGATCAAATGAATGGATTGTGTCAAAGTATCTTTCGTATCCACGGGCCTCCCAAGCATCCTAGCTGGGGCCATGGTGTGAGCCCCGAGAAAACTTTAAGGAATTAAGAGGAGATTGATTTTTTATTTTCCGATAAGTGATGACGACACTCGGAGAATTTTTTTGGAAAGTTTTACTGAAGTGGATCTTTAATTTGTTGACTCGAATGTAATGTACGGGTCACGATGAGTTTGTGGTAATTTTTGTAAAATTTTCCAGACGTCAAAACTATTAGTTACGAAATTGGGAAGTCAGGAGTTGAGAAATTCATTTTTCAAGTAAAGGATTTAATTTCGATGCGATCTAGGCCGTTGGTTTCACGCCGCTTCATCCTTGCCTTCAATCTGAGTTTATAAATTACTGAGGTTAGATCAATAGGTCGAGCAGGCTCCAGATTTTCAGAGAATTGGTGACCCATTTTTTAGGCCCGCGACCCGCGACGAAGACCGACAATATCTCCTCCGTCTGGCCATTTATCGACGGCGTACCACTGGCGCTAGGATCGTCTCAACTTCGCGACCAAGCCTATGGCTTGGATTTCCACCGACGAGCTCCGACGAAGCCAATTCGAAGCCTCTGCGGTTTTCTTGAGTTTCCGGCGACTATAGTTGTCGATGATGACATGCAAGGTATGAAATTTGGTCTAGTCGTTGAGCTCTACGTGAATATAAAATTGCATTTTGGTTTCAGTTGAGATTTGGGAAATTGATATATTTGGTGGGTTGAACACCGTATGTTTTACTGTGCATGGCAATGGGTTTGGTTCTTGCCAGTCAATTCCCAATCTTAAATGAAGTATCTGAGCTAGAATTAATTCTTGAATATAACTTAAATGCAGAATGATCATGATGGTGAGAATCTGAGAGTTAAGCTATCTCTGTTTATGTAAATAGAGAACATAATAGCTTTTGTTGGCGTTAATCAGAATGGATGAGATACGCCCAACTTCTCAAATTTGAAAACTGCAGGTAAATGGTTCTGTCCTTGATTATTTGGGTTTTGAATATGTATGGAAGTAAATTATGTCGTTGGCCTATGTTTCTTTTTCAAGAAAGCTGGAGGTTGGAATAGCCAAGGTCGTCCACATGAGGAAAATCTCCCTCTGATCGATAACTAGACAAGGTGAGTAAGTATTATGTATATGTTGTATAAAATAACAACATGAGGAAAGAACAGTGAGTTGAAAGAGAGGAAAAGATATGCACTGTGATATTGGTATCAAGTGTAGTTATAAAAATATATACTTGAATTATGTCTTGGAAATGGATTCATTCTAGTAATGGTTAATTGTCAAAATACAATGAAGGTGCTGGGTTTGAAATTTATGTCGTTAAGATTGTAAAGGTTGAGTTCGATAAATATTTGGGTATTGAGTAATAAAGAGAAAGGACAGATTTAAGTAAATGGTTTGCTGGGCATCAGTTGCTTTTGATAATTTAAAGAAAGAAAATGGTGTCCAAAGTGGTCTAGTATGAGGAGATACAAATGTACCGACATATGTTTTATCTTCTTGTTGATCAAAAGGAAGTTATCTTGAAAATAGATATTTGGGTGTCCATAGTAATTGGAAGAACTACACCCAACGAGAAAACTGATGTACTTTCTTGACATTGATCTAATGGAATTGGTTGCCTTTCGATAAGACTTATTGGTTAGAAGTGCTAACACTCTAGTTCTATCGGACTAGGACTCCAGTTACCCAAAACATGAAACGTGGTGGTGTTGGCTTAGGAAAGCAAATGGAGTCAAAGCTGCAATATTCCAGGTAGGGGATTCTAGACTCACCTCAGTAACTTTTATGCACATATTTTAAGGAAATTAATGATGCATGAAAAAGAATTTGGTTTTTATTGCATTTTCTATGAGTTATTGTTTGATGACCTGAGAGTGAGAGGAGCATAGCGACTTCCTTGGGCTTTCGATCCCCTAAACCTCCAGAGGGGCTGTATGGACTGAAGAGTGTCTGACATCCGTTGAGGTGTGGCACTGCTTCTAAATGATACAGTGTAAGTAGACACTCTCGCTACACCTTGCCGGTGTAAACGATATTAATCGCGGTAAGGTTGTAGTTGGCATAGCGATCAGTCATCAGGTTTGTTTCATTCTTTTGGGCCCTACTATATTTATATAAACGAACTACGGTTTGTGGTTTCGAACATTTTTATCTATATGCATTGTTTCTCACTTACTTTGCCAGCACCTATATTTTAAATTATTTTCCCATCTAGCTGGGGTAGAGTCTTATTGAGCAGCGAGGACGAAAGCTCACCCCTATAACAGTTTGTGGATGTAGGTATTGTGTACGAAGACGGGACAGTTGGATGATGCTAATTGTGGCTTAGTTACCTGGTACTTTAAATGGTCATCGACGGAGTTAGATCAGCGTGACAGGTTCTCTTCTTTCCTTTACTCTCGTGTAACTTGTTTACCGAGGTTGTGATTATTTGTAAAATACCTCTTTTGTATATTTTTCGGACTTTGGCCTTGAATCGGATAAACATTTGATAATTTTTTTGAAATGACTTGTATTTGTTTTCTTTAAAGGATTTCCGATGGTTTTATAGTTTTCACCTCACTTAAACAACTGCTTCCGTGCTCAAGTTTTCCTAATGTATTTACTAAAGCATTTTTAACTTCCTTGTGTTGCCTTGCGGGTTCTTAGGACTTGAGTTAAGTATCTTAGCCTAGGTTATAAGGGCACGTGGCACTGTAATGTACTCGGTTTGAAGAGGTGCAAATCGGGGCGTTACACATGGCCTGTAACGCCATAGTGTCATTCTCTATAGTGTTAGTGCCTTGTCTAGCTCTGTGTAGGGTGGCGCTACATCCTCTTGTAGGGTCATCTATCCTTGCAGACATTTTTGCAGTAGATATGTGTGATCTTGTCACTTTACCGGAGATCGAGATGAGACATAATAGGGACATGCCACGATGATTCATGTCGTTCATGTTGAACATTCATGCTCTTATCTCCCCCTGATGATGGGAAGATTGTCTCATCAAAGTGACAAGCTGCAAATTTAGAGGTAAAGAGATCGTCTAGCAAGGGTATTAAGTGGCGGGCAATTATTGGAGTCTCAAGTTCAACAGAATTTTCCATTCATATGTGAGGACCCATCTAAGTGCTTTGTGGCGACGCAATAGGCACATAATGGTACACTCAAATATGCGTATGTACGAGATACTGGTGCCCAGTCACTAGCTGTAACGCAGAGATAGATTGAGTGGTGGTGGGTCATAGACGAATTAGCATAGCTGCATGCAATATTGCATCACCCCAAGTGGATATAGGGAGATTGGTGCGCATTACCAATGTTCGAGCTACCATTGTAGTTGTTTCAATAGACCATTTGGGTGTGTACATGGAAATATGATGTCCAATATCAGTCCCAATGCATTAATCATCGAAAGTTTTCGATGTAAATTCTCTTGCATTATCAAGTCGAATTGATTGAATGGGATGATCCGGGAAGTAGGCCCGTCGCTATGTGCTAGGAGTGTAGAATAAGTAGCATTACAAGTGGACAATGGCATAATATACGTGACCAGCGTGTTTGCACGTCAACCAACATCATGAAATATTTAAACATCCGCAAGTTGATTGAATTGGTTCACAGAATCCCCTCGGATTCTATGTAAGAATAGAATAAGTATTTACGTATCCTTTGCTTAGGAGGGTCTCAGTCATAATTTCTTTAAGAAACGAGCTTTGTAGAACGAGCGAGGGGCCTTAGAAGCAACCAATGAGGATTTTGGTTTGGCCAGAGCGTCTTAAACGTTATTGGAAGCAAAGTTTGGTTATTGCAATATCACCTGGGGCGCCATCACCATGATGTACTCCATTCATGGTGTCATGGATATTGATTGCGTTAGCCCTAGACTGGTGGTGGATGGCGGCAGTGACAGCGGTCACACTTAGTCCAGGAATCAACCATTGATTCTTGCTTTGTTTCGCTTGAAAGAATGGATGTATATGTGAAGTCTTTAATAGATAGATCATCATATCATGATTAGGATTACCTATCCTGTCATGACAAAGCCAATATGTGTCTAAATCTAAGAGATCTTCTCTTATAACTTTATTGGATTTAATGGCTCGAATAATGGTAATATAAAAACCACTAGAGAGACACATAAGTTTCTCTAAGATGCGTAGTTATTTGGAATCATTAGAGGTAATGCAAAGGAACGCTTTTCTGCTCTCTATATACGTTTTCGCATGAAATTCGTTAGCTCAAATAGCTCTATAAGGTTCAATTTTCCCTAGGAGAGTAGAGAGTTTCTGTGACAATAATCAAGGTGCCATTTGGCAGGCTGAATTTGGGCCCTTCTATGTCCTTGAACTAATCCTGATGGCCCAGCCATCGTAGTCACAAAGGAATATGCTTAGAATTAAAATGGAGTCATAATGAACAGAACTCGAAATTTTATTCATAAGCCAACGAAGTACATCATTATTTCTTTGACCAAAAGAAAATATAATCCGAATACTAGTGACTTGCTGCATATACTCTCGCAAGCGTACGAATCTTGTCAAATAAGGGAAGTGTTTGGAACTTAGTTATCGTACCTCGGGGATTAGGTGTAAGACCTAACCGAGGTAATTGATGCTAGAATAACTTAAAAACATACAATGAAAGATAAAAATAAAATATAATAAAATAATATTCATAAGGCACTAAGCCTCGGCAATGCTTAGGTTAGTTCATACTAAGCTTAATCAAAGCCGCCACTAACTTGTAGCCCAAATGAGTTATGCACAATAGAAAGTAGAATTTTGTTTGGGAGTTTTGAATTGAGAATCAACTAAATTAAATACAAACTAAAATAAAAGCAAACAACTAATTATCAAGCAAGAAATTAAATTCTGATTTCAAATTAATGGGAACATGGGAGTGTCGGGTGATTCACACTAACTATCTTGCAAAGATCGATGCCAATTTCACAAATGCATGCATTTCCTATATGTGTTAAGTCCTGTTTCTAGTACCGGTCAAGGCTACTAAACCAATTATCCTTTTGGTGCATTGATTATGCCGATTAGGGCCACAATCAACTCTCTAACTTAGTCATTACGCCGGTTAAAGCCACAATATCTAAAATTAGAGGCCTAGAGAGCAAGATAATAGAGACTCAAGAAAGTTTAGCTACAATTAAGCTAGCTAATGGTTATCATACTTAAATCTTAGATGCCACAAGACTATTAAGTTGTCAATTTATCAATCTATTCATTACAATTCCCACAACATAATTTCAAAGGGTGACAAAGCCTAAAAACATGCTTCTTAGGACCAATAAATTCGGATTTAAAGCATACACAATGAAAATTGTATTATTAAAATTAAAGCATCAATATTTATACAAGATGAGCTAGGGTTTCACAACCTTAACTCCCAAAATTAAACTACTCACTACCTACACTCAAATACATCATCCAATACATAATAAATTAAGAGAAAGGTTTGCAGGAGAGAGAGAACACAAATTAGGCTCACAATTTGCTATAGGCAAACATGAACCCAACTTGATATTAAGCCCCTACTCTTTATCAAAAGTAAAATCTCTTTGTATTGATGAGCAACTGATGGTGTGGGTAGTAAAAGCCCCTTGATTTTCCTTGAAAATTCCTTGAGAAAAATGGTGGAGAAAAATAAATTGGAAAGAGAGAGATATGAGAGAGAAGGTGGAGGTGGGTTGCGGCTGCTGTAGGGTTCTCCCCAAAGTTGAGATGAATATCTCTATATATATGTGACTATGTGTCATCTGTCTAGGTGGGAAGAGAGGCTAGTGAACTGATTATCAATGAACGGCTAGGATTCTAAGAGGAAGAAATGGGAGTGAAGGAGTACCTCGTATCAGTGGTCTTCCAAGAGAAAGAAAAAGCAACAAGACTGCCACGTGGCAGCATTTGGTTGGCTTGAGAGAAAGAAAAGAAGAGGCTGATGGCATGCACGTGGGTTTTGGAAATCAAAGTGAAGACTGCTTTTGTTTGCTTCTTTGCATGATTAATTAACTAATTAATCATTTGATTAATTAATTTAATTAATTAAGCACCATTTCTTTTCCTTGTTTTTCTTGTTCTTGATCTTCTTTTCTATTTTACTTTCTTTCTCTCCACACTCTCACATATAACTTCATGGGTTGGACTCCACTTTCTCGCTTGAGTTTATCATGGTTGACCAATGCTAACTTTTTGTCTTTTTATCGAAAACTCCATTTTGCTCCAGTTTTACATCATTTTCTCTCGATTTCCGCAATTCCGCTGATTTCATACACAATAAATAAAAATGGATTAATGACATAATAATTGACTTATTTCTAATGTTTTAAATACAATTACATGCATAGAAATGCGTGTAATCAACTAGCTAATGCAATACAATGGTAGTCGTTTGAGTTCTTTCAGTAACTCCAAAATAAATATGACCATGTGAGTAGAGAGATGTCGGTGGAGCAAACCTCACTTAAGTACAACTTATCTCAAAACCTTCCTAGACATTATACTCACTTTGGATGAGCCTAGTTGAAGAAAACCAAACCAATGGCATTTAGTACAAAATATATGGCAATTGTCTATTACATCTCTTGGAAAAATAAAGACTTATACAAAATTTCCAGTCTCTTGATCTTGGCCTGATTTGAAGTCTTTAACCCTTAGTTCCAGGTCACCTTCTTGATCTTCTTGTTCCACGTAGTGAGCTTCTCTTGCTTTACAATATGCATTGTAGGCAGTGACAATATTTTCACGAGCTCTACAAATGTCTGCCCGATGACCGGATGCTCCACATAGAGAACATACATCTCTGTTCTTAGACTCCCTTGATTGAGGTGCTATGAAAGCGTAATAAGGATGGCTCTCAATGTTGGTGGCGCCACCAACATGGCCAGAGAGGTTGCCTCTTCTCTCTTTCCACGTTGACATTTTCGGTTCTGTGTCCACCTATTTTGGTGGTTGCCTTCCTTATAAGAGTAAGAATATGGACTAGAACGTCCAGAATTGTCTCTAGATATAGGGTTTCGCTCTTGGTGCCTTCCCTTTGGGGTGTGAATATAATTGGACTCCAGAATAGTCTTTCTTCCCACGGGTCACGAATTATAGTTCTTCACAAAGATGTTGTCATGTTTTTCAGCAACATTCATGGCTCCAATGAGCTCATGAAACGTTATGATCGGTCATGCAGTAACATTGATTGGATAGTTCTTAGCAACCATCAAAGTAGAGATGGGGGAAGGTAAACAGTCCTCTCAATCAACATCACATCTGTGATCTCTTTACCACATAATTCCATTAAGGATTTAATGCGAAGTGCTTCAGAGTTGTAATCAAGAACTGTCATGAAATCGCAGAAGCGGAGATTATGCCATCTCACTTCTAGGTCAGGAAGTAGGGAGTCACAGACGTTGCCAAAGCATTCTTCGAATGAGACCCACAGCCTTCTGGGGTCTTCTTCATTCAGATACTTGCACTGGAGTGAATCATCCATATGTCGAGTCATTTGGATGACGGCTTTTGCCTTATTTGCCTCCAAGGCTGCTCTATTTGCTTCCAAAGATTAAGCTTGCTCAACAGTTAGCACGTCCTAACTAGGTTCAAGAATTGTATCCAGGATTCCTTGGGCCTTGAGATGCTGGCGGACATCACGAACCCATTTGTGATATCCAGAGTCAGTTGTCTCTAATTGAGCAAAGTTCAGTTTGTTCAAGTTACCTGAAAAATGAACAAGAAAATAGGTTAGTTTCGGAGTGGAAAAAGCTACCATGAAAACAATAGAAATTTCTTAGCGTAATCACTTCCAAAAAATTCGATTCCAAGAGATATTGGATTAGATCGAAACAATGATGTGTGTGGTCAATCGTATATTCTAACCAAAAAATTCGATTCCAAGAGATATTGGATTAGATCGAAACAATGATGTGTGTGGTCAATCGTATATTCTCAACAAACTCTAAGTTTAGAGATCTTAACAAGCTCCAAGCTTGGAGATAGCATGAATCCCTACAGTTCGGCTTAGGTCTCCCCACAAAAGAAGAAGTGGAGGGTAGAAGAAGGGACGTTGAAAGTCTCCAAGAAAAGAAAAGAATTAAAAATGCTTGAAAGTGGAAATTTTTATAAAAATTTACCTCGAAATAAGGTCGTCGGTTGGTGGTGGTAGCCGGATGTCGGCCAGAAGGCTGCTGGTGCTGGCCAAGGTTGTTGAGCGAGGCTAACTTGTGCGTGGGTGCTACAGAGCAAGCAAATGTGCGCCGGGGGGGGGGGGCGGGCAGGGCAGCAATTAGGCGTGCGCGCAGGGGGGTAGGCGCTATTGAGGCAAGGTTATCTACTTCGATAGGTTGCGCAGGGCGTGCAGGCGAGGGCAAGGCATAAAGAGAGGCTAATGGTTACTGAAGGCGGGTCGAGGAGTGTGCAGGCTGTAGTTTGAAGTGAGGCTAACATGCACAGCAGAGGGTCAACGAGGCTATGTGAAGCGAGGCTAATCTGCAGCGAGGAGGAGCGCGCGCAGAGGCAGACAAGGATGTGTGGGCGAGGCTAACCAGACCGGTTCAGTTTTTCTGATGGCCTGTTATAGGCTTTTCCAGCCGGTTCTGGAGGTTCCGCCGCTGGTTCTGGATTCTTAGGATCAAGGGCTTCAAGGTGTGCGGTAGAGATAACTAGGGTTTGAAGGTTATGATTTTAGGGTTTGGGGGTTAGGGCTTCATGCTAATAACGTGTTTTAAGGAATCAAAATTGGGAGAGAATAAGTTGTGTCTTTCATTGATAATAGGGGTCTATTTATATAGAGGATTACAATATGAGTTTTATAAGGAAACTGAATCATACATTGAATAAGATATCTCTAAGAATATTTGTAAGACTAACCCTATTACAAATTGAATAAGTAACTAGAGTTTGGACTAGACACACAAATTAGGTATCCTTAAACATCCCTCATTTTATTAGTTGTAGGCAAACATACATTTCCTTTTTTTTTTTAGACAACAACTAATTGCATGTTAGTTTGTAGTTTTTCATCGATTAGATAAATTAGGAATAGTTATTCCTTTCCTATTTAGGCATGAATGTGGGTTGCTCTAATAACCCTCCATCAATAGGAATACTATATTTTTTGGCTGCACCCTATTACTTGGAGGAATGAACATAGTCCAGACCCCTAAAAAAATTCATTTATATTCAATAGGGAGTGATTATACTCTGATTGATTACAGGACAGTACGTCACCTCTAACAAGATCTTTGACCATCATAGATAAATAACTTTTAAAATCTATTAATTCATTGTAAAACATGAGATAATTTATTGTTAAAATTAGCCAGAAGAGATTAGAATCAACACAAACTTTATGTAATAAACCAAATAATATATTTAAGAAACAACCCCTTTTTTGTTCGTATGGCTTGAGCTTCTTAGATAACCCATAATATTTCAAAAGACTACTCTTTGTTCTCTCTTCTTTCTAGAAGATTTTATATTTAAGAAACAACACCTTTTTTTGTTCGTATGGCTTCAGCTTCTGAGATAACCCATACTATTTCAAAATTCTCTCGGCCCATTTTTTCTTTCCAGAAGATTTTAACTAAAATTAGAAACATAGCCCATTATCAGACACATTGTAGTCTTGCAAAATCAATTTATGACTAAAAAAAAAAATATCAATAACTGCAAAGTATCCAATCAAGTTCTCAATTAAAATTGCTGTAACGCATATTAAATTGACATATAATCAGTATTTAGTCGGCTTTTTCTCTTTGCTAGGGTTTTCACCTAGCTAAGAAACTGATCGAGTTCTGGTTGTGATGGCGACAGGGGAAGCAGTGGCTAATTCTGTACGGACTGAGGAGGCCGTGGTGAGGCTTAGTGGGGGCGAAGACGTGATCCATGATCCTTTCTTCTACCCCTATAGGCATATGTTATCTCCGAAGCGTGTGGTGATACTATCGTTCTCGGCAGTGATCTCTAAGGTTTGGAGACTGAAAGAACGTGTTGTGATCCATGAGGAGGAGGGGGCATTTTTGTTTTCCATGCCAGTTCAAGGAGCAAGAGGCAAAGACCCATGTTCTCAAGAGCAGCCCTTGATTTTATAGCAACTCGATGTTGCTATTGGCAGACTATGATGGTGTTCGTGCTTTATAAGAGGTGTCGTTGCACTCCTTTGAAGTTTGGGTGGCAGTCACGGGGCTACGTGTTGCTATGCACAACGAATGCGCCCTAACCTTATTGCGAAATTCCTTGGGGTAGTTTTTACGGGCTGATCAGCCTGCTATGGGAAGGAAGGATGCAATTCAAAGGATCCAGGTGATCCATGACGTCCAACGTCGAATCTGGGCTTGGCGTACGTATAACTTCTCATTGGTGGTGGAGGTGATCTTGGAGCTACTTTTTGTCCATGGGCAAGGAGGTTGTGACAACGACCTGGAAGAGGTGGCGGCGGTGTTGGTGGCTGCGTCGTGCTCCGAAGGGAATGTGTTGCAAATCGTCGCTAGATCAAAGTCACCGAGCCAGGCGGTGATGGCGGGTTTAGAGATGACCAGAATTGAGTCGTTGGTGCTATCTGGGACGGCACCGGTGGTGAGGGTTAGCCCTAGACCGGAGGTCGCGGCGGAAAGTCTGCTGGAATCTGTGTCCCAGAGTTTCTCTGCGAGAACTCCAATTTTGAAATTAGGGTTGCTTGCTGGGCTATAGGGTGTTGGGCCTAGAAGGCACTTGGGCTAAGGGGTTGATGGAAGTGGGCTTTCTTCTAGTCTCATAGGAAACCCAATTAGGGTTTTGGGTGTTTGCAGGCTGCGAGAAGAAGATTGGGTCGAGGATGGGAAACGCGGGAAGCTCTCTTTTGATGACTTGGAAGAGATCCCTGTCACTAATGGGAAGGTGCCAAAGAAGAAGGGTAGACCCCGTGGTCATCGGAACAAACCTAAATCTGCTTCAGAGATGGTGGTTGCAGTGAAGTTGGGGAAAGAAAACCCTCCCCAAGAGAGCTAGGGTTGCATCTTTGCACCTTCACTGGCGGTTTCTGTGATGTCTGCAGAGATGTTACACCATGAGCTTTAGGTGTAACTGCTTCATGACAGTTGCTTTACTTGGGGAGGTGTAGGACTGTGTCTTTCTTTCGTTTTATTTCTTTGCATTTTTTTGTTCTAGGTTTTAGTTTGGTTTTTTAGTTTTGGACTTTTTTCTTTGAATAATTTGATTTGTGCATCCAGATGTAACATGAGGGATTCGAAAGAATCCCTCTAGTTTGACCGAGAGGTGTCGCTGATATTATTAATGAAACTTGATTCTGTTTCCTAAAAAAAAAAAAAAACTTGACAAATAATCAACCTTCATTATACTTCGTTATCAACCGTTTGTTTATATATATATATATATATATATATATATAGCCATTATACATTACTAATTAATTCATTGATCCATTCCTAATAATTTGAATGCTTAGATTGAAACTAGTTTAGATCCAAAAATTGTCTTGATCATAGTCACGGGATAGGATAATTAATGAGGTTTACATGGACGTTGTACCATAGTTCATCCATGTGCATGAATAAGATTAACAGCTTCTGGGTTTACATAAGCAAGTAGGGTCTTCATCAGGTTAACGAAAACCATCCGAAGCAGAAGCACCCACATACCAACTAGTAGGGACAAACCTTGTGATATTCCAAGCCCTATTGTAGGGATCTGTCCTATAGATACAACCTTCATAGTGTGTTTCAGTCAGATAGATGGGTAGTCTAGTTCGACGGAATCACGGGGTGTTCTGCTACTATCGCTATCGGTCTCATTTATCTACAAGGGAAGACCGGGTGTGCCAACCTTCAACGCTCTAATGCCTAACTTAGTATCGTTATAAGATAAAGATAATGAAAAGTGATAGTAAACAGTTACCTCTCTAGGATGTTGAAGATGACCTATTTGTAGAGAATTTGGGGAGATGTGGTTTCTTTGTGTTCAATGTGGGATGATTGAGTTCCCGCATTGCCCAGGGGGGGATCCCGCCCCCTGGGAGTATCTTTGCTATTCTTTGGTGGCTAGATGAGCCTTGTGTTTTCGATATTTGTGTCTAGGAGGTATATATACCAACAAGTCCCCAGTCAAGAGTTTGTTTTTGGTAGAAATATCATAAGTGTAAGGCGAGTCTCCTTACCATGTGGCTTTCGTACAAACAATACCCCCCAGTCCCCCAAGTCCCCAGCTAAGAGGAGTGTTGACTGGGGTGGAGTGCTTTACTTTTTCCTGTATCAAGATCATGTACTTAGGTTAGGGTTTCATGCGTCTTTTGGTGTACTTGCTATTCCTTCGTGACACGTGTCTTGCTGTTTTTCATATTTCGTGTGCAGGAAGTCTAGCGTACTGGATTCCGTAACAGGTAATAATGGGGTAGTAGGGAGCCAAGGCGACATCGTACGACCACTGTTACATTCAGATTTGTCTGACACGTGGCGAAATCTGGTGTTGTTGTCCTTGCACGTCCAACGGTCCCTGTGCTTTCATGGACCCTATATATAGGTTCGGGAGAGAAGCGCGTGTAGGGGTGGGCGCTACTGTTCCCATATTCTGATTAGATTTTGGAGAGGAAACCGGTAAAGTTAGGGTCTTTATTTGTCAAAGTTTGAATCTTGCCTGGTGTTGGAGCTTCTGGGGATTGGAGGAATTTGGTGACGTTCAGCGTACTTGTTTATTCTAGCAATACCTATTAAGCAACATCAACATGTACGATTCCTTTTCCTTCTAATTTTCAGTTCCGGTTTGTTTGTTTTTTGATAGAATGTGGATATTTTGCGGTGATGGGTTAGTTTTGGGTGGGAAAAACTTTGGTCTTGGCATTGCTGTGTTGAGTGTTAGAGGAATGGATTCCGGTTGGTGTGTGGGTACTGTGGCTCTGTGGGTACTGTGTTTTTTTTATTTTGAAAATTTTATCAAGAGGCGGTTGGGGAAGGCGATAGGGAGAGTTAACTGACTTAACCTTAGGTGTGTCGTTCGTAGTATGGCTCGCGAACAACATACCCTGGCAAGGGGGTGGGGAAGGTTCCTCTCGTGGCGGTCCGAGTCATGCTGGGCCTTCCGAGGAAGAGGTGGGTCACGAGGACTCCAGCTTTGAGGAATATGAGTTGTTAGAGGTTCCTCAATCGCCGGGTGGGTGATTGCTGTTGTCTCCTGACAATATGTTGATTGATCAACCGAGGCCGAGCATGACCCAAGAACAGGTTGACGATATAAAGGCGACTTGGGACATTCCGTATAATGTGTTGTTGCGACCCTTGAGGGACGGGGAGTTCTTTAGTCATCCCGAGCCGAGATGGGTGTGTTTTTGTGAGTACTAGTTGAAGTGTGGTATGTTGTTTCCGATACCGGATGAGATGCAATATGTGTTATCTTGCCTCAACATTGCTGTGGGTCAACTATCTTCTAATGTGTTTAGGCAACTTCTGGGGGTTTTGCTATTATGGAAGGTTAGCAAACTGCAATGTCCCAGTATAGATGAGTTCAATTCCATGTTTAAGATGAAGTATTCGATGATGACTGGCAATAGCGGGTGCGTAAATTTTATGTCGCGTGGGCCCGTTATCATTGAGGACCTACCATCCAATATATATTCTCGATGGAGAGGTAAACCTTGCCTCATTGATGGTCTCTGGCAGAACCCCGATATGGTTCATTGGGTGCCTAACCGGTTCCAGCCCATTGATGAGTTATGCAACCATATTTTTGGGGTAACTTTTGTATGGATGTGTGCTGACAGCGTTTCTTTGTATCTTAGTAGGGCAAGAGTCTAACCTTAGCCAGTTAGAGATGAAGCGCATCATGAGGGTGTTAGGGCAAGTTCCCTTTGGGGAAGAGAGGGTTTTATTGCCTATGTAGGCTGTCGATATACAAGACGTGGCAACTTGGGAGGCGTCCTAGTGAGGTTTTGTCTTCGTAGTTGACATTGTGTTGGTATTGCGTTGTCTAACGTTTGTCTCTTCTTCTTTTTTTCTTTTTTCTTTTTTGTATAGCCAACATGCCGAGTGAGCTTCCAGTAAGAATGACGCTCCTTACGCCGATGCAAACACTGAGGCCATTATTGAGGAGTTGGTTTGTGATTCCGAGGCGGTCACGCGGGCGAATGTGAATTTCTAGATAAAGAGGGCTTACGATACTGGCCATCGGGTAGCTTTGCAGTTGCCTCAGGATGTATATGATAGATTTCTGATAGGGTTTTGGAGTTCCTCAACAGTTGGGCCATTGATGTTGGAGGAGCATCAACGAGTGTTGATGGTGGCTTAGTGCAACGTGAGCAGAGAAGACAGGGTTGTCAAGACCAGGCAAGAGAGGCAAGACAGGATCGCCGAGACCAGTCGGGAGAGGCGAGACAGTGCCCTCGGGCCGAAGTAGAGTAACTAGGACGGTGCTCCCAGGTTTGAAGGGATGAGAGGCAGGCTCCCCAAGTTCAGATAGGATAGGAGGGGCAGTCCCCTTGGGTTCAAGCAGAATAGGTTCGCGGTATCGAGTAAGGCACCCAAGACGTTGGACTGGGGCAGCAGGTTCCACCTCCCACTGAGGTAGAGATCTCAGTGGAGGAGTTGTTTGAGGAAGTGGAGATGTGGCAAACTGATGCCAGCGCGAGAGCTCACTTGGTGGAGGATGTCATTTTAGAGCAGCTAGAGGGCGTTCTTGGTGCTAATATTGAGGGTCCTAGGTCGCAAGAGGTGATCATTGTCGATAGCGGGGAGGCTGAAGTGACTTGCCAAGCCATTGGTGGGGAGGTTGTGGTTATTGACGCTGGTGGTCCTCAGAGAGCTGCTCGCGAGCTTGGTGATGGATAGGATGTTCAGGAGGCCGAAGTGGCAGTTTGTGCGCAGCGGGGCGAGGGGGATTGAGCTCGAGATAATAGTACTTGTGCGCGCACTGATGGCATTGTTGGTCAAAGGAAAAGGACCGCTTCTCAACTTCGTCTCGGGAGTCCTCCAATGGGGGTGAACGTGGATCCTAGTGGAGGGAAGAGCTCTCGGGTTGATGGGATAGCGCGGTCACGGTCCATGAGTGAGGGACCTCGGCATTCTCGCGACAATATGGCTGGAGGCCTTGCTTGTACCCTTAGCGAGATTGGCATTTTCGATGGCACTATCCTGCACATGGTGGTGGACCTGCGCAACGGTTATCGTGATCGGGGTCGAATCAATATTGAGGACCATCGAGCTGGGTATCAGGATGCTTAGGAGAGGCTAATGAGGGTAAGAATCCTTTCGTGTTGTTAGTGGTTTTATCATTGTTTTGTTTTGTTTATGTGGTCGCTGCGTGCAAGTTGTGAATATGAATTATTAAGCGTCAGCTGAGCTGCTGGAACATTTTGATCAGGAGATTGCCTGACTCAAAGATGAGTTAGCGGCTGAAAGGCAGAGGACCCAAGAGCTCCAAGACTTGCTAGATCGCGATAAGAATGATCGTGAGAACATGAGGCGGGCGATTGATGAAGGCATTTCCAGGAGAATAGAGTTAGAGTAGTCGTTGGCTATAGAGAAGGCCCGGTGGCGAGAGGCCGGGGAGGCTGTTGGTCCCCTAAGGGATGCTAACTTGGATCTTACTAGGAAGTTGCAGCAGGCTGAGTTGGGGCATAGGCTTTGGAGGAGGTTAGGGAGCAATACCACTTTGTTGAAGGGAGATTACAAGAATTGGAGAGGCAGCTCTGAGATCGGGATGCCTAGTTGGAGCTCTGCAATGCGACGCTGCAAAGTTTAACCCTTTATCTAGATTGTGTTAATGAGTTTGAGGGGACAGGAGGGGCAGTCCCCTTGGGTTCAAGCAGAATGGGTTCGCGGTATCGGGTAAGGCGCCCAAGACGTTGGACTGGGGCAACAGGTTCCACCTCCCACTGAGGTAGAGATCTCAGTGGAGGAGTTGTTTGAGGAAGTGGAGATGTGGCAAAGTGATGCCAGCGTGAGAGCTCACTTGGTGGAGGATGTCATTTTAGAGAAGCTAGAGGGCGTTCTTGGTGCCAATATCGAGGGTCCTAGGTCGCAAGAGGTGATCATTGTCGATAGCGGGGAGGCTGAAGTGACTTGCCAAGCCATTGGTGGGGAGGTTGTGGTTATTGACGCTGGTGGTCCTCAGAGAGCTGCTCGCGAGTGTGGTGATGGATAGGATGTTCAGGCGTCCGAAGTGGCAGTTTGTGCGCAGCGGGGCGAGGGGGATTGAGCTCGAGATAATAGTACTTGTGCTCGCACTGATGGCATTGTTGGTCAAAGGAAAAGGACTGCTTCTCAACTTCATCTCGGGAGTCCTCCAATGGGGGTGAACGTGGATCCTAGTGGAGGGAAGAGCTCTCGGGTTGATGGGATAGCGCGGTCACGGTCCATGAGTGAGGGACCTCGGCATTCTCGGGACAATATGGATGGAGGCCTTGCTCGCACCCTTGGCGAGATTGGCATTTTCGATGGCACTATCTTGCACATGGTGCTGGACCTGCGCAACGGTTATCGTGATCGGGGTCGAATCAATATTGAGGGCCATCAAGCTGGGTATCGGGATGCTTAGGAGAGGCTAATGAGGGTAAGAATCCTTTCGTGTTGTTAGTGGTTTTATCATTGTTCTGTTTTGTTTATGTGGTAGCTACGTGCAAGTTGTGAATATGAATTATCAAGCATCAGTTGAGCTGCTGGAACATTTTGATAGGGAGATTGCCGACTCAAAGACGAGTTAGCGGCTGAAAGGCAGAGGACCCAAGAGCTCCAAGACTTGCTGGATGGCGATAAGAATGATCGTGAGAACATGAGGCGGGCGATTGATGAATGCATTTCCAGGAGAATAGAGTTAGAGTAGTCGTTGGCTATAGAGAAGGCTCGGTGGCGAGAGGCCGGGGAGGCTCTTGTCCCCCTGAGGGATGCTAACTTGGATCTCACTAGGAAGTTGCAGCAGGCTGAGTTGGGGCATAGGCTTTGGAGGAGTTTAGGGAGCAATACCACTTTGTTGAAGGGCGATTACAAGAATTGGAGAGGCAGCTCTGAGATCGGGATGCCTAGTTGGAGCTCTGCAATACGACGCTGCAAAGTTTAGCCCTTTATCTAGATTGTGTTAATGAGTTGGAGGGGTAACTTGGGGGCTTGTTGGGAGAGGTTGACTGTTTGAGGGTTATTGAGCATCAAGTGGTAGAGAAGGATGCAGAGCTAGAGCACTTGCGGAAGGAGGTGGCCGAGGAACGGTCTAGGGCTATACTTTTGTTGAGGATTGCCTTCGTTTTGCACACACAAGCGGAGGCCCATGTGGACAAACTCAAGAAAGCCAAAAAGGATGGTGCATTTTGCTCTGTGGATGGTTATCTTCTGTCACCCAACTTCCAGGCAAAGGTGGATCAAGCGTTCTCGGAGGGAGCGCTTCATTGGATTCGCGAGGGCCGTGCTCTCGGTTGGCTTAATCATGATAAAATAGTTTGCGATATCAAGGCGAAAAAGGCGGCTAGGTCGCAGGCTAGTGCTGGGAGTGGTGGTCATAGTGGAGGTATCGTGATCCATGAACAATCAAGTGTTCGAGAGCCGAGTGTGGGCCGAAGCAAGAATTAGGGAGCTGGAGATGTCGGTGCTCGTGTAGGTGAGGGTGGCAAGGTTCGAGTCGTGGATATGTTGGCGACAAAGGGAGGTGATGGTGTTGGACTTGGTGCAGAAGCTGCAGTGCTGAGGGCGATAACGCTGAAGGGCTTTATGCAAAATCCGAGCAAGCGCGTAGTGTCGAGGGCAAGACTTAATTTTCTTTAATTTCAGTTGTTTTTTTTTTAGTCGACGATAGATTTGCTGATGTGTATATACTTTGAATTTGGTTGGAACATTGGTTGTTTGACCAGATTCTAGATCTTTATTGTCTTTGGAAATATGGAAAGTCTTTTGTTAGGAATGGTTACCTCGATGGCTGATAGCCCCCGGCCATGTGTTGAATGCATTAACTGTCCTTTGTGTTTTTAATGTCATCATTATTGCAGGTCATAAAGATGATGCGATTTTTGGACGTCCTAAGGCGGTTTGGTGGCCACTTTTCCCCTATAAATAGGTGTGGTGAGTTTAGACTGAGACAATGAGAAACATGTTTTCTTCCTTTCTTTCTTTTTTCTTTCTTTTTTTGCTTCTTCGTCTGAAATCAATTCTTCAGGAAATTATTTGCAGCATTCGCATTTTTGGGCTTTATAGCTTAATCTTGTGCCTGGGTTATCGGCTTTATAGCCTAATCTCAGGCAAGCTCAGCCCCTCCATCACTTGAGGGGTTGAGCAATCGATGCTCTTGGGGAACTGAATCTCCGTTCAAGTGAGAAACCCAAGGGCACCAATTGCTGGTGGTATGGCGCAGCTACAACGATGGAAATCTGGCGGCGAAGGGGTAAAGAGCGATTTTGTCCCCCAGTCTTTCCCACCGGTACTTGACTTGCCCGCCAAGCTATTATTCGGTGTTCACAAGAATGATCTTCTTCCGGGGCTCCTCAAATTCCAAAGCATCAGGCTTATCAGAGGGATGATCTCGCTTTAACTAAAGTAGATATTTATGTATCGTATTCTGTGACATGAATTTTGGTGTATTGCTATTGGCCGCAAAGCAATTGTAGTGAATGAACTCATTGTTTTTTATTAAACGCTGTGCTTGTTTAATATTGTTGAATTGTGGGAGCTGTTTGTGATTACGGTCCGTTGGTGATAGTGCATTTTTAACAAACATTGGCGATTCTTGACTTGGCGATAGTGCGTGTTTTAGTGAACATTGGTGATTACTGACTATTGGCGAGAGTTCATTTTGAATGAACATTGGCGACTACTGACTATTGGCAAGAGCACATTTTTTAATACATTAGTGATTACTTACCATTAGCGAGAGCGCATTTTAAATGAACATTGGCGATTACTGACTATTGGCGAGAGCGCATTTTAAATACATTGGTGATTACTGACTATTGGCGAGAGCGCATTTTGAATGAACATTAGCGATTATGCATTTGAAATATTGACATTAGCGATATGAGGTGTTGATGATGTGTTCTTGAGTTGGGGCTGATCGTTATTGAATTGGTGGCTTGCATTGATATACAGCATTGGCGATATGAAATGTTGGTGAACGCATGAGGTTTTGGGGCATTGATCATTGAATAGGTTGTTCACATTGGTATAACGTTGGCGTATGCAATGTTGGCGATAAACATTTTAGACTTGCACATTAATCATTGAATCGGTGATTAGCGAGTCACAGCCTCTGGTTACGTTGGTAACCAATTATGGGCGACATTATTGGTCAAGGCCGATAACCTGTTGATCGCAATAGGCAACACAACGGTTGTGAGGGATAGCGCTTTGGCTATGTCAGTAGAACCGGCCGTGGGCGATATTTATTGGGTGTATCGTTAGTGACGCGTAGGCAGTGTTTTGGGATTGCGTCATGTTCGATTGTGGGCCTTTAGCCTCTTTGAATTTTTTTTTTTTTTTGGGCCTTGTTGTGGCTTGATCGCGATAAGCGATATAAAATTTACGAGGAATCATTCTGGCCATATTGAGGATCGGTTGGCGAGTGTATCGCTTTGGTGATGAAATGATTTTGGAGATTACAATATGTAGTGCTAGTAGAGGAGTTGCCTTAAGTGCTGCGCTGAAGGCATGCACAAAAACAAATACATTAGATAACTGATGACCTTGGTGAAGTAAATGATGTATATATACATGGAACTTAGGTGCCGAGAAGGAGTTCTGGAGTTTGGGTTTGGTCGTTCCATCCCTATTTGGGGTAATAGCGAAGGTATTGAGCATTCCATGGATGTGGCAGTATGTTGCCATCGTCTCCTCTCAGATAGAAAGTGGCTGGCCCAGCAGCTTCAACAATCTCATAGGGTCCTTCGCAGCGAGCCTTTAACTTTGTTAGAGTTGGCATGGTTTCCTTCATTACCCAATTTCCGACAGTGACCCTAGCGTTATAGTAGCGGCGATGCGCTGCTTGTTGTTTACATTGTGTAAGTGTGCTTGCTCTCGGCACTCCTCCAGGAGATCGTGATTGAGATTCAGGTCTTTCGAGTTGGCTAGCGTGTCAAAGCCCACCCTATCGCTCTGGACTTCCTGCTTCACAGGAACAACCGCTTCAGTACCAAAAGACATGCAAAATGGGGACTCGCCATTGGCCTTGGTTGGTGTTGTCCTGATGGACCAGAGGACTTCAGGTAACTTTGCTGCCCAAAGGCCCTTGGCGTCCTTAAGCCGTTTCTTCAAGTTCGGCTTAATGATTCTGTTGACTGCCTCTACTTGGCCATTTTTATGAGGGTGAGCGGGTGAAGCGTATCGGATCTTGGTGCCATATTGGCCTACGAACTCCTTGAGCCGGCAGAAGATATTCTTTCATAAGAAATTGATGACCTTGGCGGCCGTGATGGTGGCAAGGACCTCTGTTTCCACCCACTTAGTGTTGTAGTCCACGACGACGATAGCAAATTTCAGCTGTCCTGGTGCTATGGGAAATTTGTCGATGAAGTCCAGTCCCCATTAGCAGTATGCCCTGGGAGCAATAATGATGGACAATGGGACTGATGGTGCAATTGGGGAGTTGGCAAATTGGTGGCACTTTAGGCAGGCGCTGGTGATTCATTTTGGGTCATGTTCGATTGTGGGCTAGTAGTACCCTGTACGGAGTTCTTTGAATGCCAAGTTCGTAGCCCCCGTATGGTTGCCGCATACTCCACTGTGCAACTCTAGTAGCAGTCGCTGCCCTTCCTCGAGGGAGATGCTTTTTAGGAGAGGAAAATATCTACCTTTTCTGTATAGTTTGCCCCCTCGGATGGTGTACCGTGCCGCTCTTATGCGTAGTCTGGTAGTGATTGTCATGTCTGTTGGCTCGATGCCTTTTGAGAGGTAGTCAATGAATGGTTATCCATGAGGGTGGCCTTTGGCCTTCTGTGGTGAATATTTCCGAGAACGGTCTATCGATACTTAGCTTGTCCAAGATCTCTCCTTGACGCCTCTGATGTCTGTGTCGGGTGGCAAGGTTGCCAACCTGGTGATAGCATCTGCCTTTATATTCTGTGCCCTTGGGATCAGGGTAATTGTGTGGGAAGTGAAGCATTGTTTAAGCAGGGTTGTGGTGAGGGATTGGTAGTGGGATAAATGATGTTCTTTGGCTTGGAAATCATCGCCGACCTGATTCACTACGAGTTGCGAGTCACTGAAGATCTGCAAGTTTTTTACCCTGAGTTCTTTTGCCAGTTGAATTCCAGCTATCAATGCCTCGCATTCGACTGCATTATTAGAAGCTTTAAACTTGAATTTCATGGCGTACTCGTATGTATGCCCCTCGGGATCTGTGAATCACACCTGCCCCACTAAGCTTGTTATTGGAGGAGCCATTGACATGGAGTGTCCATATCGAGGTAGAGCTAGGTTCCAGCTCTATCTCGCTTGGAGATTCACTATCTTCCAAAGGAATGAATTCTGCAATGAAGTCTGCAGCAGCTTGTCCTTTGATATCGGTTCTCGGCATGTATTAGATATCGAACTCACCTAACTCGATGGACCATTTTACCAACCTGCTTGAGGATTCTGGTTTATGGAGGAATTGCTTCAAGGGCTGGTTTAGTGTGCGCTTGGAAGTATTGCCTTTACTGCCTCTACCAGGCGGCGATGAGAAGTGCTAATGTTAACTTTTCGATGTTGGAGGACCTGGACTCTGCATCGTTAAAGCCTTTGCCAATGTAGTATACTAGCAACTCGTCGGTGTTTTCTCACCTGACAAGAGCTACATTGACCGATGTGACTGATACTGCAAGTTATATGTACAGAATCTCCCCTGGGATGGGTTTGGAGAGGATGGGTACTGATGTAAGATAGTCGCAGATTCCATTGAATGCTTTTTCGTGTCCTAGCCTCCATGTTATATTTTCAGTGTCATGAGGCTTGAAGAGCTTGAAGAATGGTGCACACTTGTCATTTAGGCGAGATATGAATCAGGCGAGAGCTACGACCTTACCTGTGAGGGATTGGACTTTGTTTCTTATTTTTGGTGGGGTCATATCGAGAATGGCTTGGACTTTCTAGGGGTTTGCCTCAATGCCCCTCTCACTAACCACAAAGCCTAAGAATTTTCCCCCAAGGATGCCAAATACACATTTGTCAGAATTAAGTCTCATGCCATATTGGAGTAGGATGTCAAAGACGATGCCCAGATTCTTGATGTGGTACTCGATGGTGACACTTTTACCAGCATATCATCGACATAGACTTCCATAATTTTCCCAATGTGATCTACAAACAGAGTATTTACTAACCTTTAGTATGTCGCCCCTACATTTTTTAATCCAAATGGCATTACCTTGTACTAGTACAGACCCTTGTCAGTGGTAAAGGATGTGTGCTCTTGGTCGCAGGGTTCCATGGCAATTTGGTTGCATCCCGAGAAGGCATCCATGAAGCTCAATAGCTTGTGTTCTGCGGTGGAATCGACAAGTTGATCAATTCGTGGCAGAGGGAAACTGTCTTTGGGGCATGCCTTGTTCAGGTTGGTGTGAGCAACGCATATGCTCCATTTTCCATTAGATTTCTTTACCATTACTACATTGGAAAGCTATGTCAGGCAGGATACTTCCCTGACAAACCTAATAACTTGGAGCTTCTTGACTTCTGCCTGTATGGCCTTGTATTTTTCTTCTGTGAAAGCTCTTCTCTTTTGTCTGACAGGTGGGCGTTTGGCGAGATGGTGAGTTTGTGAGTGAGTAGATTAGGCGATATGTCTGGCTTGTCGAAATATGACCATGCGAACACTTCATGTCTAGATTTAAGGAATGCAGTCAATTCTGCTTGAAAATGTGACTTCGTTTTGGGCCTCATTTTGACTTTTCTCTCTGGGAGTGTATTGGAGATGGAGACCGATATCAGGTCTTCCAAGGCGTCTGGCCTTGGGTGCTTAAGCTTCCTCTTGTCTTCTTTCTTTTTTTTGCTATGAGTATAGCCATTTTCCTAGTTCTCGGGATCTTCCCTGAGTTCATCAGGTTTGTCGGATGGGGAGGAAAGGTTTGTGGCCGAGAGTACCTCATGTCTGTCGTGCCCTCGTGAGTTACACTGTCTCGCTACCTCTTGGTCGCCCCTAATTTTGAGAATACCTCCTGGAGTAGGTATCTTCATCATTAACATGTGTCCTGCCATAAAGCATTGGAGTCCCCAAATGGCGTCTCGCCCTAAGATGACGTTGTAAGATGAAGGGCAGTCGACAACGATGAAGTGTGTTGTCATTGTAGCGATAGTGTTACCTCCGCCGAGTGTAATACGTAGGTTGTCTGACCTAGGGGTTGTGTGATCTCTCCTGCAAAGCTTATCAAGGGCTCGTGGTCCTAGTAAGTTTCTTCTTGTCTCTCTTTAAACCTTTGTAGCAACTGCTAAACATGACTCTTACCGCGGCGCCGCTATCGACCAAACCCCTGTGGCATCGATAGTGGTCTATGACCATAGTGATTAGGAATGGTTTATTGTGGTGTTTCCTTATGGTATCTTCCTGGTGTTGAAGGTGATCAAGTCCCATTCCACTTATGTAGTGTTGCAGTTGTAGCTGAGTCCCAAGACTTCTTGCCCATGAGGGTATTGGGGCTTGGGCAGATGAAGGGTCTCGGCACAGGGTGCACCGCCATGTAAGGCAGCCATGGTCTCACTCATCTGGATCAGCGGCCTTGTGTTAGGATCAGGCGGAGGTTTAGTGGTGTTGGGTGTCACTGTGGGGGTGCCTAAAACACCGGCCATATCGAGTACAGGCTGAGGTGGTGGTGGCAACGGTGCTGCACTGAGGGAATTGAGGAATAGAGGTGAGTTGACATAGATGATCTGCAGGCCTGTGCTCGCGGTCCCTGTTGTTAGGCCTGCGAGAGTCCTAGGTGTCGCGTCAGCTGTTGGAGGGACAAAGGTGCCTGCGAGACCTGTGTTCGGGTCTATCGTCACGAAGGTCCCTGGTGTGTTGACACTGCCGATGGTAGGCATTGGAGTTTCTTGTTGACGGGCCCTGTCTAGTGCATCGTTGTTTGCAATTCTGCGCTGTAGTGCATCGCGAAGAATGCAGTTCTGATTGGCCATGTTTTCCACTTGCCTACGAGCTTCCACAGCTGCTAGTTGCTCAGTCTCAGCTCATGCACGAGACTCCATGAGGTCGCGCTTGGCGATTTCGAATGCAGTGGCGGTGTCTATTGTTACAACAATGGGGGTCTCGCCGCTAGGGCTGAGGAAATCGAGGGTACGCTAGACCTCACGAGTTGCGTCCTCGCGCGAGTGGTCATTGTCATATGTATCAGGAGTGCAGGCAGTCATTGGTAGTGTGTGTTGTCTTCCCAGCAAGGGTCCGATGGGACTCCTTCTAGCGCCAAATGTTTCAATCAGATAGATGGGTAGTCTAGTCCAACAGAATCACGGGGTGTTCTGCTACTATCACTATCGATCTAGTTTATCTGCAAGACAAACAAAGGTCAAAGGGGAAGACCGGGTGTACTTGCCTTTAACACTCCGATGCCTAAGTCAATATCATTATAAGATAAAGATAATGGAAAGTGATAGTAAACAGTTACCTCTTTAGGATGTTAGAGATGACCCATTTGTAGCGGATTTGTGGAGATGTGGTTTCTTTGCCTTCAATGTGGGATGGTTAAGTTCCCGATACTGCCCAAGGGGCTATCGGGATCCCTCCTGGGAGTATCTTTGCTATCTTTGGTGGCTAGATGAGCCTTGTGTTTTCGATATTTGTGCCTGGGAGGTATATATACCAACATAGTGCTCAAAGTCATAAGCAGCACCACAATCATAGAAAAAAAGGCGATCAAACCCAAAAGCAAGATCATCAATCTGAAGCCCTCCTCTAAACTCCAACCATACTCTCTCACAGTCATACTAGTTCTCCCATTGTTTGTGATTCCTAACTCGAGGACGAGTGCTTTGGACTTCAACCATCTTATTTTTCAGTTCATGAAAACTTGTTTGCAAGACATCTTTTACAGTCTCATCTGATTCAAAAGTGATGAATCCGAAGCCTCTCGGTGTGTTGGTTTCGTTGTCACACATAATGGCCCCATCATCAATTGCACCAAATTTAGCAAAGTAGTTGATGAAGTCTTTTTCTGTCAGATGGTCTAGTAAACCTCCCACAACAATCTGTTTGGGGAGATAGGATCCTTGACATTGAGCATCTTGATCTCCAAGGTTATTTTGGTTCCTATCATGTCTTGGTTTCGAGGGATTCACATCAATCTGTATGACCAAAATTCGAAATGTCATACTGAGAAAAGACTTAATAATTCCCAACAACGACTTATCATAAATAGGGCTGGCTCAAATTACCAAACCTACCGCAACCGACCGGAAACCGGCCGAACCGGAGGTGTCGGCGCCGACAAATACGGCAGCCGGTGGATCGGTACCGGTAGTACCGTACCGAAGGTAGGTACTCGGTTCGGGAGTGGTACTGCATAATGCAAAGGTTCGGTAATACCGAACCAGCCGAAATAAGGTTCTCACCTTCCATTTCTTCCCGAAACAACAGTCTCTTTTATTCATTCTTCCTTCTCCTTCCAGAAACCTTCTTCTTCTCTCTCTCTTCATTTCTGACTTCTGTTCTTCTTCCATTCTATTGCTTCTTCCTCCATTTTCTCATCGTTTTCCTTATTCATTCTTCCCTTTCTTCCTTCTTAGATTTGAATCATAAATCAAATCTACAAATAGATCTCTTCTTCTTCAACTGTTCTTCACTTCTTCTGGTTCATCTCTTCTTCTTCATCCTTTTTTTTCTTTCTTCTTCCTCTCAATTTCTTCACTTGGCTTATAGATCTAAGGGTTATGAACCTCAAGATTTATAGATATGACTCATATGAGGCTCATTAACCTTTAGATGAAAAAAAACTGCATATTTTGTTACTTGATTTTCGCCGGATCATCGCCAGATTTTGTTCCTCGCCTTCGAATTCCGACGATCGGTGTGTCAAAATACCAACCGATACCGACAGTTTAACTCGGTAAACCGAGGTTTCGGTAACCGAAACTTTCGGCACGGTACCGGTTTCAATTCTGGAGAAACCGAGGGCTTTCGGTCGGTATTCGGCTTACGCCAAAAAAGTCGGCAACCGTGCCGCAGCCAGCCCTAATCATAAACCAAGAGCACAAAAGACTCAAAAATAAATCTAAGGGTTATTGAGCATGATTTTTTAATCACCAACTGAACATGTGAACACCACTGCTTTCTACAAAAATAATAAAACCTATTTTGAAGTTTAGAACTAACACTTTTGCCAAATATGAAGTGGGTCTTCTTCCAAGATTCTCTCAGCCACCAATTGGTCGGCGAAGGTAACATAACCAAACGCTCTAGGTTGACCAGTGATTTTATCTAGGGGGATCATGCATTTTTCTACTTGACCATACTGGCTGAAGTATTCTTCCAAGATCATTTTGTTAATCTATCTTGGTATTCCACCCACGAATAACTTTTTCTGCTGCTCTGCGTCCATTACAATCAAATCTTACAAAACTAAAATTCTCGCTAACAAAAAAAAAACAGAGAGAGTAGGAGTTGTTTAGAGTAAAAGACAGTTTGTCTGTAACTCTATTGGTAGATAATGAAACAAAGTCTATGAACTAAGTAGAGTTTATATATAACTCGAACCAAAGCCTAAATAAAGAAGGAATAGAGATTTACTACAGCAATATTAGCAATCCAAACAGAAAAGGGTAAGAGGTATACAGTGGTGTAGTAATAGCGCACACTTTCAGGAAAGTAGTTGGTAAACAAGCTCAAAACCTTCTCACTGGATATTTTTTCCTCCTCTAAGGGAACAATCAATTTTACATTTTTTTCTTGAACTCAGAAAGAAAAGTTTCTGTGTAATTTTCCAATAACTCACTTCTTGCAAAGAGATCAGCAAACTCAGCTGTCTTACACTTCAGCTATATACTTCTATCATTTGTTCAAACGTGTACAAAATAATGAAATATAGTGTTACTGTTGAACTCCATTTCGAATGAAGAATTTTCTCTTTAAAGCTTGCAAAGTGTATAATGCAAATACACACGCATGTACGTGTGTGTTATTCATACATATATGATTTCCTTATTACTGATACATGAAATGTGAATTGAAGATTGAATTCCAGTAACTGAAAAATCTAAAAATACTACAGTTTCAAGAGACTGGAACTTTGCAGCAAACATCCAAAATATCATCTAATGGGGCATGATCACTTGTCTCTTTGTCTTTCCGAGCATACAATAACTGCTTCCCTTTGAAGACAAACATCCCTCCCTAAAATAATAAGGTTGATGGAAGTAAGAGATCATTTCAGAAAAGTTGAATATGAACTAAATCCCATGACCAGGATGTCTGTCCGTCTAAAGTGCCAACTCCTCCAAATACTGGAGAGAATTAGATCTAATTACCTGTTGCAACACACCACTTCTATCATCTGGAGTGGCTTTAATCGTATAGTTTTTTACAGCTTTCCGCAGAGCACCAAATCTTGACAACATCTTTACCTGTCATACTAAAATTTCACAAAGATGCATACATGCAAACACCATATATTCTCTTCAAAAGATAAAGCGGAGAGCGGGAAAACATCTTACAATAATGGCTGGATTGAAGAATGTTGGACCCCATCCATAGTATAAACCAAAGATATTATACGCCTAACATAGAGTTTCAAGTTAGTTACAATGACCAGATCAAATATATGATTCTCTCACTAATTGGAGATACTAATGTAGCACATCTTAGTACCTTACGATCAGGATCAGCATAAAGGGAATCCATGGGAAATGGTAACTGTATATAAAACATCACAGGGAAAAAAAGAAAGAGAGCTCGAGGAATCAGTATGCAGTGCATGGTATTAGACTATTAGTATAGGATGATCGCTTTGGACATTTAAGAGTACTTGAATGTTATCTAACAAGTTATCAGTTATTTCTTAATCCAGCATGCTTACTGGATTCATTCCGAGCACATTTCTCCTAGCGAATTCATTCCGCTATGGCATGACAAGTTGTTAGCCTATTATTGTCATGCCATAGCGGATTTTGTTTACTTACGAACATTTAAATTATAGATATCCACCCTAAAAGACTTTGGCATCAAAAGTAATTATGTTCAAAATCTGCAGCTTTAGAAACGTTATGGTGACCCAAACAGGGAAAGAATAATACCCGTTCTGCAAGGACACGAGCTTTATCAGGACTACCAACACCAACAGCAATTAGTTTCACACCAGCTGAGTCAAATTTCGCTTTTGATTCTTTTAGAGTTGCAGCAAGTTCCCAACTAAAAAGTACGAGCACAAGATGTACCGATCGAGTTATAACAAATTAACAATTTATATCCACCAATTCAGGTAAAACCCATTCTAGACTACAAGTTAATTAAGAACATGATTTACCTGCAAGGGCATCCAAAGTGCCTCAATAGTGCAACAACAGCCACCCCCTGAAACAAAATGCATTGAGAAACTAGTTCGAGAACAACACATCAAGGATTCAAGCCAATATATAACTCTTTCATAATCATGGCACACATTATTGCATGTGTTATTACAAGGGAAAAAGATACAAACAGTACCCAACCTATGGCCCACTAGTAACTTCAGTACCCAAGTTTTCAAAACTATCACTTTAGTACCCAGGTTATCTAACCCGACCCAACTTTAGTACCTGGAGCCGTTAACTCAGTAACGGCGTCTGACAAGTGGCATATATTGAAGGGTAATTTTGTCTTTTCATATTTAATTCATTATTTTTATACATTGTTTTTTTTTTTTACCTCTTCTTCGCTCTCTCTCTCTCTCTCTCTCTATAACCATTATCAAAGACCAAAAAAAAAAAAAAAAACTCTTCCAGCAGCCCCGCGCCTCTTCCTCTCCAGCCCAGCCTCCTCCCCCCGCCGCAACCCCTGCCGCGAAGCCCCACAGCCAGCCAGACCAGCACACCAGGCCGAGCGCTGCCCAGCCTCGCCTTACGCATCGCCTAGCCCCCCCCCCCCCCCACGCGTACATCTCCCTCCGCGCCTTGCGCCTCTCTTTCTTCCTGTCATTGAAACCCAGAAAACTGATGTTCTCTCTCCATCTCATTCCCATTCAAATCCAACAAACAAAGAAACATGTTATCAAGCAAAACCAAGAATTTGCATTAATTCAAAACATAGTACAACAAAACCCAGCAACTGGGTAGGAAATACAGAAACGGGGTACAAATTTTGACTGGAGGAGGCCAGAGATGCAGACATGAGATTGAGGTTCTGGAGGAGCAGATTGCGAATCACGAGGGGGATGTTGAGCCTACAATATCTGTGCTTAATGGGTTTGTGGCGTTTACAAGGTATTGCAGGTTCTTGCTTTTCAAATTCGAGGAAGATGAAGTGGGAGTGGGAGTCAGAAGAAGTCGAGGAAGGGTTTGGGTGGTCTAGCTGAAGAACCGATTGGACGCTGGACAGCAGCAGAGTAGCCGAGCTGAAGAACCGATTGGACGCTGGTCTGGGTGTGTTGCAACGACGCCGGAGTTTGGTAACAACACCGGAACTGGGCAGCGTCGATCTGGAAGAGGAAGCCGACCGGTCTGGGTGGAAGAGGAAGCCCACCGATCTGGACAGCTTTGTAATGATACCGGCTGTGGGGCTTCGCGGCAGGGGGAGGAGGCTGGGCTGGAGAGGAAGAGGCGCGGGGCTGCTGGAAGAGTTTTTTTTTTTTTTTTTTGGTCTTTGATAATGGTTATAGAGAGAGAGAGAGAGAGAGAGAGAGCGAAGAAGAGGTAAAAAAAAAAAAAACAATGTAAAAAATAATGAATTAAATATGAAAAGACAAAATTACCCTTCAATATAATATAACTCTTTCATAATCATGGCACACATTATTGCATGTGTTATTACAATTGCATAAACACAGTATCTGGGGTATGTACTTTTATGAGTATGACACTACACTATAATTTATAAGTGCTCATAACCCTTCAAATTTCTTCTCCAATTTCAAGATCATAAAGTAATATTGATCTACTAAAATCATGACAGAAAAAGTTTTCCTTCGTCATTTCACCACTTCAGGCTTGTTCCTTCCAATCTGCCCTCAATTCTAAAATGAAATTCACTTTACCTTGTAAATGCATTTGCATTTTGTACGGCAACTAACAGAAAAATGAGAGAAAGCAAATCTCACACAAGCAAATTAATTAAGACTAAAGCTTTCAATCCACAAGGAATCAAATCACAGATAATTTCTAATAGAAGCTAAAACAAAAGTGGAAAATACTTCAGTACATTAATGTACCGAGTAGACTAGGTTCAATACAAATGTAGATTAGCTCGGTACAAGGGTAGACTAACTCCATGCATGTCTACCCATGTACTGAGCTAGTCTACCTCTGTATTGACTATTGAACCTAGTCTGCTTGATGTATCGATACATTAATGTACCGTAGACGATTCCAACAAAAGTATAGGTCAATAACAATTTGCAGAGTGAGAGACGGTGAACTTAAATAAAAGACCTCGTTCTGGTCCCAGAGGTCCTTGAACTGGACGGCGTCTCCAGCAGCGGTGAAAATGGTAACGTCGCCGAGGGACTCACTGATGCTGGGGCTGAAATCCAAAGCGGAGGTCATGGTGGCTCTGGAAACGACAAGTCGTCTACTGCTATATTATGCTGTTGATTTTGGGGTGAATAGACAGTGAGAGAGACTATGAAGAGATAAAGAAAGTGATCGATGACAACAAAGCTGAGAGATTGTCGATCGGTAGCAAATGGAATTAATGTACCAACTACCAAGGTACAACCACTTTTCTGTGTGGCGGGAAGAATTTTCTTTTTTATATTTTTTCTTTTAGTTTAGAAATTTCTCTAGAAGTCTCTAGATTTTATCTACTGAATATGACAATGCTAATTAAGATTTAAATTCTGTACTGTAGTCCACAATCCGAGCTGAGGATAAGTTTGTGGAATTAGCTCACTATCGGGGGATTGTGATCCTTTGTCCGGACTAGGGGTCATCATTTGGCCCTTCGACCCTAAGCCTGTCCCAAGCCCAGGTCATGCAAATGAAGCATGGCCTGACCCTTTAAGCCCGCCCAATCAAGCCCTAATAATTTTTTATTTTTTCTATTTTTTAAATAAATTTCTATTTTTTCTATGAGTACTTCTATTCATACCTCTTAAATTAACACTTAGACCTCTTTTAATTTTTGAACTTTTTAAAATACAGTTATACCCCTCAACCAAAAAAACGAAAAGAAAAAACACTTCCGTTACTCTGTATCTCCAATCCAATGTTCAAGAACTTTGAATATTTGACATAATACTTCAATGTGTTTAAATATACTCCCACCAAAATATTCATTACATCAAAAGAAATACATTGATCAGTTCCCAGCGTCTGTAAACTACATATGAAGAAGAGCAAGTTTAAAAATTTGCTTATTCATTCTTTGATAATGTTAAGCAATAATTGTTTTACCAGAGAATTGCATCGCTAGCAGAGAAAGGTTATTTTGCATGATGATCAACTTCCAATGGTAAAACTTACCCAATAAATTTGTTTTAGAAAAGTGAACAAAGTGAAGCCACAACGACCCATAAGGATTCGGGTTCAATTGCACAAATCTTGACCGTTAGTTAAGGCCAATGGAAACCAGTGGGCGACATGGAGACAGATCAACTTGTTGGCCATCGTTGTGGTGGTAAAGCTGGGTGGTGTGGTGGCGAGGATGTTGATAACAGGAAGATTGCTGATAGTTATTTAAAATTTACTTTAAACATCTCATTTTTTTTTTTTAAATGGAAGTCGTGAAACATGAAAGGTGCAACAAGTAAATTTGGCTCAATTTATAAGAGTAATTTTTGAAAGGTTGTTATAAAATTTTTGAACTGTTGTTAAATAGAAATGTAGGTAAAAAATAATAGTTGTATGTTAGTTATTAGACATTATGTTGTTCGATTCATAGAGAACAATATATATTACAAAGTTACAAACAACTAACAAATGCAAGCATAGCATAGTTGGTTGAGGAGTCCAGGTTCAAACCCTAGTAACTACTATTTGGCTTTTTAAAATGGAATGAAATTTTGAAAATATCTAACGAAAATCAATTGATAATTTGATATGCTTAGGAAATTTTGGAAAAAAAAAATTATCACCGCAATTTTCGGCGAAAATTTAAATATTTCAGTCTTTGGGAGTGACAGATGCTCTTTACGTGGTTGTTGTGAGTAGTTACTACACTTTCCACATTTTTGGCACTGATAGTCATTTGTACGAATTCTCATAAGAGCTGATCATTGATCTGCTTGTGTGGCTTCCACTGAATTCTCATAACCAATTTGCAGAAACTAGGCAACGTGGTCGTTGTGATAACACTTACCTCAATGTTGGCACTGATATAGTCCTTTGTACGAATTTTCTCGTGAGGGCAGCCTGGCTGTGTGTAGCTGTAAAATATATGAATCAGCCTATAAAAACATCATGGAGGTCTCATTTGAAGTGCTAGATTCATGGCACGCATTATCCTCTGGCCTATGGAAGGATTCTTCAGTTAACCAACCATGGTAACTGAAGTAACTGGAGTAACATATGTTACGATTTAGGGTTACATCGGTTATGATGGTTGGTTCATTGAAGAATCTTTTGGAGATCGAGAAGAAGGTTTTCAGCTTCCATGTTTGTGTCAGAACATTTAGGTCGGATCGGAGATGAAGCTCCTGAAATACTGGATGAAACCCTGTGAGTCGACTCTTCTTTTTTTCTCAATGTTTCTTTACCCTTTTACTTTCCGTTCCATTTGGTTTGCTGCTCTTGTTTGATCAATACTAGTTAATACAACATATTCAATTGCAATGCAATGAAGAACAGGAAAAGGTTTGTACATTCAGTTAACAATTTTTTTTTCTGATTGCTTTGGGATTTTTCGCTAACCCAATATGTATAAACAAGCACTGATAAAACGTTTTCAATCATTAAAACACCGTCATCCTATGCTTTATTTTAAGTCAGAGGAAAACTTTCTTCAATTTCGGTCAGTCCTAGACTTTAGAACAATGGGGAGCAAATATATATGAAGGGTGGACTTCAATGAGGGAGAAACACAGTAGTACACTAAGAGAAAAGAGATGAGCAAACCCAGCTGTTTTACACTCAAGTACTTCTATCATTTGCTCAAACGTGTACAAAACACGTTACTATTATACTTCATATTGTATGAATTCCCACCTAAACAATGCAATATATCCAATATATGTACGTATTGACCGTATGTAATTTTCTACAACTGCTGCATGAAATATTAATGAAAGATTGGGCCAAATACGAATATCATGCCCCATACTGAAGAATTCATATAATACAGTTTCAAGAGACAGGAACTTTGCAGCAAACATTTAAGATATCATCCAAGGGAGCATGATCACCTGTCCCTTCGTCTTTCCGACCATACAATAGCTGCTTACCTTTGAAGACAAACATCCCTCCCTGATTAACAGAAAAAAATTAGAGAAGTAAGATTGTCATCAAGTTTGAACTAAATCCATGACCAAAATGTATTTTCAATATAACTCCTTACTGTAGAGAATAAATCAAACCTGCTGTAACACACTACTTCTATCATCTGGAGTGGCTTCAATGGTATAGTTTTTGACAGCTTTCTGCAGAGCATCAAATCTTGACAACACCCTTGCCTGTCATATTATAATCTCAAAAAGTTGTGTGAAAGTTCTCTTTAACAAATCAACAAATAAGCAGAAGCACGAAAAGAACTTACACTAGCTGGATTGAAGAATGTTCGACCCAATCCATAGTATAAGCCCAAAACATCATACGCCTATCATGGAAGTTTCAAGTCTAGTTACAATCACCAGAATAAGAGATTCTTTCACTAATTGGACATATTAATGTAGCACATATTGTTACCTTACGATCAGTATCGGCATAGAGGGAATCCATGGGAAATGGTAACTGTATATAGAACATCAAAAGGAAAATAATAAGAGCTCCAGGAATCAGTAAGCAGTTCATGGAATCAGTATCAAGTATATGACAAGGAAATTGCAGAATTGCTTTGGACATTCAAAAGTGATTACAAGATTTCTGTAATTCAAAGGTTGTGATGTTTTTAACCAAATAACTTTCTTCTAAAGAAAAATGATAGTGATTACATATTCTGCTAAAGTCCAGGCCAAGTTTCTTATTACTAAAGTTTCCAGTACTTGACATGGCCCATGGGGCTCCTAGTACCCACTACTTAAATAGATAATGACACAAATAAACTTGCTTAAGAAAACCAGTAATGACACAATTTCATAACAGTAGCTGGAAACAGCTTCCTTCAATTGGAAAGCAAATAATCAAGTATGAGTAGCCACTATCATGTCACATGACATGCTTGTTTAAAGCAATTAGACCCATAGATATGATAGCATGTTTGAATTAGAGTTCACCAAAATAGATTCCCTTTGACCGATCATTACCAAAAATTGGAACCTTTCGAGCAAATGAAGATAACCAAGTGATTAAGTCATTCAACCATGTTAATCATAAATTGAACTCAGATAGAGAAGCCACATAACATGAGTGCCTGGCCATATTTTGTGCATTCCATCAAGCATCAAGGAAAAAATGCATTTGTTCATTATTGTTATACTGGACTATCAAGGTAAGTCTCCATGACTTGATACATCTTAAAGCTATTGATGGCTTATACCCTGTCTAATTTTTCTGTTCCCAATCCACTCAATATTAGACAAATGCATAGCTCCATTTTACAAAGTTACAATTTTCTGAACCAGTTTAAATGACAGATGCTGAGTGTAACATAAACGTCCACCAGCTCATTTAAAGATGTTTATGTATCCAGCGATAAGGATCAGAACATATTATCTAACCAATTTAGCAGCTATTTCTTAATCCAAGATTTGCCCTATATGCATTTCCACTTGCATGCGTTCACAACAGATTTCCCCATTTTGTGTCATGTCATATCTGATTTTGTTTACATAACAAACATTTAAGTATAGGTATCTACCCTAAAGCATTATAACATCAATCATTGTGGTGACATGAACAGGAAAATAGAAATACCCGTTCTGCAAGGATACGTGCTTTATCAGGACTACCAACACCAACAGCAATTAGCTTCACACCAGCTGATTCAAATCTTTCTTTCGATTCTTTTAGAGCTGAAGCAAGTTCCCAACTAAGAAGAACAGAGCACAAGAAGTACCAAGTCATCACAATGTCCACCAATTCAGGTAAAACTCATCCTAGATCACTAGTTAAGTAGATGATTTACCAGCAAGGGCATCCAAAGTGCCTCAGTAGTGCAACAACAGCCACCCCCTGGAACAAAAGGCATTGGAAAACTATTTCAAGAAGAAAACACCACACTACATCAAGGCAATAATCAACTCTTTCGCAATTATGGCACACATCATAGTATGTATCACTAAACTGCATTGCTTGTAACAGTATACAACCTTTCTTTGTTATATGAAAACTCAATAATTCTGCATCAAACTCTGAGTGGTTGTTAACTATAATCATAATGTTTCAAATTTCTTCTCTAATTTCACTTTGCATTCGATTTCAAAAATGCATGTTCATTCGGACATGGAAATTAACAGCAAAATGCAACAAATCAAATCTCATACAAGCAAAGAGCCAAAGACTGAAGCTTTCCAACCCAGAAAATGACTACTCGCAAAAGGGTCGGTCCATAAGGAATTAAATCACAGAAAATTTCTAATAAACGCTAAAAATGTTGAAAAATTAAGAAAATTTGAGAGGGTGAAAGTAAATTGGAGACCTCATTCTGGTCCCAGAGGTCCTTGAACCGGACAGAGTCTCCAGCAGCGGTGAAAATTCTGACGTCGCCGAGGATCTCACCGATGGCGGGGCTGAAATCCGAGGCGGAGGTCGCGGTGGCTCTGGAGACGACATGTCGTCTAGCGCTGAACCGTGGTGTTGAATTAAGGGTGGAGAAAAGGGAGAGAGAGTGAGGAGTGGGAGGTGAGAGGGAGAGAGACCGGGAAGTGGTGGGAAAGGTAGATGGATGAGAAGGAGGAGAAAGGGTAGGAGGGGATTTTAGGGTCAGGGTTTGTGTGGGGATTAGGGCCATGGCTTCTCCCTTTAGGAATTGAGCTCAGAGACGTGGCGGGTGGGTGGCAACCGGAAGTACCAACAGAATTTTGTGTTCTTCTTCTTTCTTTTGACGAGTCCTCGTAAAAACATATCTACTAGCGTTGTATCAGTTCGGTATGATATAGCAACATAAGTTTTCTCTTCGTAAATAAGAGATCATGAGTTCTCACGAAATCAGTACTAATTGAGACAACCACGTATTAATAAAAATAAAAATAAAAATCGGGCAGGCCAAAACAAATCACTTTGTAATGTGTAACTTTTTTTTTTTTTTGAGTGGAAGAGATCAATCTCATTACGCAATTCAGCAAGCAGTACAATAATGGCATATCCATAGGACCGTCAGAAAAAGTCATTACACATAATACACTCAACAAAAGGTATACCACTAAGTACACCCCTAGCACACCCACCTTTTAACCATGAAGCACAAAAACAAACAACAAATAAACTCCGAATTTAAATAAAACAACCTTTTAATCTTATTCTTTGATCCCTTGGGGCGACCTACCTTCTTCTTTTGTGACGAAATGATCAGGCGATCATCCTTCTGAGGTAGAGCCAGGGACAGATTCCCAAACCCATCCATAGCAGGAGAAGGTAGGGCTAGTAACTTCTTGCCAGGACGCACAAGAGAAAGATCAGCACCACGCTTGTGGCCACTGATAACAACAGAAGCTTCCTGTGTCTTAGTTGTCTCAAACGCTGGAAGCTGAAAGCCTCCTTGTTTGCACCCTTGTAAGAATGATAGGAGCATAAAATGCTATGAATTTATAGTTCAAACCTCTATACTTTTGCTTAGTTTATTCCTTAAAAAGATCAATTTAACTTTGTTATTTTCTTAGGTACTTTGAGAAGCAGTTAAGGAGAAAAGAGAGCTACAATGGGGAAATCAAGGCACTTCACATGAAGTAGTGATGCAAAGGATGGATTATGATGATTCATTTGGTCCTAGAACTCAAGAGAAGATGGACAGAGTTGGCGTAAAAAACAGTTGCAGAGAAGCAGAAAACAGAGTACAAGAGTCTGCCTTATTTTCTTCTGTTTTGGGAAGCTGTTTTGAAGAACCTTCGAGTGGAATTATGAAGAAATGCCTGGTAACATTTGAAGATCACATGTTCTACTATAACTTCAGTAAAATATTTGGTCCAGAATGATAAGGAGGAAGCCGGAGTCTGTGCTCAAAGTTGGTTCCTCGAGAAGACTGTTTCCATCAGCTTTTCAGAAAGCTTTTTCAAGGACTTTTATACTGGACTTAAGGGATGATAATCATGAATTTCTCTGCCCAGAATTTAAGAATATATGTTGTAGAGCAGGTTAGGATCAAGAATCATCCAGAAAGGTGGTGTAATGAAGAAGTTACGATGCTGCAAATATGATCAGAGGATAAGGAAAATCTGGAATTTCTGACAAGTCTTTATGCGAAGCATTTTCAAGACCGTTGTTGGGCCACGTTTCAAGAAGCTTTCTAGAAGGTTTTTGCACGGTTTTGAAGGGTGACATCAGAAGTATTATGTGGCAGAATATCACCTTCGAATCTGCTGGGAACCCTTGTCAAACATGGAGAGGGAAATCAGTCCTAGTTGAGAAAGGAAAGTGAATTAAAGGCTATATTTTCTGAAGATATTCTTGGCAGATTTTGGGACGAATTTTATTGGATTTTTGCTGCATTATACTTATCAAGAGACTATTAGAAAGACTTAAGGAAGGTTCAGAAGATTGTGTGGCAGCCAAGCAAGTGGAGTTGGTGAAGAATAAGGAGAACTCAACCCGGTTTTGAAGAGAAAAGTTAGGGGTTTGTAAACAATAAAAGAGGAGTCTTCTTGGCGTCATTGGCAGACCATATCATACAGATTTCACGCCTCAAAATAACCCTAGCTCTCTGGTTTTCGAAGCTCCATACAAGCATAAGGAAAAGAAGCCGCCAAAGTCGCCATCTGCCACCACCGTGACCATTTATCTTCAAGCAACATCCACCGTGCCTCTTCACTCTCTTTTTCTGCGACTTTGCCCTTTTATTTTCAATATGTTACTGTGTGTTTACCTTAGAACAATGAGTAGCTAAATACTTTTGTGTTAGGGGCTAGTTTGAAGCCCTAAACTATGGTTCAAGTTTCATAATAAATTTCTATGTTTTAGTTACTTTGTCGATGAGATTGTTCTTTGGTTCTGGATTAGATGAATCTTTTATATGTATGTTTTATGTGGTTGCAAACATATAGGATATGCATGTAATTGGTGCTAGGTTAAATAGCAATTCACCTAATAGTTTTGTGATTTTAACCGAAGTAGTAAAACCTCTCGCCTTGGTGTGTACCAAAGATGAGGAATACAACTAGACACGCTTGTTGTACTAGTTTGTACACTTAGATTGACATCCTTCCACATGTGCTTAATGCTTTAGAACTTGCTAAATGTAGGAGCTGCTTGTGATCTCTATGTTGCATGTTTTCAAAAGGTTCTAATAACGGCGCTTGTTCTTGTTAGAACATTATAGGGAAGTAATATAAGGTACTTAGCTTGCTTCTAGCTTTGTAACTTGGTCAATCTCTCTCTCATGACTTAGTAATAAACATAGGAAGGAAAATTGGAACTTGGATTGTGTTTAGTGGTGGATAACGAACTCCTAACTGCTCATCATCATATTCACAAACTTTACTTTAGTTCATCTTTTGTTCTTACTTTATTTTCAGCAAAATTAATCAACAATCCCCCCAATTGTGTTTTTAAATTTGTTTTATTATAGTTTCTAGTTTTCTTTGTTTTCTAGGTTACATAAATTGAAGGTGAACCCTTGATCCTTGGTGTAGAACGATCCCTTACTTTCACTACTACAACTTGACAACAAAAAGGGTTTTAAATTGTGTGTTATTTTTAGCAGAGCAAAGAACCAATCCCTAGGTGATCCATTAAGCATACAACTAACCAGACTATGTTTCAGTTCCACCGATGGGCCTGGTTTCACCAAAGTTTGAAGCAGACCAGCAGCCTTGAGTCCAGAATTGAGGTGTTCCAAGAAGAAGTTGTTTGACCACGATGTTATGCCGCACGTTCAGCCACCTCTAGAGACAAGAACCCAGCCCTAACATTAGTATCTCTTTGCACCATACCAGTCCGAGCCCTAGAAGTCCTAGCAGAATTGAAGAAAGTCAGCCCCGCCATCGCATCCACAACTGCAGCAGATTTGCGGGCTTCCTCCTCCTTGATGAACACAAGATCACAACCTTCCATTGGGTGATCAAACAACCCACAGTCACGACAAAGCCCCCGGATTTTCTCATACTGGATTGTGACATCCACTTCAACCGAGGAGGATAAAGAAAAACTTCTGAAAACCCTAAACCTTCTCTTGGTGTCAATAACCATCCTGATCCTCTGTTCCTCATGCTTTCGCTTCAAGGCTACCGTATCAAGCCTCAAAACCCTACCAATAACATATCCGATCATGGATAGGGACAACTTGTTCCGAAGCGTAGGAGGAAACCCTCGAACAGTGATCCACAACTCCAGAGTATGAAGAGGGATTGAATCCACATTAGCGATCCCATCATACGGGGCTAAGAGCAGCATAGTGTTACCATAAAACTATAGAATATTTTGTAAATATTTACTTTCCTTATATGTATAGATTATGTATTTTGTATAATTGTAGGAGATGCTTTCCTATTAGGATTATTCTTGTATCTCTTTATAACCCTCCTATTTGGAGATGAATAATATTGAAAATATTCCAAACACATCAAATCCTTGTTTTCTACTTGGTATCAGAGCAATTTCAATTCCTGCACTGTATTCCTCTGAAACCCGAAAACCGAGTCTCGAAGAACTTCACAAACCACCCAAAACAAATTTATTCTTTTTAATTTGTTCTCAATCTGCCCATCACATCGCAAGTTTTTTCCTTGCACTGTTCTCAATTTGTTGGTATCACCGCCAGCATTGAAATCCGTAGCGTAGCAGCATAACGTGGGGGACAAGCCCTGCTGCAGCCTACAAGCTCAAGGGACAAGCACTGCGGCACTTCTGCAGCTTCTTTGTTTGTCACGTGCAGGCTACTACTTTTGCTAAATGGAGGACAATGCTGCCACTCTTACACTCCACAACATGCCACCAATCATCAATCATTACCATACCACCGCTCAAGATAACTCAGCGTTTCCAACCGGCGTTGCTTTGAATGAATCAAACTACACCATATGGGCACCTCTTGTGAAGATGAGGATTGGAGCATGAGGAAAGGTTGGCTACCTCACTGGAGCCAGAGCTGCACCAAATGTAGACTCTGCTGAATTTGAAGTTTGGACCACAGAGAATGAAAAAGTGAAGAGTTGGCTAATTAATTCCATGGAGCCATCACTCATGAATCGGTATATCCGACTCCCAACAGCCAAAGATGTTTAGGAAGTGGTTGAAAAGACCTTTTATGATGATTCTGATAAAACCAGGATCTTTGAATTAAACAAGAAGTGCTTTGGAGCAAAACAGAATGGTCGGACTCTTCCTACCTACTATAATGAATTGGTGGGAATGTTTCAGGAAATTGATCAGCATATGGCTTCTCAAAATAACACAGTGGCTGCAGTTGTTCTAGAGACTAATGCCATGGCACAATGTGAGTTCATATGTTTCTGAGTGGACTCAATTCAGAGTATGATCAAGTCTGTGGTGAGATCTTGCACAAAGACCCGAAATTGGACTTGGAGCAAAGCTATGTGTATGTTTGAAAGGTGCATTCTGAGAGACAGGCAATGGGACATGCCTCTGAATCCTCTGTCATAGCTGTCCAACGCAAACATGGTCCCTCCTCAAGCTTCTCAACTCCTCCACAACATCACCTCCAGGCAAAACAAATCCATATGCAAATACAAAGTATCTGGTTTTGTGGAGATTTGGGTCATAGCTAGCAACAATGCTATGAAGTGATTGGCTATCCTGATTGGTGGGATTTCACTAAGAAATCGCTAAAGAACCTTGGAAAAGCTGTCGTGGCTACTACAAAGGAAACGCAACCATCTAGTGCCTCCGCTAATGTAGCCCAGTCAGGTATGAAGGGTAAGGTTTCTATGAATAGTTCTTGAATAATTGATACTGGTGCATCTGACCATATGACCAATGATCCTAGTCTCTTAGAAAAGCTTAAACCCTCCTCTCAAAATATTGTTTCTACTGCTGATGGTACTCCAACTCCAGTTACCGGAGAATGTTCTGTTGTCTTATCTAATACATTAACCCTTGATTCTCTGTTGGTCGTTCCTTCTTTGACATATAATCTCTTATATGTTGGCCAAATTATTCTAGCACTAGCATGTATTGTGACCTTTTATCCCTATTTCTGTGTGTTTCAGGACATTTTGACTCAGCAGATTCTTGGTTATGGTGTTAGAAGGGGGGAAACTCTACTACTTGGATCTGATAGAGAGTTGAGAGTAACAGTTGTTAGGACAAGTGAATCAGGTCAATACAGTAGAGAATGCTAAGGAAACAGTGTGGTTATGGCATCGTCGTTTGGGTCTTCTATCTTTTAGTTATCTTAAGAAACTACAACCTCATTTATTTTTGGTTGTCAGTGATTCAGATTTTTGTTGTGATGTATGTGAATTGGCTAAGAGTCATAGAATTTCGTATTCACCTAGTCTTAATAAAAGTCCTATTACATTTATGAATATTCATTTTGATGTCGGGGGTCCTGCCAAGATCTCTTTTTTTTCTGGATCTCGGTATTATGTGACTTTTATTGATGATTGTACCCGTATGACTTGGGTCTCTCTATTAAAGAACAAGAGTGATGTGTGTTCTATGTTCCAAGATTTTCATAAAATGGTGTCCACACAGTACCAACAGTCTATTCAAGTTTTCCAATCTGACAATGGTGGCAAATATGTTAATGGTCCTATGCA
Organism: Rosa lucieae; assembly: GCA_024704745.1. Classification (NCBI taxonomy): domain Eukaryota; kingdom Viridiplantae; phylum Streptophyta; class Magnoliopsida; order Rosales; family Rosaceae; genus Rosa; species Rosa lucieae. Next base: position 19,297,157 of record CM045493.1, on the reverse strand, counting down.
GGAGTTTATGCAGTCACATGGAATTTGACATCATACTTCAAACTCATAATGGATTGGCAGAAAAGAAAAATTGACAGTTACTTGAAGTTGTCCGTGCCTCTTTGTTTGGCATGAATGTACCTCGTGAATATTGGGAAGAAACTATGAAGTCTGCCACCTACCTCATTAATCGAACCCCTTCTCGGGTAATTGAATTTCAAAATCCTCAACAGAAACTTCTGTCACTTCCGTCGCTACCAAATCTTGAGCCTCGTGTATTTGGGTGCGTAGCTTATGTTCATATTCTCAAGCCTCAACGCAGCAAGCTTGATCCCCGTTCCCGTAAGTGTATATTTGTTGGTTATGCGGAATTTCAAAAGGGTTATCGATGTTATGATCCTCTTACTAGCACTATGTATGTCTCTCTTGATGTGGCGTTTCACGAATCCAAGCCTTATTATTCAGGGGGAGTTTCAGAGTCTTCCTTCAGGGGGAGAGAGATTGTGAAGGAAATCCTTGGGAATTATTTACATTTGAAGAATTCCAAGAATTAGAAGCTTTGGAGTCAGAGTTTGAAGTTGGGAATTCTCCAACATCAGTTGAAAAGGACATAGACCATGGGGCCGACCAAGGGGCAGTAGGCAACGAAAGCTGCAACGAAAAAAACTCTGGACTGGTTGTAGAATTGGGCACTGGACCGGTTGGTAAACCGGTGGGGTCCTTAGAGGGAGATGGTGAACTAATCATGGGGTCCTCAGATGGAGACGATGGACTTATGGGAAATGGACATGTCGGTAGACCCTTGGGGCCCTCAAATTAACAGCTTTTTGGCCCTTGCCGACAGCCTGACAAGCTAAACAATGTTGATGCTGCCAGCCCACTTTATGATCATAGTGTTGATATTGCCAACCCACATTATGATCGGTTAAAGAAGAAAGATGCAGCACGCCAAAGTAGTCTGGACCTGTCAAACAAAGACCCCACACAGCTTGAGGGTGATAGTGATACATCAATGCATCCTGGAATATATGGAACATCACAAACGGATGAATTACTCATTGGTCAGCCAAGCTGTGATATACCCAATGAAGAAAATATAATTCAGAGTCCTCATCTATCAGAGTTGTTCCCCCTCTCTACATCGTCAACTGAAGAATCTGCTGCGAATGTTCCTCCTCAAGTACCTTTAATTTTGAATAAGTCATCTGGGATAGGTAATATTGAGTCTAGGAAATCACAGAGGGCTACCAAGGGTATTCCTAAAAAACAATATGAACCAAACATCAAAACCAAATTAAGCTAAGTATCCTATAGCTAATTACATGTCTAACCATAGGTTGTCTAGGTCACATGCACTTGTTGTTGATCAATTATCCATTGTATCTATTCCTAGCAATGTACAGGATGCTTTGACAGATCCTAAGTGGACTCAAGCGATGAATGAAGAACTAGAGGCTTTGCAGAAAAACTCGACTTGGGATATTGTGACAGTGCCTGCTGGAAAGAAGACTGTTGGATGTCGATGGGTGTTTATAGTAAAACTTAAAGCTGATGGGAGCATTGACAGGTACAAAGCCAGATTAGTTGCCAAAGGTTACACTCAGCGCTATGGAATTGATTATGAAGAGACATTTGCCCCTGTAGCAAAGATCAATACTGTTCGAATCTTGATTTCACTTGCTGCAACTAAAGATTGGTCTCTATATCAATTTGACGTGAATAATGCTTTCCTCAATGGAAACTTGGAGGAAGAAGTGTATATGGACATGCCGCCAGGAGTCAAAAATTTGCCTTACAATACTGGCAAGGTTTGTAAGTTGAAGAAGTCTCTGTATGGTTTGAAGCAGTCTCCGAGACCTTGGTTTGGAAGATTCTCCAAGTCCATGAGGATGTTTGGATATAAACAAAGCAACTCATATCACACTTTGTTCATCAAGAATAGTCAGGGTAAGATTACCGCTCTGATAGTATATGTTGATGATATGATTGTCACAGGAGATGATCTAAAAGGAATGGAGGCTCTACAGAAGTATCTTTCTAAGGAGTTTGAGATGAAGGATCTGGGGAAATTGAAGTACTTTCTTGGAATTTCTTTGTCCCAGCGTAAGTATGTACTTGATTTGTTAGCTGAGACCAGGATGCTTGACTGCAGTGCCATTGAGACATCGATCAAGATGAACCATAACCTTGCCATCTATCCGGATCAAGTTCCAACTGATAAAGGAAGGTACCAACGTCTAGTAGGGAGACTTATTTATCTTTCTCATACTAGGCTTGATATTGCTTATGTTGTGAGTGTGGTTAGTCAATTTACGCATTGTCCCAGTGAAGAGTATATGGATGCAGTGTATCGTATTTTGAGATATCTTAAGATCGCACCTAGAAGAGGATTGTTGTTTGAAAAAAAGGGGGGTGAATTGGAAGTTGTGGGGTACATGGATGCAGACTGGGCTAGTGATAAGACGGATAGGCGATCCACATCTGGGTATTTTACATTTGTTGGAGGAAACCTGGTGACTTGGCACAACAAGAAACATAAGGTTGTTGCTAGATCAAGTGTTGAAGCTGAGATTCGAGGTATGGCACATAGAGTTTGTGAGATGTTGTGGATTCGTAATGTGTTGAAAGATTGGGGTTTTAAACTCAAGAAACCTATGGACTTGCATTGTGATAGCACGTCTGCTATTGAGATTGCTCATAATCCTATTCAACATAATCGGACTAAGCATGTGGAGGTAGATGGACACTTCAATAAGGAAAACCTAGACAGAAAGATTATCTATTTTCCCTTTGTGCATACAGAAGATCAATTAGTAGATATTCTTACGAAATGAGTGTCAAGGAAAGTGTTTGACAACTCAATTGGCAAGTTGGGCATGATCGACATCTATGCACCAACTTGAGGGGGAGTGTAAAATATTTTGTAAATATTTACTTTCCTTGTATGTATAGATTATGTATTCTATATAATTGTAGGAGATGCTTTCCTATTATAATTATTCTTGTATCTCTTTATAACCCTCCTATTTGGAGATGAATAATATTGAAAATATTCCAAACACATCGAATCCTTGTTTTCTACTAAAACCATGGGCCTCCGTGCAGATAACAGTTTCGATCTTCTTCCTGATCAAACTGGAAAACAAACTGATTCCTCACCGCTCTGATGGAAAGACCCCCCTTCATGCTCCATATTGTGGGCATCATTCCAATGAATCCTGCCAGATTTGGCTTCCGAGTAAGCGACTGTCCTACCATGTAATGGTGAGAGTCCTGCAACGCCGCTTCCCCAGCTAAGCCGAGATCGACATGAGCGTTGTCGTTGAGAGTAAAAGCAGTCACAAGGCTGGAGATCGGATCCGTCATGATTGAAGGAACAAGGTTTTTCAAAGGCAGTCTTCGTAAACCTTAGCAGAGCAAAGGAGCGGCTAGGTCTCTAAATTGATAAAAAAAATACTAAAGATGAAACATGAAATGTAACTATTAACTCTAGGTGTAGTGGTTGAGTTCAAAAAACTCGACTCTATTAAAAGCTATTTGTTCATTTCGTATTAATTTAATTAATGAATTACAATGTTTTAACTAGATATTACAAATACCTATCGCTAAAATTTAGTTATTAATTTTCTTGTCAACTTTTTTATGAGGTAACACTCACTAATATCAACTTAATTAATGAATTACAATGTTTTAATTAAATATCACAAATACTCATAATTAGAATTTAGTTATTAATTTTCTTGTCAACTTTTTTATGAGAAAATTTTGATAAATAACCATTATTTTGCTTCTGAATTGACTTTTGACCTCCAATTTTGAAAAGAATGAAAAATAACCTTTTATGGTAGAGAAAATACATGAGTACCCTTAACCAATCACCAATTGTTAAAGCCTCGTCTTTTTCCAAATCCCCATTCAGTTTCGCATTTGAGTATCTTCAACTCTGAAACACTTTCAAAACTATCTGCAATCCTATGAGTTCTTGCTTCAATACAACTTTGCCCGCAAAATACCCAGAGCTACATTTTGAAAATCAAGCCAAAAAAGAATCAAAACGGCAGGTGAAAATGGGAGCGGTGAAGAACATCTTGAAGGCCATGGAAGTAGCTGAAGCTCCAGATTGCTCTCATATCCAAATCCATTCTTCTTCTCACTGTTACGTGAGATGGTGAAAAGTAGCAGCAGCAAATCTGGACCTTGTAACATATAGCAGCAGACAAGATCTTTAATGCATTTAATGGAGCCGTATTTCTTCACATTTGTATTTTAGTTCCGCACCTAGCTCTAGTTGTATATAATCTCCAGTCTGGAGAAGAAGAGAAAGGTAATATACCATAAAATCTCTATTATTGACATGGTATCAGAGCAATACTGATACCCATACCCAGAAATACCAAGAGAAGAACTCTGTTTCGTCTTCATCTTACGCAGTACCTAGGAACTCAGAAAGCACCCAAACAACCAGTATCATATACCATAGGGAAGAACCTTCAATTCTATCTTCTTCTCTGTACCCATATTCTTAGAAGAAGAAAAAAAATCATTAATCAAAAACTGAACTTAATCCTTTTCTTACCAAACCCAGATCATTCCCAACTTGTGCTTGAACATCAAGCACGTGCTCTTACCCAGAAACCTTGTTCATCATACCAATTATCATAACATACTCCAGGTACCCATAAAAGAATCAAATTGCCTTGATTCTTTTCTGAACACTCCAAACCAGACCCATACTAGAATCATATCAATCAATCAAAATTGCAGTCAATCTCTTGCTCACACGAGTTCAATAGCCCAGAAAATTAGCCATACCAATGCCCTCAACAGAAGAACTTTGTTTCTTTAATTTACCCATCACCCATAACCAAGGTTTTTGCTCAAAGATTGAGCAGAATCTCATACCTTAAGATACTAAGAACAAATTTTGTTCGTCATCTAATCGGTACCCGTACCATACTCAAAGAAGAAAGTCAAAGTACCTTCCGATTCCGACGACCCGACCTGCAACTTCGACCCCCTTCGCCGCTCGGATCCTCCTTTGACCCGACCTATTATGGTGTTCTTGAGCCGAACTTGTACGTCGAATAAAAGGTTAAAAAAATAAGTAGTCGAAAGTGTTCCAAACAAAACCATACGATGAACTGTGGGGTATTTATGTCTTTTAACACTTTAAAATGTCAGAATGAAAAGGTCCTAAAAGAGGCTATTTTTCTAAATTTCTCTTTTTATGAAGTAACACTTCACTAATATATGTGCTTGATGAAGAGCATAAATAGCATGAACAGAAAAAAGAATCGAAAATAGAGAACGAATTTTATTATTCCCTTTTCACTAGTTACAATCATCACATCATATCATACTATTCAACACAACAGCAAAATTCATGAAAAAGCACTATACCCCAAACAAAATAAGTAGACATTCACAACTGATAAAGACCAACATACACCCAGCTGCGTCAGTTACAGGGAGAACTGAAGATTTTGGACGAGTACTCGTCCAAGGATGAAGCGGCAGGGCTGGAAGCTCCTCCTCTCGCACGAGTACTTGTCCTTCACTTGCTCCATCGCCCCCTTTAACTCATACAAATCCGGCCACACTCCTCTAGTCCTCTGCTTCGATCAGTACTCTCTCCTAGCTAGCCTCTTGTTTATTCTCAACATCCAAACAGTTCAAGCAGATCAAAATACTCATTCTCAAAAAAAAAGTAGATCAAAAGTTAAGATGCCTGCAAGACAGCCTCCTGCCTAGCTCAATTTGAATGTATCATCCTCTGGATTCCGAGAAGTCAAATCTGTTTATCAGCGAGGGAAGATGAGATCGGTCAAAAGAATTGGGATTGCCTTGGCGGAGAAGGTGACGGCATCAGTCTGAAGAGCAGAGTAGTTCTCTGGCCATCTTGAAGAATACAGATAGGCTTTTTGAGAGGAAGCATATGCCTCGTGAATCATCATTATTTTGGTCTACTGACAACTCATGTTCCTCAAGAACAGAAGGAAACTACGAAAGATATACCTATGCTGTTGAAGACTTGCAACTTCTAGACAATGCAAAAGGTTTCCCGAATTCTTGTGCTCACATCTTTTTCTTAAATTGTCATCACATCCATGTCAATCTGTTCATGAAAAAATAAATTAAACGTAATCAACAGGAGATACAATATGAATTGATAATGAATAGTAGTATAGTACACAATTATTATCTTGCATTAACAGGCCATTAAATGCTGAAGCGTCCTAATTAATTAGATCGCGTACTAAGGAGAGTTTTTCAAGTAAACGAATTGAATTCTCGGTCATACCTCGACTTAAATCAAAATGATTCACGGGGAAGATGCTCGCCAAGTTTCATTATTCTCAAAAAGTCAATCTAATTTCTTCAAGATGGCTAACGAACTTTTTAAGCTTAATAGACTGCCTACGCCATCTTCTCGATCCAGAAGGAAATGATCCTTTCTTCTGTTCATCCCTGCCTTGTGTACACTCGGTAACAAACAGGTTTGGCCATTTTCGGAAGCCAGATGCTCACATGAGGCTGATTGAGAGCCTGTTCTGACTGATCTTAAAATAGTACTCAGATATGCTTGAAAAGTTGAAGGAACTGAGGACAATGGGAGTAGAGAAACTCAGCAGACGAGAGGACGCTGTAATTGCTTTAGTGAAGCACCTATTACCCTCTACTTCGCACATGCGCTGTAAGTACAGGTTAGAGAGAGAGATAGTGTCAGTGAAGGACAAGTTCTCCTGTAAGACAAGGAGCTTCTAGCTCAGTCTCCTTCATCCTCAGACGAGTACTCGGGCAAATCGTCTGATCTCTCTGGAACTGACCCAGCTTGGGGGTACTTCTTCTATTGGCCCTAATATGCATTAACCATAAGTGAGCAAACTGAACGAATTGAACAACACAGAGACATTTCTACACATAAAACTTGGCCAAAACCAACTCAAGTCACAAACACAAAAATAATGGGGAAGCTTTCTACTTATGCTTCAGAAAATAACGGAACAACAATGAATTTACCGTTCCTTTATCACACCTTTTGTACTCTTTTGGTACAATAAAATTTTGGAAAAGGAGCTCATAATACAAATTACAATCCCTTGGCATGTTCTCTTTTCTCTTTTGTTATATTCGTTGCTGAATTCAATTTATTTTTTCGTAATTTTCCTGTGCAATTGGGTCCTTTCCTTAGGGATGAAATTTGTATTGAAATACAATTGGATGCAAGGCATGCATGCACAACAACAAGAATATATATATATATATATATATATTATATACACAGATCCTATCCAGAGCGGAGCTCCGCTTTGAAATTAACGTGTGAAGTTCGAGTTTTGGGTCACTTTTCGGTCGCATATCCACATCTCGACCGTTCAGTTTTTAGGTACTAGTGTATAGATCATCTCTGCCAATTTTCAGCCAAATTGATGATCGTTAAGGTATCTAACTAGCTTAAACCAATGGACGGACTGAATCTGTCAACCTGAACCGTACTAGCTTTAAGGCAGTTATCAATGCCTTAACGATTATCATTTTAGCTGAAAATTTGTAGAGACAATCTATACACTAGTGCCTAAAAACTGAACGGTCGAGATGTGGATGTGCGACCGAAAAGTTGCCCAAAACTCGAACTTCACACGTTAATTTTCAAAGCGGAGCTCCGCTCTGGATAAGATCTGTATATAAGATCTATACAGATCCTATCCAGAGAGAGGCATCACTTTGAAATTTCAGAGCGAGGTTAGGGTTTAGGGTCACTTTTCGGTCGCATATCCACATCTCAACCGTTCAGTTTTTAGGTACTAATGTATAGATCATCTCTGCAAAATTTCAACGAAATTGATGGTCTTTAAGGTATCTAACTAGCTTAAACCAATGGACGAAGTGAATCTGTCCAACCTGAACCGTACTAGCTTTAAGGCAGTTATCAATGCCTTAACGACCATCAATTTGGCTGAAATTTTGCAGAGATGATCTATACATTAGTACCTAGAAACTGAACGGTTGAGATGTGGATATGCGACCGAAAAGTGACCCTAAACCCTAACCTCGCTATGAAATTTCAAAGCGATGCCTCGCTCTGGATAGGATCTGTATATATATATACAGATCGCATATCCACATCTCAACCTATCCAGAGCGAGGTTAGGGTTTAGGGTCACTTTTCGATCGCATATATATATACAGATCCTATCCAGAGCGAGGCATCGCTTTGAAATTTCAGAGCGAGGTTAGGGTTTAGGGTCACTTTTCGGTCGCATATCCACATCTCAACCGTTCAGTTTCTAGGTACTAATGTATAGATCATCTCTGCAAAATTTCAGCCAAATTGATGGTCGTTAAGGCATTGATAACTGCCTTAAAGCTAGTACGGTTCAGGTTGGACAGATTCAGTTCGTCCATTGGTTTAAGCGAGTTAGATACCTTAAAGACCATCAATTTCGTTGAAATTTTGCAGAGATGATCTATACATTAGTACCTAAAAACTGAACGGTTGAGATGTGAATATGCGACCGAAAAGTGACCCTAAACCCTAACCTCGCTCTGAAATTTCAAAGCGATGCCTCGCTCTGGATAGGATCTGTATATATATATACAGATCGCATATCCACATCTCAACCTATCCAGAGCGAGGTTAGGGTTTAGGGTCACTTTTCGATCGCATATATATATACAGATCCTATCCAGAGCGAGGCATCGCTTTGAAATTTCAGAGCGAGGTTAGGGTTTAGGGTCACTTTTCGGTCGCATATCCACATCTCAACCGTTCAGTTTTTAGGTACTAATGTATAGATCATCTCTGCAAAATTTCAACGAAATTGGGTCTTTAAGGTATCTAACTCGCTTAAACCAATGGACGAACTGAATCTGTCCAACCTGAACCGTACTAGCTTTAAGGCAGTTATCAATGCCTTAACGACCATCAATTTGGCTGAAATTTTGCAGAGATGATCTATTTAGTACCTAGAAACTGAACGGTTGAGATGTGGATATGCGACCGAAAAGTGACCCTAAACCCTAACCTCGCTCTGAAATTTCAAAGCGATGCCTCGCTCTAGATAGGATCTGTATATATATATATATATATATTATGAATAATAAGCAAAGAGAAAAAAAAAAAAAAAAGCAGAAGACGTGCATACCATAACTCAGAGATGAAAGGATGGGTCAGTGGCGTTGTGATCTGTATAGAAGACCATGAGGAATTATCATCACGTACGTGGGGATTGTTTATAAAGCTGTAGGAGATCTAGACTAAAGCTAAGAGGGTTTTGTAGCAGCAGTTATAGAGATATGATGAGGCCTGAGGGCTCCAAGATTTTGAGACGCCTCCTCACCTTCTCGGGAGGAGGCGTCTCACTGCTGATTCTAGCTGTTTTGTTTGGTGTGTTTAGGTTGATGAAAGGTGTGCCGTTATATAGGAAGTGAATTGATATAGGCACCTCCACAATTATTCCCAACACTCCTCCATGGCATTTCACATTTGTATGCTTTTGGAAATGCTATTACCAACTTCCTTTTTAGTTGTAACAAAAAAGAAAAGCTAATTCCTTTTTTGGTTTATCATCTTTTAGGATTTCCGATCATACTGGTTAAAATATAACATATCGATGAATAAATGTAACTTGTAAAATTAACTTAGAATATGCATTAATCTTAAAAGAGATCTTTAGATTACCATGCGGAACATCTACTATTCAAAAATAAGCTATCGCTATCAATTACCCTACCGTAAAACCCACATGCAAGATCCCGAATCACTAAACAAAGTCCCTTTATTGTTTAGTTCATTAAATATTTTGAAATGATGTTTAGTCTAAGATTAGATAAACGCTTGAACTCGATAGTTAAACGCTAAATTTTAAATAAGAATATTTACTCCTGTATGTACATTCACATGAACTTTGCACGGTGATTACAATTTACTTCACTTATAATATTTATTCGTGATCCTTTATTCTTTCTAAGATTAAATTTCTAATCTATGGTAATCATAACTCGTTTTCCCACCTTTCTCAGCTTTTTATATTCGGTCTTAACAACAAGTCTTTAGTAAGACTGATAGCTTACTAAACTTACTAATAGGAAAAAACAATATGTTACAAAGGTGTGTCAATGAAATAACGCATTGATATAAAAATGTAGACCGGTTTCATGTTCTGGTTGACTAGCATTTGTAATGAAAGGCTAGCGTATCCACTATTTGCTAGCTACTAGTCTACCAGCACTACGTTGAGTTGGTACATTGTATTGATGCATTGATGTACTAAAGAATTGATTTTATTAAAACAAAAACAGATAGCATTTTTGAAATACAATCTCTTTTGGTAAGTAATCTTGAATAAATCTAGTTTTGGTAAGTAGTCTTTATTAAAATCGTTAATTTGGTAAACAATATTCTCCTGTTTGGTAAGCAATCATGAATACAATCCTTCGTTTTTGATACATAATATTCCTTTCGTTGGTAAGCAATAATTCTCCAACTCAGATTCCCTAACTTCTACATTTCATGATGATTTCCCCCATCTTCTTCATATTTTATCTCATTTTCTCCACTTCCTATGTTGGTGTGCAAGACCTTTCTGTAGCAGACCACACGGAGTCTACTACTCGTGCAAAACCCCTGCATGTGTTGCATGATTTCGTGAACTCGACTTCTCTGGCCTAGAAGTCGCTGGTAACACGTCAAACATTTTCTTCAATTTGGTCATCATCGTTGAATGATAAACTTCAATAAGGACGTACCTTAGGGAAGGGAAAACACAATAGTACACTACTAGGAAAAAAATCGGTAAATTCAGCTATATACTTCTATTATTTGCTCAAATGTACAAATCATCCTGGCACTAATATACTCCATTTCGTATGAACAATTTTCTCTTTCAAGCTTGCCAATGTAAATAAATAAACATGCTGTATATACATTCAAACATACAATGAAGATCAGCTATACATAGAGGTTTTCTTACCACAATAATGAAAGGTTGGGACAAATTTCAATATCAAACCCCTGAAAAATCTATAGATGATACAGTTTCAAGAGACAGGAAATTTGCAACAAACATCAAAGATATCATCTAATGGGGCATGATCACCTGTCCCTTCGTCCTTCCGAGCATACAATAACTGCTTCCCTGTGAAGACGAACATCCCACCCTGTCAAGAGATTATTTCAGAAAAGTTTAATTTTAGCTAAATCCATGACCAGGATGTATGTACATCTAATCCAACTCCTCAAATACTGGAGAGATATGAACGATCAAACCTGTTGTAACACACTATTTATATCATCTGGAGTGGCTTTAATCGTATAGTTCTTTAAAGCTTTCTGCAGGGCCTCAATTCTTGAGAACACCTTTGCCTGTCATATCAGAATTTCACAAAGAGGCATGAAAACACCATTAATAGAAATAGAAATTCTAAGATGAAGCAGAGAGCAGGATAAGAGTTTACACTAGCTGGATTGAAGAATGTTCGACCCAATCCAAAGTATAAGCCCAAAACATCATATGCCTGTCATAGAAATGTGAAGTTAGAGTTGCAAACTTGCAATCACCACTCACCAGAATAGAATACTCATGAATTGGATACATATAGGTAGCACATATTAGTACCTTACGATCAGGATCGGCATAAAGGGAATCCATGGGAAATGGTAACTGGATTGACAACATCACAGGGAATAGAATAAGAGCTCCAGAAATCAATAAGAAGTCCATGGTATTAGGATACAAATATATAACTAGGAAATTGCAAAAACGACTTTGGACATTGAAAAGTATTTTACAAGATTTCTATAATTCAAAGGTTATGAAGTCTTCGACCTACTTTATTTAAAAGAGAAAGAACAGCATGATCCCATATTTTGCTAAAACCCAGCCCAAGTTTCTCAGAAAGGAAATGTCATTAGATACTCAAGTCAAACTCCAGTACTTGAATGGCCCATACTTAAAAAGACTTGTCCGGCAACTTTGCTATTAGTAACTGGAAATGTCTTCCTGCAGTTAGAAAGCATATAACCAAGTAGCATCAACCATTATCATGTCAAATGACAGCTTATTTCCGATGTTTGAAATGAGACTTCACCAAATGATATTATTCTCTGTCCAAAGACTAATATTTTGAGCCTTTGAAACAGATGAAGAAAAGTAAAGTGATCAAATCATTCAATCTCATCAACAGAACTAATTCTCGATAAACAAGTCATATGACATGACAGTGCCTGGCCATACGTGATTGCATACATTGTGACCAAGATTGTCGAGGAAACAATGCTAAGTCGAGACTGTCATGCATTGTGCCTGTACTAGACTGTCATGCTAAGTCTCCTACCCTCCACAACCAAATTCTATATAGATATATGCACCTAAAAAGATTATAGGAATATACTTTAGAAATGCAACTTCAGAAATATTATTCGAAAAGGAAAGTAAAAATACCCGTTCTGCAAGGATGCGAGCTTTATCAGGAGTGCCAACACCGACCGCGATTAGTTTCACACCAGCTGAGTCAAATCTAGCTTTTGATTCTTTTAGAGCTGAAGCAAGTTCCCAACTAAAAGAAAGCACAAGAAGAAACTAATCATAACAATCTCCACAAACTCACACAAAAGTCATCCAACGTTACTAGTTAAGGAGATACTTTACCAGCAAACGCATCCAAAGTGCCTCAATAGCGCAACAACAACTATCCCCTTTAACAAAACCATTTCACAAAAAATGCACCGATCAAGTCAAGGAAATATACAATTTCTCATTACTATGGCACACATTATAGTTTATACCATCAGAACTGCACTGCTTATGTAATCATACAACTTCCATTATCTTTCTTTGCTACATAGAAATGCAAAGGTTCTCCATAATAATATCATGGTATATGATCATTCATACCCGACATACATATGAAATCTATTCCCCCTTATCAAAATCAGAATCCTGATAATCTCTATATAACTGAAGACCATAAACTAAAACTGATCTATGGAAATTGACCGATGGTGGTTATAGATTACCCCTTCCGACTCTTTTCTTCACTTCGTTACCTGAAGCTTATGAAATTATCAATTTTTAACAAATTGAGGATTGTTCAGTTTCATTCTCCCTCAAGTTTAAACTGCATCTGGTAATTTCATTAAGTAAGAGCAAAATGAAACAAAGAAAATTTTAATAAAATTAAAGCCTAGAGCTTTGAGCTTTCTAACACAAAGTTGATGATTACTGGCAACAAGTTTACTCCACAAGAATCAAAATTGCAGAGAATGGAAATTAACCATACATTTATAGAAGAAGAAAAAAAAAGTAAATCGTAGAATTTTACAGTGATAGACCTCGTTTTGATCCAATAGATCGTTGAACCGGACGGGATCACCAGCAGCGGTGAAGATACCAACTTCACCGAGGACCTCACCGATGCTGGGGCTGAAATCCAAAGCAGAGTATGTGGTGGCTCTGGAAGCGACAAGTCGTCTAGCACTAAACCGTGCTGTTGATTTTGGGGTATGGAGAGAGCGAGGAGTGGATGGTGAGAGTGAGAAAGACTGGGAAGATGGATGAGAAGGAAGAGAAAGGTTAAGAGGGGATTTCAGGGTTAGGGTCTGTGTGGAGATTAGGGCCATGGCTTTGAGACCCTTAGAAGAAGCTGAGAGATTTGGCAACTGGAGAGTCTCAACTACCAAGGTGCAACCGCTTTTTTGTGTGGCGGGAAGATTTTCTGGTTAATTATAAGATCAAGAGATTTTTATGTTTGCTTTAGAGCGACTTCGCTACAAAAAGCTTGTCTTCGTAGCTAAAAGCGATTGCTCATCATCTTCATAAAACTATATTTTAAAACTAACTAAATGTTTTCAATTTCGTTTTTTTTTTTTTTATATATATTACCTATACTAAACAGTAACGTTCATATTGGTTTTGTTGTTTTATTATGACTATGCCATTCAACTTTCAATAGTGAACAGTAATATGTGTGTTATTTTACTTTTTTGCCTCTCCTTCAGAATCCATCACCCCTACAAATATATGCACATAATTTCGGCCGTAATTCATAACTCACACATCATTTGAAATGGTGTGTTGGCAATTTCTAGTATTTTTTTAAATCTCCACCCTAAACGTCACTCATTAAATTGCCAGCGAGAATTGAATCATGATTTTTTTTGCAAGCTAACCAACAAACCACGACTCACTGACTCTATTTTATTAAAATAGTTAAGAGCATTTTTGTAACAAAAAAAAAAAGAACAGTATTTTCCTCATTCTTTATATGTAAGAGTTATACGGTTAAAAATTAAAATAAAAAGTCATCTAGAAATATCACTTTGTCATATGCTTAGGAAATACTGATATTCTCCAATATCATTTGGTCTAGTGGCATAGTCTTCCCTTTGTAAGTAAGAGGTTATGAGTTCGACTCATGAAAGACTAGTTGTAGCATTTGAGTTGTTTATCTGATCAAAAAGGAAATACTGATATTGTTCAGAAAAAGGAAATATTGACATTGTTTATACCCACTTAAGCTACTCAGATGCAAAAGTTAAGGGATTTATATCAAAATATCTCAATACTATTACGAGTAATCCAACCACTTATATTCTTTATGTCATTGTGTCTCATTTCTAATGCGAGTTGTTTCCTCTATACATCATTGGCTTGTATCAAGCCACATAAGTCCAATCTTGGCGAGAAACAAGTTCTCTCAGCAATCATATTCTCTTGAGTCATATAATGGTCTCTTGCAACTCCACATTCGATCAGAATTTTACTTGAGTGCGTGCTCGATCCACCTTTCGATCAAGATTTCCTTGAATTTCCAACCCGACTCCACCTTGCTAGTAATTTTCATACATGCTTCGAGTCACTACTTCATCTATCAAGTCACTTCAGTCAGGATTTTCTTTGAGTGCACAACCTAACTTTACCTTGACATGAATTTTATTCAAGCTGGCAACACTTGTTGCACATTTGAGTTGTCACTTTGACCATCCCCCTCACTCCACCTTAAATGATCTATCTCGATCGAACCTTCGAATATGATAGCAATTGTTGAGCAACAAAATCTGTGTCGCTCTCTCTTAAACTAGACATAGTACGAACATTGTCTCCACTTTAGCCACTCAATCGCTCTCTCTTAAACTAGACATAGTACCAACATTGTATCCACTTTAGCCACTCAGTGGCAAACGAGGAAGAAGTTTTATCTCAAAAGACCTTAGAACTGTTGGGAGTATTACTTCAACTACTTATATTCTTTATGTTATTGTGTCTTCTTTTTAATGTGAGACTTTCCCTCTGCACACGTTTGGCTTGTATAAAGCCACACAACCCCAAAATTTCTTGGCTTTGATCTCTTAGGAGCAGCAAAATATCATAACCCATCCTTGCTTTTATTTCTTTTTTTCTCTCTCATTAATAAATTGAGGGGAGTGTAAAAGTAAATTGAGAATTGGAATTGGTCTGCTCATTTCATTTCATAGTCCCTTTATATAGGGATAGAATTACAACGGAAATATCGATTACATTAATGATACTAAATGATGATTGATCCGTAATTGCGCTGATTGATGGTAATCACTGATTCCTTGATTCCCTCTCCGTCAGTTGCTTTGACGAAGGCACACAATATATTTTTCCTTTAACACTCCCCCTTGTGCCAAGTCAAAGACGAAATGGTGCATGAGTTGTTGCCTCACTAAAAACCTTGCCAAGTAACAATAAAAACCCTGTGGGACAAAAATACACCTTGGTCGAAGGAAAAGAGCACAACGCACCTTTTACATTTGAGGATGACACCTGTGTGTTAGACTCCCCCTGACGTCTACACCTCCCCCTAATCTTTACATTAATCAAGGGAGCTTGGAAAGTCTTCGCATTCCTATGCTTTTCACATGTTTCTCAAATGTGGCCTTAGGCAGTGATTTGGTGAACAAATCTGCCACATTCTCCTCAGACCTTACTTGATTCACTTGAATCTTGAGGAGAGCCTGTTGTTGCTGATTATAGAATAACTTTGGCGATATGTGTTTTGTGTTATCACCCATAATATAACCTAGCTTCATCTATTCGATGCAAGCTTCATTGTTTTCATAAATACAAGTAGGCTCTTCAGTGGTAGAACTCAAACCAGTAGTCCCTCGAATATGTGTAATGATAGCTCTTAACCATACACACTCACGAACCACCTCATGTAAAGCAATGATCTCTGAGTGGTTCGAGGAGGTAGCCACAAGGGTTTTCTTGGTTGATCTCCAAGATACCGCTGTGTTCCCATTGGTAAATACATAACCAGTTTGGGAACGATCTTTATATGGGTCAGAGACGTATCCAGTATCAGCAAAACCGACCAAAACGTCATTTGGCGTTTTCGTGTAGTAAGTGGCGTTTTCGCCATCAACATTTCCTTTAGGGACTACAGTTCCATCTGCGATCTCTCTTGTCTCTCTGTAGGGAAAGAACAGTCCCAAGTCAATAGTTCCTTTTAGGTATCGGAAAATGTTCTTGATACTATTCGAGTGACGCTGCGTTGGCGCTGAGCTAAAACTAGCTAACAAGTTCACTTAGAATGCAATGTCTGGTCGAGTACATTAGGCTAAGTACAATAATGCGCCTATTGCACTTAGATAGCGAATTTCAGCTCCCAACACCTCTTCGTCATCTTCCTTTGGACGAAATGGATCTTTCTTTGCATCTAAGCCTCTACCGATCATGGGAGTGCTAGCAGGATGAAATTTGTCCATGTTAAATTGCCTGACTTTTGGACATACGCAGACTAGTGGATTAGTATTCCACAAACTCGGTGTTCTAGTTCAAGGCCTAGACAGAATCGAGTTTTCCCAAGATCCTTCATCTCAAATTCGGATTTCAAATAGCTCGCGGTTTCTTTCATTTCATCAAGAGTACCTATTATGTTCATATCATCGACATATACTACTACAATTGCAAATCCGGAACTTGTTTTCTTTATGAATACGCAGGGGCATAATTCATCGTTCTTATATCCCTTCCCAATCAAGTAGTTACTTAGACGGGTATACCACATCCGCCCGGATCGTTTCAATCCGTAAAGTAAGTGTTTCAACCTAATTGCAAACGCACTCCGTGGTTTAGAGTCACTTGACCTGGGTAATGTAAGGCCATCAGGTACTTTCATATATATCTCTGAATCTATATCCCTATAGAGATATGCAGTAACTATATCCATGAGCTACATTTCCAGTCCTTTGAAAACTACTAAGCTAACTAAGTAGCGGAATGTTATAACGTCCATTACGGGAGAGTATGTCTCCTCATAGTCAATTCCAGGGCGTTGTGAGAAACCTTGATCCACAAGGCAAGCCTTGTACCTCAGGACTTCATTCTTCTCATTACGCTTTTTGACAAAGACTCATTTATGTCCTACAGGCTTTACACTTGGTGGGGTTAGCACTACCTGACCAAATACCTTTCTCTTTGTCAGAGAATCTAATTCTGCCTGGATTGCTTCTTTTCGTTTAGGCCGATCTGCTCTTTGTTGACATTCTGCAACAGAGAGTGGTTCAATATCATCGTGCTCTATGATTCCATGAGCAACAGTATATATCATCAATGTGTATGGAAGATCTTTCTATCAACTCATACACACTCTCATAATCCTCTGAGATTTATTTATTCTCTGGAATCATTTTTAACATCGGAGCATCCTCCAGTATTGATTGATGGACATAATTATAATCAGAGACAATCTCATGAGAGGGATTCTATACATTGATGATTGGTTTGTGCCTTACTCACCCTCTTCTTCCTTGGGTGAGTGTCAATCGAACCAAGTGGCCTCCCCCTCTTCCTTGGGGAGCCACGGCCTCAACCACACCTCCACTAAGTGTGGTTGCAGTGCCTCTATCTGCGGCACCGTGCCCCTTGTTGGGGACTTCTAACCTTGCAGGCACATTTGCAGCTGGTATATGTGATCTCGTCACTTTTACGATATCAGTAAACGCATCAGGCATCGAATATGCTACGTTCTGAAGATCGATTATTCTTTTTACTTCACTTTCACTTTGTGAAGTGCGGGGATCAAAATGAGACGAGGACCCATTTTGGTGCGCAGTGGGGCGCAATAGGCACATATACTGCTCAACCACATATGTGTAAGTGTGAAATGTCAGGCTCATATCTAGTTACCAACTGGTATGCAGAAAAGGGTTGGCTAGCAGTGGGTCTGAAACCAATAAGTAAAGCTGCGTTCAATATTGCATAACTCCATGCAGATATAGGCAGGTTGGTGCGCATAACCAATGCCCTAGCCACCATCTGTAGCCTTTCGATGGTAGCTTCTGCGAGACCATTTTGTGTATGCACATGGGGTACAGGATGCTCTACATCGATCCCGATAAACATGCAATAATCATCAAATGCTTTTGATGTAAACTCTAGCGTTATCAAGCCTTATAGACTTAATAAGGTGATCAGGGTGGTGAGCCCTTAAATATATAATCTATGCTAGGAGTTTTGCAGCATTTCTTGTAGACAATAAAATGACATGTGACCAGATTGTCGAAGCATCCACCAGAACCATAAAGTACTTGAATGGTCCGCATTCTGGATGGATAGATCCACAAATATCTCTATGTATCCTTTGTCAGAATGGAATGTTTTGTTTTGTATTTTTAGCATAGGAAGGTCTCAATCCTGTTTTTGCTAAAGAGCAGGCTTTGTGTAACGAGTGATGTGCCTTTGAAATAGTCAATAAGGCATAATGGGAGGGAGGTAGTGTTTCTGGTACTTCAAAAGGCAATGGCTGCATTTGAGCAGTACTAAGACCGACACTTTGCAGTGTGGCGGACTTTTCTCCCATTTAATTTTTCACTCGAAAGAAGGGATGTCCATATGAGTTCTTTAAAATACGGATCATCATGTCACGACCGGGGTGCCCTAGGCGGTCTTGCCAAAGCTTGTATGAGTCAGTGTCCCACATTTCATTGTTGGTGACAGCATATGATTCAATGATCCGAATCTTAGTGTGGTACAGTCCACTAGATTAACTCATAAGTTTCTCTAAAATGCATTTCCTTCCACATTTATTAGAGGTAATATAAAAGTATTCTGTTCCATTCTCACAGTGTGTTTTTACATGATAACCATTGGCACGAATATATTTGATACTTAACAAGGTTCGATTAGCTCTTGGTGCATATAGAGAGTCTGTGATTTTAAATATATCTCATATTCTTTAGAGTATTTCTATTTTAGTAGAATGATAATCTTTTCATTCTAATAATTTTTTCTCTAGATGTATTGCTTTACATCTTTATAGTGCAATTTTGAACCATGTAAGTATATGTAGTAAATAAATTTGAATAAATTCAGTGCTTTAGAATAAAATTCAAAATTTATTAATAAGCCAACTATAATCAAATCAAGGCTTTTGTTCAGAAATCTAATTCATCAAACCATTCTTTAAGACCAAATAATAGTCTAATTAAAAATGAGGCATTATGCCTTCACAACTGTCTTTGGAAAATAGATAAAGCAGGTCAGTCAAAAACTAGTGCATCCATTGACTGAGCAAGTTCCTTGTTGCCATTGAGGTATGCAATTGTGGGGTTAACATCTGGGTCATGGCCTCCTTCTTCCATATAGTGAGTTTTTTGTTCTTTAGACTCTCTATACCTCTTGTAATTGGCTACTACTCTGTTGTTTGCTTGGCAGTTCTTATACCAATGCCTAATGAATCCACACCTATAACATGGTTCATTGTCAACTCTTTCCTTTTGCATCTTGTTTCCACGATCCCCATGTCCCTTTCCACGTGGTGCATTGTTGCCACGTGGGTAGGGATCAGCACGTCTAAACCCCCTTGCATTGGAGTTATTTCCACCTTTCATTTTTCCATAATTAGCCTCAGGAATTTTCTTTGTCCCAGTGGGCCTAGTATTGTTGTTCAAGAGAATCTCATTATGTCTCTCAGCCACTTGCAGTAGGCTTATTAACTTATTGAAAATTGTGATTCTTTTGTTGTCATACTCCAACATATACTGGTTCGCTAGTATAAATGCTGAAGTAGGAAAGGTGGTAAGAGTCTTGTAGATCATATCATCTTCTGTGATTTCCCTTCCACAGAAATTGAGTCGTGCCTTAAGGCGCAACATGTCCTTGTTGAAGTCATTGACCCTTTTGTAGTCAAGCAAGCGGATTCCATTCCACTGAACGGCCAGTTCTGGGAGCAAAATGTCATGAATGTTCCCAAAACTTCCCTTAAGGGCATCCCACAGTTCTTTGGGTGTTTTCAACTGAAGGTACTCCCAGCGTAGGCTAGGATCAATATGTCGCCTCAGAAACATTAAGGCATTTGCTTTCACCTTATTAGATGGTTCATCATCTTTGGGGTCGGTAATGGTGGCAGTGTATTCTTTTACCACAAAGGCAGTTTTTACATCGGAAACCCAACGGTGGTATTCAAGTCCTACTGAGTCCAACATGTCAAATTCAGGTCGAGTTGGATCAGCCATCTACATAAACAAGAGAGAATATATAAATTACGCAGTCATAAAAACATCCACGTAAATTATTTTCCAAAAAATGTGAATTAGATTTCAAGACCAAGATTCATAATGGTCACATTTTTTCGATGCTATGTGAAAATACTTTATCGCAGTAAGTGTGTGTGTATAATGCGAATGAATTTTCATTATCATGGCAAAGCAGGTTATATGTTGCATTTTAAAAATAAGCATAGCACATTTAAACATAGCAAATATAAGAAATAAACTACATGGCATGCTCAAATTTCATAAATATACAACAAATTACGTACTACACATAATCATAGCAAATTATAGACTGAACATAATAATAGCAAGAATATATCATGCATAAAATAAAATGTAAACAATAGCATAATACAAAGCAGGCGTAGACATAATTTATATAAGCGTAAATAAAATAAAAACATGCTCAAAATTTCAGAATAAACCATAAACAATAAAATATAAAGCATGCTTAAACATAATTATAAATCATGCTTAAATATAATCATATAAAACATAAATAATAAGGCATGCTTAAAAATCCTAATTAAATATACCATAGTATGAAATTAAATAAATAAAATAAAACATACTTGGTTTGGAGAAAATAAAACAATCCTAGCGCACGCGCGTGTTGATGCAGGCGTGCGTAACGATGTTTTTTTGCTTGAGAAAAACTGGGTCGCTTCCTCTGTTTTTTTTTTTCAGCAATGGGCCATAAGGCTTTTTTCCTTTTGTTTTTTTTTTGTTATTCTTTTTGGGCCGCAAGGCCTGTTTTTTTTTTTTTTGGGCCGCCCTTTTCTTTGGGCCTTCTCTTGTTTCTATTTTTTCTTTTTCTGTTTTTTTTTTCTTTTCTAGGCCTGCAGGGCCTGCTTTTTTTTTTTTTTTTATTTGGGCCGGGTGTATACTTGGGCCCTTCTTCTTCTTTTTTTCGGGCTGGGATTCCCCCTTTTTTTTTTCCGACCGGACCTTTTCTTTGGGCCGGTTTACTTTTTCTTTTTCTCTGTTTTTTTTTTTTTGGATTAAATACTGTTTACTCCATATACTTATAGGGTTTCATCGTTTCAGTCCCCGACCTTTGAATTTCACCTAAAAAGTCCCTGAACTCTCAATTTCCTCTTAATTCGTCCCTGCCATCAATTTTCCATCAATTTCTCTGTTAAGTTGCTGACGTGGCAGCCATTTTATGCTGAAATGTCTATTTTACCCTCAGTTAAAAAAAATTCTGTTTTATTTTTATTTTTCTCTTTACTTCATCTTCCATTCTCTTGCACTCTCTCACCTCCCAAACACCACCACCACCACCTCTTCCTCCTCTCTTCCTTCACCAACGACAACGCCAACACCACCATACACCAAACACCACCTCTTCCTCGTCTCCTCCTTCACCAACGGCAATGGCAACACCACCACCACCACCTCAATCACCTCCCAAACACCAAACACCACCTCTTCCTCCTCTCTTTCACCAACACCACCACCACCACCACCTCCTCTTCCTTCTCTCCATTATCTCCTCCTTTCCTCCTTCACCAACGCCAACGCCACCCACCACCTCCACCATCTGCAAGAGAAGTAAAAACAAGTTGAACTCACGTTTATAATTTAATCGCAACCAAACCAGTAAATGAAGCAACAATCATCTCAAATCTATAAATTGAAATACAATATCCCAAAGCCCTGAATCGAACCAAGAGCTTTGGTGTCAACAAAAAACCCAGATCACGAGCTCGCCGCGCCACCACATGGCATCATACCACGGGTCAGGTTACTGGCCAAAACCAAAACAAACACCTTCTTCACCAAACCCAAAATTCTCCATAGCCTCTCTCTGTCAGAAATTCAAACCTTACAATGAGGAAAGGAGCCAAGAGAAAGGCCCGGCAGGAGGCAAAGGAGGAGGCCGCCACCAAACCCAAACCCAAAGCCACCGCCACACTCGCCAAGAGCGTTAAGGCCTCGCAGCCTCAGCCGAAACCGGAATACGTAGAAGAGCATAACAACCTTCAAAATCTATGGAAGGCGGCGTTAGCGGCTGGAGTCGATTTACCAATACGACTGGGATTTCTCAAATCTCAAGAAGGAATTTGAAGAATGAGGAGGGAAGTTTCATGGAATCGGGAACAACTACGATTCGGTCGCGGCGGAGCCTGACCAACTTGACCTCGGATCGGAACTGGGGCTATGGCAGGCCGAACGAGGAAGCCGCCATTTGTTTTTGATCGGAGCAATGACCGGGGCTTTGGGGCTATGGTGGTGATGGAGAGCATTCTTGGATCTGGGTGGATTAAGATCGGGTCAAATTGATCGACCGCGATCGGACACACATACTGGATTCTCTATTGGCGGTGATAAGCACGAAGTGTGCTCGTTAGATGCAGATGACTTGGGTGGCTGGCTTAGCCATGGCAGATTGGGGTGATGCGGAGATAAAAAGAAGAGGAGAGAGAGCTGGAAGAAGAAGGGGTAAAAAGAAAAAAAAAAAAAAAAAAAAAGGAGAGAAAAGAAAAAAATAAATTAAAAAAGAGTAAATAAGGGTATAATAGACATTTTAGCTTGAAATTAATGACATGTCAGCAAAATAACGGGGTCTTTGACTGAAAGTTGACTACATGGACTAATTGGGAGGAAATTGAGAGCTCATGGATTTTGTAGGTGAAATTCGAAGGTCAGTAACTAAAACGACGAAACCTTATAAATATAGGGAGTAAACAGTAATTAACTCTTTTTTTTTCTCTCTCTTTTTCTTTCCTCTCTTCTTCTTTCTCTGCTTCTTTCTTTTCTCTCTGTTTGTTTTTCGGTTTGCAGGAAGAAGAAGAAACTTGTGCAGATGCCGGTCTGGACAAGGGTGCGGGGGAGCTGGGGCTGGGCAGGGGCGCTGGGGCGGGGCTGGGACCAGTGCAGGAGACGAGCGGATCCCGGCTGGCCAATCCGAGCTTTGGCGGAGGCGCTGCTGGAGATGGGCTGCTAGATTCTTCAGCGATCTGTGCTGGGATTTGTGCGGGTGGGCTGGCCGCGTGGGTAGGAGGATGGACTAGGCTGGAGAAGGGCTGCTGGTTAGTTTGGATCAGTGCTGCTGGCCAGTTTGGATCGGTGCAGTGATGGAATTTGGTTGAGGTCGGCTGGAATGGTGGGTCAGCCGGTGTTGCAGGCTCAGGGAGGGGTCTGGGCGAGCAGGAGGTGGTTGCGCAAGCGGTGGCTATGCAGGGCTTACGATCCCTGATCTGGTCGAAGGTGTGGGTGTAGGCTGCAGGATTTTTTTTTTTTTTATTTTTTATTATTTTTTTTTTTTTAGAATTGTTGGTGGCAGCAGAATAAGAAATTTTTTTCTTCTAGGGTTGTTGATTTTTTTCTTTGGCTATTGGCTCTGAGAGTGCTGATAACGTGTAAAAGTAAATTGAGAATTGGAATTGGTCTACTCATTTCATTTCATAGTCCATTTATATAGGGATAGAATTACAACGGAAATATCGATTACATTAATGATACTAAATGCTGATTGATCCGTAATTGCGCTGATTGATGGTAATCACTGATTCCTTGATTCCCTCTCCGTCAGTTGATTTGGCGAAGGCACACAATATGTTTTTCCTTTAACAGGGAGGACATTATTATTGTCTTCAAAGTAGCAATCATTTCTCATTCAAGATAAGGTAAAAAGTATATAAAAAAAACTAATATTTAAAACGGTGTTTATAAAATGATTAATATTTAAACGGTTAGGAGCAGAGGAACCCAAGAACCTCGAGGGCATGAGCCCTTATAAATTTTGTCCAAAACTTTTTTTTTTTTTTTAGAGAAAGGGATAATTTCATTCATTTATCCATGGCCAGAAGACACGTACATCATATATTGTCTCATACCAAAAGAACTAGATGGTTTAAGCTACCAAACACATGACAGGTAACCCTCACTGTTGAACAAAATAAGCACACTTTTAACCTAGCCAATGAAGGCAAATCCAACACTACCTAAATCCTTGCTAGAGTAACTATAATCGCCTAAGACCTCAATTGGTAAACAATTAGAGTAACTAAACTTAAATAGCAACAGACTTGAAGCTTCAACTGCTAGGTACCGAATAAAGGAAGCTTAGAGATTACCTTTGCCCTTCTCTATAGGGCTACTCTCTTGACCAGTTTCAATAGAAGGGTAAGTAAGACGCAGAGGGGTCCTACCCACTATCTTCTGAGGACGAGAAAGCTTAGAGATTACCTTTGCCATTCTCTATAGGGCTACTCTCTTGACCAGTTTCAATAGAAGGGTAAGTAAGACGCAGAGGGGTCCTACCCACCATCTTCTGAGGACGAGGATTCTTATTCTTTCTCCCCAGAGGCTTGCCAACCTTCTTATTCAGGATGCCTTACTCACTCTCTTTGTCAGTTTCCACCAAACCCAAAGCATCTACTTGAAGAGTAAGAAGCTTATCCCTCAGGATAGTTTTGAACTTCTTCGGGGAGGGGGTACAGCCTCCATTCCTGCTTTTCTTCATGTAAACCTTAGGTTCCACATGCACATCTTCAGTAGGAGGAATGGATTTCAGAACACCCTCCATGGAGGCCGATCCCGAGACCACCACCTCATCCATATTCGTCGTTGGCTGTAATATCTCCTCCTCTGTCATAGTTTGCACAGTACCAGCAGAAGAATCTAACCCAGAAACTGATCCTTCCTTTCTTCTAATGACAAGCTTCTTTTTCTTTATTAAAGCAAGAGAAGAGAAAGGTAACTCACGACTAGCTTGGGCCGAGAAGGAGAAAGAATCATCAGTAGTAGAGGGGCCACCGAAGTGCAATACCCTAGGAGTAGAGACTGCCGCATTATGGTCCTCACACTTGGCCCCAGAATGAGTAATCAGGCTACATTGAGGTGTTCAAATTGAAATTTCAAAAAAGGCTCATTTCTTGTCGCCAAGAAAATCCTGCGTTCAAGGAGAATGGGTTTGGAGATATCATGCAAAAAGAATATGCGAATAATTTCTTTCTGGAATTCTTTCTTGTCATAATTCAGAAAACCTCCTAGAAGGTTCCCAATGAGAGTAAAATTATCAGGTTCCTCATACAGCGGCGGAATGCCCGAAACCCTAACCCAAAAACGAACTCCATCATACTCCTCCAGGCAGACCGGAACCCGATCAAAACACTAAACTCCTCCTTTAAGAACCTTATTCCGGTCTTGGATTGATTCAAAAGAGAACAAGAAAAGATTATCCTCCCTTTCCTGGACTCTAAAGTCCCTTTCCACCATCCATGTTCGGAGGAAGTGAGATTTGAAGGCAACAGAGTCTACAGGTTTGCGAGTAAGAGGTTTTCCAAGGAGAAAAGATTGGGAGGATTTGCGCACAGGGCCTCCACCCATCTTTCCAAGGTCCGGCGCTTTACCACCCTCAGCAAGAGCCAAGGAGGCAGCAATGCTAGCAGTGACAGCATCAATGGTAGCCATGGATGAGGAAGAAAGGTAATAGATCTAATCTGGTAGGGGAGAGCGGCAAAGTTGTCGTGCTAGGGTTTTGGGGGAGGAAAACTAGGTTGAGAGAAACTAGGGGTGAGAGAAAATCTCCTAGGTTTTTTTTGTTTTTTTTTTTTTTTGAACTTTGGGTTGTCTAAAACTATTTTTTATGCATTAAGAGGATAAACAAAACCAAAAATTTTACATTTTATAGAAAGTAAAATTCTAAAATCACTTCTAGAGCACTTAACTTTATAAAACCCCCTCTTTCTTCATTTCTTTCCTACTCTCATAACAGCATGTCTTTGAAATATTTCTTTTTCTTTCGGTGTCTCTCCCTCTTTCATTCGCAAAGTTATGACTCTCATACCAGCATCTCGTTGAAATATTTATTGTTCTTTCGGTGTCTCCAAAATTACTTTTAAAGTGCTTAACTTTATAAAAACCCTCTCTTTCTTCGTTTCTCTCCGACTCTCATACCAGCATCTCTTTGAAATATCCTTTCGGTGTCTCCAAAATCACTTTTAAAGCGCTTAAATTATAAAAACCCAACTCTTTCTTCACTTCTCTCCGATTCTCATACCAGCATCTCTATATATTTCTTTTCTTTTTGGTGTCTCTCCCTCTTTGATTCCCAGAGTTATGACTCTTTCTCAAACTTTTCTTATTTCTCGGTTGCGTTAATATACTCACTTTCAGTTTGAGTTTAGAGGTAAACGTAATTTGAACTCCAATTTCAACTGCAAATTAGATCAAATAATGCATTGATTATTAATGAATATAAAAGTTAATTTTTGTTTCTTCAAAGAAAAAAATTAATTGAGCTTTAAATTTTATGTTTGAATATATATATATGAGCTATTTTTCCCTTTATAACATCTTATTTTCCCCTTTATATATGGTAATATGGTCTCTGCTGATCGAAACAGTTCATTTTTAGGTTAAGAAATAAATGTTAAACAAAATCAATTATAGTGTTTTTTATATTGATTTGATGATACTTTATTTATTTATTATTAACACATAACAATTGAGAAAACACAACAACTAATTGTTCATGAGTTGATCTCAGGATCTTCTACAAAAGAGAGACTTACGCCACTGAACCAAACGGTACTTAATTGATTTAATGATAGTTAGATAACTACCACTTTTTTATTTGGTTGGTGTTTTTGTTCTTGTTCTTGTTGTTGCAGTGATAATGCTGTGAAGGAAGACCTAAAAGATGGATGGTTTCGATTATAGAACCACACTATAAAATAAAGATAAAAGGAGGCGAAAATAGAAAATGTAAGGTAATTTCTTTACTTATATGTGATCTTTAAGTAGGCATGTATTGCTATATTAGTAACAATATCCATCTATAAAATAATTTCTATTTTAAATTTTGGTTGGTTAATCATTTGATTTAAGAATCCTGATTGATTATATTCAGTGAAGTTCATGACACCACGGTTAACAAGCAATAGTCTTATCTACAATTTTAGATGAGTTCCAAGTTCAATCCTCTTTCCTAAAATATCTTCTTGTTTGTCTTGAGAGAAAACTGAGTGGCTTTTATAAAGAACGATAAAAATTAGATAGAACTCAAAATAATGTATTATAAGAAAAACCAAACACTCTTTTTCTACATTGTTAATATCGTCCACTAGTCGGAAAATTAACAAGGAGACATTTTCAACCTTACTATTCATAAATAGGGCATTGAGAGTTTGAGACCCAGTCCAAGTCAAAACCCTAACATTTCTATTAGTGAACACATTCCTTGTGCCTTGAGCCCTTGATAATGAGGAGGAAGACTAGCTAGCTAGCCTCCTTGTGTTAATTCTAAATCTAGCACTGTGCATATGAGTCAATTTAGTAATGGCAGATCAACCATATTCTAGTAAAATTCATATTAGGATTGCAGGACCACTCAATTATGCAATTACGTAGAGAAAACCCATTGTTTAGACCTAGCTAGGCCACATGCTTGAAATTATGATCCATCAAACACCTACTAATCTACAGAACAGCTTTAGGACAAATTGACTATGGACTTGGAAACCAAAACATAGATATATCCCTAAACGTATAGCTACATTAATGCTAC
This sequence comes from Rosa lucieae, assembly GCA_024704745.1. Lineage (NCBI taxonomy): Eukaryota > Viridiplantae > Streptophyta > Magnoliopsida > Rosales > Rosaceae > Rosa > Rosa lucieae. Next base: position 19,269,135 of record CM045493.1, on the reverse strand, counting down.
ATGTATCTGTCTATCTATTCATCTAAGTAATCACTTTATACAAGTCTCCTACATCCCTCTATATGCTTAGCTGAGCCTCCCAAATTGAATTATTTCACCTACTTGGCTTTAATATAAAACCGATCTAGACGTTTCCATTGTCTGTACGTGTCTAATTAATCCGGGTTTGGATTTGTTAATTTCGCATTGAAGATGCTAACCACAAAGTTTGGTTCTATTATGTTGCATGCACACCGGCCATCTGTACTCCAAAACTGAAATGCCAGAAGCAAGAAATAACGTAGCTTTAATTTGGTTTGTTTTATCGGGCATGAAACTCGCAAAGGCTATTTGTCTTTTGGTGAGTTCATAGTGAAAGTCAGTAGCTAGCTAATACAAACGCTAATGAAGTAGATGCCAAAACCAGGGCATGCTTTGGGCATTTGCGGGGTTTCGGTTTTGCTTGGTTTCAGTTTGGCTTCGTTTCCAGTGAGTGGGTATAACGCAAACAAAACAGTGTCTTATGAGTTAGTGAGGATGACCTCATGAATTGCATGCAGTTTCCTACCTCGAAGCTTTTTCTTGCATTTGGATAGAAACTCCAAACTCCAAAGGGGCTTGACTTGTACAAGAGAATATGACCAAAAACCGGAGTCGGGATTCAAACTTATATCCATGAATAGCTCACTATCGTGGGATAGCCATTTAAGATTAAGGTTAAAGGATATCTAAATATTGTAAGAGGGTTGTTGATCATAGTGTACGTTCACAAGGATGTGGATGAGTAGTTATTCAATCTTATTTAACTTAATAGTTTATAGTTCATATATATTACTTGGTGAGCTTCGTATTTAAAAAAAAAAAAATCATTTAATTTGAAAGTAGGTGTAAATGCCGTTAATGAGTTGGGATTTGTTGATTAGCCTTAAACGGTCGTTGAAATAGTTGATAGCTATTCACATGTATTGATCAGTGAGTCGGAAGTTACTTGTCAAGTTCACACTATTAAACTCATTTTACTTAAACAACTTGTAGTCATTCACATATATATGGACAACGATCCGAGTTAACAATTGTTACAACAAAACAAACTAGCCAAGCGAGTGCCATGGGTTTTTGGAAGCACATGTAATTACTTCTTAACAAAAAGCCGCATGAACTCAACAGGTTAGGATAGACATTAAAAAGGTGGCAAAGGGGATGAGTTTGAAGAAGGATTAGATTTTGGTTGAGAGGTCACGTGGTAAACATGTCCTCTACGTGCGGCCACACGCCACCCTCCGTGGCAGATAGTTCCCAACGTGAAGTGTTAAACCGCTAGCGGACTATTTTGTGAATACCCCATAATACCCTCGATCGGATGCGTTGCACAAAACTGCGGGAAGCACGACGTCATACGTGGGCTCCAACTATTATTTTGAAGTGGCATGAATGCCCTTCTAGAATTTTCAGTTTGAAATATTTAACAACTAGTATTTCTCCATACAAAAACTCACAGTAAAAATAGATGTGAAAAAACAAATAGATGGAAAAGGATTTTCAACTAGAGTGAAAAAAAAAAAGAAAAAAAAAGGAGAAAATAAAAGTATGATGTGATATTTATGTATTCATGATTGAGATTTTGTAATAAAGAGAGAGATTTGGAGAGAGAGTGAGTCCCTATCATAGAACTAATTTTGTTCTTGCAACATTGAATGGTGAAATGGAAGAAAGCTACTTTTACAAATACTTAGAACTGATTTGTCATTTCAGTTAAGAACTTAAGATTTGCATGATAATGAAGAAAATTGCACTTGTTTCCTTTTAACATGTACTTTTTGGTTACAGTTGATTTTTAGGTAATGCTAATCACAAGATAACATTTTCCTCTTTCTTCCCAACTTAAACTTTCAATCAAAACTCTTTCCATTTTATTTTGAACAAGAAGCTGTTCTTTTACTCATAGTAATTAGTACATGAAATTAGTACCTACTGACTATAGTTTTGTCTATTCAATATGTAGAGTTGAATGCGTAATGGTGTCTATTTATAGTGACAGATTTTTAATTATATTCAACTTTAATCTAATATGACGTCATTGTTTTAAGTATGCAGTCATATTTATGTGCATTTGTTGAACTATAAGTATTGTAATCTTACTTAGCTATTTGGGTGGGAATTTCTTTAAATGGTACACCAAAGTATTTAAACGTAAACATGTATCGATTTGCTTGCCACAATGTTGTAAAATACAATGACTGATCTAAGCCTATAGTGTGCTCACATGAAACGATAATTAAACATCGGTAGATATGGGTACCAATTGCCACAATTTGGTAAGATAGGATGTTGGATAACCTCAATTAGCAACAAAACATATTGAGGACGATTAAACAATAACAGGCTACCAAGTGGAGCAACACTCTTATTTATATTATCGTTCAGAGATATATGTATGCACATGTTGAAATCTAACATACTTACCACGTAATCTTACCTAACCATTCCATTAAATATATCTTTATATGGTAAAACACTTTAGGTATGAACGTGTATCGGTCATCATATTATGGTAAACATTCAATATTTGACAAGCATAATTGATAATTAAAATAATTAAAATCATGTTTACAAGTTCATTACAACAAAACACCACGTGTAGATGCATTGAACATTGCATACATAGGTGAAATTCTAACGTAACTACCACGATTTTGCTTAATTGTAAATTTAATATATCTTTATATGGTATAACAAACTTTTCAAGTAGAATCGTGTATCATTTATCACAATGTGGTTAGACACAGTGTTTGATAGCCAAATTTCACAATAAAAATCACAATCGGGTTTGGCCGGCCATGCACCAAATAATTTTTTTCCATTTAGGTCAATATTTTTTTTCTCTGTTTTTTTTTTTTAAGTGTAATGGTGCTTAGTAATAGGGTTAAGTAGATTTGTAAAACAAAAGATAACAATTTTAGTGAAACTTGCATACAACTATGTTTTAAACCATATTCGCTATGTTTAGTGAAAATAAACTAACATATGTAAATGTTTTCCAATATAGATACGTTGTCCATATTTTATCTCCATGTTTGAGAGTTGGTGAATAAATGAACTGCAACTCATATTTTAATTTGATTGCTACATAAGTTTGTTATAGGTGACATGCTATTGGACTTTGGAAAATGCGTCTGTTGCCCAAAAACAAACACACAGAAAGGAGGCCATCTTTCTATTACTAACATCTACACATGAACAGTGCGATGGAGAAGTATCAATCAGCTTTAATTGCAAATATGAAGTACCATGTTGATTCTTGTCTCATATATAGTTATACATTCCCATATTTTATCACCCATTTAATTTGCACTTGATTTCTTCTAAGCATTATTTACTAGGTCACTGTCTTACTGAATATCTCATTACAAATTGTACATCATTAGACTAATCCTATCCAACTATTTTAATTTTTTTTACAGAACAAAATGTGAAAGATGTTACAATTCAGGGAGGACAAATCCTGTTTAAATTTGAGTTGGCATTCCAAAACTCAAAAGGGGGTGGTTTTAGTAAATTTATTCCTGTTGAGCATCCCCTTAAAACTAGCTAATAAATACAAAATCCACTGCTTCTAAATTCCAGATAAAGTATTCTTAAATTTAGCAGATTTTGATTTTCTATGTAGCTCAAAAACAAGGATTTTCCTCCTATAAATACTGGATAAACCTGTTCTATCAAGCAAGCATTGTCTCTCACAAGCAGTAATAGTACAGTAGAGCTTAGTGTGTCTTTTGGTACTTCCAAGTCCCAACCATCTTAATCTTAAGCCAAAGCTCAAGCTTCTGTTTCCAAACTCTCTCTCTCTCTCTCTCTCTCTCTCTCTCAGACCAAAAAGACTGTTTCTCTCATTCTCTCTCTCTCCAATTATTTATTTTTAACTTCTCAAAGACCACACCTTTAAAATATTCAGCTCCCACAACCCAAAACTAGTATTACAAACCCACCCAAGATGCGCTTCTTCATGCTCTCTCTCCCCAAACCATTTGAAACTTCTTCTTCTTCTTTGCTGCTAATGAACTCATCATGCTGCTTCCCAGAGACCCTGTTCTAGATTGGTGTCCAATATGGATTTTGGGGTGGTGGGTGGTATGGACATGGATTGCTTGATGGGTCCTGAACCCGGAGAAGGAGCAACAGCTCATTCTCATGTCTCAGGACCCGAGACCAAACCGGGTCATGGATCTGGGTTGTCTTTCAAGCAACAGAGATCATGGCCTGTTGAGGATGACTGGAGGGTCTCCAAACCCGACGACATGTCGTCTCCCAGGACAATGCCATTGCCTCAGGGGCCTCCTCCTCAGCTCCTGATGAGATCTAGTTCTCTGGCTCCTCCCAGACAAGAGCAAATGCTGAGCTTTGCCTCCAATAAATCAGAGGTCACTTTTCTGAGCAAAGATGGAGGAGCAAGCTCAGATTTTGCATACTACCAGCGCATGCCTACTCCCTCTTCTCCCTATGCTAGAAATGCAGGTACTGATTAATTATTATTATTTTTATTTTTTCTTTGAGTTTTGAGTGTGTTTTGGCCTTTTTGGGTGGTTGGTCAATGTTGATAATGATTTAATGAGATGGGTTTGGGGGAATGTACATGTAAAGCAGAGATCTTTAGGTCCATTTTGGGTAATAGATTCGTTTTAGTGATGTGTTTGGTGACTGGTTAGTCTTTTCAAAGAGGCATTTAGAGGAAATTAGAGGTCTTGTCAAGAAATAAAGAAAACAACTACCCATTTTCTGCTCTTGGGTGTTTTTTTTTTTTTTTTCTTTTTCGGTAAAATCTGTCTTCAACAGCTCAAAGATTGATGGAAACAGATGGGGAAAATAATGGGAGTACCAGATAAGACGTGATTGGGTCAATTTTTTAAAACATTGATATGATGTGTTTATTTCCAGAAATGCTTAAGCAAAGTGGTTGTTGTAGGTTATGGGTCTGGAAGCTTGAATGCAAACATGCATGGGCTTTATGCAGCGGCCAAAGGACCATTTACTCCTTCACAGTGGATTGAGCTAGAGCACCAGGCCTTGATCTACAAGTACCTGAATGCAAATGCGCCTGTGCCATCCAATTTGCTCATTCCTCTCAAGAAGGCCCTCTACCCTTATGGCTTGTCTGGCCCCTCTCCCAACTCATGTAAGCTATGCATAATCATATCTTGATTAGAAATGAACCTGTGTTTGAAATTTGAAATTAAATATTGTACATTTGATGCTTTACTTCTCAGATCATGGAATTTCCTATTTTATGCTGTTAGTTTTTCTGAATCAGAAATCATGTTGTTCTTATTTCCTCTCTTGTCTAATTTGTCTTTTTCTTCAATGTTGTGGCATTGTTATTCGTACAGTAGGTTGGGGGTCTTTCCATCTGGGATATTCCGGCAATGCTGATCCTGAACCTGGGAGGTGTCGTCGAACGGATGGGAAGAAGTGGCGGTGCTCAAGAGATGCTGTAGCAGACCAGAAGTACTGCGAGAGGCACATTAACAGGGGCCGCCATCGTTCAAGAAAGCCTGTGGAAGGCCAGACAGGCCATGGTGCCTCTAGGAGATCAAATTCAAAGGAAGTGGCGCCTCCGGTAACCTCATCAATGCCAACGTCGGTCAGTGGTGCATCCCAGCCGCAGTTCAAAAGCTTGGAGCCTCCTCCTGCTGATGCCGCTGCCGCCAATTCTTCTGCTGATGCCCTTGCCAACAGGTGAAAATTATGTGGACTAAAGCTTAATCTGTTTTAGTTCTCGTTAGGCCTTTTAGGCTTTATAATATGACTTTGATTTAAAATAGTTATGCACAATACCTTTTTCCTTTACTTTTGTTGTAGACCCCATAATTCCATTTTTACACTGATGCATGAGAGTGACTAGTCTTACTAGTGTAGATAATTGAATTTGGAGTTTTGGACCTATATCGTTGAAACTATATGTGATGATAAAGGTTGTGCATATTTCTTATGTTAATATTTCTATTTCATTGTTCTACTTTACTTTATACCCTTTCTTAGGCTTTTTCTAATCAACAGCAAATTGTGTTGCAGAATGCAAGATCCACAGGGTCTCTCCGTGATGTCTGCTTCTAGCATCAAGCCTGAATCTAATGCTTCGAGTTTTAACATCCCGAAACGAGATTTCCCTATGGAAGAATCGTCGCAATCAGAGTTTGGTCTTGTTTCTACGGATTCACTTCTCAACCCTTCACATAGGAGCTCTTACATTCCCAAAGATTTTGGTGGTTCTTTCCTTGATTTCACTGATCAGGAAACACAAGACCAAAATCTGCTTCACCAGTTCATCGATGATTGGCCCAAGGACCAGTCCAGTCAATCAGTTGTTACTTGGCCTGAGGATTTAAAATCAGACTGGACTCAGCTCTCAATGGCAATCCCTATGGCGTCGGATTTCTCCTCATCCTCATCCTCACCCACACAAGACAAGCTTGGACTCTCACCGCTGAGGCTCTCTCGTGAGTTCGAGCCAACACAAAATTTGGGGGTGAGCAATGACCAAAGCGAACCAACAGATCAGCAAACAAATTGGGTACCTATCTCTTGGAGAAGTTCGATGGGGGGTCCCTTAGGGGAAGTCCTGACCAACACCAGTAGCTGTGTGAACTCCAAGAACTCATCATCGTCGAACACATCACCTATTAACCTCTTGAACGAAGGCTGGGATGGCAGCAGCCAGTTAGAGTCTTCCCCAACCGGTGTCCTGCAAAAGTCAACATTCTGTTCACTTTCAAACAGTAGCTCAGGGAGCAGCCCAAGAGCTGATAACAAGAAGAGTCGGGATGGGGCAAGCCTATATGATGATGTACTCGGTTCAACTCTAGCAAGCTCCTCAGTTCCCTCCCTGTAAAAAAACAAAGGCGTTGAAGACTACAAACTGTGTAGGAGATCAGAGAGCGACTAGGAGTGAAATTATCTGTGATCTTGTTTATTTCTCTCTTTTTCTTGTTTCTCATCTTTTCTTTTCTTCTTGGTCACAAACTACAGACATATGGGTTTATCCCAATTTGCATAGGGTATTGGCCAGTTTGGCTGGTGTGGAATTCTTGTTATCCAAAGTTCATTATCAATTTAAATTAATTTGTGCTGTGTTAATATCTCAGTTCATCTCTCTTCCATCATTTATATCAAACGTGAACTGTTTCCATCATTTATATCAAACGTGAACTGGATCGACTGCGCTATACTATACTGTATTAGACCGGACATTATCCGGGTTTTGTTGTTCAGTCCAACTTAAATGCTGTGTGCTAATACTGTTTTCGGTTTCCATCTATGTCCAAACAGATCATGGAAACTGGCACAAAATGCATTATTGGGTAGGAAGAGGGTGCATCTTTCTGCAGAATTGTGGAAAATATAATGTACATTCTTGTGACTCCCGTCCAGACCCTAAACCAGTGGGGACAGAGCAGATCAATCATGAAGGTGAAACTTCCAAAACACATATCGATCATTGAGGGAAAATTGACCTTCTGTCAATAGGGCCCTCCCTCCCATTGATAGACCCTCTTCAACCTCCTCTAGTTGGATGGTTTCAACTTTGCAGGGTTTACATGATCATCATATTCAGAAAACCTAACTAGGTTGAAGAGTTCCCTGAATTTCAGACAAGAGGCACACTTGTGGGCTGTCTGCCCAACAAGCAACACTATTGTTTTTGGGGGAGTGAAACTTTGGGTATGGGCCCAGTGTGGGGAGTTGGTAGTGGGCCTACTTGGGCCCCCCCCAGCATAGTCCAAAAGGCATGGGATTCATCTAAATTTATGTGGACAAGGGACCAGGGCTAGAGTGGACCCCCCTACAGACGCAAGTGGGATTTGAGATTGTAGGGGAGATTTAGTAGTATCACCTGCTAGTTCTTTTAGTGGTGTCAACGGTAATAACGTGACCTTGAGGGACCACATTTTTATAGGCTTTGTCCTTCGGTTCTACCATTTCATCATCATCAAAATTGTCTATCAGCCATAATGTTACGTTATATCATTTTTTTTTTCTTTTCAGAAAAGAGGTAAGGTTAGACAATGTCACCAAGGGCAAGTTGGGAATTTGGGGGAATATATGTAAAGAAACTAAAGGAAATTTTTTTATTCACCAGGCTGCACACCTCAATTGTAGATATTTATAGGCAACATTTAAAAAATAATAATAATAAATATCTTTAATATTATCTAACAGTCTATTTCTGTTGATGCAAATGCACATCGGTGCATTGAATACTCTATTCACATTAAAGGTATATGAATTCTCTATGATAGCGAATTAGTTCTCTATAGTCAATGACTTAACTCGAAATCAGGCCAACCTAGCCTATTAATGCATGAGGTCAGTATATTTTTATGGCGATTTTGTCTACTTTATATATCGATACCATTAATATGTAAAAGATGCACTATGTACAAAGTGATTGTAAACATTTTCTTTGATGAATTTGTGTTGTAAAAACTTGCTACCAAATACTTTTATGAAAAGCGGCTAAAGTTGGCATGTCCAATTTTTTACTTGAATGTATTCACTAAGAGCATCTGCATTCTTATTGAGTTATATTATCCTAGTCAGTTGCTTTAGGGGGGTGTATTGTATATGGAATTAGTAGAACTTTTAAAGAAATCTATGGAATTGAAAGTCTGGGTGTATTCAATATAGACTTTAATAGTCCAAAAGTCTTGAGGTATTCAATTAGGATTTTGAAAGACTTCATCAATTCCACCAAAATCTAGGGGATTCAATTAGGACTTTTAAAAATGAATAAAAGTACAGAGGTATTCAAAATATCATTCATACTTATGGAATTAGAAAATCATGGATAATCATAGACTTTGTAGTGTTAACTATTCATACCAAACTCTAATAATTTTCCAGCCTCCAGACCAAAGATTTCAAAAAGTCTATCAAAGTTTCCTCTTCAAAAAAAAAAAAAAGGTCTATCAAAGTTCTTCTCTCTACGCACGAAGAAGTTTGTCCTTCATCATCTCTCTTTCTTAATTTTTTGTCTTTTCTCTAATCTTTTATGATATCAACATTTTTTGATACCCAACATATTCATTGTATAGTTGTTGAATGTCATTTTTTTTTTGTTTTTTTTTTTTTCAATTGTGATACTACGAACCCTAATAGCAATAAAAATGATTTATGAAACCCTAGGACCTTGAACCATACTAAATTTTATCTTATTAATTAATTATTCTCATTAATTTGAATTTATATTATGGTTCAAAAAAAAGTTGAACAATTGAATTTCAATTGATTGATTATAGATCAAGACATTGACCAATATTGCTACAATATATGTTAATCGGCGAAAACAAAATTGATGAGAATAACTAACCATAAACATCAAGTGATATATATTGTATATTTATGTTGTTGGGAGATTAGGAATGAGAACAAACTTGCTAGACAGACTAACAATAATTTATTTGAGTCAATTTCTATTAGAAAATACTGGAGCATTGAAGAGACAACAAGTTAGGGCTTGTCCGGTAACGTTTTTAAAAATGATTTTTTAAAAACCGATTTTGAAAATAAAAACGAGGAAACAAGATTGGATTTTTGAGATCCGAAAATGTGTCCGGTAGCTATTCCGAAACAATTTTCAAAAACGAGAGAAGATTGTGACTAGAGATGAGAGAGAGACCTGATAAGAAGATAGCGACGTGAGAATATGGAAGAAGAGAGCACATTCTTTTTTTCTTTGTTTGGAAAATATCTCCGTGTTTCTAAAATATGAGAATGAAAAGGTGAAACATTTGTCGTATTGACGAGAATAAAAAATTGTTTTCAAAAATTATTTTCTGCTTTTTTAAAATAGACCAACGAACGCATTTTCAAGCCATTTCATTTTATAAATGAAAAAGATGACTTGAAAACATTACCGAACGCCACCTTATTATTTTGTTTTGTGTTTGGACTGCATTTGTTTGATTTTTTTTCTTTCTTTGTTTTTATATTTTGTATATCCTAGGAAATCTGTAGAAGTCATTCATAATAAAGTATATAGATTTTCAAGAATCAATACAAGTCTGTTGCTAAAATCAATGGTTTTAAGAAATCCATAACAGTGTATCAACTTTTTAAAGAGTCTGTGGACTTTTCAAAAAGTCTGTGGACTTTTCAAAAAGTCTATCATTTAAAAAAAGTCTGCACAAATCCAAATACAATACACCCCCCTTAGTTTGAGTTAGTACGTTCTGATGAATCTGCTCACACTGTTAACTGTTGGGCCTTTTTTTCCTTTAATGTGCCAACTTTGATCTGGTTGGATTCAGGCTTACAGAATTTTTTTTAGACTTAAAATCAATATTCAACTTGTGAATTAGATAATAAACCGCGAATCTTTTTTTTCTTAAAAAAAAAAAAAATTCATTATCATTCTTCTCAGTTCTGACCAACTTCTTTTTCAAAATGTTGGATCACTTTTTTTTGTTAAATCAAGCCCATTTTGGTCAATAATGCTAGCTCTCTGAATCACATTGGATCCATATATTGTCAATTTCAATCCCCCCAAAAATGAACTCGACAGTGTCAAAACTGGAAAGTACCCGAAACCACCACTGATCCTGTGCAAAATTCACTTTCTGGTTGTCCCTGTTTTGGCCACTCTTCAGTAATGATAAAAACTGGAAATTCAAGCCCTTGTACTTCCCATCAATTGTCTCTCCTTTTCCTTTCCTGTAGGAAATTCCCATGCCTTTTCATATACCATAATATGTTCATATTTGTTTGACTGCTGCACTTTCCCAACTGGTCTATCATAACACCAGTGACAACTACAGTGATATTCCACATTTCCACTCAGCATTGGCAGCAATGCCACCAAAATTGTACCAGGCTGGGAGCCCTGTTTCTGTTTCTAAGAGCTGGTAATGTCAGAAATTCAGAATTTGATACCATTTTAAAACTTACCCTACCAATTCTCTCTCTATCACACACATGAAATGAGGTCAAAATCAGCTTAAAACTTGGTTATAAGTTCTCAGATTCAGTGCAATATCAAATCCAAATTCAGAAATTAAAACCCAAAAGAAACTGGGTAAGCAAGAGAAATTTAAAGGGAACTGGGAAAATCTGTGGCTCATATTCTATGGGTGTAAAAGGGTCTGTCATGCTTATACCCGATTGCATAAATACAATCAAGCATTCAGATTTACTTTGTAATCACAGCCACACCCAGTTCACCTTATCATTCCAGAAACACATAATTCACATCAAAATGGAAAATTTCTAATCCCAACTAAACGTAAATCAGTAAACCAAGGGCTCAGACACGCATAAATACAGTCATCATGCAGCAAAAGCATTAGTCCATGTATATATAACATAAACTCAGAATCGAGAAACGTTTCATCATCATCGCCCTCTAATATTTACAATTTCCAAAACCAATTTATGAAAAACGCAATTTGAAATCATGAAGAAGAATGACAAAAAGAAACGCCGCCGATAAACAGATCGGCAGGAATAGAGAGAGAAAAGAGAGGCTGATGGATTTCTGCATATCCAAGACCTAACAGCGAGCATGGAATTATATAGGCAGTTCAAAATGACGATACTAACCACACACCTTTACCTTCTAACGGAGCTAAACCCAATTCCAAGCTAATCTGTTTTTTTTTTGGGCCCAAACCACCACACTTGTTACCTGACTATGAATTTGGGCTTAGTTGTTTTCCTTTGTTTTTCATTATCGAGTCGCCAAAACTAGGATGCAATGCAACTCAAAAATAAAAATAATCCGTTATTTTTAGGTGCAAATGGATTGGTGGAGTGCAGTGTTGGTCACATAAGGAATAGTTTTAAAAGACTACAAGGGATAAATACATCTCAACTACATGTATTAAATTTAAAAACTGCAATTATAACAACTTAAAACTGTACATTTGTTTTCAACCGTCAAATTTACTTATCTCTTACAGTCTTATAAAAATTGTCTGTTAGGTAAACATGCCTCTAGTGATATGTGTAGCATTAGCATTTATTTTATTTTTTCTCAATTTTTTTGGTGTTCAACCAGTCTTTATGTAATACTTTTTGCTCTACCTCAATAGCCACTGGTAGAGAAACCCTACGCGCGGGGAAAAAATAAAAAACAGGGCAGAATTGAGCGATCTCTCCTGGCCGAACGTCGCAGGCGTTGCTGCCGCTGCTCTCCGGCCCCGGAGAGGATGGTGATTCGGGCTAGCAGCATGTTTCTGTGGCAGCGGTTTGGTCCAGGGTTGGAGGATGGTGGCGGGATCTCGGAGCGGACTGATCAATCTCGATCTGTTCTTCTGGGATCGGGGATGAGGGCAAGAGTGGAGCAGCGCTGGGGTGGGGTTTGTCGGCGACGGGGGATGGCATCATCACTGCATCTGGGATCTGGGCAGCGGCTGGGACTTCGGTTTCGTATGTCTGCTGGGCATAGGGGGGATCTGCATTGCGGCTTGGCGGTGCAGCAAGGTTTGGATGCAACGCGGCTGTGTGGTGGCGCAAGGAGGCTGCTGGGTCCATGGGGGGAGTGGTGGTTGGGCCAGGCTTTTGCTTTGGGGCCTTGCTGGTGGTCTCTAATGTTTAATTATTTAGTTTCTCGTTGTTTTCTTTCCGTTGTTTTTGTGGTGAGATGTTTTGATTTAGGTTTTTGGCATAGTTTAATAAGTCCCTACTCTTTCGAGCTAAGGTTCTGGAGTTTTGGTATGGTAGGGGTGTTATGTTTTTCCCAGGAGTTCAATTCACTTTTTTGTGGTCAAAGTAATGGGGAGAAGCTCCTGCACATGGTCTGGCGATTTTGGGTCATGGTGTTGAAGGGAGTAGCTTTCTTCTTGAGGTTGGCTGTGAGGATGTGCTTTGTTTCTTGGGTTAGCATGGCTGAAGTGCTGTGGATATGGTGTTATTTCCGGGGACTATATGTTTTACTCTCGATGTTATCTTGTTGTCAATGTGGATGTCACTTGCTCTTGCACGTGGTCTGGTTGGTTTGGGTCACGGTGTTGATGAAGGGGAAGTGGTTGTTTGTAATGTTGGCTGCAGGGATTAATCGTGACTCTCGGAAGTGGTTTTATGGTGTAGCCCGAGTTGAGGGGCAATTAGGATGGTTAGGGGTTGGGCCCTTTTGGCTCATGGATGTCATTGTGGATGACGGACCCGTAACTGAGGTTGTTCTTAGGGAGGAGAGTGGGGAATTTATGTCCACCACTGGTTGTTCCCATTTGTAACCGTATTTTATGAAATAAAATGTTTCTTTCATTCTAAAAAAAAAAACCAGTCTTTATGTAAATTTGTCACTTTACAGCAATACTTGTAAAAAGCAGAAAAGTAGTAAGTTGTTTGATGAAATTGGTTATTTTCACCTAATCATCCTTGCAGAGACACTTGAACACAAATGAATTCAAATAACTGGTTACATGGTAAAAGATATTGATGTGTAAATAGACATGTACTCGACTTACATGGTCCGACTTTTTAATTACATTGAGTGGGTCGCTCGTCTCAAATCAATCCCTTGTAGTCAAAAACATCATTCCTCAATTACAAGCCCAAAAAACAATATTCAATTTTCTTTCGCTATCACTAATTACTTGTAATTGACTAATAAGATTGGTCATTTTTCTGTCTTACATCGGGTCCAAAAAACAGAAAATTCATGGATTCTATGTTGTCTTCTTTAAACAAAGACCCTTATGTTTATACAACAACGATATAAAATACCCAGAATTTTCTCACCTGGCCAAATTCCTTCTCTTTTGTCTTTTCAGCGTCCAATTCTTACACATGACTCCACAATAATTGCTGATATTGGTATCCCATCAATCCTCAATTTCTAATTATTTTCCCAATTGATGACCATGTATATGGTCGTGCATCAAAGCCTGAATTTTATCTGCACGAAGAAAATTCAACAAAGAAAATCAAATCAGTAATAGTGATTATGCTTGAAAAGTAGAGAATGATCATTTTCATGGTTCCCAATCAATGAAGGGTTTGATTTCTAAGCTCGCGTAAGTTTCATGGTCAACAACCCTACCTGCCATAAAGATAGACTCCTGAAGATGAAAGTTAACTTCTTAAGAGAAGTAAAAGGGTAGAATTTGCTGCAGAATGTTTCTTGTTTCACAGTTTCACCAGCAGCCCAAGGCAAAATGTAGTTCATAGAGCTAAAAACCTTCAAAATCTTATCCCAATGCCAAAATCTCTTTTCGGATTCTTGTTGCTACTTTGAGATTCTGTTAACAATCTGCCCATTTTTGGCTCTCCTTTATTATCCACCTTCCGAGAATTAGATAGATTTGCTCGACTAATATCCTCTCTTGTCCTAACGACCAAAAATTTCCATTACATCGGCCGTACATTGCAGATTGTTAAACAAATGACGTCAAGGAACATACCAAATGTTCTTATTAATTTAATTTTTTTTCTTCCTTAAATCTTGTGTTCAGACTCTTCGAACTCCTTCTAACTTCCATTTTTTTTTATTCATAAGAACTTTTATTCTGAAACTGAGTAAATGGACTAAATATAAAAATTGAGTAATGTTTCGGAAATATGGTAGAATTCTAGAAAAAAGATTTAATTTATAGACTCAACAACCTTCCAACATGTCCCAATTGTAGTTAGATTTGGTCCATTCGGTTATCTTTACTCAATTCCTTTTTCCCATAATGTATTAATCATGACGTTTAATTTGATTCAATCCCTAATACACAGAACATGATGCATTCGAGCTCTTCAACCTCCTTCCAAGTTCTATATATATATATATATATATATGGTAGAATTTTTTAAAGATTTGATTTATAAGCTCTACAACCTTCTGACATGTCCCAAACTGTAGTTTAATTGGGTATGTTTGATTGCGTTTACTCAATTCCTTTTCCCCATACTGTATTAATCATGATATTTAATTTTGATCTAATCCTTAATACATAGCCACATAATGCGTTCGGAGTTTTGGACTCTTCGATCTCCTCCTTCAAAGTTCTATATTTTCTATAAGGAATTTTATTCGGATTTCTTGAGTATGTGATGTTTTGAAATATAATAGAATTTGAGAAATATTTGATTTATAAACTCAATAATCTTCCTATTCGTCCCAAATATAGTTATATTTAGTCCATTTACTCAATTTCTTTTCCCCATTATGTATTAATCATGACATTAATTTTGATCCAATCCCTAATACATAGCCACGTAGGGTTATAGCTAGAGCTCTAAGTCTCTAACAGACTTCATGATATTGGGCATTGATATGGTGTCACACGTAATGTTATGAAAACCTTTATTTTTTTCTTGAGGGAGAAGACGTCAAAAAAACCACACACGTAATGTGATGGAAACCTTTATGAGTCATTGTATCAAACTAGCTAACACTATTCTTTTCCCTTTTATCTTCTTTAGGGTAAAATAAAGAACCCTGTTTGTTTTCCTAAACCGCCATACCCATTATTTATGAGCACTACATCCCCACTACACCAACTCAAATAATGCCCCCATTGAATTCGTCAAACCCATTTCATCCTTTAATTTTCGTACCACACACGCTTTTTTATTGACTAGGAATTGGAAACCGCTTCACAATCTGTTCATTGCTTCTTGGAATTCTTGAAGCTTGAAGTTCGTTTCAAAAACCGACTCATCTTTCTTCTTCCTCTTGTTCACGTTATGCTTGCTTTGCCCTTTCACGTTTCTCTGGCAGTTAAAAAGTGCAGACTACATGAAAACCTAGGGCTGTTTAACATTAGACCCTAGCTTCTTCTCAAATACAGAAACAAATCCAATTCGTTTTCTTTCCATTTCCTCTCCAGAAGCCATGAGTCAGAGAAAGGTTCATTCACAAGGGAACATACCCTTTGCTTGGGAGGCCAAGCCCAGAGTCTCCAAGGTCACAAACAAAGCAGACTTCCCTACAGAAACTGGGTTTCCTGCCCTCAGTTCAAAACTGTTACAACCACCACTAGCTAATGACGTTTCTGAAGATTCCGGAGAGAAACCAGTTACGGGATTGGATCAGAATGACATAAAGATCCCTCTGCCTCCATGTTTGTTGAAGGTTCCGAGCAGAAGCGCTTCTGGAAAAGGACTTAAGTGGCAGGCAGCGGAGGAGGATCCCTTTCTTTTGGCTTTCAAAGTGTGCACCAGAACCACTAGTACTACTAGTGCTGTGAATTCTTCTCCAGGTAACAAGTTCGTTGCTCAGAAAAACAAGAGAGGCTCTGTTGGGCTAATTGGGTCGAAATTGAAGAGCAAATACTCTGTGTTTTCTTGCAAGAATTCATGTGAGGTAAGGGATGGTAGTTTTGTAAAGCTTCCTCCTGTTCCAAGAGACAGAATTCGCTTATAAAGATGAAGGTTGGTGTTGATTTCTTTGTTTACAGAAAATTAGGAGTCCTTATGTCATCTTGATTAGTATCATACGCCACTAATTTGTGATGATAATGTGGTGGCGGGATTTTACCTGTAAGGATGAAACTTAGGTTTTGATCAGTCTGAAGATAATAGATTGCTTCTTTGATCTTTTTCATCTGATTGAATTTCCCATCTAAATTCCCCTTGATGCCTTTTCATAATCAGGATCAGTTCAGATTCGTGGCCAAAATTAATTTCAAGAATGGTAGCTAGTAGGTTTTACGATTGTGGAGCTGTAGGTGTTGGATATCATCTCCTTCTAGTTAGGCAAGATTTGATGGGGGCACGAGACTTATATTTTCTTTTCATGGGACATGATTTAAAAAGTTAGATGCACCAAACAGAAACAGCTATATCATATTTAATGTTGTCCACTTTTGTTCTTTTGTTTTCCAGATTTCCAGAACAGATGAATCAATTGCCTAATTAGTAATCACTTAGCATTACATCAATTTTATTTTCAAACGGGCCTAGTATACAAACCCAAAGGGTGTATTCTCACAAAAAAAAAAAAAAAAAACCCAAACGGTGGAAATCCCAAAGTATATCGAGTCCAAACTCCGTAAACCAATGCACTAATCTTCTTTTGAGCAAGCAACAACAAGAGTTTTCTTTAACAAATGATGTTCGATAATGTATTGAAAAAAAAAAAATACCCAAAGGGTGGAAATCCCAAAGTATATCGAGTCTAAACTTCGTAAACCAATGCACGAATCTTCTTTTGAGTATATTTCAAGTAACAACAAGTGTCTTCTTTACTCTTAAAAAAAAACAAGAGTCTTCTTTAACAAATGATGTTCGATAATGTATTGAAAAAACCCAAAGGGTGGAAATCCTAAAGTATATCAAGTCTAAACTCCGTAAACCAATGCATGAATCTTCTTTTGAGTATATTTCAAGTAACCACAAGAGTTCGAAAAAACAAGAGTCTTATTTAACAAATGATGTTCGATAATGTATTGATTTATGCCAAAAAAAGCTCCAAGACAATAACATGACACCAAATTTAGGCAATGTGTGTCATGCTCGATCACTTTCAAAAATGACATTAGTTAAAAGATAGCTGTCACTCTCAAAATTGTGCCAAACTGTTACTTAACCAGAAAATGATTCCGGCTATAAGAGCTGGAGCTCCAATCTATCTTTCTCTCTAGTGGAGAAGAAAATTACCAGTCTTGTTTGGTCTGCAATTTAGAAGCTTGGAAAAGAGGAAATAAGTCAATTAGGATCCCTGTTTCCTAATCCGAAAATCACCACCAAGGGCTTGGAGAATGCAATTATTTCCTTGTGTCAATTAGGATCGCTAGCTGTTTCCTAGTGCTATTAGGTACTTACCGTATACAGAAAACTTGGTCCAGAAACCTTGCTTGAACTGGAATAATCAGCTTGGTAGCCTATAAAAGTACTAGCCTAGACTAAATCCTTCAGTTCGGTTTGTAGTTTGCTCATTGCTTCTTGAAAGTTTTCAAAGCCGAAACATCGTCTTCTTATTCACCATTCTCTGAATCAGCCACCATCCCAAATAAAAAAACACTACCCCGAAACAGAGTAAGATCATCAAGTTCTCTTTTCATTGTTCTGCAAAAGCATCATGGCTTTACAAAGAACCCTGAGTTCACGCTATGATTGGGACGAAAATCATCGAGTATTTTCAAAGGTCACAAATCAAGAGTGTCCTGCAAAAATTAGATGCCCTGCCCTTAATTTTCAGTCCCGAAGCTTGCCACAATCTTGTAGATGTGATTCTGAAGAAAACCCGGAAAAGGCATTGAACCAAAATAATGAGATGAAGCAGCTCCCTCTGCCTCCTCCATCATTGAAGGTTCTGAACACAAGCAATACGGTGAAAGGCCTTAAGCAGGACCCTTTTCTTTTGGCTTACAAGCAGTGCACCAAAAGTAGAGGTAGTAGTTCTTTCAAACGTTTGTTTACCGGTTTTTTTACCAGAAATAAAAAAGAGAAGAAGAAAGATTCTGGGGAAATTGGGTCTGAATTTTTGAAGAGGAGCGACTCGGAGTTTTCGTTCCAGAATTCAAGAGTTGATGTTCTTCCTAGAGACAAAAGTCGGCACCCATTGCAATCGATGAGTTTTAAATAATTAGGTTAAATACTGTTTACTCTCTGAGCTTTTTGGATAAAAACATTTCAGTCTCTGTCTTTCTAATTTCACACGTTTACTCTTTGTACTCTCAATTTTGGACCAATGGGTCCATTCCGTTACTCTTCGTCCAAAATTTCCGTTAAGTCCATGAAGTGGGCAATCCTTTTGCGTCAAAATGTCTATTTTACCCTTTTTTTTCTTCTTCCTGTTCATATATATATATTTTTTTCCTCGGAGAATGAACTCCTTTCGTTCTCTACTGCAATACCCATGAGATCGACACCGACACCTCCAAGGCCAAACCAGACCCATTGTACGGCTTGTGATCTTCCTCATTTCTCATAGCTTCTTCTTAAGGTTACTCCTACTCCTTCTTCTCTCAGATGAGACGATCTGGGTTTCGAGGTAGAGGGAGAGATCCAGGTCGGGGAAAGAGGTGAAGCAGGTCGATGCCGAGTAGACTCAATCGTTGACCATGGGACGATCTGGGTTTCGAGGCGGAGGGAGAGATCGAGATCTGGGACGGAGGTGAAGCAAGTCAGGTTCAGGTTCAGGTTGCGCGTCCTAAAGCATGAGGGAGGTGTGGTTGTGCAATTCTGGGTTTGCATTGGCTCGGCGGTGCAATTCAATTTAGGAAGACTTTGAACCCGAATTTGTGGTGATTCAGACTTAGGGTTTTTGATATGTATTGGCTTTCGATGAACTGAGCAAGATATGTAATGGGTTTGCCAACAATGAAAAAAAGAAAATCAAGAAACCCAAAAAATTGAAATTGAAGAACTGAAGAAGAAGCTCAGAATGGCGGATCAAATGTGCTTTGACTGCCTTCGGTGCCGGATTGAGTCGGAGTTCTCCGGCAAACTCGTCTTCATCCATGGACTTTGATTTAACTTTTTTGTTTAGCTCAATTCTTTACCGTACCCCTCTCTCTCATCCCTGTGCATTAAGTACCTGCAAAAGTTCAATGCTTTTTGATTTTGTTGAGAAAGTTGAATACTCAAATTACTTGATTTTTTGCAGTTGTCTAGTTCAAGTGGAGAAGCTGCTTCATCTCCTCAATTCTTGCTCAAGTATCTACCTAGTCATCACCATGATTGCTTGACCAAATTTGTGCAGTGATTTGGCTCAATTTGATTCTGGAAATGAATTAGCTTTTCATTTGTGTGTGGTAGAATAGCTCTAGTGTTTGATTAACTGAATTGCAGCTCAAATATGAGATTGTTGATTTCAGTTGCTGATTGGCTTTCAGAAATTGTTGTTCTTGTGGTGTAGTTTGTTGTATTTTCAATTAACATTGCCAAATTGGTGTGAGGAGAGGGGTTCGTAAGAAGAAGAAGTGAAGAAGATTGAGGAGGTGAAGAAGAAGAGAGAGCTGGAAGAAGAAGAAGATATGAAAAAAAAAAAATTTGAGGGCAGAATAGACATTTTGCAGCGACTTAATGGAATTTTTAGATGGATAGTAACAGAATGAATTTATTGGTCCAAAATTGAGAGTATAAGGAATAAACGTGCAAAATTAGAAGGACAGGGACTGAAGTGTTTTTTAGGTAAAAGTTCAGGGAGTAAACAATATTTAACCATAAATAATTTGTTGTAGAAGAAAGAGTTTATGACTTTATGGAGCACTTCGATCAGCCGCAAGCGTGTGAAAAGCCTCAAACTGAAATTGTCTATAACACTCTTCTGAGAATAGAACGGCACGACTTGAGTCAAGAAAAAGCCTTGATGTAATGGCAATTGTGGCCCAAAAGAAGTCATTTAGAACATCTTTAACATACTCTCTATTTTGGTTTCTTAGTTATTTTAGAGAATATATTTAATTTTTTTATATATCAATTTTAGCAGATACACAAGACTTTTTTTTTGCTTCTCAAAAATTTTCTATTCTTAATGATATTTTATTTATGCTTTGAGAACATTTTATTTACAATTTAACGAGTTTATACACAATGACTCGCTCAAGTGGAGTTGTCAAGAAGAGTCATCACCAAAATAACTTTCTTTTCAAGCTCTTAAGCCTAGTAGCGTATCTGTTGCAAAATCCATGAAGAAATCAAAAGAGTCACCGGTTAAGCCTTGTATTTCTATTTTATCATTCAATACATTTGAAAATGAAGAATTAATGTTAAATTGTTCTTGTGTTATACGGTTATACACTCCTGGGTCCTCCTTGCCGTTTCGGCTTTAAAGAAATATCATTCAGACCCAAAAAAAAAAAAAAAGAAGAAAAAAAAGGGGTTATACAATAGTCACAATTTCATTGCGTTCACACAAAAATTGTAGCCAGGGGTGAAATCAGCCTTTCCACCCTCAATAATTTGAGATACCCTCAATAATTTGAGATGCCCTAGATGTATCATGTATGACATTGTGCTTGTAAAGGAAACTAGAACAAAAAAATAGGCAAACTGAGGAAGAAGGGATGAAGTAGTTTCACATGGTCGGCTACGATCAATGTAATTCATGTATATACTATACATTACCAAAACGACTTTTTTTTTATAAGCACAATGTCATACATCTATTAATGTAAATGAGGAAGAAGGGAAGTAGTTTCATGTGGTCGGCGTTAATCTATTAATGTAAAGGGTGCGGCTATTGCTACCCTACTTATTCATTACACCCTACATTTTAATTTTACTTATTTAACCAATTTCTCTTTTCAAGAATATCCTTATATGACATATCCAATTAAAAAATAAATATTTTTAGCTAAAATCTCTCATTTGTTTAAGTAAATCCAAATTGTGTCTGGCCCAAACTCTAGGTTACTTGACCTTGTGGTAATATGATTTTAATTAGAGAGAATCTCGGAGAATATCTTAGAGATATTCATTCATTGTATGATTACCATTCCTTGACTCATTGTACAATTAAGATTCTATGCATTGTAATCTTCTATATAAAGGGGCCCATATTATCAATGAGATCACACAGCAATTATCTCTCAAATATCGTTTCCCTAAAACAAGTTATCAGTACGAAGCCCTAACCCTGAAACAAATAGCCAAACCCTGATTCAAGAAGCTAAAAACCTTGAATCCGAATACAAAACCTTGAAGCCTTTTCTGCCTCCACTTCACACATTGAAGAACTCGATCCCAGGAGTTCAGAACTGGCGGCCCCACCGAAAGAACCGGCCGGAACCCACCGAACCGGCCACCGGAAGCTCCATACAACTCGCAGCAAATATTCCACCTTCCACCAGTTCACCATCTTCCGGACCTCCAATTTCCACCAAATTTTGTCACAAGAAGCTACTCTACCTGAAGATTTAGGAACCGGAAGAAATATCACAAAAATCGGCCAAAACATTGCTGAACAGGCTGACTGAAAGTCCGGCAGAAGGAAAAGAAGAAGAAAAAAAAAAGGAGGAAGGAGAAGCTACAGCCCAGAGGCCCAAGCCGAGACAATAGACAAGCCACATCAGCAGTACAGTCAGCAACTACGTCAGCAGCCATGTCATCACTGGACCCCATTATCACGTCAGCACCTAGGGACCCACTGCCGTGTCAGCATCAGGACCCCACTGCCACGTCAACACCGACCCCACTGCCACATCAGCGACGGTCAGCGACCAGTCAACTTTCCGGCGACTTTTCCTGCCACTTTTCAGGCGACTTTTTCTGGCCAAATTTTCCGGCGCCCTATTTCGAGGTATTTTTTACTAAACGTTCCCTTTTTTTTTAGAGTTTTTAAATTCAATTTCTCTTCTTTTTTTGGGACTTGCAACCTCCATTTTTCTACCCCCCCCTCTCTTCATCATAGGGGAGATCTAATTAAGCCGAAATATAGGGGTTCGTGCTCACTCCAAGCTTGAAGCTTGTTGAGATCTCTAAACTTAGAGTTTGTAGAGAATTTATGATCGACCACTTACGTCATTGTTTCGATCTAATCCAATACCTCTTGGAATTGAATTTCTTGGAAGCAATTACGCTCAGAAATTCCTAATTTCTTGAGAGCAACTACGCTCAGAAATTTTATATGTTTTCGTGGTAGCCTTTTATGCTCCAAACTAACTCTAATTTCTTGTTCTCTTTCAGGATGAGTAACCTGAACAAATTGGACTTTGCTCCATTGGGAACAACTGGCTCTGGATATCACAGGTGGGTTCGTGATGTCCGCCAACATCTCAAGGCCGATAGAATCCTAGATACGATTCTTGAGCCTAGCCAGGACGTGCTAACTGTTACGCAAACTCAAGCTTTGGAAGCAAATAGAGAAGCCTTAGAGGCAAATAAGGCGAAAGCTATCATCTTAATGACTCGTCATATGGATAATTCGCTCTAGTACAAGTGTATGAATGAAGAAGAGCCTAGAAGGCTGTAGGTCTCACTCGAAAATAGATTTGGCAATGTCCGTGACTCCTTACTTCCTGACCTAGAAGTGAGATGGCATAGCCTCCGCTTCTGTGATTTCAAGTCAGTTCTTGACTACAACTTGGAAGCACTTCGCATTAAATCCTTAATGAAATTCTGTGGTAAAGAGATCACAAATGCGATGTTGATTGAGAAGACTCTCTCTACTTTCCTGGTCTCTGCATTGATGGTTGCTAAGAACTATCGAATCGATGTTACTGCAAAACGAATCACAAGGTTTCATAAGCTCATTGGAGCTATGAATGTCGCTGAAAAAAATGACAACATCCTTATGAAGAACTATGATTCGAGATCCGTGGGAACATAGCATATTCCGGAATCTAATTATAGTCGCGCCCCAAAAAGAGGGCGCCAAGAGCGAAACCTTAATCTTAGGGATACTTCTAGACGTTCTGGTCCATATAATCGCTCTACTTGGGAAGGTAACTGCCAAAATAGGCTAACACGGAACCGAAGAGGTAAACGTGGAAATTGAGAGAGAGGCAACGCCTCTGGCCATGTTGGTGGCGCCACCAACACTAAGAGCCATCTAAATGACGCTTTCAAAGCGCCTCAATCAATGGAGTTTGAGCAAAGAGATGTATGTTCTCGATGTGGAGTGTCTAATCATTGGGTACACATTTGTAGAGCTCGTGAAGAAATCGTCACCGCCTACAAAGCATATTGTGAAGCAAGAGAAGCTCACTATATGGAACAAGAAGATCAAGAAGATGATCTAGAGTGAAGGGTTGAAGACTACAAATCTGGCTGGGATCAATAGATCGCCAATTCTGTTTAAGTCTTTATTTTTCAAGAGATGTAATAGGCAATTGCCATATATCTTTGTAGTAAATGCCAATGGCTTAGTCTTTCTTAAAAGTAGGCTCACCCAAAGTAAGTGTGATGTCTAGGAAGGTTCTGAGATTAGTGGTACTTAAGCGAGCTTTGCTCCAGCGACATCTCTCTACTCACCTGGTTACATTTATTTTGGAATTACTGAAAGAAGTTAGATGACTACCATTGTTTTGCATTAGCTATCATTTTGGATTAGATTTTGTTTAGTCAAAGAGACAATGATGTAACTCGTTGGCTTATGAATAAAATTTTGAGTTCTTTTCATTATGACTTAATTTTGATTCTGAGCATATTACTTTGTGACTACGATGGCTGGGTCATCAGTATTAATTCAAGGACATGGAGTAGCCCAAGTTCCACTTGCCAAATGGCACATTGATTACTGTCACAGAAACTCTCTGTGCTTCTAGGGCGAATCGCACCTATGAATAGCCAACAGATTCCATGCGAAAACGCATGTAGAGAACGGAAATGAGTTCCTTTGCAATACCTCTAATGATTGCTAACAAAGGCGCATCTTAGAGAAGTTTATGTGTCTCTCTAGTAGATTCTATGTCACTATTCGAGCTATTAATCCAATAAAGTTATGAGAGAAGATCTCTTGTATTTAGACACATATTGGCTTTGTCACGACAGGATAGATCATCCTAGTCATGATATGATGATCCGTCTACTAAAGACTTCACATGGACATCTTTTCTTTCGAGTGCAACGAAGCATGAATCAAAAGTTGATTTCTGGACTAAGTGTGACCGACGCAGCTGCCTAGGTCACCGCCTCCGTCCACCACCAGCCTAGGGCTGGCACAGTCCCTATCCATGACACCATGGATAGCGTCCATCATGGTAATGGCGCCCCAGGTGATGCTGCAATCACCAACTTGCTTCAAATTGCGTTTCAGACGCTCAAGCCTAACAAAAATTCTCATTGGTTGCTTCTAAAGCCTCTCGCTCTTTTTACAAAAGCCGTTCCTTAGGAAAATTAGGACTGAGACAGTCCAATGGAAAGGATGTGAAAATACTCATTTTGTTCTTACAGAGAATCTGTGGGGATTCTGTGGACTGATTTACCCAACTTGCAGACGTTTAAATATCTCATGATGTTGGTTGACATGCAAACACGCTGGTCACGTGTTGTGCCATTGTCCACTTGTAATGCTGCTTATGCTACACTCCTAGCAAATATCATATGACAACGGGCTCACTCCCCGGATCATCCTACTCCGTCAATTGGACTTGATGATGTTAAAGAGTTTACATCGAAGATTTTTTATGGATATTGCAATGGGATGGATGTTGGACATTATTCTCATGGACACAACCAAATGGTCTGGCGAAAACAACTACGATGGTAGTCAGGACATTGATAATGCGCACCAATCTCCTTATATCCACTTGGGGTAATGCAATATCGCATGCAACTATTCTGATTCGTCTACGACCCACAGCCACTCAATGTACCTCTGCATTTTAGCTAGTGACTGGGTACAAGTATCGTACTTATGCAAATTTGAGTGTGCCCTTATGTACCAATTGAACTGCCACAACACTTTATAATGGGTCCTTACAGACAAATGGGCAACTACGTTTGATTTAAGACTCCAACGATCGTCCCCCACTTAATGCCCTTGCAAGGCGATCTCATTACCGCTAGATTTTCGGGTTGTCACTTTGATGAGACAGTCTTCCCGTCGTTAGGGGGAGATAAGAACGATAGGAATTGTCGTGGCTTGTCCCCACTATGTCTCATCTCGATCCTTGTTAAAGTGATGAGATCACACAAATATGCTGCAAAAAGCCTGCAAGGAATGAAGTCCCTACGAGAGGATGTAGCGCCACCCAACACGGAGGTAGGCATGGAGCCAATGCCAAAGAGAGTGGCACTCTGGCGTTATTGGCCATGGCCCCAGCTAGGATGCGTGGGAGGGCTGTGGGTTTGAAGGATGCTTTGGCACATTCCAATCCTTTGATCATCGACACTCAAAATCCATCTCATGAGAATCTTCCGGGTTATGGTTATCGTTGGGGGATGCCTCAACATCAGAACCTATTCCTGAGAATATAGAGCTCTATGAAAATTACACTAGTGTACATGAGACGTGGGATAGAAAATCCATCATAATTGTTGATGTAGTTGCGCATTTCGTTGCTCATGAGTTTGTTGAGTCCGATGATATCGAACCACACTCCGTTGATGAATGAATGCCAACGTATTGAGATTTGGCCTAAATGGAAAGATATGATCCAAGTTAAGATGGATTCTCTAACGAAGAGGAAGGTTTTCGAGCTAGTAATGCCAACACCTCCTAACATAAAACCTGTTGACTAATGGGTCTTCGTTAGAAAGCGTAGAGGCTTCTCATAAAATGCCCTGGAATCGACTACGATGAGACATATTCTCTCGTAATGGATGTCATTGCACTCCACTACCCTATCAGTTTGGTAGTTTCCGAATAACTGAACATGCAGCTTACAAATGTGGTCACTACGTATCTCTATAGGGATCTAGATACAGAATATACATGAATGTTCATGGTGAACTTCAGTTACCCAAGTCAAGTGGCTCTAGACCGCGGAGCGCGTTTCCAAAGAGGTTGAAACGCTCACTAAAGTGACTACTTGATTGGGAATGGATATGCTCACGCGTTTCCATAACAAGTTTCGGATTCTATCACGGTTCATGTTGGACATGATCTTCATTAGAAGGCTTTAAAGAGTTAAGGGAAACCGCTGAACACTTGAAATCTGATTTTGAGATGAAGGATTATGGGAGAACACGATTATGTCTCGGTTTGGAACTTGAGAATCGTGTTGATAGATGCTTAGGCATTTTGACGAGGTCAAGCCTTCAAATACCCCCATGATCGTCCGTAGTCCTGATTCTCTTTATTGAAAGGATGATAATGAAGATGTGCTAGAAGAAAAAGTGCCTTACTTGAGTACAATAGGCGCATTATTGTACTTAGCTCAATGCACAAGACCGAACATCTCATTTGCCGTGAACTTGTTAGCTAGATACAGCTCTGGGCCAACGCGACGCCATTGGCTTGGTGTAAAAGATATCTTTCGATACTTGAGATGTTTGATTGATATGGACTTGTTCTATCCCTACAAAGAGATGATGGATTTGGACCCATCACACACCAGGAACGCCGCCAACACTGGCCTGCGTCTACTATCCCCATCCCAAAACGACATAAGTGTTTTGGAAGGTTTTGTTGATGTTGGGTATCTCTCTAACCCATACAAAGGTCATTCCCAAACTGGTTAAGTGTTCACCATGTGAAAAGACCGTGATATCTTGGAGGTCTATAGAACAGACCTTAGTCTCTATATCTTTGAATAATGCAGAGATTCTTACTCTTCACGAAGTGGTTCGTGAATGTATATAGATTGGATCCATAATTACGTATGTTCGAACAATTGTGGTTTGAAGTCTTCCACAGATGAGCCTACGAGCATTTAGGATAATCCTGCTTGCTTTGAACAAATAAAGCAAAGTCTACATCAAAAGCGACAATACCAAGTATAATAAGCAATAACAAACTCTACTCAAGATCAAAGTGAACTAGGTTCAATCTGAGGACAGTATGGCAGACTTGCTCACTAAGTCATTGCCTAAATTCCGCTTTCGAGAAACATGTTGGTAGCATCGTTTGCGAAAGTTATCCGAACTCTAATGACCGTAGTCGTCAGGGGGAGATGCAGACATTAGGGGGAAGTGTCTACATGTATGGTCTCGAAACGTGAAGGGTGTTGTGCTCTTTTTCCCCTTTGACTGAGGTTATTTTTGTCCCACTGGGTTTTTGTTACTCGGCAAGATTTTTAATGAGGCAACGAGAGGAGCACCACGTTTGGGCGACACAAGGGGGAGTGTTTAAGTAAATCCAAATTGTGTCTGGCCCAAACTCTAGGTTACTTGACCTTGTGGTAATATGGTTTTAATTAGAGAGAATCTCGGAGAATATCTTAGAGATATTCATTCATTGTATGATTACCTTTCCTTGTACAATTAAGATTCTATGCATTGTAATCCTCTATATAAAGAGGCCCCTATTATCAATGAGAACACACAACAATTCTCTCTCAAATATCGTTTCTCTAAAACATCATTTAATTTATACTCATAAAAAAAATTAAAATTTATTAAAGTTTCCTAATAAAATCATAATATGATTTACTCCCATTTTTTTAATTTTTTCTTTCAATTTCAATGTTCTCTATTTCAATCTATGTAAAAAGATTAGTACATTTACAACTATCATAAATGAAGAAGAGATTGATTTTTTTTTTCTTCGTGTTTTAAATTTTTACTTTTGGTGTTCACAAAGAATATTACAAAGATTTTGATGAAGTTAAAGGTAATAGTTTTATGAAATTTTTTTTTTGGTCGGAATAATAGTTTTGTAAACTGAATAACGAATTAACGATGAGAAGGTAACAAAAAGACAAAAAAATAGTAATAAATTCAAATTTGGGTGGAGAAGATAAAGATTAATGTTTTTTTTGAAAGGGATAAAGATTAATGTTATCCAATGAAAAATTAAGTAGTCTTTGTATTTAATTAATTACTTATATATTTATTTTTTCTTACATATTTAGATTTTAGAAAATTAATGTACTTATTAGTCATTTTGCACTTGGGTAATATAGTCTTTCAATAATTCAAATGTTTGTAGGGTGAACTAAGAAAATGATATGGTGGCAATAGCTGCACCCTAATGTAAATGAGGGAAACATTATAAAATGACTCACTGGGAGACTCTCGTTTCGACAAAAATGAGCTATGAAAGAAACTCTAAAGCAATCTAACATAATGCAACTCTAGAGTGAAGCTCCAAGTAACCAAATAACATAATGCTACCAGGGAAGCTTGGAACACAGTAAAAAACCATCACCAATATAATGAGAACCCAAAATACTTAGTTCTCCTATATCCAAAAAAAAAAAAAAAAAAAAACTTAGTTCTCCATCTACCTGGGTCCCAAATTCAGGCCCAAAAGTTGGTCTTAGATCCAAGTCCCATACCAAACCAACACATATCCAGGCCCATACCCATTTTGATTTGGGCACCCAAGCCGCCCAACCCAATTTCCACATCCCACCGCCGGCGCTGCACATCCCAGATGACCAGTCCACAGGAGATAATGTTTGATGGCTACCAGAAAAAGCAGACGCCAAAACCTGTAAAGTCCTTTGGGCAGCCAAGCACTCTTTTTGCCTTGGGGCAAGTGCTGAAAAACCACCGTGCCACTGCCGCACCTCCATGCCAACTGCACCCGGATCAAACAGCAGCACCGCCATCGCTCGTCGGAATAAAGAAACGGAGCTCCACTCAAGAGGCATTCGTCGAAAACCACCAAACCAAACCGCCCATCGACACTGATCAGATCCAGACACTAACCGTCGAAGAACACCTTCAACCTCCCATGTTCCACATCGATAGAATTGATCACACACTCATCCCGGCAAAGTGGAGAAGTTGTCCCACCAGAGATCGATTGGGAAGGCAAGGCCAAGGTCGCGACACACGAATGAGCCACCCATGATTGCTCAGAGAACGGTAAGAGACGGCCACTGCCGTCCTCAAATGATACGCCACCAAAGATGATGACGCAATAGCCCGGTATTGAGGATGAAGCGAGGTGAAGAGACGCCAGGCCCAGGGGCGGTGCTCTCGTAGGGTGGCAGTGCTTTACTAGGTTTCATTTGATCAGGTAATTTAGTTCTCATTGCCAAAACGATTAGTTTCTATTGTTTCATTGAAAAGGTTCGACGATAGATCTTAATTGATTCATTAAAGGACAAAAAAAAAAAAGTTAAACAATACCTTTAGGCTGCGTTTGGTTCGGAGAAATGAAAAGAAATGAAATCAATTCCTTGCTCTTTTCATAAGCATGGAAATTGCAATTCCTAGTAATTTTCATTTCCAGTGTTTGGAAAGACTAGGAATGTAGTCAGAATACACATTTTAGTTTCTATTGCAGGGGATAGTGCAAAAATCATACAAACAATAAATGCAGTTGGTTATATTAGCAAATAATGATTTTGAGCAGGGACAATTTAGACATATAATTTTGCAAGTGGGTGGGGTGGGGGGAACCAGTTTCCTCATCTTTTTCCTTTCCTTTGGGAATCATTTTCCATTCCTTGGCCATCCCAAACATAGGAAAACACAGGAAAGGAGAGATTTTCCTTTCCCAATTAGGGGTGGGTTCGGTTTGATTAGGTTCGGTTTTAGGCCAAAATTGAGAACCGAACTGAACTAGACTTCGGTTCGGTTCGGTTTTACATTTTTCAAACTTCATCATCGAAAACCAAACCGAACTGGTCAGTTCAGTTCAATTCGGTCATGTTCGGTTTTTTTTAATTAAATAAAAATTATTTAAAACAAATTTTTTTTTTTGGGAAGGCCTGTCTGATGGTTCTTTTTCTATTTTAACTAGACTTTTAAGCTCCTTTCTCACCAATTTACTTACAAAAATTACACTGGAACCTAGGAAATAAGAAATCAAGGCCATTGGAGCCTTCTCAATATGGAAAAAAATCAAGGCCATTGGAGCCATTTCGATATGGAAAGAAAAGAGAAAAAGCTAAAAACATTATCTAGAAATATATCCTCTAAAACAGCTGGAAAATTTTGATAATTGGTTCTTGTTGCCTGCAAATTGAGACGAAAATGCTTCAGCCCAAATACATTAGACAAAAAAGAGGTTGATACTAACATGCTTTAAGGACTATAAGAGCTTCATACAAACTTGCTTCTTGAAAACCCAAAACACAAATAATTAAAGGGAAACATTACCTTAAAAACTTTATGATTAGGATAATCGAAATCTACATCATCAGAGCCGGATAGTCTGGCTCCTGCAATAGCACTCCACTTCTGTACATTCAATATATAAATAGGATTCAAATGAAAAGTACCATTATGCAATCAATAAAGCAATTATGTATGCAATTTACATACCGCACTCACCTATCCAATTATGGAGTAGAATAACTATGAAAAACTACATACCGTGCAGTGGTAATCAAAGCCTTCAACGCACCAGCTACATGTCTTGTAGACCTGTAGTGCTTGCTTCATTTTTTCACCTGCAAAAGCATAACAATTATAGATTAAGAGATGCTACATCTTCTCTGCCAAATTGAGAGGCATTTTAACATAATCAAGATTCAGAACTAACAAACTAATAGGTAGGAAAGAGAATCTACCGATAGGCATAATTTTGCAATATGACAGTGTGCTCATGTAGCATATTAGCAAGACTAAACATAGACTATTAACAACACCAAGTAGATAAGACTATTAACAAGACTAAAAATTAATGTGCTGTTTTCACTTAATTATATTGGGTATGTAGAGGTAGACTGAAAGCTTTGTTAGCCGTGGTTGTGCTACAGATTTCTTGGCCATAGAACTTCCTTTGTAAACTTCAGATTACATGAAATGCATTGATTTGATAATAAATATAGTTCCTGTGCACACACATAAAATATGCATGTCTATTATCAATATAA
This sequence comes from Rosa lucieae, assembly GCA_024704745.1. Classification (NCBI taxonomy): domain Eukaryota; kingdom Viridiplantae; phylum Streptophyta; class Magnoliopsida; order Rosales; family Rosaceae; genus Rosa; species Rosa lucieae. The sequence continues at coordinate 19,237,909 of CM045493.1, read as the reverse complement.
AAAAGGCAACAATAAATACTAAAACAAAATAGGATAAATTTCAGTTAGTACCCTGTGGTTTGGGGGTAACATCATGTCAGTACCTGCTCTTTGAATTTGATCAGCAACACCCCTGTGCTTTCAATTTCAATCAGCCGTGCCCAAATTTTACTGTTCCGTCCAATTTGAACGTTTACTTTGACTGGATTGACAAAGTAAAATTTGGACGGAACAGTAAAATTTGGGCACGGCTGATTGAAATTGAAAGCACAGGGGTGTTGCTAATCAAATTGAAAGAGCATGGACTGACATGATGTTACCCCCAAACCACAAGGTACTAAACTGAAATTAATCCAACAAATTGAAAAAGACGGCCCTAAATATAATAAATTGAAAAAAATGACTAAATACTGTTTAGTCCTTGAGCTTTTGACCATAAAACACTTCAGTCCCTGACTTTCTAATTTCACACGTTTAGTCCCTGTACTTCAAAATTTCAGACCAATAGGTCCTTGCCGTCTAAAAGTCGCGATGAAATGTCTATTACGCCCTCAGTTATTTTTTTTAAAATAAATTTATTCCTTTCTCTGTTTTTTTTTAAATTTTTTTTTTTTTTTTTCAAACAGAAAGAAAGAAGGGAAAAAAAATCCTTTTCCAAAAAAAATAAAATAATTAATTAATTAAAAAAAACTGAGGGCATAATAGACATTTCACCGCGACTTTTAGACGGCAAGGACCTATTGGTCTGAAATTTTGAAGTACAGGGACTAAACGTGTGAAATTAGAAGGTCAGGAACTGAAGTGTTTTATGGTCAAAAGCTCAAGGACTAAACAGTATTTAGTCCATCCTTGAAAAAATGTAAGGATATAATCAATTCCATCGGTGCTGTTACTGCCAAATATACCAAGTATCACAAGCTGGGAAAAAGAAGTTTATACTAAGGGCATGTTTACTTACTTGGAATGGGAGGGAATGATTACGGGGTAAAAACATTCATGCGTTTACTAACACATAAAGGAATAAGAATGATTCCGGGTAAAAGAATTCCTGCGTTTACTAACACATGAAGGAATCAGAATGGATGTAGGTCCCACCTCCTTATCAGGAATAGATTCCTGAATACTCAGGAATTCAATTACGAAGGGGGGAGATGGGTTTAGGAATCATTCCTCCGGAATCAATACCGATTATTTTCCTTTCTCATTCCACTTGTCTCCGATTCATGATTATTTTCCATTCCAAGTAAGTAAACGTGCCATAGCTGTAATGCATGACCCAATAGAAAATCTACCTTCAGGACTCCAGGCAGAGATCACAATGTATTTGCTGCAAGCCTAACCACAAAGTTTGATTCCAATTCCTCCGTCTTTGCAAGCCCTAATTCCAAACAATGGATGACAAGTACTTGGATACATAGCTTGTGCACATCACCTTCGGATTCCTTCAATCCACAATTAAAAATAAAAATAAAAAATAAATAAAAGCAACTACAGAAGACATTTGAAATGGCAGACATGCAAAATTGAACATGAGGGGTTCACAAGAAAACTAGGATTGAAATTGAATCCGAAAGTGAAAGACGAGATTGGAAGGAAGAGATAGGGGTTAAGACAGAGCAAGCAAGCAAGCACCTGATCACACGACTGGGAACCTCACTCACAGAGCTACACTTTTCAGCTAAAATTCTATACAAATCAGCAGACAACTCCTTTCCAAATTAATCCACTGCATTTACATTAGCACCTACAACTATCAATACAATTACTTATATAGCAACAAAATCTTCAGAACCATAACTACAAAGGAATAAGGGAGACGTGGGTATACCATTGCCAAAAAAAGATATACCATACTCTGCGGAATCTGGGCTTGTGAAACCGAAAACCAAAAACCGGTGGTAGTGAGGGTTGTAATTTGCTGATGCTCTACCGGCGATGGTCAGGGCTGCGCGACGGCCAGGGGGGTGCATTAGTGGTGGCGGGGTTGCTGTGCAGCAGTCGTTCTGGGCTGGGTTCAAGAATTGGACCCTTTGGCCTTAATCCAATGGTGGGCCTTGTTCTAGGCCTAGAGGTTCTCGGGCCTAGGGTTTTACTCTAGGTCTATTAGGGTTTTTTTTTTATGTTAAATTTATTTATTTATTATTATGTTTACTCGTTAGTAGTTGAGTTAATAAGTTACTACCAATATTGTGTAGAACGAGCTGAGCTTGGTCTTGGTCTATGCATCTTGTGTGCCTTATCTGCTCTTGGTAGACACTGAGTTCCTTGTATTGGAAAATGGTCTCAACCTCCTAGTAGCGGTAATGTGTTTGCTCTGGGGTGGGTGCTAGATCTTTTCTTGATCAAATGGTCGCAGTCGCCTAGTGACAAAGTGAAACTAAGTGTCACCGATTGCATATTCTGGTAGCAACATACTAGGAAAGCTGTGTTATTTGTAATGATGTTTCTTTAAAATAGAGTTATCTTTCTGGTATACCACCGCAATTGTAAAGTGAATGAAGTACCATATAGAGAAATCGTCGAAAATAAAACATTTGAAATAACAAAACTTTTATTGTAAAGAGGAATAACAGTTTGTAATCTATCTCACTCTAACCTTCCGTAATCTCTTTCGATTCTCGTAAACATAATCAATGTTGTCTCGTTGAGTCCTCTCAATACATGTATCAAATTTCGTGAAGTACTTGAACAAAACCTATAATTGTGAGCTTTCGCTCAGTATGGCCATACCTTTTTAACTGCTATAAATAATACAGTTAAATTGTCAAACAAAATGTTGAATGCTCAAAGCATGAATGCGATGCCAGCTCAAAGCTCAACTCGTACTCATAGTACATTTCCTCTTTTGTTAGTTATTTTGTTTGCTCATGATCTTCAGGACCCGAAACCTGATGAGATCGTTTTATCAACACTCTTCGTTGAAGAAGCATACTTTCCCTGATTTGTGCACTTGTGGGCTGACCATAGACCTGAATGCCACATGACGCAAACTCAACTACACAAAGGGTTCATTTCTTTTTATTTCATTTGGATACCAATATTGTTCGTATCCTTCCACTTACACTACCTTCAAATGCATACTCTCAATGCCTCTCTATGCATTATGTATGTCAATTAAATATCAAAGCTCGTAATACAATATTTAACTCATGCTTTTCAAGAAAGAGATAACATTCAATATTTAATTTAACCAATGGCACACAATTCACCGATTTTCATTATTAATCTGTTTAGCATTTTATAGAAAAAGTTCCCCCGAAACCTTACTTGGAATTTCAAGCTTTAACTGCAATGTTCCTCAAGGCTAGCAACAGTGTGACTCCCATTCAGAAATCATTATCCTTATGCATATGAGATTCCCAGCAGTCCCAATACACATTTAATCCTCGTATTGAATTCTTATTCAATGACAGTCGGCGAATCACCTCAAATCAGTATGATAAATTATTCAAAATTAGAACTCTATCAAGTTTTCAAATTTACTAAGGACACTCAAATCCTTATTCTCGATTCTCTCATACTTTCTCAAATCAATATCACATAGGTTAGCAATTGTCATCACGTCCCAATTGTGCTCCAAACACCAATCCAAACTCCAAAATAGAAATCAATCAATCATTACTTCATTCAATCCAAACCTTTATATTTACTTTGAAGACCCAAATGTTCGTTACTCAATTCCCATATGCATTCTCTACTTAGAAACTTAATCCGCCTCGACATTTAATCTTATTACCACTACTTTTCATCACTTCTAATACTGTTTTGATATATTACCAAGACACCAAATCCACCTTCCAATATACCAAGCCATTTATATTCTTTAACCACATTTCGAAAAGCAAAAGTATAGTGTCGAAACATTAATTTCTTATTCCTTAAGAAACTAAAATACAAGTTCTTCGATTTTTCCTATTCCAGATTCATCAAATTACACCAATAAAAGCTCCGTCATTTCTCACACAACTCTGCAACCTCTATTCATTAGTCTCCACAGAAAACTGAAGCAAGTTATTGAACAATAATCAAAGCAATAGCAACCAAGGTAAACTTTAACAATTAACAGAAACTTCACAACCCAAATACTCAATGATCCAACTCTGATATTCCATACCCTTCTACCATCTTTGTGATTAAGGTATAACAAAGACTGATTCATTTTCAAAAGATTGTTCAATGATCTAAAATCAAAAAAAGAAAACTAAACAACCACTGTTCACGATAAACTTGCAGAGGTCGAGCTCAACCTATCTATAGTAACAACATTTCTTAATATCGAACCAAACCGAAATTCAAATATATCATCTTGTAAAGCTTGACAAGTAGATGAAAATTGATAGCTTGATTGTCCTTAGAACTTGCCAGAGTTGCTGGAAAAACCAAAAAACCCGCTGAGAACCCCGTGAGTTCAATTCATCGATTCTGTCTCATAATTTGTTGTTGGGACTACCTTACATCACAAAGAAGTCGGAGACATCGAGAGGAAGCCGTAGATACTCGTCCATCATCAAGAAGAGGCAGGAATCGGAAAACCTGCCATATAACCTGAGAAGCCTTCGGGCTTCGATACGCCGTCTGGGATAGCCGGCTGGAAAAACTATAACCATGAAGACGTTGGCGACGTCAAGCCAAAGCCCCCACCAGTCGGCCTCAAAGCCGTGGACGAAGGACAGAAGACAGATTGGGTCTCCGTCTTCCTAAACCGGGTCTTGATTTGGAGAGTTCTGATCTGATCTACTAAGTATATAATGGGCTAAATACTGTTTAGTACCTTGTGGTATGGGCCCAACATCGATTTAGTCCCTCAACTTTCAATTTCATCAAAAACACCCCCACAATATCATCTTCTCATCTAATAGGTCCCTCAGTTGGGATTCCGTCAATTTCAAACGTTAACTGTTGACATGACATTCCAACTCAGCAAAAGTGGGCCCACATGGAAGTCAAATTCCCAAAATGACCCTGGCCAACCAAATATGGAAAAATTCAAAATAAATTCCAGACTTCGCAGTTGGAGAGACTCGAACCCACCCAACACATATGCAAATGAAAGCGTCAACCACCAGACCACTTGCATGGTATAAGTATACTGCAAACAAAAATAATATATATCTATATAATAGCCCTAAATTTCCTTCACCTTCTTCCCTTTCTTCCCCAAAATCAATTTTAATTCTTGATCAGAATATGGAGAAAGCGATCAACAGGTAGAAGGTTCTCCTCAACCACCTCTGACCTCCTTCTTCCTCTCGCCATTGATCATAAGCACATTGTCATCCTCCACCTACACCTTGATGTCCCCTTACTTAAGTCCAGGCATGTCGATGGCGAAGACATAGGAATTGGGTAACTCCTTCACGTCGGTCGGAGTGGCAGCCATAGCCTTGGTGTCGCAGACGTAGGTCAGGGTCGAGACGTTAAAGGTCTTCTTGATCTCCTCCGGGAGGTCCACTAGGTGCTGCAGTGCCATTAAGATTGGAGCATCCAGACCCATGAGTCTGAAATCCATTTTTCTCTTCTTGGTTGGTGGAATCACTGGAATGTTTTCTTTGATTGGTTTTGAGAGTTCTAATATGTTTGAGTGCTTTGGAAATCTGCCGCGCACGGCCATTCTCAGTCGTCGAAGCCAAGTCCAAAAGACGCTTCTGCCCCTAATAAGGACAAGAAGAGAACCTCCAATGGCTACAAGTCTTTATGCAGCATTACCTGCTTTGTTTCCAAAGGGTCATTTTGGGCTATTATATAGATATATATTATTTTGGACTAAATTTAGTTTGCCCCCTCAAACTTTGGGGCAAACATCAATTTGGTCCCTGACCTTTAAAGGGTTTTTGTCCATTTACACCATTTTTAGAGATATTTTTCCCACTTACCCCACTAAGTTTTTTTAATTCTCTCTTACCCAAAACACTCTAAGGAGGTCTTCCCTAATACCCCATTAAGATTTTTTTTTTGTTTTTATTATTTTTTTAATACCATTTTACCCTCACCTTTATTACTTAGAGAGAGAGAGAGAGAGAGAGAGAGAGAGAGAGAATGGAAGAGAGAGAAACCATAGGGGACTTCGCCGGAGTCCGATCACCGGCAACCGGATTCCGGTCACCTGAGTTGGCCGGAATCCGGTCACCGGCCGCCGGATTCCGATCACCGGCTACCACCCACCGGAAAGTTTTTTTGCCCCCAATAGACGTCTATTGCCCCCTAATAGACATATATTACCTCCCAATAGACGACTATCAGCCATGTATTGCCCCCCAATAGACGACTATCAACCATGTATTGCCCCCCAATAAAGGGGCAATAGACATCTATCAACCATGTATTGTCTCCCAATAGACGTCTATTAACCATGTATTGCCTCCCAATAGACGTCTATTGCCCCCCAATAGATGTCTATTACCCCCCAATAGACGCTTTAACAGATGTCTATTGCCCCAATAGAACTTTTTTTTCTTCATTTTTTCTTTCTATCCTGGCATTCTGCACCATTTTACCCAAAAAAAAAACAGAGAAATTGATTGATTCACCCAATGAAAAGTTCTGGGCTCCCATGTCCTCTTCTCCATTCCTCTTCTACTTTTTGCTTGCATAATTTATCAAGTACCAATAGTAACACCATCATAAGTGATGGTCCCACCGCCATAGCTGTTTCAGTGGTTGGAAACTTGGAACCATTAACCATAGCACTAACTGGAAAATTGGAACCATTAACCATTTGCCCATTCCTATGTGAGACCCATAGCAGATGCCGCGAAAGCTGGGAATGAAACCACGATCACACCCAAACTCAATATTGGGAATGAAACCATAAAACACTTCTTGACATTCACTGTAAATCATAAAAATAAATCAATTCTTAGTGGAATACTAGTTTGGAGTTTGAAATCGCAAAGTTGAGGAATTGCAGAAAATGAGCTTGAGTCTAGAGCGACCCAAAACACTATACATTAGATTGATAAACGAGCTCTTACCCCAGACCAACTCCGGTGACGGCGGCAACGACAAAGGCAAGCGGGTCGGATCCGTCTCCAATTCCAGCTACTCCGCCGTGGTCATCGAGGACAGATCAGACGTCGATGAAGCCGACGACATGGAAGGGAGGGTGGGAGAGAGATAGAGAGACCAACTTCGGCGACGACGACGGCGACAAAGGCAAGCGGGTCAGATTCGTGTCCATTTCCAGCTACTCCATGGTCATCGAGAGGACAGATCAGACGCCGACGAAGCCGGTGTCATGGAGAAGAGAGAGAGAGTCTGAGAGATTGACAGGGAGAGTGGCACGACGTAATTTTTTAATTGAATTGTGTTTAAAATAGACATTTTGCCTTAAATAGGGTAAGTGAGAATATTAATTTGTTGGTGGGGTGATGGGGAGTGTTTTCTTTACGAATGGGGCTATGGGTCAAGGTCCTTTTTTTTTAATCATGATGGTCCCTGCACTTTCATTTTCCATCACCTTCGTCCAAAATTCAAAATTGGCTCGAAAAGTGATATCAGATGCTGAGTTGGACCCGACATCCAAGGCCACTTTTCAGATTTTAAACCTTAATATAGATGAAATGTCCAAACTTCCCTTATTACCCAAAAACCAAAAAATAATGGCTGACTTCCTTTCTTTTCTTCTTCTTCCTCTTCCTCCGCCCTTGAACTCCTCATTCTCTCTTCTCCATCAGAACTCAGAAGCACAAAAGGCCCAAAACAATTGCTGAACTTCATGCTCTATCACACTGATTTCAAGAAACATATTACCTTATTGGGAAGCAGAAAAATAGTTATCATTTTTAGGTAAAACCAATTTCTCTTACACTTCAATTTTCCTTACTAACAGACCAGAAATAATGTCCTTCAGTTTCATAATACAAACACACAAATACACACATAAACAACGATACCCAAATCAATTCCGAAATTTCTAAATCCCTAAATAGCCATACCTAGAACAAAACCCAAACTTTCAAATTCAAACTCATTTCCTCAGCTACTAACAGCACTACATAAATGTAAGAAACAACAAAGATCTAAGAATCCACAGTGCTTATAACTCAACAACCTGAAAAGTAACCGTTGGGAGCTTGACTGGGCTTCCAAGATCTAAGAATCCTGCGGGGGCTTTGTGATCGAGTTGGGCTTCGGGTCGGAGGTTTTGTCGCCGAAGCTCGACTCAGAGGTCATGGTGGAACCAACCGTCGAGAGCTCGACTAGGCATCCAAGTTATTTGACTGGTGTTGATTCGGCGGATGCTGTTGAGGCTGCGTAACAGAGGATTGGAGATGAAGCGATGTGTTTTGGTCGGAATCGGAACAGGAGGTGGAGGAGAAGGCGGGTCAAAATTGGGTCTTTTGGATCTGGAAGATCTCACAGGGATTTGAGTGTGTGGTGGCCTGTAGTTGGTGGGCAGTGAGGGAGAGTGTGAGTTTTGAGATGAAGCTTCCATTTTGAGCGTTGGTTTTGCTGACCTCACTTCTTTGAGAAGTGCAGTGGCCTGAATCTCGAGCTCGACAGAGGACAGAGGAGGAAGATCGAGAAGTTGTTTGATCGATTTGGTTTTAGGTTTTGGATAAGTGGGCAAAAGAGAGAGGAAATACAGAGAAGAAAGAAAAAAAATAGAAATTAGATTAAATTTTAATAAAAGAAAAAAAAAGATTAAATTAGAAATGTCCATTTTACCCTTCTTGTAGGTTTAAAATCTGAAGAGTAGGCCTTGATGTCGGGTCCAACTCAGCATCTAACGTCACTTTTCGAGCCAGTTTTGAATTTTGGACGAAGGTGATGGAAAATGAAAGTGCAGGGACCATCATGATTAAAAAAAAAGGTCAGGGACCAAACTGATGTTTGCCCCAAAGTTTGAGGGGGCAAACTGAATTTAGTCATATTATTTTTGTATGTAATATACAAATACCATGCAAGTGGTCTGGTGGTTGGGCCTTTCATTTGCATATGTTTTGGGGTGGGTTTGAGTCTCCCCAACCGCGAAGTCTGAAGTTTATTTTGAATTTTTCCATATCTGGTTTGCCAGAGCCATTTTGGGAATTTGACTTCCATGTAGTCCCCACTTTGCTGAGTTGGAATGCCATGTCAGCAGTTAACGTTTGAAATTGATGGAATCCCGACGGAGGGACTTATTGGACGAGAAGATGATATTGTGGGGGTGTTTTTGATGAAACTGAAAGTCGAAGGACTGAATCGATGTTGGGCCCATACCACAGGGTACTAAATAGTATTTAGCCCATGTAGACCCAGTGAAATTTAGAACATCACTTTTGGACGAGATAATGTTTCGTGACCTTTGTTTGGCCAAAGACTTTTGGAAATAGTTTCGGCTTGGGCCTTGGGCCCAAGAATAGCATAAGGTTAGAGTCCAAAATTTACTTTGGACACCCAACAGATGGGTATGCTAGTGAACCTTACCTAATAAGTTAGTTGACCTTTGACCCAAACATCTCCATTGATCCAATAAGGTTCTTGTAGCTCATAATAGCATCCTTGCATAGTTTTGAAATCTACTTGAGCGTGTGTTTACGATTTTCTCGTTTTACCTTATTTCTTAACAATCGATTGAATTCCTACTTGCCTTACCCGACGCTTACTCGTCAACCATCCCACCGACTTTCGAAAGCACAATTTATTTACTCCTTATGTTTTCCAAACTCGACCAAAATTCCGATAAAACTTACTTTGCCATTTTTCTATCTAAATACAAGTTTGGTGAGGCCCAATATTTATTTGGTCTTGCCAACATTTTAATTTTGAATTTTCTTGTATTTACCAATCCTACTTTTATCTCCCTATTATTTTAGATTTAAAACCTATTTTTCCATCCCATGCCTTAGCTGATCCAAACCCCACACGTTGAGCCTGCTTGTACCGATACAAAGCCCAAGTCTTTCCTCTTTCTTTGTTCACGTCAAATTGGCAGAGGGAAAGGAAACCTCGTTCAACAACTCTGTTCCATGTTATCACCATTGACTTGGTTCATAAACTCTTCGCAAGCGTACGAATCGTGTCAAGTAAAGGAAGTATTTGGACCTTAGTTTATCGTACATCGGAGATTAGGTGTTGGACCTAACCGAGATAATTGGCGGTAGGATACTAAAAGCACACAAGAAAAAATAAAAGTAAAACAAAAACTATAAACAAACAAGGCACCAAGCCTTGGCAATGCACGGCTTAGCTCACACCAAGCTTATTCAAAGCCACTAACTTGTAGCCTCAAGGTGAATATGCACAATGAGTTGATGAATTCAATGATTGAGAGTTGATTTGAACTTAACAAAAAGTAATAAAATGCAAAGCGATTAATAAAAATGCAAGGAAATTAAACTAGAAAAGTGTGAACAATATAATGAGAATGTCAGGTGCTAGGAGATTCCTTCATCCAAATCTCATGTGTCGGAAGCTAATCTAATGTAGATGCAAATTTCCTACTTTGGCGGTAGTCGTATCCAAGGCGGTTCAAGGCTCAAGGATCGAAATTCCCTTTCATGGTATTCCTACTCCAGTTCAAGGGTAGTAGGAACTCACTTGGCATGAATTAGAGCCGGTTCAAGGGTCTCTAATTCACATCAAGAGGCCTAAAGATCGAAGAATTAGACTACTAAGTGACCCGCCCGCGCATTCACACCACGGGTGTAAATCACCATGCTTATAACCCCTCGAATACGAAATTGAAAGTTTCTAGCTTAGGAATTAGAGGGGGTCAAACCTCTAACTCCGTCCTAGACATGCTCAAAATACACCCTAGAGTTGACTAGGCTCCTAGACATGCATTTTAACCCAACAATAATTGAAATAAGCATCCATCATATGAAAATTGCATCATTACATTAAATTAAACATCTTTTATACAAGATTTGGGCTAGGGCACACAACCCTAGCCCCCAACAACAAAACTACTCACTACCCATCACCAAACTAACATCAAAATACATAATTGAAAGAGAAAAAAAATGAAGAGAAGTAGAGAGTAACAAGAACAAGCCACAAATTGCTATAGAGCAATTATGGCTAGCCTTGATTTATGGCTCCCACTTTTACCCAGATTTGATGTTTAGGAAGCTCTTGATGCTTGGGCTCCTCTTTGAATCTTGTGGAATTGATGAAGCTTTGTGGTGGAATAGTGAAGAAAATATAGAAAATGGGTTGGAGGTGGGTGGTTCGGTGTTAGAGGAAAGGTAAAGGAAAAATTGGGTTCCGCGGCTGTTGGAGAGGGGATTTATATATATGGGTGTGCAGCTGTAGGGTATTCTTCATTCAATGTGTGGCTGGTTGTTTTGCAAGAGAGAGGAAGATAAGGTCATGTGCTAGTGACGTCAGCAAATGAGAGAGACAAAGGAGCCAAAAATATCAGCAGAATGAAATCGTGGTCTGGACCTTTGTGTGAGAGAAAAAAAATGATTAAAAGAATGGTGGTCATGCTAGTGCACCACGTGATGAAGGGAAAGAAGGCAGCAAAATGGATAATTAATCAAAGGGGCTGTTTAATTAAATGATCGACATGTGGCAGCTCCCTTTTTGGTTAATTAAACCAAATTGGTTTAATTAATTGTTAAGCTGTCCTATTCTCCAATTAAACTAAAATTAATTAGTTTAATTAATCCAGGTGCAATTCCATCAAGTTTCACTCCTTTCAATGTACTTGTCTCAAGCTTGACTTTCATCTTTTTCTCGAAAACCCCATTGTGCTCCAATTTCACACAACTTCTTCCGAAATCCACAAATTCGCTTATTTACTACAATATAAATAAAAATATATTAATTACATAATAATTACTTTAGAGATTAGCTTAATTCTAGTGTTTAGAACGTAATTACGCGCATAAAAATTCGTGTAATCAACCATGCATATGGCAACTCCTCTAAGAACATCACTCCAGACATTCAAAAGAGAGAATCCCAAACCAGAGGTCGTCGTCCACCTTTCTCTTCTCGCCCTTTCTCTGTTTGTTGGGCATATCAGTGTGTTTGCATGCCTCGAAACACTTGTTAGAGACCTCAGATCAAAAAATTTCTTCATAAAAGTTGTTCGTCTATGTCTCTTCTATCTAGCCTCCAAATTTCAGCTCCATTGGAGTTGATTTGAGACCTGTACACCCCTCGAAGCTTGAGCTGTCTGTTCGGAAGCATCCTGTTACGGATTTCTGATTGAATTTCCTCTCTTGCTCTACCCAAACCCCCCACATCTTACTTTAGACTGATACCAACAGTTGGTAAGATTCTTGAACCATCAAGTTCCCATTTCTTTCTTCAATTTCTAGGCTCAATACGTTCAAAATAACTCTTTTACATATTGAGAAGTTTCTGTTTCACTCTGCATGTTCGAAATTGAGCGAATTTCATGGCTTGCAACTGGGTTTGATCCAATCTACTCCCTCAACTCTCTTTCCTGTTGAAACCCTCAAGAAAAATTCACCTTTTTGGTTAGTCTTTGGTGAGTATCATCCTTTCCATAACACTATGTATATATTTGGTTGTTGTTACAAACTCTTGCAGATTACAACTTGTCACTATTGTTGGTAGAACCTTGTTGCTTTAACTTTGAACCTCTCATTCTTTCTGATGTGTTGGATTTGTGCTAGACCATGGTTATCTTAAACATTAAAATCGTGCTTGATCCCAAGAGCTTGTTTGTTTTCTGGTTGTCCAAACACCATGTCTTCAAAACATCATGTTATTGAGCTACAAGACCTCCTCTTTTTAGTATTAAAGGATGACTGAAAGTTTAAGTCTTTAGGAGCTTTATATAATTTCTGTAGGTGTCTTAGAGTCTACTTAACCAGCCATTTTGGGTACCAAAAGAGCTTTATACAAAAGAACCAATTTATGCAGTTTTTCAGTTTCCAGTATAATCTGACTCAGCTACATTTCTTTCAAAAATGGAGCTAAACCATTGAGAATTTGGGATCAGTTCCTTCTAGAGAAATATAGTAGACCCAAAGATGAACCTTTCAGAATTCGAATCACCCTAAAATCATTTTTCTAGAATTAGTTATGTAATTTTTAAATAGGTGGACAGCAGCAGTTATTTCTGGAAAGAATCTGCACATCGTTTTACTTTAGCCTTTAAAACCTTTACTCTTCACATGGCTTCACGCAAAATTGTATAACCATTTCATTCTTACCGATTAGGTTGTTAAACCATCTTCTTTCCAAAATTTTCCAAGATTACCTCAAGTATTTTGGACACTCTTCCTTGGCCCTTAATAGTTCCTACTTAAACTCTGTTTCCAGCTTTTGACAACTTGTCTTCTAAATGTGTTTTTGTCACTTTTTCCTAAAAACCCAACTCTCCTTTAGAGCCCTAATGGTCTGGTTATTAGTTAGTAATTAGGTTAAAGGAAAGGTTTTCTTCGGAGAGTAATGAGAGTGAAAGCTAGCCTAGTTTATCGTGATTAATGTCACTTATTTGATCTAGGCTTGATATCGTGGTAGGATCTTGTGAAGTTGGTGGTTGCTACAAGGTTGCATTGAGGCCAAATGCTGCAAGAGAAAGCTCGAGTTCCAGGTAGGGGATGCCTTTAACTCTATCTATGCTTTTCTTGCATATACTATGTTTTATATGAGGCCTCTTGCATGGTTTTGAAAATTATCCGTTTTACAATTGAAATGGTTTGCGTGGATTGGATTGATGTGTTGGCAATTGATGAGGATGTAAGGAGAGGTCTGTTCCTCCTTGAGCCACCGATGGTGGGCAGTGTGCACCATGCCCTTGTTATCGAATTACCCCATTTGTCTCTAGCATTGTGTTAATTGAATTCCAGAAAGTGATTGGCTAGATGGACGGTTTTGATGAAAGTTGTGAAAGGAGATCAATTGCCGTGGAAATTATAATTGCGTGGTGACGATCAAGTGGAATCGCAAACCGGTTTTTATCTATTACTTTTTGTCAAAATGTTAACTCATGTTTTTAAACTTAGATATGGGGGCGGGCATGGGCAATGATTGGATGTAGGAGTCTAACCCCTACTTTAGTTTGTTTTGCAGGCTGTTGTTGTCGACGCTTGGGTACGGAGGATAATCCTTGGATGCCACAATTTGTTTTATTTAAAGTTTGTTTTTTTTTTATTTGGCTTGTTCGATTTCGTTAAATTTTTGTAACGTTATGTATGGTTGATGATGTGCGTGATTGTTTACCACCAAAGTGGAACCCTAGAGTTAGAGCTCCCTTTGAGTTTAGGTCCTAGTGGGCTAGACCTAGAAGACTCACGTAAATTACCATTCAATGAAACTAATGTAAACTTGGGCTAAGAACTAAAAAAATGACGTAGATTCTAAAACTCAACACAACACCACCTTTCTTTCCTCTTCCTCGCCTAGTTCGTAATCTTGGGATTACGCCAAGCCCACTATACAAGCCTAAGAATTTCGGGCTTATAAATATCTTGTTTTCCAACCTAAAGGTTTTGTCTCTTTGAGAAATTTTTGGCCCAAAACACTTACTCCCTAAGTGTTGCAGGTGTAGAGGGTTCCTTGGGGAGGCGGCGTTGTGGTAATCCGGTCTCTGGGTCGCCACAACCCATATATAATTGAAATGAATGGCCAAGATCTTGAGGTGATTAAATATGGACGGTTCAGATCAAGCCGCCTCATAATTCTATTTTTAATAAATTTTTTGATATTATCAAAACTTTCAAAAATTATTAGAAATAAGTCGGGTGTCCGAATTTTCCTCTAAAAATTTACACGAACTCATAACAACCTTTAATTTAATCATACGGGCTTGAAAGATAAAATTAGAGAAACTAAAAATTTAAATAATTTTTGAAACCTATATAGACTTCAAAAATGATAGAAACTCCAATAAAAATGGCTCGAAATTATTATTCCTCTCAAAATAGAAAACCAAAATTTTGAGATCACACACCGCTTCATCATTAAAACCGATTGAAAGAAAGTGAAAAACTGACACTGCATACTCAAACTCCGACCATCACACCAACCAAACGGGAACTCATTCGGGGGTTCGGCCACACCCATCGAACACTGATGATGCTGGAAGCCACCATCAGTGTGAGGGCGCTTCTTTACAGGCGACAAAAGACTTTTTGTTTTTTCCAACTCTTGGGGAGAATTATTTTAGGGGAACAGAATGGCTCACCTTCAATGATTGTTTTCCGCTTTGAGTTCCACTTTGACTGCTCTCATTTGACAAGTTTGATGTCAATTAGCCCAAGTGCCCAACTTCGTACCCTTCCATCACAATGGGACTAGTCATGGGTTAAAAATCAAAGGAAATGAACTTTTGACGGTCATATGCGAAGAAAGAAAGATGATGGATCCAGAGTAGACAGATAACCAGTCTGTAATTGTAGGCAAGAGTGGTGGTGTGGGCTTGAGCTTCACGTTTTATTTCTTCCCAACAAAACAGATTGGGCTTGGAAATTAATTAGTACGTTCTTATTTTTGTTTAATAGGGCATGCATTTCATACTTCATTTTATTTCTTCCCGACAACTTAATAACCAAATTGGGACCCTACAAATTTTCATGCAAACAAGTTAGCTTGATTGAAAATTTTAAAACTTCAAGAGGGGAAAACAGAAAAGAGAGATAATTAAGAATGAGGGTATTCAATGGCCAACCAAAAATAGGATAACAAAAACTTCAACACGGTAGTTGTGTTGATAAGTTTATCGTCTTATTTCACAGGGTAAAGTTATAGTATATTAACATTTTTTGTACATGAACTTTTTCATGTAATTAAGGTAAATAAGGTCCTCGTTAGAGTAAAGTAGGTTATAAGAAAAAAAAATCCTTATTAAAGTAAATAAGGTCCACGTTAGAGTAAAGCAGATTCTCATTTGAGTAATTAAGCCTCAAAAGTAGTAACTGTAATAGATTCTCATTTGAGTAATTAAATCCTAAAAGTGGTAATTGTATGTATGTCATATGTCATCAGGCCTTGACTTTCAGAGATGAAAAAGCCCATCAGGCCCGTTTTAGACAAAAAGAGACAAGTGTCTTTATATTACTGGTTATAAGATAAGGCTCAAAATCCTTATCATAGGTAGGACTCGCTGAATTAGAATCTTCGGTCCCAAAAGCCCAAACCTAATTTGACTAATTCATACTTCACTCTTCACGCAACTGTGAACCTAGCTGCCTCTCCTCCTTTAGTCATCATGATCCAAAGCCTGACCTGAACTGCGCCGCCTGACCTGAATCGCCTAACCCCCTCCTTCTTTCTCAGTCTCTCCCTCTCCGACTCTCCATCTTTGAGTTCTTTCTCCGCCATCAAGGTCTCTCTCTCTCTCCCTCTCTCTGTTGATCTTTGCAGCTAGAACTTTCATTAGGCTTATCTGATGCTTAAGTTTTTTTGAGAGCTTGTAAGGTTCATAGTAGATTAAGGAATGTGTTCTTGTGGTTTTCTCTCTAAGTTAAGGTGCATGGACAACTGAGACTTCTTTGTTTATAAGATATTTGCTTATTTTTGTGTTTATGGCCAGTTGGCCAGCTATTTTCTCGAGCTCTTTCTTATTTGTGTGCTTATGTTGTTATATTTCGTTATATTGTGGCAAAGGTGCAGATTGATCTAATTCTTCTCCCTATTTTGGTTGTAGCATGACTGCTGATAGGAATGATATTGTACTATTGCGGACAGCTCCAGTGGAACCAGATCTGGATATTTGAATTGCATATTTGTATTTATATTTGAATTTGAATTTCTTGTATTTGAATTTGGATATTGTGTATTTCAAATCTAGATATTTGAATTGCAGCTTGAACTTGAAGTTCTTCTGAACTTTAACATGTTGAAATCTGGATTACTGGATATTTGGAGTCTAATTATATATAGAAAAGTAGAAAATACTCAGAAGTCAAAATAGGTATTTGGGCCCAAAAGCCTTGAAACCCAACCTGAAGTGAAATGGGTCGGTCCCTGAAGGTTGCAAAACGGACTTTGGGCCAGAACAGTAAGAAACCGGCGGGGCCTGGGCCTAGTAAAATTTTAGTTGGACCTGTCCCGTGCTCAGCCCTAGTTTGATCCTCTAGTAACTACTAAATTTATTATTTTTATTTTAAAGATTAATTTCAGTTTACCAACTTAAACTTTAGGTCAATATTCATGTTAGTTCCTATTCTTCTAATTTCATCAAGATAACCCCTGCACTCTCAATTTTAATCATCCATGTCCAATTCTTGAACCTCCATCCAAATCTTCCGTCAATTAATGACGTGGCAATATATAGAATTGCTAAATTTCTATAATACCCCTTGTCAAACCTAAATGAAAAAAAAAAATTAATATGTTTCTTCAATTTTCTCAGCTCACCCATCTCTCCACTCTTGACATCTCTGAAATCTCCTTAAGCCCATCCTCCATTTCCTGCCTTTCTTACCTCCAAATCTTAACTTTGCAATCCAACTTGTTCTCCTGCTCACTCACTCCATCCATCACTAAGCTCAAGTCTTTGGATCCCTACACATTTCTCAAACTTCCTTAATAGGATATTTCTCCCAAGCTCTCTGAGTTCTTAATTTATACAACTTGAGAAGGCTCGATTTCTCCCAAAATCTGAATTCAACTCACAATCTGGGCCCTTATCGAAATCGTCTTTCGACGGGTTGACTCAGTTGGAGGTGGTGGAACCACTATTAACATCTGCACACATCTAGAAAACCAACAACACCCAGAAACCCAATTCCTCATAAATTCAGAAACCATGGCTGAGAGTGGTTCATCTCGATTCCAAAAACACTTGCAACCCACAAATCCCAATAGGATTGAAAGCATCAACAACAGCCACCCTAGACATTATAATCAGCCAAAACCCATCAAATTCTGCCTCAAACCCACCAATTCCATCCCCTCAACCTCCCTGCCAATTGGTTCAAATCTCATCCCCACCCCTCCCTCCACTACGCAACATCTCTCTCCCTCAATTTGTGGCCGAGTCGCTCTCTATTGACGGCTCTGATTTCGTGATTCCGTACGGCCTCAATCTCTGACAGAGACCCAAATTTGAGGAGGCGATGCTATAGAAATTGAAATAGGATTTGAAGGTGTTACCAAAGATTAGGGGGATGGAGGAGTTTGATGAGAATCCGGTGGAGGGATTTGGTGCAGCTTTGCTCGCAAGGGACAAGGAATCAGCAAGAACACAAATGAAGATGTTGGTGTTATGGAGAGGGAATCAATCAGCGGTGCGATTATATAAGCCTTAGTGGGATGTAATCTACCACTTCTAGGATTGACTCTAAGAGACCCTTCGAAAACCCAGTACTTTTCCAAGTTGAGAGTGATGGGGAAATGGTACCGAACATAGACCTCCAATAATCACTCAACATACACCAGAAATAAGGAGTAGCAAACTCGTAGAGTATGGCAAATTCATGCCGCAAATAAACTGATATTATTCATAAACTATAAGCTGTCTGACAATGATTACAATACCCATATTTATAGGATTCACAATTCTTCGATAATAAGTAGATTTAAACTAAATTGGAAAGAGAATTAAAAGTAAATCCCAAATTAGATGCAAAAAAGATGCCCTAAAATTGTCTAGACAATAATTATTGACGATTACATATCCATAATTAAATATCAAATGCATCATTTGATATTGCCACATATGCTCCTGCATCAGACTCCCCTGGTTGGAAAGAATTCGCCCTCGAATTTGAGTCATTGATTGAAGAAATCCTGACAAAGTCTTCCATTGCTTCATATCTTTTGTTGAACCTTTAACTTGCAATTGAATCCTTCCTTTCCAAACAAATAGATATTTGGCATACATTTTCTCTCCGACATTAATTTCGCAATCCCAAAATTTTTCTCACCATCTTTTATCTGAGTGACAAGATTAACTAATTCTTTGGGAATATGCATAATGAATGCATTAACTCCAATAAAATCAACAAATTTATGCTCAATATCTTTCCACAATATTGACTTGATTGCGGCTTTATTGTCTTCTTCATCATCACAATTTCTAGGAACAAATTCATTTTTCCTATGGTCCTCCACACCACCATCACAAACTTCAGAATCTTCATAACAATCATACTTCGGTGGTATATCAAAACTCATGAAATTATTTTTTTCTTTTTCTAAAAATACTTCCTCAACAAATGAAAAATTAAAGATAGTGGACTTACAACCGGAATAGTTGAAAGTACTATGTACCTCTTCATTTGACTCACACAGCGGAGCACAATTATGAATTGGGCCAATGCATATCTCCCCGTCAGAACCGTCACCATCTTGGTAGAAAGTTTCGATGCGATCAACACGTTGATGATAGATGGTAACGTCTCTCTCCCCATCGGAACTCTTACGACGCCATCATCGAGCTTCGATGTGATCAATACGTACCGCAAGTTGCTGAAGCATCCTTTGGATTTCAGCCATGTCTTTGTTGATGTCACGATCCTCCATTCGAAAACCTCCCCTTCGTCGCCCGACCTGAGATATGGAATCCACCAAGCTCTTGCCAAAGCTCTGATACCAATTGATGGGGAAATGGTATCGAACATAGACCTCCAATAATCACTCAACATACACCAGAAATAAGGAGTAGCAAACTCGTAGAGTATGGCAAATTCATGCCGCAAATAAACTGATATTATTCATAAACTATAAGCTGTCTGACAACGATTACAATACCCATATTTATAGGGTTCACAATTCTTCGATAATAAGTAGATTTAAACTAAATTGGAAAGAGAATTAAAAGTAAATCCCAAATTAGATGCAAAAAAGATGCCATAAAACTGTCTAGACAATAATTATTGACGATTACATATCCATAATTAAATATCAAATGCATCATTTGATATTGCCACATATGCTCCTGCATCAGAGAGAGTGGAATCGTAGAAGAACTGAGAAATGGTGGATTTGGTGGGTGAAGAACTGAGAAAATTTAAGAAAAAGATTAGTTTTTTTTCTTTCTTTCATTTAGGTTTGAAGAGGGGTAATATAGGAATTTAATAAGTTTGTCTCCTGCCACGTCATCATTTGACTGAAGATTTGGATGAAGTTTTGAAAATTGGACACAGCTGATTAAAATTGAGAGTGCAGGGATAATCTTGATGAAATTAAAAGAATAAGGACTAACATGAATATTGACTTAAAGTTCAAGTAGGTAAACTAAAATTAATCCTTATTTTAATTTTATTTTTGTTTGTAACAATTGCATCTCTATTTTCATTGTTTGCTTCAGGCTAAAAAAATTTCAGATCTCAACTTGGGTTAGGTTTGTGTCAAGACTTTGTGCTCATTTTGAATCACAAATTTTATGCTCTCTACTTCTCATGATTGAAGCATTAATGTCTCCCTCTGTTCTTGTCTTCTCTAATTATACGCGTGAGGAACACGTCTTCCAACTATAGTATGTTCTAACCCTCATTTAACAACTTTGTCAAAAAATAAAAAAAAAGGAAAAGAAAAAACCTTATTTAACAAAGAATGCCAAAGCCTGTACGAAAAGATGGCTTCAAACTATCAATGCATAACTATAGAAATAATGTGCTTTTTGTCCCCTAAATTCTTTCCAACATATATACTAGGCTACTACCTTCAAATCTACGTATATACTAATAGGTCAATCAAGAGCTCTACCTCTATCTGCTGTTCAAGCTTTCAACTTTGATATTCATGCAATAAGTTGTAACAGGAGTTTCTCCTTGCAACTCTTTTTTGGGTATTGAGAAAAGGAAAAAAAAAAAACTGATCAATCAAGTATAGCTGGTATTGAAGCGACTATAGCAACTATTACTTGAAAGCTACATACAATTTCAATTTGAAGTGATTTCAGTTCTATCTTGAAGTCTATAGTATACTCTCGAGCAATGTCAAGACAAACAAATCCAATAATAGAATCGTGATACAACTAATTTCCAAGTAATGTATATAAAAGTGTTCCTGGTATTAAACCAAAGGACATCTATCTATAGCCTACGATCCAATAATATAATCATGTTACGCAGAGCAACATATAATTGATAGTTTTGGGAATGTATTGAGCTATAAGTTTATATGTTCATCGAAATTCAGGAAGTTAAAAGTCTTAGCGGTCACTCTTCTTAACTAATTATATGTGATTAAGTAGGATTATTTGCTCTGATCTGTGAGCTACACTCATTGACTCCATGATTGTAATTAAGTTTAATTACCACAATTCCTAGTGAAGATATCTATTTGATGTGCTGTGATAAAACAAAATAACTCCTTCTCGAATAGCTTAAATTATTGATAAGCATTACCCGTTAACTCGCTAACTACATTGGTTCGCCAACCTTGCTCGTGATGAGCTATTTGGGTAGAACACAAACATATGAGTTTGGAATCCGTGATTGTACCTTTAATATGAAATCTGATTTGCTTTAAGTTGTGATCTAGTCTATTCACGAACAATTTATAAGTGATAAAGAAAATTACCTTTATGTGTTATGATGATCATACATAACTTAATATTTTGAAATACAAGCTAATATAATAGTTTTTTCTTTCAAGAAACAAAAATGGTACCATTGCTGTAGTTTTTCTTTAGAATTTGTGTCTTAGAATCATGAGAAGTGTTGCCTTGAGAAAGATGTCATTAGATACCTTCTTTGAGTGGAAATTATTTTATAATCCGACGGTGCAAATGACCCAACACTTATAAAATGATCTCAACCCTTGATATTTATAATTAATATTTTTATTAATAACCTAAGAGTGTATTTAATATAATCTAACCATTCATTTATGTCGGTGCAAGTGCACGTAGGTGCAATAAATCCTCCCCCTTCTTTGAGTGAATAAACATGCAAGAAAAGTTACTATCAATAGTCAATTTTTAAGAATTAATTAAGCGATAACAAGGTTCACGACTTATGAGGTAACTACCTATATCCTACATAAATAAAGTTAATAATAAAGATTACACTTGAGTTATAAGATATATTTTGACCACGATGCTTACAAAGCCATCGTTCTCAATCTTGTAGAATAAGCTAGGCACATCCTATTTCCTTTAGTAGATGCTCCTTCAATCAATCTTAAAGCTCATTTATTGTTCTGACAGCTTGAAGGTGTCATAAAGTGGAAATAGTTTACCAAATTAAAGTCGAATATTTGAGAAGTTCACTCCCTTCAAAAGAGAAAAACCTAGAAAACTTTTAAACGCGCCTCACACGCTTAGTTTTACCGAAGAGGTTTCATGCCTTGTCTAACGGCATGTCCTTGCGGTGTCGTTGTCGTCGAACGGGGCTTTCAAGTCGTAAAGGCTGATCAAAGTTGGCTCTCGAGTGTGCCTGGTCAGAGTGGAGGGTGGGCGGTTCTGTATCAGTTTTCATTTTGCTTGGATATTGCAAGGATGGTGGGAAAGGTTGGCCGCAACTATTAGAATGGTAGTGGAGGCTGTGGCCTCTAGGGTGAGATCCTAGATCCAGCCTTCTCTAGGCGTCATTGATGGTGACAGATTCAAGTTGTCATGGACGGATTGGATGTGGGGGTTCAATTCTAGCATGGATGTCGATCTCTATTGGGTGTTCAGGTCACGGGTTATAGCGACTTTTTCAGCTGTCTAGGAAAGGGTCTGATCGAACTAAACCACAGGATATCTTGGTCTGCCACTATCGCTATTGGTCTCGCTTATTTGTAAGAAACGCTCCGATGCCTAAGTCAGTATCGTTATAAGATAATGATAATGGAAAGCGATAGTAAACAGTTACCTCTTTGGGGTGTTGGAGATGACCTTAATGTAGCAAGTTTGTGGGAGCTTGGTTTCATTTCCTTCTATGTAGAACGTTTGGGGTTCTCGATATCGCCCCATTGGGTATCGGGACCCCTAGCTGGGAGTTCTTTCTTTGCTCTGCATCGGTTAGGCGAGTCTTGTGCTTCCGATACTTGTGCCTGGGAGGTATATACATACCAACAAGTCCCCCAAGTCTCCGGTTAAGAGTTCTCTTGGGTGGGGAGTTTTTCCTTGGTAGAAGTATCGGAAGTGCAAGGCGAGTTGCTGCCACTTAGCTTCCATACGATCACTACCCCCCAGTCCCCCAAGTCCCCACCTAAGAGGAGTATTGGCTTAGGTGAGGAGATCATTCTCGCGATTGTCATGGCATGTGTCGCCATCGAGTATCTGTGGTGGGGTTTCATGCGTCTTTTGGTGCATATGTTATGCCCTGGTGACACGTGTGTTGTTGTCATTTATTTTTTGTGTGCGGGAAGTCCGGTGTACTGGAGTTCGTAACATGTAATAATGGCGTAGTGGTAAGGAGTCGAGGCTACAGCGCATGACCTTTGTAACACCCAGGGATGTCGGACACGTGGTTGAATCTGGCGTTGTCGTCCTTGAACTTCCAACGATCCCTGTACTCTTGAGGTCCCTATATATAGACAGGGGAGGGAGATGGGGGCGGTTATTGTTCCCTTGCTTTCGTTGGAAACGGAAGGAGAGGTGAGTAAAGTTAGAAGCTTCAGTGTTCGGAAAGCTTGAATCTTTCGTTTGGTGGTCGGAATTCCTGGCTGTTGGCGTTGTTGTCTTTGTTTTCCAGTTGGAAGAGTGAACAGGTACGTTGTCCCTGACTTTTCAGGGTTTTTTTTTTTTTTCTGATAAAATTTGTATGGTGGAGTGTGGATTTGCTGAGCGTTCGCTAGCCGGGGTTGAGGGTTGCCAGTAGATTTCAGGTCGCGGTGGGTCAGGTTAGGCTTTAGGGAGGGTGAATTTTGGGTTAAGTCGGATTCCATGTTGGGGTTCCGAACTGGTCTGTTGGATTTTGAATTTTGTAGGGCGAGTCGGGGAAGGCGATAGGCAAGGGTTGATTTGACTTATCTTGGGTGTCATTCACAGTATGGTACGAGAGCATCGTTGTCACGCCCCTGATTTTTAACACAAATAAAAATCGATATATAATCCCATAATTATACATGCGTGATGATTCAGCCATCAATACAAAATACCTGGAAACTTTTTCCCTTTAAACCAAGTATATACTGATGCCCTAAACCCACTATGTTAATACAGACCCGCTCCACAGAGTCATATATTACATAAGTTTACGAATTAAATTGCCACAACAAGATAATAAGTAAATGCTCCTTAGAGCTATTACAACGGAAGTCTTTCCAATAGTAAAGTCACAAAATTGGCTTCCTACCGTATAACTGTAAGCACGCGATCTCAACTTCAACCACGATTGTCCTGACCAGCAGAATTAACCCATACACTATTGAATAGTGCACTGGATTGCCACACAGTAGCTTATGAAAGGTCGTATGAGTAAACTCAAAACCACAAAGCAGACACACATTCTTAAGTCATCTCAACCTAACCAGATAAGCACATAACTCACAATTACAACCATCTTTTGCATAATCTTCCATAACATGCTTACGTAGGTCTACTCGTGACTAAAACCACATGCTCAGATTCTCAACCTAGCATCCAGTTACACAAATTCTAGTCAAACAAAACCTCGTCAAGTAATGTTTGGAAATCCTTTGACGCACAACAGCGAGTCACAAAGATCACACTCATTTTCCTTCCCACTGGAAGCCTTTGTCATCAACATGACATCAAAGGTGAAAACAATGAATCACCTTCCTATCCTTACACAGAACACAATCATCACCACTATGGCCTTTAAGATCAATCAAACCTTAAATCAATAAAATCAAGAAGAAAACAAGGCAATCACAATTCAAAACAAGCAAAACAATTCATAGTAGCACCTGCGTACAGTTTTAGTTCAGGAGGTCACATTAAGACAAGCAATTCAAGTCATAGAAATCATCATAACCTCACACTCTGACATTCGTAGGTAGCTCCGACCATCACATCAGTCCTCTCGATATTTGTTAACTTAATAACAATTCAACTTCTCTACCGAGCAGTCATCACACTGATCATCACACATATTTCACCGGTCATCACACAAATAGCAATCGTCTAATTGATCTTCACACAGATTTCATTGGTCATCACACAGATAACAATCGTCCAACTGATCATGATACAGATTTCACCGGTCATCACACAGATAGCAATCGTCCAACTGATCATCACATAGATTTCACCGGTCATCACACAGATAGCAATCATCCAACTTATCATCACACAGATTTCACCGGTCATCACATTGAAATCATCCAACTGATCATCACACAGATTTCACTGGTCATCACACAGATAATAATCGTCCAACTGATCATCACACAGATTTCACCGGTCATCACACAGATAATAATCGTCCAACTGATCATCACACAGATTTCACCGGTCATCACACAGATAATAATCGTCCAACTGATCATCACACAGATTTCACCGGTCATCACACAGATAATAATCGTCCAACTGATCATCACACAGATTTCACCGGTCATCACATAGATATCAATCATCCAACTGATCATCACACAAATTTCACCGGTCATCATACAGATAGCAATCATCACAAAGATTCGTCACATTGATGTCATAGAATCATCACACAGATATCCCTACCCAAGTTACCATATCTTAAATCTCAATTAAGATGGTCATACTAGACTCATGGTATCTCAACACATGAAATTCTACAATCACAACGCAATACACAATTTCACCATTCTCGAGCAATAATGAACTCATTTTCAAATATTGTTCACATCACAACGAAGCCACCAATACATATATGTTTCCAGTAAATATATATATATATATATATATATATACAGGGCCCTTCCTCTAAGGGATCCCTTTTTTTGGTATTTTATAGGGATAGGCATTTTACCAACTTTGGGATCATATTTTCACATCTCAACCGTTCAGTTTTTAGGTCCTAATGTGTAGATCACTTCTGCAAAATTTCAGCCAATTTGATGATCGTTAGGGCATCCAAAACTGCAATTTACCATTATAAACACGAACGGTTCCGGTTCGACAGATTCGGTCCATTCGTGTAAATTGCAGTTTTGGATGCCTTAACGATCACCGATTTGGCTGAAAATTTGTAGAAGTGATCTACACATTAGGACCTAAAAACTGAACGGTTGAGATGTGAAAATATGATCCAAAAGTTGGTAAAATGCATATCCCTATAAAATACCCAAAAAAGGGATCCCTCGTTGGAAGGCTTCTATATATATATATATATATATATATATATATATATATACATAGCCATCCACTTAGGAATGCCACTAATACCAACTATAGTAGTAGTTAACCTAATAACTCCAAGACAATATGGTAATTATGCACATAACGAATATCGTGAGATTTACTGTCTTCTGAATCTTGCTGCGTCTTCACACGCTAACCAAGACAGGTACAAATTGCCGTAATCTGCTCAACACAAGCCTGTCAAGTCTGAAACCCCCGTTTTGAACTAAACCACAAAAGTGACACCAATCGAGGCGAAACCACATCCGAGACCACCCAAAGTCTCCGGAATACTTCTATGATCGATACGTCAAAACCACAAATCGATCGAACACTCGAATCCTCAAGGATCGAATAATTGAACGGTTTGAAACCGTGAAAACCCTAACATGCTCATATGATCTCCAAAAATTAAGTGTTGTATATCGAAATGCTCGTATCAACGAGTAGATCGCAATCAGGAACAAAAAAATATCCTTGAGGTGGCCGGAAAATACCACCACAGTGGCGGCGTCACCGTCAGCCCAAAGTCAGAATTTGACAAAACTTCCAACACAAAAGTTCTTAATCTCAACTCTAATTACAACTTTCATAACTAGCATAAAGTCTGAATCAAAGCCGTATGGGGCCGGAATTTACCTCGAAAGCTTTGAATTCCGATGAACCCTAAAATCCCAAATTCCAAAATTCGATCTCCACAAGTTGAATCGTTGCAAGTCACCTAAGGAGATAGCTTCTACGTCCTCTGGGCTCCAAAAGCCCTCAAGAATCACCGGCAAAGGTGGCCGGAATCGCCGACTTCTATCAAGGCGATTTCAGCTCCGCCGCGGCTTCTTCTCAGCCTTGTAGCGCCCACCACAGCTCGCCCCATGCTCGATGGTTACCACAGACCTCTAGAGGAGAGCAAGGTGAGAAAACCCCACTTTTAATCACGTCTTATGGTGGCCGGAGGAGGAAGAACGACCCCGGCGAAAGAAGAGAGCATGCGCGGGCTCAGGACAGAAGAGAGAGAAAACTTTCTGAAAATGGAAACGCTGATTTTTTTGATTTTTTTCCGGAAATTTCCCATATATACCAAAATGGAAACTTTTTCCAATGGCCATAACTTCTCCATACAAACTCCGATATCCGCGTTCCACATGTCCACGAACTCGTATCGACGCGCTATGACTTTCATGAAGGAAGTTTTGGAGAAACCCAACGAATAAAAAGTCAACCCTTCCGCCCCCACTAAAATGACGCTTATTGAAAAATTATTCCCCCGAAACACTTCCGCTCCATCCTTGAGCCACGAAACCTTCCGATAACCACTAATTAAATTCCAGAAAATCCTGGGAAAATAATAACGAATTTCCGGGGTACTGTAATCTTGGTCGAGGTAGGCGAGAGGGTTCTTCTCGTCGTCGTCGTGGCGAGGTTCATCTCGTGGAGATGGTGAGGGTTCCTCCCGAGAAGGTGGTGAGGGCGTTTCTCGTGGAGGTGGCGAGGGTTCTTCTCATGGGGTCCCGAGTAGGGTTGAGCATCTCGCGGGTGTTGTGGGGCCCGAGGTTCCCGAGGAGGGGAATGTCAAGGTGTTGGAGGTTCCTCACTCACCAGGTGGGCGGCTGCTCCTTGGCGATATGCCCATTGACCAACCGAGTCCGAGTATGACAGAAGAGTAGATCGTTGATATGAGGGTGACCTGGGGTATTTCGGACAATGTGCTATTATTCCCTTTGAGAGGTGGCAAGCGCTTTAGTCGCCCTAAGATGGGGTGGGTGGGCGTGCTTTTACGAGTATCAGCTTAAGTGTGGGTTGACGTTCTCGATACCGGAGGAGTTGCAGTATTTGCTGTCGTGTCTCAACATTTCTGTGGGGCAGCTGTTGCCTAATGTGTTGAGGCAATTGATGGGAGTTTTGCTGTTGTGGAAGCTCAGCAGGCAGCAATGTCCCAGCATCAACGAGTTTAATTCCATGTTCAAGATGCAGTATTCGACGAAGGCTGGGGACAACGGATGTGTGAATTTTAGGGCACGAGGTCGCGCGATCATCGAGGACCTTCCGTCCAACATTTACACTCACTGAAAGGGTAGGCCTTACTTGGTTGGGGGCCTTTGCAAGAACCCAGACATTGTGCATCAGGCTCCGACTCTTTTCCAGCCTATCTGTAAGTATCGTGATTACGTTTTTGGTATATTTTGCCATTGGTGTGTGCTAACAGCGTGTGTTTGTATCTGCTCTGCTAAAAATAACAGGCAATTTAAAACCCTTTTTGTTGTCAAGTTGTAGTAGTGAAAGTAAGGGATCGTTCTACGCTAAGGATCAAGGGTTCACCTTCAATTTATGTAACCTAGAAAACAAAGAAAACTAGAAACTATAATAAAACAAATTTAAAAACACAATTGGGGGGAAATTATTGATTAATTATGCTGAAAATAAAGTAAGAACAAAAGTTGAATCTAAAGCAAAGTTTGTGAATATGATGATGAGCAGTTAGGAGTTCATTATCCACCACTAAACACAATCCAAGTTCCAATTTTTCTTCCTATGTTTGTTACTAAGTCATGAGAGAGAGGTTGACCAAGTTACAAAGCTAGAAGCAAGCTAAGTACCTTATATTACTTCCCTATAATGTTCTAACAAGAACAAGCGCCATTATTAGAACCTTTTGAAAACATGCAACATAGAGATCACAAGCGGCTCCTACATTTAGCAAGTTCTAAAGCATTAAGCACATATGGAAGGATGTCAATCTAAGTGTACAAACTAGTACAACAAGCGTGTCTAGTTGCATTCCTCATCTTTGGTACACACCTGGGCGAGAGGTTTTACTACTTCGGTTAAAATCAAAAAACTATTAGGTGAATTGCTATTTAACCTAGCACCAATTACATGCATATCCTATATGTTTGCAACCACATAAAACATACATATAAAAGATTCATCTAATCCAGAACCAAAGAACAATCTCATTGACAAAGTAACTAAAACATAGAAATTTATTATGAAACTTGAACCATAGTTTAGGGCTTCAAACTAGCCCCTAACACAAAAGTATTTAGCTACTCATTGTTCTAAGGTAAACACACAGTAACATATTGAAAATAAAAGGGCAAAGTTGCAGAAAAAGAGAGTGAAGAGGCACAGTGGATGTTGCTTGAAGATGGATGGTCACGGTGGTGGCAGATGGCGACTTTGGCGGCTTCTTTTCCTTATGCTTGTATGGAGCTTCGAAAACCAGAGAGCTAGGGTGTTTTTAGGCGTGAATTCTGTATGATATGGTCTGCCAATGACGCCAAGAAGCCTCCTATTTTATTGTTTACAAACCCCTAACTTTTCTCTTCAAAACCGGGTTGAGTTCTCCTTATTCTTCTCCAATTCCACTTGCTTGGCTGCCCCACAATCTTCTGAACCTTCCTTAAGTCTTTCTAATAGTCTCTTGATAAGTATAATGCAGCAAAAATCCAATAAAATTCGTCCCAAAATTTGCCAAGAATATCTTCAGAAAATATAGCCTTTAATTCACTTTCCTTTCTCAACTAGGATTGATTTTCCTCTCCATGTTTGACAAGGGTTCCCAGCAGATTCGGAGGTTATATTCTGCCACATAATACTTCTGCTGTCACCCTTCAAAACCGTGCAAAAACCTTCTAGAAATCTTCTTGAAAAGTGGCCCAACAACGGTCTTGAAAATGCTTCGCTAAAAGACTTGTCAGAAATTCCAGATTTTCCTTATCCTTTGCTCATCTATGCAGCATCGTAACTTCTTCATTACACTACCTTTCTGGATGATTCTTGATTTGAAACTTCTCTAAAACATATATTCTTAAATTCTGGGAAGAGAAATTCATGATTTTCATCCCTTAAGTCCAGTATAAAAGTCCTTGAAAAAGCTTCCTGAAAAGCTGATGGAAACAGTCTTCTCGGGGAACCAACTTTGAGCACAGACTCCAGCTTCCTCCTTATCATTCTGGACCAAATATTTTACTGAAGCTATAGTAGAACATGTGATATTCAAATGTTGCCAGGCCTTTCTTCATAATTCCACTCGAATGTTCTTCACAACAGCTTCCCAAAACAGAAGAAAATAAGGCAGACTCTTGTACTCTGTTTTCTGCTTCTCTGCAACTGTTTTTAACGCCAACTCTCTCCGTCTTCTCTTAAGTTCTAGGACCAACTGAATCATCAGAATCCATCCTTTGCATCACTACTTCATGTGAAGTGCCTTGATTTCCCCATTGTTGCTCTCTTTTCTCCTTAACTGCTTCTCAAAGTATCTAAGAAAATAACAAAGTTAAATTGATCTTTTTAAGGAATAAACTAAGCAAAAGTATAAAGGTTTGAACTATAAATTACATGCATTTTATGCTCCTATTAGTATCGTAGTGAGGTAGGATGCTGTCCTAACCACGCTAGAGGATAAGCGTGTTGCTAGGGTGTTGGGCGCGTTCCCCAAGGGAAAGAGGGGTTTCTATCGCCTATGCAAACTTTCGATATATGAGAGGTTTGAGCTAGGGAGGTGTTCGGGTAAGGGGTATTTTTTTTTTCCTCAATGTTTACGATATGTGATCGTTCATTCATTTTTGATCTCGCTGACATCATGCGTTCGTTTTGTAGCGGATATGCCTAGTGAGACCATTAGCAAGAGTGATGCTCCATATGCCGAAGTCGATACCGATACTATTATTAGGGAGTTGTTGCGAGAGTCGGAGACGCTGATGCGATGTAACATCGAGCTTCCCGACAAGAACGTGTATGTGACCGATCATCTGGTGAGCATGCAGCTCCCCGATGAGGTGTATTTGAGGTTTTTCGATAGTGTGTTGGAGTACCTCAACAGGTATGCTGAGGAGCAGGCCGGTGCTGAGGGGCACGTGCCTCAGGGCCACCAAGGACCTGGTGCCGAGGTGGTGGTGCATTCTCGGGAGTAGGTGGATGAGGCGAGTCGATGTTCCCAAGTACTCGTTGGGGAGCGCTAGTCCCCCGAGATTCAAGAAGATGCAAGGCAGTCCCCCTGAGTCTTGGCGGGAGGGGTGGAACGTGGTGCCTTGAACGAGCAATCGGGGCCTGGGGTTGAAGTGGAGATCTTCGTTGAGGAGCTGTTCGAAGAAGTGGAGCGGCACTAGAGCGATACTAGTGCCAGGGCTCGCCTAGTGCATGATGCAATGTTGGAGCAGCTGGATGTTGTTTTTGGTGATGATACCGGCTATCCGGGATCTCGGGAAGTCGTTACTGTCGACAGCAGGGAGGCTGAGGTGACTAGCCAGGCCATTTGTGATGGGATTCCGGCTGTGGAACTCCCTGCTGCTCAGCAGGAAGTTGGGGGGGACGTTGAGGGTACTCAAGTTGCCGAGACGGATGGGACCCTAGTGTCTGATACTTGTGCTCATATTGACGGAGCTGGGTCGAGGAAGAGGGCTGCCTCGCAGCTTCGTCTTGGGAATTCCCCAGTGGGTGTTAGTGTCGATCCTTGCAGAGGAAAGAGGTATCGGGTTGATGACGTAGTCCGCTCGAGGTCTACAAGTGGAGGCTCTCGAGGCTCTGGTGACGAGGTTGCTGGGGGTCTTGCACGTACCCTTAGCAAGATTGAGATTACCGATGGTGCCATCTTATATATGGTTGTCGATTTGTGCAATTGCCATCGTGATCGCTACCGTGTCAATGCCGAGGATCCTCGTCTTGGGAATTACGAAGCCCAGGAAAGATTGATGAGGGTACCTATCGCGATTTCTTGGCATGCGTTCCATTTCTTTTTCTTTGTATTTTAGGGATGTTCTGATGTTTGGTGTGCGATGTAGGCGGTGAACATGAACTATCAAGCCTCCACCAAGTTGGTCACGCACTTTGATCGGGAGATCGCTCGACTGCAGGGGGAGCTGAATACCGAGAGGGAGAGGGCACGTGAGCTTCGAGGTGCGTTGGATCGCGGCCAAGTGGAGTGCGAGGAGATGAGGCAGGCGATTGACGACGGGATCGAGAGAATGATGAAATTGGAGCGATCACTTGCAGTGGAGAAGTCTCGGCGGCGAGAGGCCGAGGATGTCGTTGCCCTCTTGAGGGAGTCAAATTTGCAACTGACAAGCAAGTTACAGCGGGCAGACGTTGGTCTGAAATCCTTGGAGCAGATAGGACCCGAGTCAGCACTGCTGTGGAACGGTTGCAAGAGTTGGAACGGCAGGTCCAAGATCGTGATGTCGAGTTGGAGCTTCACAGCGCGGCATTGGAGAGTTTGGCCCCCTATCCCGATCGTATGGTTGAATTGGAGGGTCAGCTTGGTACTTTGCAAGGGGAAGTTGATCGCCTGAGGGTCATCGAGCGGCAAGCTGGCGAGAGGGATGCGAAGCTTGAGCAATTGAGGAAAGAGTTGGTTGAGGAGCGAACTCGGGCTAGCGCTTTCGCTGATGATTGTATTCGCTTGTGTGACATTACCGAGACGCACGTTGACAAGCTCCACAAAGCCAAGCAAGATGGCGCGGCAAGGGCGGTGGATCATTATTTTATGTCGTCCAATTTCCAAGATATGATAAATATGGCCTTTTTGGATGGGGCCTTGCACTAGATTCGTGATGTTATCTGCTGGTTGGATTGATTAAGATAAAATGGTCAGCGATATGCAGACAAAGAAGGCAGCGAAATCGCAAGCCAATGCCGCGAGTGACTGTCATGGTGGAGAGATCGTTATCAGCTAATTGTCTGTTGCTACGGAGCGCGTCTCGAGCCAAGCTGGCGATTGCGAGGTGGAGGGTGCCCATGTGGGTGAGCCAGAGGAAATGTACGTGGATGTCGGGAATGTGCAGGAGGATGAGAATGCTAGAGAGTGAGATGTGGCAGGGGTGCGGACACACTATGTCGAGGGCGAGACATAGCTTCTTTTTATTTTATTTTGCTTGCTTTGTTGGTGATAGGCTTGTTGACATGTAAATGCTTTGAATTTTGTCGAAACATTGACCGATTGGTCTGCCTTTTGGGATGTTCGTTTTGCTTCAGAAAAATGAAAAGTTTATTGGGAACAAGCATTTCTTTAAGTGATAGTCCCCCATTTGTTGAATGCATCTACAGCTTTGTCGATTTTGTGCGTTGTCATTATTGTAGGGCATTAAAGAGGTGTGACCATTGGTCACCTGGGGTGTCTTGTGGCGGTGGCTTTCCCCTATAAATAGGCGAAGTGAGTGAGGGGAGGATTACATTTTCAACATGGTGTTCTCCTTGTTTTTCATTGTGCTTCTGCTCCTGAAGTCCTTTTTCCCATTTGTCAAATTCCTTTTCCAGAATTTTGGGCTTTATACCTTAATCCCATGCCTAAGTTATAGGCTTTATAGCCTAATCTCAGGCGGGCTCGGCTCCATCACCACTTGGCGGGTTGAGCAATTCGTGCTCCTGCGTAACTGAGACTCCGTCCAAGTGAAGACCCAAAGGCACTGATTGCTGGAGGTGTGGCGGGGCTACAACGGTGGAGATCGGGTGGCGATGGGGCAGAGAGTGACACCCCCCCCCCCCCCCCCCCGATAGTCTTTTAGATCAAAATTTGACCAGCTTGTCAACCCCAGTGGCAGTGACCTTCTTCTGGGGCTCCTCATATTCCAAATAATCAGACTTGGTTAGAGGGGTGACGAAGATAGGCGTGTGTATCGCATTCGTGGTCTTGGGATGTATATAGCGTTTGTATGCTAGGATGTATATCGCATTTGTAAGATAATGTGTCGCATTTTGTGGAGTTTGTAATCGCATTTGTATGGACTAAAGATTGGTGTATCGCTATTGGCCACAAAGCCTCTATGATGAATGTCCTTGTATACCATTCTTGATCTGTGGATGTATCGCCTTTCATTATGTTATCGCCTTGCATTACGCTACTTGCCTTTCATTATGCATCGCCTTTCATTTTGTTAGAGTATTTGTAAAGCGCTGGGCGTTACCTTTGGTTGTTGACGTGTATCGTTATGCATTCCTTGTAGTAATACTATATCGTTAACATTTGGTATTGTATCAGGACTTAGGGCGAGAGCGTTTTGTAAACCTTCGGCATTCTTTCTTTTGGCTTTCGTTGGGCATTACTTTACTGGTATCACATTTATTCTTAATTCATTCGTTTGTCGCATCGTATCACAAATCGTTGATATTTATCAGCGTTGATAATAGCATTCATTCTTTATTCGCTTACGGCGATGTATCGTGTATCGTTGACATTTATTATCGTTGATGATCACAGCGAGGGACACACCTTGCTTTATCAGTAGAACCGGCCGCAGGTGATATCGCATTTATGTTAGGGGTAACGCGGAGGCAATGAATTGGGATTTCCATACAGCGTTCCCTTGCCCATTGCTTGCTGTCATTGTAGTGGCCAGCTTAGGGCCTGATCACGATTGCGATATTGACCATTTAAAGGCGGATTGGCAATAGTCATTAGTGTTCGTTAAATGTGAAGGTATGATAAGAATAAAAGCATTTCATTCATTGCTGCGCTAAGGCAGTTGCAAAGTACATTTGATTAAAATGGTAAAGGAGTAGGTGTGGCGATGGTGTTCACATTGTCATGGAGAAGACGATAGCGAGGTGGCGCATGCGTGGCCTGGGTGTCTCTCGACTTGGGATAGTAGTGGAGGTGTTGGGCGTTCCATGGGTGTGGGAGAGTTATACCGTCTGTTCCCCTCAGGTAGAAGGTAGCTGGTCCAAAGGCCTAGATGATCTCGTACGGCCCTTCCCATGTGCTTTCAGCCATGTTGGATTTGGCATCTTTTCCTTCATCACCCAATCTCCGACAGACAGGAGGCAAGGCATGACCCTTGCATTGTAATATCGGGAGATACGCTGCTTGTTGTTGATATTGTGGAGATGGCTTGCTCTCGGCGCTCTTCAAGAGGTTAGAGTTGAGGTTCAGTCTTGGTGAGTGCGTCGAAGCATGCCACTCTATCACTTTAGACTTCTTGCTCGACCGGGATTACTGCCTCGATGTCGAACAACATACAAAAGGGGGACTCGCCATTGGCCTCTGTTAGGGTTGTTCTGATAGCCCAAAGGACCTCGGGTAGCCTTTCTGCCCACAGGCCCTTTGCATCATCTAGCCTTTTCTTCAAGTTTTGTTTGATGATCTTGTTGATTGCCTAGACCTGGCCGTTTTTCTGTGGGTGGGCGGGTGAGGCGTATCAGATCTTTATGCCATATTGGTTGACGAACTCCCTTAGTGTATAGTTATCGAACTGCGCCCCGTTATCGGTGATGAATGTTTCAGGGATTCCGAATAGGCAATAAATGTTCTTCCATAGGAAGTTGATGACTTTGGCTACTGTGATCGTGGTCAAAGCCTCAGCCTCTACCCACTTTGTGTTGTAGTCCATGACAACGATGGAAAAGTTTAACTGTCTTGGTGCGGTGGGAAATTTTCCAACGAAATCAAGTCCCCACT
This sequence comes from Rosa lucieae, assembly GCA_024704745.1. Taxonomy (NCBI): domain Eukaryota; kingdom Viridiplantae; phylum Streptophyta; class Magnoliopsida; order Rosales; family Rosaceae; genus Rosa; species Rosa lucieae. Next base: position 19,202,471 of record CM045493.1, on the reverse strand, counting down.
AGCAGTATGCCCAAGGGGCAATGATGATTGAGAATGGTACTGATGGTGCGAGAAAGGAGTTGGCGAATTAATGGCATTTGAGGCAAGCGTTAGCGATACGCTTTACGTCTTGTTCGATCGTGGGCCAGTAGTATCATGTATGTAGTGCCTTGAATGCTAGGTTCTTTTCCCCTGCATGTTGCCACCAACCCCGCTGTGCAACTATAGCAGAACTCGATGTCCCTCCTCGAGGGAGATGCATTTTAGTAGGGGGAATGACCTTCCTTTCCCATATAATTTGGCTTCTCAGACTGTGTATAGGGTTGCCCATCTGCGGAGCCTGGTGACTATGGCCCTGTCTGATGGCTCGATACCCTTGTAAAGATAATCAATGAACGGGTCCATCCATAAGGGTGGACGCTGGCTCTCTGTAACGAATATCTCCGAGAATGGTTTGTCGATATTTGGCTTTTCCAAGACTTCCATTTTGAGGTTTCCGATATCGGTGTTTGGTGGTGATGTCGACAACCTGGCGACAGTGTCTACCTTGGTGTTCTGTGCCCTTGTGATCAGAGTCATGGTGTGGCTGGGGATGCATTGCTGGAGTAGAGCTTTTGTGAGTGACTGATAATGGTATAAATGTGGTTCCCTTGCCTAGAAAACACCACCGACATGGTTTACGACTAGTTGTGAGTTGCTAAAGATGTCTAGGCTCGTGACTCCTAATTCTTTTGCCAACTAGATGCCAGCTATGAGTGCTTCGTAGTCGGCTGCGTTGTTCGAGGCTTTGAACTTGAACTGTAGCGCGTACTCATATGTGTACCCCTCTGGGTCGGTTAAGACTACTCCGGCTCTACTGGGCTTACTATTGGAGGACCTGTTGACGTGAAGTGTCCAGGTTGGCGAGGTGCTTGTTCCCGATACTATCTCCCGTTGGGGCTCGTTGTCCTCTCGAGGTATGAATTCTACAATGAAATCTACAGCAGCCTGTCCTTTGATGGCCGTACACTGCATGAAGTGAATGTCTAACTCGCCGAGCTCGATAGATCATTTTACCAACCTGCCCGAGGATTCTGGTCTTTGGAGGACCTACTTCAATGGCTGGTTGGTCAAGACATGTATGGCGTGCGCCTGGAAGTATTGTCGTAGTCACGGGCGGCTATGAGGAGTGCGAGGGCGAACTTTTTGATATCAAAATACCTAGACTCGGCATCGTTGAACCCCTTGCCGGTATAGTAGACGGGCAATTCATTACTGCTCTAGAGTCTAACCAGGGCGGCGCTGACCGTCGTGATTGATACTGCGAGATAGATGTATAGGACTTCCCCGAGGATGAGTTTGGAAAGAGTGGGTACTGATGCCAGGTAATCTTGGAGTCCTTGGAAAGCCTTGTCATGGGTCCCCAATTGATTTTCTCAGTGTGGTGAGTTTTAAAGAGCTTGAAGAAGGGAGCACACTTGTCGGTTAAGCACGATATGAACCGGGCGAGAGCTACAACCTTTCCTGTGAGGGATTGTACTTGATTCTTTGTCTTTGGCGGCGCCATATGGAGGATGGCCTGGACCTTCTCAAGATTTACTTTGATGCCTCTCTCGCTGACTACAAAGCCCAATAATTTTTCGTCGAACACGCACTTGTCCGGGTTGAGTCGCATGCCGTACTGGAGTAAGATATCGAAAACGATGCCCAGGTTTTTGATGTGCTCTTCGATGGTGATGCTCTTGACAAGCATGTCGTCCATATATACCTCCATTATTTTCCCTATATGATCTGCCAACATGGCATTGACTAGTCTCTGGTATGTGGGCCCGACATTCTTCAGGCCAAATGGCATTACCTTGTAACAATATAATCCCTTATCGGTAGTGAAGGAGGTGTGTTCTTGATCGGAGGGTTCCATAGCGATCTGGTTGAAACTCGAGTAGGCGTCCATGAAGCTAAGGAGCTTATGGCTTGCGGTGGAGTCGACTAGCTCATCAATTCTTGGTAGGGGAAAACTGTCCTTTGGGCAATCATTATTTAGGTTGTTGTAATCGACACACATGGGCCATTTGTCGTTGGTTTACTTTACCATCACAACATTGGATAGCCATGTCGGGTAGGATACTTCCTTAACGAACCTGATATCCTGGAGTTTCTTGACTTCGGCCTGGATGGCTTTGTATTTTTCTTCCATGAAGGTCTTTCTCTTCTGCCTGATTGGGGCGACATCTGGTGAGATGGTGAGCTTGTGTGTCAGTAGTTCTGGTGATATCCCTAGCATGTCGGCGTATGACCATGCGAATACTTCCTATCAGGTTTTAAGGAAGGCGATTAATTCTACTTGGAAGTGTGGGTCCGTCTTGGAGCCAATCTTGACCTTTCTTTCTGGTTGTGTATCGGATATTGAGACCAATATCAAGTCTTCCAAAGCATCCGGTCTCGAGTGCTTGAGTTTCTGTTTGTCTTCCTTCTTTTTACTGCGTGTAGTGCAAGCATCTTGGGTCTCGGGGTCCTCCCTTTGGATCGTCAGGCTTGTCGGATGGAGAAGGCAAGTCTTTGGTTAGGAGTACCTCTCGCCTGCCATGTCCCCTTGCGACAGTCAAGGAGTTGCATTGTCTCGCTAGCTCTTGATCGCCTTTGATGGTGAGGATGCCCCCCGGGGTAGGTATCTTCATCATTAGCATGTGCCCTGCAACAAAGCATTGAAGTCCCCAAATGGTGTCTCGCCCTAAGATGAAGCTGTAGGAAGAGGGGCAGTCGACAATGATAAAGTGCACTATCATGGTGGCGATAATGTTGCCTCCCCCAAGTGTTATCCCCAAGTTGTTGGATCCCAAGGGCTGTGTGATTTCTCCTACAATGCTAATTAGGTGCTCGTGATCCTGGGTGAGTTTCTTCTTGTCTCGGTTCAAACCTTCGTAACAACTGCTGAACATGACGCTGACCACCGGGCTGTTATCAACCAGGACCCAGTGGCATCGATAGTGGTCGATGACTATAGTGATCAGGAATGGGTCGTTTTGATGTTTCCGTATCGTGTCCTCATTGCGATTAAAAGCAATCGAGTCCCATTCCACCTGCGGGGTGTGGTAGCCATGACTGAGTCCCAACACGTCCTGTCCCTGAGGGCATTGCCGCTTTGGTGTGTGAAGAGTCTCGGGCGCTCTTGGGGCGCCTCCATGTATCATTAGAATATGTCAGTAGATTTCAATGGCTTTGGCTCCCGTTGCGGGAGTATGATACTGCGAGATCTTGCCGTCTTGAATGAGGTACCTGATAGCATTTTTCAGTGCCCAACAGATATTGGTAGGATGGCCGGCTTCCTCATGGTATGTACAGTACTTGCCATTGCCTCGTGGTTTGGCCTGACCAGGTTTTCGCCTCTGTGGGCGTGGGATGATGTCTTTGTGGTTATTCCAGATTTCTTCGTATGAAGCTGTGAGTGTGGTGTAAATCTCGTATCGGGGTGCCTCGTATCTTGGGTTTTCCCTGTATCGGGTACCGCCATATGGTGCATCGCGATACTGACTGCCCGATGAGTTGTACTTTGGCTTCTCGGGGCTCTTCCAGTACTGTTTGTCCATTTTATTATTGTAACTCGGGCGTTCCCGTGGGTTCCTGTCATTGTGTTAGGTAGGCTTATGTCTATTGGTGTCGTTGTTCCTGTTGCCAATGGTCCCGATGGGGTTGTTGAGTTGAGCTACATTGACTGGGTATGTATTGGTGCTGGTATCGGGCCCAAAGGTGTCATACTAGGCCTGCGCAAAAGAGGTGGCGGCGTCGAGTAGGTCATCATATGTCGTAAGAGGGTTGGTGTTGATTTGCAACAGGAAATGCCTCAGTTGGAGGGTTCGCTTGAATGATGAAGCCGCTAGGGCTGGGTCAAGGGAGCGGCATTGTGTAGCTTGCTCCATCGACGAACAAAGTCTCACAATCGCTCATTTGGCCGTTGCTTGAGCCTAAACAGGTTAGGTGTCGTGCGATAACCACTGCCACAAAATGAACCGGCGGAGGAATTTGTCCCCGATCTCCTAGAAGCTGTGGATTGAATTAGTGGGGAGGTTAAGGAGCCAAAGTAGGGCCTCCTCAGTCAAGGTTTCCTCGAACTCATGGCATGCCATTGCGTCCGTGTATCGAGTTCCATGCAGGAGGGATTGGAAGACTTCCAAATGGTGGTATGGGTCTCGGGTGCCATTATATTTTTCCATCTTGAAGGGCCTCTTGTGGGCGCTTCTCGGCTTGTATCCGGGGTGTGAAAGGTCCTATCTTTCCCTGGAATCTAGCTGTGATCTATTGCCAACCGGACTTGCTTTATGCATTCTAGATTTGAGCTTGCAGGGCAGCGATAGTCTCACTCATCTGTAGTAGCAATCGGGTGTTGGAGTCGGGTGTCGGTATATTGGCGGTTGCAGCTGTGTTTGTGCCTGACACTCCAACCATATTGGGTAAGGGCTGTGGTGGTGGTGCTGTGCCGAGCTGATTGGGGAAAAGAGGGGAGTTCAGATAAATCACTTGTGGTCCTGTGCTGGTGCTGCTTGGAGTGGGGCCCGTGGGGCTTCCAAAAGTTTCTGTTCTTGGAAGTACGAATGTGCCAGCGAGGCCGGTGCTCAAATCCATGGTGAAGAAGGCTCCAGGTGTCGGGACACCACCAAGGGTCGGTATCAGGGTTTCCTGCTGACAGGTCATATCTAATGCCTCATTGTTCGTGACTCACAGCTGAAGTGCCTCTCGGAGGATGCAATTATGGTTTGTCATGTTTACAATCTCTCAGCGAGCTACCTCGGCTGCCGCAAGCTCGGTTTCAGCTTGTGAGCGCCTCTCCATGAGGTCACCATCGCTATGTCAAGTGTGGTGGTTGCATATGTTGTCATGACTGAACGTGTCTCGGTATTCAGGCTTAGGAATTTAAACGTGCGTTAGACCTCACGGGTCGCTGCCTCGTGGGGCTAATCATCATTATTAGTGTCGGGAGTGCTGGTAGCCATTGGCAGTACGTTGTTGATACGCCTAAAGGAAGCGCGCAATTTAACCCTGCAAAATGTAGTTGGTAGTATAGAATAAGTAGGGATCGTTCTAGCCGGGGATTGAGGGTACACTTGTAATTGCAAAAATAAATAAATAATTAATAAAAGTAAAAAAGTATTATTTACAAAAATAAAACAAACAAAAAGGGGTTTTAGGATTATTAAATTAAAAATTATATAAATAAAATAAAGAAAATGTAAAAACATATATACACTAGTGGAACGCAAGGAACAAAAATCAAATCCACAATCATATGAATGAAATCCAATCACAATTCCTATAGTTCATTTAATATGTCATGAGAAAGAAGTTGACCATGTGAAACGTTAGAAAACAAACGATTTCCCATTTTTTACTTTCCTTCAATAATTAATCCAAGTGAAAGCACCTAAATCAATCATATTGAACATGCAATCATAGTCTAGAAAGCTAGCTACTCAAGAACACATTCAATGCATGAAGAACAAAGAAAGGATGTCAACCAAAGTGCACAACCTAGTTATGAATAAGTTCACCTATTTGCAATCCTCCTTAATTGATTTGGACTTTTGCCCAAAGCCTTTACTGCTTAAATCTAGCTCCAATTACATGCATATATCCTAAGTTGGCCACCAAAGAACACATACATATAAAAGTTTTCTATAATCCAAAATCAATCAAGCAATCTCACATAAGCAACATATAAATCAACATATAGAAATCACAACTTTATTTCAAAACATATAAATAGGCTTTAAACTTTGCCCTTAATGTTTATGTCAACTAGAAATCAAGTTCATACAAAATCAAAACAAAGAAAACCAAAAAGATTACAAGGAATAAGATAGAATTACACCATGAAGGATGAATGGTGGAAAGCTTGAGACGTTGGTCTTGGATCTTGAAAGCAAGGCTCCAAAGCTTCACGACACAAGGTGAATGATGGCGGCTAGGAGGCTTCATGGCTTCTTCTTCTCTTTGCTTGAAGACACAGAGACTTGAAACTAGAGGATGGAGAGAAAGCTTGACGTTATGGAGAGAATTTTCTGAATGAAGAGGTGTGTTGTGGTGGTGGTATAGGGGGGTTTATATAGGGGAAGGCAAGGCTTCATGAATTTAATTTCTAAGGAATTTTCTGGTTGCACCACACAGCTCCAACCAATGAATTAATGCCACGTCAGCTCTGCCATGTCACTCAAATAATCAAAAAGCTCCAAAATAAATCCATAATCTTTCCAAATATATTATTGCTAATTTTCCCAAGATTTAATCTGATTTTATTCACCATTTTCGGCCAAATATCTAGGCATGAACCTAGACAATGTATCCAGACTCACTTTGGACCTTTTCTCCCTTGAATCTCTCCATGGCATCATGTGGTCTCCTAATGCCTTCAGGTTTCCTAGCCTCATCAGGATTCCTGCGTTGACTGGGATTCCTAGTCGGACCAGGAAAACTCCATTTCTTCATTTCAGGTCCATTTATTCCAATGTACCTAGAAAATAGAAACTTTTATTAAAATTACTAAAAATAGAAACTTTCTAAAGATGGAAACTTTCCTAAACAAGAATGATTTATTTAAGGAAATAACTAAGTAAATATGAGGAAATAACAATTAAAACGTCGCATTAAAATGCTCCTATCAGTTGTTCTACCAGCAAGGAGTGAGGGAACTCCTTCTAGCATCAAATGTTTCAGCTGTCTCGGGAATGGTCTGATCCAGCTAAACCACGGGATATCTTGGTCTACCACTATCACTATCGATCTCGTTTATCTATAAGACGAACAGAGGTCAGAGGGAAGACCGGGTGTGCCGGCCTTCAACGCTCCGATGCCTAAGTCAGTATCGTTATAAGATAATGATAATGGAAAGCGATAGTAAACAGTTACCTCTTTGGGGTGTTGGAGATGACCTTAATGTAGCAAGTTTGTGGGAGCTTGGTTTCATTTCCTTCTATGTAGAACGTTTGGGGTTCTCGATATCGCCCCATTGGGTATCGGGACCCTTAGCTGGGAGCTCTTTCTTTGCTCTGCATCAGTTAGGCGAGTCTTGTGCTTCCGATACTTGTGCCTGGGAGGTATGTACATACCAACAACGGCATGTTAGATTTTATCTCTCCCGAATAGGAGGAGGATTGGGTGGTGCAGGTTGCTGACGGTGGTGGCCGGGGTGAGGATGGTGGAAGGAGGGCGATGGCTGTCCAAGAGAGCTCTCGGTGCGGTGCTTCTCTTAGTCCTTATCATGGGCCTAGGCTAGATGGTTCATGGACTTGGGCTTGGGCTTTTGCTTTGGGCCAAGTCTTTTTTAGGTTTTATTTAATTTGTCTTTAACTTTAGTTAGATGTGGCTCAATGCCTACAATAAGTCCCTATCGTTCTGTGATAGGGTGAAATGGGCTATGTCCCAATTTATGCATCTTCTGTGCCTTGACTACCTTAATTAGGCGGTGAGTTCCTTGTCTTGTCAAATTGTCACAACCTCCAAGTAGTAGGACGAAACTAAGTATCGCAGGTATTAATTCTGCTCGGCAACATAATTAGGAAGCTGCACTCTGTGTATTGATGTTTCGGGTTCGAGTTATCTTTTTATTATGTCACCACTATATCAAAATGCAAATAGAGTAATCAGTATAACACTCTTTACTCGTTGATGCATGTTCGAATATATAGATTTTGTGGAGACTTCTAATATTATTTTAAGACGTTCTCTCAATGTTTATTGTACCTTGGGGTACAAACTCTATGTCCCCTTTTATTTTCTGCAATTTTATTATTTAAGGCTTAAGGGCAGCCGAAACAGCTATTATTCAACAAAAAAAAATATTGTTTCTTGGTCTCATTCTTTCTATATGAAATTCTTTAGTAAGTACGATTAGGTTACGTACTTGATTTTAATTGGAAAATAATGATACTGCGTTCTTTCACTGTACCAAGACTTTTTATATAAGATGAGTGGTATAAATTTGAGGTTGAAGTTTGTAGACTTATAGCTTGTAGGTATCTATCATATTCATCTTTTAAATACAAATACGTGATTATGCATTAATTCTTATTTCTTGAGTGGAAATGATGCAAAGAATGCCCAACCAAAACTTGAAGATACTTTGCACTGAAAATAATTTATGCACAAGCAATTTTTTTAAGGATCAATCAATCAATTTTCTGTCTCTCAGCAATGCATGGTAGTATTTTCTAACTAGTTAAGAGGATAGTGAAAGATCTTATGCATATCCATACTAATATATAGAATCAAAAGTTGACATAATGCACATCTGAATTATTTAAATATATCATCTCTAGAAATTTGTAAAATAAGATAACACACACACACATATACACACACACACATGTATTTATATTCGAGGAGGGGAATTCAAATTCAAAGCTCCATCCATAATTGTAAATGAGTAACACTGCTAGATGCATATCCAATATTTTTGCATATTTTTAAAAATATCATCTCTTGAATACCTATATTTTTGCATATGGGGTAAACTAGTAGCCTATATGCAAGAAACTAGTTTACCCTAACAAAAGAAGAAGAAAAAACTAGTAGCGAGATCGACAAGGAACAATCAAGTAACCTCGTATGTAGTTTTATTTGATTTCGGAGTTATTTAGTCTCTTATTTTTGTGCTTAATAAAAAAAAGGTGAGTGTGTTAGGGGTATGCTAAGTGGTATACTCATGTGAGGGGTGTGCCGAGCAACTCCAACAGGTTCTCTATAATTTTTGTATTATAGGGAAGCAAAAGTCAAAGCTTCAAGCAATTTTTCTTCTTCAATTCCAACAGATTCCCTAGTTTACAGCAGTCTCTAAAATCTCCAAATTCTTCCTTAAAATTTTAGAGATTGCTGTAAATTTAGGGAATTTTATTTTCTCTCTCCTCACTTTCCCTAAAATGGAGATAGTTATAGGGAATTTGTTGGAGCAAAAAAAACTCGTTTTTCCCTAAAATAGAGAAAAACTAAAATATGGAGAAGCTGTTGGAGTTGCTCTAAGGTTGTGTTTTCTATGTAATGGTTTCTATTGACAGTTTTTTAGTTAAGTCATTATTCCACTGCTTGCTAAAATGTATAATAGATTGATATTTTCAACTCAAAAAACTATAGTTAAAATCCTAATTAGGATTATTAAGTTAATGAATACTCACTAAAATGACATATCATGAGAACAAATTTGTTCCGCACATTATTAATTTGGGATACACTGAAGCTTTCTTGCTTTCCGAAATATATTCCACACCTCGAACCTTTTTGAAGGATTTAAGAACGTCATTGAGAACCACAAGAGGAAGTTCCTAGAACCAGGGAGGATCCAAATAATTGCAACAAATAAATTAATAAGATTAATTTGGCATGGTTTTGTATACGAGCCTAGTTGAAACATTGGAGTACGTACTCAATTGGTAATTGTTACTTGTCACACCAAACGTGGTCATCCAACATTTCTAAACCTGAAAAGAAGACATAATCCCAATCTTAGGCCTTAATTAAAGATTCTGAACCCTAAACCCCAATTCATAATTAACAAACAAGGAATTTTTTAATTGACGGTTCTGGTCAAGTGGGTTTTAACAAATGATTATAAACCCTAATGACAAAAGTGGAATACCCAACTTTGGGGCCATTTTATTAATCAAAAGGAGAATTACATCAGCACCGCAAAATCAAAACTTCCACTTGGACTGTGAGATAATATGAGCTGTGAACCGTCATTTTAAGCAAATCAAATTTCATATATTCTAAGGGGATCTGGAAATGAACATAAATCCATACTCATGAAAATTGATTAAATATGAGTGTTGAGAAAGTGACAGGCTAGAATCAACGACTGCAGGAGTGCCACGTGTACATGTTGATTGTTATGGAAAACGAGTATTAGGGTTTTTAAAACTTAGAAGTGAAGAAAGAAAGGGACAGGCATAGAGACGCCTGCATTTCATACTCTAAAGAACGCAAAGACATTGATCATGCCTTTTAGAGAGGATGTTTTATTTGGGTACGTTACCATCGATACCTACTCCCACTATGGCGAACTCTTTTGGTATTGCAGTCAAGCTTAGAGTAAAAAGAGTTGTCTATCATAAAAATCACTATCGAGTTTTAGTAAAACAATATAAATATCTATGCTCATTAGTCATACTCATTATCATGATTTTCATACTTTCCATGACCTTCAAGTGGTGCAAGTGAACTAAGAATATATAGTCATCATCATTCAAGACTTTTCCAACAGTCTATGTTTATTTCTAATACCAAACTATTACTGAAGTCCCATTCAGAAAATTTGTGATTTAAACATCCTTGATTTTAGTGCGGAACATTAGGTGTATCTAGTTCTACCCTCAATAAATAATGAATAAAAGTAGGTAAAGTTTTAATCATGTTCAATTCATAATAAGGTTGTTTAATTATGGAAATTATTCTATGCACCGACAGTGCAAGTGATCCAACCCTTATAAAATAATCTCAACCCTTGATATTTATTATCAACTTTATTTTTAATAAACAAAAAGTGTATTTAATGCAATCTAACCATTCATTTATGTTGGTGCAAGTGCACGGCGGTGCTCTGAATAATCTCTCGTTTAATTATCAACACTACTACAAGTAAATTATGCATCGACATCTTATTAACAAATGGTTCAGGTATATTATTTTGTGTTACACATTACCGCATCGTCTCCATGTTAAAATCTAATTGATTATGTCAACTCAATTACTGAGAAGCATAAACCTCTGTCTAACAAATCACCCATTGCTAGCAGAAAGAGGACTGACAAGGGCATAATAGATTGTAATCTAAGTTCTAACTTTGACAGCGGAAAAACAAAATAATTAACTTAGAATGTATAAATTTAATTATAATGTGTTTTATAAGCCCATATACAATTAGTCAATTCAATAAATGTAACTATCAGGATCGTGTCACGTTGAAGGTTAATCATGTTGTATTCATGTGGATACAATTAGTCCACAATATGTGTCTAAACACTACCACCGACAATCAAACCCTAATTGCCACCCCTAGCTATAAAAAAGAAGCCAACCTCCCGGAGCTCATACCAGACTTATACATAGTGAAGTGCCCTTTCAGTTGCACATTTTGCAGTTCCCCTGTACAGCGTTACTATCTTCATCCTGTGATTAATTAAAATATATATACTTTTCATTAAAATAGGAGTGACGATTGCATTCTTTTTTATGTTATGCACTGATTGGATTACGTATTTGATCACAACTCGTGGCCCCTTTAATCAATTAACAAACTAAAATGCAAAACTTAAAAGCTCGCGGCCCCCGTCCTACCTTAAATTATGATATTAAAGTCACTAATCACCTAAAGTTTATACACTAATCTACTTTGGACTTAATCCAAAACCAATCCATTGTGGTATTGGGAAAAGCACACTAAGAATTGTACTTTGCTTGAAATTGAAATTTGAATATATAAAAAGAAAGACACAGATTTGAACAATTTTTTTAAGTGCAAGTTGAAGCTCCCCAAAAACTATTAGTAACTTACATGACATAATAGGTCTATAGTATTTCTCAGTGGTTGGAACTTGGAAAAATCTACCCTTAATTTGAAGTCTCAACTCTCAACTCACAAGTTCGATCGATTACTTTCTCTTATATCACTTAAATCACAATATATTTATTCTAGCATGACATTAGAAGTCAAAAAATTTATTATGTCGTATTATTATATGTAGGTATAAGTTTTGACCCACTTGGTGTATTAACATTCTTGTACAAAACGGTAGGGCTGGCCTCGGGTCGGTTCTGCTGTTTCAATGACTGAACCCGGATCCGGAACCGACAAATGCTTTTCGGTTCGGGTTTGCTGTTTTTTTTATCAAAAACCGATATAGAACCGAACCGACCATTCTTGGGTCGGTTTCTCGGTTTTTCGGTTTCAATATCAGTTCGGTTCCAAGTTCGGTTTTTCGGTTCCAAGTTCGGTTTTTCGGTTCCAAACTTGGTTCCTCGATTTTTCCATATAGAAACACTGCTTTTTTAGCAGTTTCTAGTTTCCAATTTCCAATTTTCCTGATTTCCATACATACATTCAAATGATTCAATATTGCACAATCTATTCACTCATTCAAACTCAACATTATCTACAATCTACATATTCAACAATCAACAATCAACAATCAACATCAACATCAACATAGAAAATAAGCAATTTCCTGCAGACTCCCAACATCAACATAGCCGTAGAAGCTTTCCTTGGTTGACTCAATTTTGGAACAGTGTTGTTGGCTGCTTGTTGAGATGTTTCGGGGTTGCTGCTTACCTTAATGCTAAACATCAAACTTGACCTGAATGCTAATTGAAAAAATTCAATTCACATATTATAGCCTGCATTAACAGAATTCCAATGAAGTGTCAAAAATGAAGCTATAATTTGTCAATTTTGCATATTACCTAAATCTTTCTTTGCTTGTTCAGTTTTTCCCTGCTCCTGCAACCTCATGTATCGCTCATGAGCCTTTTGTTTTTCAATCTCCTGCCTGCAAACAGATAGACATGAAGCTGACAAAATACCCTTGAATCACTCAAATATTTGGTACAAAAGACAACACCAATTTGATAATATTGGTCATAAGCCTTGGAGCATCTTAGTAATTTCAGCTACTAGAATGGTTCTTTTTTTCTTTTTCCTTTTTTCTTCTTTTGGAGAAGAGACTAATTAGTTTGGGGGAAACCAGCTTTCAGACTATCTTGGGCTTCATTATTCACTGAGCTTTTAACAGATTTCTTTTTTAGCCATTCTCATAGATTGGATAGTAGCGGTGCTTATTGTGCACAATAACTGTATAAGTTTGATTGCAACTAAGAATTACATGAATGTGCACAAAAAGGATGATTGGATGAATAAGATAGAAGCAATAAAGATGCAAGATTTTGTTGGGGTTTAGGGATTTAGGGACTTGTTGGAACTTGTCCCATAGAAATTGAATGCGCAAGTCGTAAGAAAGATTGCATGCCCTTCACGCCTAGAAAGCTCAGTTGTTTTCTCAAGCTGCACAAAAAAAAAAAAAAAAAAAGCACATGGTCAATTAGTATCGGATAAAAACATATTAAGTTTCTTGTGTTAAAACTTTGGCTGGTGCAGTGAGATCAATTATGAACAATGCGTTATTAGCTTACATCAACATTTTTAGCCTTCACATTCTTTGGCTTTACTAGATTGGGATTCTCAATTTCTATGATTCCCTGAGTACCCTTCCGCTTCTGTTAACATATGACCACAATTTCAGCATGATATGGTATAAATTCATATAAAACAAAGATGCTACAGAAGAGAATGAAGACAGAGAAAAAAAAAAGTAAATGAACTGACTTCTGCTTCTTCTTCTTCTGATGATGATGATGATGATGATTCCTCTTCAGACTCTACTTCTTCCTCCTCTTCAGCTTCTTCCTACAATATTAAAGAGGACACAGGACACTTATATAAAAATTACAGCATTGGATTGAATCCAGAGACCCAATTGGCACATAACAAGAACTATACAAAGAACATATACTTATATAAACCAGAGACCCAATTGGCACATAACAAGAACTAAACACAAATTAAAGTAGCAGAATTAACTCTAGGGCATCAAATCTCAAATTTCACTAGGGATTCGATAAACCCACTTCAAAGACCACAACTTTCAAGGGACTCTGGAGCTTACCAATTTCACTCGAAGTGCTCACGGGCATCACAGGCTATGGACTCTGGAGCTTAACAATTTCACTCGAAATCACAAGGCCACAGGCTATGGTCGCTGGACTGCATTCACTGCAAGACTGGGTTCACGGGAAATTGCAGAGCGATGAGAGTATAGCGAGAAAAATGAAAGGATTGAAAGCTTACATTGAGCCATGGCCCAAATCGAAGACGGATCATCAACCAAATCCCAAGCGGAGCTGCATCAACCAAATCGAAGATGCGATGTTTCTGGGTTCGTCTCGCACTCGCGCTCGTCTGGGTTCGTCTCGCACTCTCGCTCGTCTGGATCTGACAGGCTGAGAGAGTGAGAGAGTGAGAGAGCCAGAGTCGGATCTGATCTAGGATAGAGACTGAGAGAGTGAGAGTTTGAGGGAAGAGATAAATTTTTAGGGTTTTGATCGAATGGATGGATAGGAGATTATGAGATCAGATGGAAGGTTCTAATTGCATACAAGTAGTGCCTGATCACATGAGAAAGGGTCTATTTTACAGAAATAAGCTCGGCCTTATTATCCAATTATACACTGACATCTATATTTCAGTTCCAAGGAGGTTTTAAAAACAAACACCGGAACCGAACCGTATAAACAACTCTAAGAACCGAACTGAGAAAATTGCAAACACACATGTCGTAGAACCGAACCGAACCGTGACTTTCGGTGCAGTTCGGTGCGGTTCCTCCGGTTTTACGGTTCCAAATCCCAGCCCTACAAAACGGTGATGTGTCTCTCAAGTTGATCCAAGAGAATCTCAGGTAAATGCATCCATGCATACATGGTAAATTAGTGGTTGGTTTATGAAAGTATCTTTGGAGTTTAATATTCTTTATTTAAAGATATTTTTCTGTTAGCCGAATTGTGTAATTGATTTCCGAAATATTTTAGGATTTGGTGTCTTTAATTGTTTATCTTTAACACAAAAGATTGTTTTCAAGAAGTGGTATTAGGGTGAAATCTGTTTGATTGTGTTTTGCACGGCACCTATTCATATATTGAGAAAGAGGGATGGTCATAAGTTAGGGAGGTAAGAATCAGTTTTGAGGTCTTGCTTTCTTGAGATTGGTTTTGTCATAAGAGTCAAAGGCACTTGTTCCATGTTTAAGTATCTTGGTCGTGTTTCTCATGTGCATAAATTATCTTGAGATCAGTAGAGAGGCTGTGAAGAAAGAAGAGCGATAGTTGGTAATCATTCAAATGAAAAAGGAGTTCAAGATTGAAGACAAACTTCTCATTAGTTTTGTCTAGTGATTGTAGTCGACCTAGTGCTACTTGAGTTTGTAAAGAACATATCATTCATCATAATTTAATTGTTCTTATTTTGGCATGGGTTCTCAAAAGTAAGAGCCCCATAGTGTTTTTAATCTCATATTTGAGGTTTTCACTGCGTAACAAAAAATCTGGTGTTCTGTGTGAAAATTTTTATTTCTGCCCAGTAAGGATTGATACGTGCCTTGCAATCCCCATTTTTCAGAAAACACATTCTGTCCTTGTATTTTCACTTGGCATCAAAGCAGGTTCTAAAAGTTTTTAGTTGATCTATGGTCAAGGATGGAACATGAACGTGATAGAGCCTCCAGTTCCATAAATTGCTCGCCTTTATTTGATGGTGAGGATTATTCACAATGGAAGATCATGATGAGGGCATTCCTCTACTTTCAAGATGAAAATATGTGGAATATAGTTGAGATTGGATGGGAACACCCAACCAAGGCTAAAGACTCAAAGAAAGTAGAAGGGACATCTGCAAGAGTTCTTAAGCCTAGGAAGGAATGGACAGAAAAGGAGGTTCAGAATAGAAGTTGTGATTTCAAGGCACGAAATTCCTTATACACAACTTTATCCAAGAAGGAGAGGGTGAGAATCAACCATTGTGACACGGCTAAACAAGCATGGGATATTCTTCAAGTCACTTATAAAGGAAATAAAAAGGTTAGATGTCAGAAGCTTCAGAGACTTGTCTTGGAGTTTGAGAACATGCCAATGGGGGAAAATGAATCAATAGATGACTTTCATGCTCGTCTTTTGAATGTGACAAGTCAGTGTCGCAGTCTTGGTGATCCTTTTGAAGAGCATTGAATCGTCAAGAAAATCCATAAGTCTCTTTCATCAAAGTTTCAATCCAAACAGACAGCAATAGAGGAAGCTCAAAACCTGGACACCTATTCTCTTGACGAACTGGTAGGAAATCTCAAAACTTTTGAGATGAGACTCAAGCCTGAAAAAAAAAAGGTATAATGCGTTGCTTTTTCCTCCATTAAAAAGAAAGATTATATTGTTGATGAGTCTGTGGATTTAGCTTTGTTGACGAAAGAGTTCAAAAAATTAAAAAAAAAAAAAAACAAAAACCCTTCTGTAAACTCTTCGAAAATTTTTCCTAACAAGCCTAAATATTTTGAGTGTGGTGGAATTGGATATCTTGCTGCTAATTGTGGCAATAAGAGGTATAATTTGCATGGAAATAAGGCTTTAAAGTCTACTTGGAGTGACAGTGATGAAGGCTTTCAATCTGATGGCAAAGAGGTAAATCTTGCTCTTACTTCCTCTTTTGATTCTAAATTATATGATGTGTCTGATTTAGAATATGACACTCTTGATGAAGAAACAAATGAAAAATGCAAGCAATTGTATTATGCCTCAAGAATTGTTCTTAGAAAAAATAATAAACTTGAAGAGGAAGTCGAATCCTTAAGAGGTGAGAAAGAAAAAATTGAGCAAAAATTTGAAATATCTTTGAAAGAATGGGAAGAATAACGTATTGACCTTGTTGATAAGATTAAAGTTTTGTAGGGTACGGTCAATTCTCAAGACTGGGACAAGGAGCATGATGAGATTACTAACAAAATCAAAGTTTTGCAGGTTGAAATTAAGGCTAAATCCTCTTTAAATGTTTCTCTAACCCTTGAAAAAGAGAAATTGCAGGAAGAATTATCAAGGGTTAAGGAAAGCTTTAACAAGTTCTCTATAAGGTCTGAAAAAGTCTCTAAAATGATTGGATTTGGCAAAGCTCACTGTAATAAAGAAGGATTAAGATATAATGACGAGTCTTGCAAACCTTTGGCGTTTGTAAAAAGTGTAGAAGGTGGGAATTCATCAAGTCAGTCACAAAGCTCTAGTGACAACAAGTCTGCCACCGAATTGGTTGTAAGACCAGAACCTCGTGAAGCCATCCAATCACATCAGAAAAGTTTTTCGGTAAGTTCTGACAAGCACACCTCTGTGTGTCAGCCCAAGTATATTCACAACTCCAAAAACATCATTCATACTTGTCATTATTGCGGAAAATTGGGACACATACGCCCTAGGTGTAATATACTTCACAGGGTCACTCAAAATCAGAGGAAAGCATCAAAAATTAGCCCAACTGCATCGCTGCAAGTTGAGCTGAAAGAGCATATGAAGTTGATCAACAGGATTATTGCAAAGTGCATTGCAATCCGCAAAGAGCAAAATTTGAAGCAGAAGCAAATCTGGATTAAAAAAGGTTCTAATAATTGTTTTTCTTCTCATATAGATAATCTTGATAATATGCTTGAGTGTGTGGCTATTCCTATTGAACATCATTTGGCTAATTCACTTACAAAACCCTTGGATAATACTCATTTTGAATCACTTAGAAGTGCCTTTGGTGTTCTAAGTTTTGAGACTCTTCCTTAATTTTCATCTCTTTGCATCATTTATGTTGTATGTCTTCATGGTAGTATAGGTGCATTATTATTTACGTTTCTGCATTGTTAGGATCAGTTTCTGGAAATTCAGGATTGAAATGGTGGTTTGCATCCCCAAGTGTCTGACAGATTAATTTGAACTTAGATTGACTAGAGCTATACTCCTTTTCTTAAATCTGTATGCAATGAGGTGCTTAGCATGTTTTGAATTTGTTCTTGCATCACTCTGTAATCATGAGCATGAACAACATATTCTCTATCACTGTGGCTCATCACATGCACACATCCTCAACGTGGTGGTAGGTAATATTTGTGGCTGACTTGTTCTTAATACTCACATACGAAGTTGTTTAATGTTGTTGTTGCACCTTGTTAAAAAGGTACAATATTTTGTGGAGCATGGCTAGACTATTCCCAAAGTAAACAAGCCTCGGTTGTGACGAACGATATGAGGATTGGGAAGAAATAGGAATGGTTTGGCCACCCCAGTGGATTGTGAGACTATTGACTCGAGTAGATGTGCTCTTTGGGATGTCCTTATTACATCTAGTACCCTAAAGTCATCTGATTTGGGAGCTGCTAGCATAATACTCGTTACATAGGTTGTAGTATTCTTAAAAAAAAAAAATGTTACTTTGTGTGAAAGGCAAAAAGAAAAATTCAAAATCATGCCCACACGGTGTTATATGGGGGAATAAAGTTTACATGCTTAAATTTGTTTCGTATGTGAGCTTTGCTTTTCAGGTTTCCACAAATGTTACACACCCCATCTTGAGATATGTTCACTCTGCACAACAAAAGGTATAGAATACTCGTTCATCTTCTAACTTACCTTGTGGTTGTCAGAAACGATTCACTCATGTGAACTTATTTTGTTGCACTCTTGTGTATGGATATGTGGTCTTGCTCTTGTTGGAAAAGCTATGCAAATTAAATATGTCCTTAACAATTGGATACAAACCAAATCATTGTGTGATTGCATTTCATTATTGCATTCTTCATGACATAATTGATTAACGGGGTACTTGGCCACATCCATGAGTTCTATCTTCTTTGGAATTTGCATGATTACTTTCTTTCCATTAGGTGCAATTGAGGTCCACTATTCACACACTTAGGGATGACCGCCCCTAGTCCTTTGGCATCCCTATTCAAAAAGGGGGAGAAATATGATGTTAAATGTGATGTGTGATCTGTTGGATTTACATGCTTTGTTTAAATAGTGGTAACATTATCCTATCTTGTGTATTTTACCAATTGTGTGATAAGTGTTTCAGGAAAAGTATGGATGATGAATTGTGATGTTTCTCCTGTACTTGTTGAGGGGGAGTTTGTGTTGATTAGATGTGTTTTGTATAGGAATGCCAAAGAGGGAGATTGTAGGTACAAGTTTTGACCAACTTGGTGTATTGGCATTCCCATACAAAACGATGAAGTGTCTCCCAAGCTGATCCAAGAGAATCTTAGGTAAATGCATCCATGCATACATGGTAGATTAGTGGTTGGTCTAGGAAAGTATCTTTAGAATTTAATATTCTTTATTTAAAGATATTTTTCTGTTTGCCAAATTGTGTAATTGATTTCCTAAGTATTTTAGGATTTTGTGTCTTTAATTGTTTATCTTTAACACAAAAGATTGTTTCCTTATAGAAGTGGTATTAGGGTAGAAATCTATTTGATTGTGTTTTGCACGGCACCTATTCATATATTGAGAAAGAGGGACGGTCAAAAGTTAGGGAGGTAAGAGCAAGTCCACCGGAGGTCATAGTCATAGTCATAGTCAAGAAAAACCTGACTACATGACCTTGAGATGGATTTTGCTCCTTCCACCGTTGGTTTTTTGACTGGGCAAAACTCACACTTTCTTGACTATAGCCAAGAAATAAGTCAAGTTCATGACTTTTTCCTTGCCCAGCCAAGGCTTGTGCTAGCTCGACCCACACCCAAACGTGGGTGACAGGAGGAGGAGAGAGAAGAGGTCAGGCGACCTCGGGGGCAGCAGCAGCAGAAACTGAAGCAGCAACAGCAAGCATACCCGCCTGGGGTTGCTTCGATCTCCACCTGGGGGCGGCGTCTGGGCGGGCTGAGGCGACGAAGCGGCCGGACGAGGTGAGGCGACCTCGGGGGGGGGGCCGGGTCCTTGGCCGGAGGACGCCGAAGAACGGAGAACAATCCGGGTCGGGTCGGACGAAACCCGACAAGTCTGGTGCAGCTTTGCCGTCTTGGAGGTGTTTTTGACGACTGTAGTGGATGAGGGTTGTGATTAAGGAACGGAAGTGAAAAGGAAGAGATGAAAGATTCATAAAACAAACCAAGAGTAGGATTTGTTAGACATTAAGTTCTTGTTCGGCCTTTTTCATGTGTTGGGTCTTTGTTTCTGAGCAGCTGCGAGAGAGAGAGAACCAGGGGGGGGAATGCAAAAAAGAAAAATTTTCGTCCTTTGAAGAAATTTTTTTTTTCTATTTATAGAAAATTTTCAGATTTCAAAAATTCATAATAAATTCATACGAACTTCGAATATTGCGTTCCATGTATGCACGAGATCGTATCGACGATCTCTATAACTTTCATGAAGGAAGTTTTCCCAAATTATGTATGTGTAAAAAGTCGATTTTCGAGACCCCTCTAAAATTATATAATAATGAACAGTGTTGACCGGGCAAGAAAAACAACGGGTGTAAACCTATGTCCAGTGGCAGTAAATAGTAACTTGACTGGTCGAATTCTTGACTTCTCGACTTTGCCTTTTCTTGACTACGGGTGCACTTGCTCTAAGAATTAGTTTTGAGGTCTTGCTTGCTTGAGATTGGTTTTGTCATAAGAGTCAAAGGCACTTGTTCCAAGTTTGAGTGTCTTTGTCGTGTTTCTCATATGCATAAATTCTCTTGACATCAATAGAGAGGCTATGAAGAAAGAAGAGCGATAGTTGGTGATCATTCAAGTGAACAAGAAGTTCAAGATTGAAGACAAACTTCTCATTAGTTTTGTCTAGTTATTGTAGCCGAGCTAGTGCTACTTGAGTTTGCAAAGAACATATCCTTCATCATAAGTTAATTGTTCTTATTTTGGGTTCTCAAGAGTAAGAGCCCCGCAGTGTTTTTAATCTCATATTTGAGGTTTACACTGCGTAACCAAAAATCTGGTGTTCTGTGTGAAATTTTTGGTTTCTGCCGAGTAAAGATTGATAGGTGCCTTGCAGTCCCCATTTTTTAGAAAACACATTTTGTCCTTGTATTTTCATTACATATCGCTTTTAGTTCTTGTATACTAGACTCCAAACACACCTTATGGGTGTAGATAATTAAGTGGGAAGTTTTTTTTAATATTTTTTTTATCATATCAACAACTAATCTTTTATGAGTTTAACTCACGATCTCCCACTTATAAAGGGAAGACTTATGCCACTAGATCAAATGGTACTGGGCTACGTGGGAAGTTATTCCACAGAATGTGAAGAAAATTACTGCATATATTTTATTTTTTATTTTTTTTGTTAAATTTATTTTGTTTTTCTTTTATTTGTGAATTGACCATTTTGTCTTTTTCAAATATTTCAGTTCAAATGTTTTTTAATATTTGAGGGATATTTTGGTAAAATTTTTCTGTTTTGGGTGACGTTTCTCTTCTCTTAATAATAATAGTTCATGTGCCAATTGTGTATATATTAGTCATGAAAATTGAAGTTTAGTATGTGGATTAATGAATTGGAAATTTTTTGCTAACAGTACATGAAATAAGGCCCACTATAAATCTATATACCTAAAGTTATAAACTTAGAACCCCGACCTAATATTTGTACACGATGTCAATGACGCTGTTAATAAGTGTGCCACCTGACATAATTTGAGGGGTAATTTGGTCTCTTCAGATTTTCACTCTAGGCACCCAGCTGTCTCTGTCTCTGTCTCTCTCTCTCTCTCTCTCTCTCTCTCTCTCTCTCTCTCCTGCTTACACAATGCAGCACCACCACCTTTCATCATCAGTTTCCTCCACAACATTTAATCTTATAATTACCGCTTACATTAACTGACCGGGCTGATCTGGGTAGACTTGGCTTTCTTCAGCCTGACTTTGATGTTCTTGTTGATCCAGTGCGTGAGGTTCCTCCGGCGTTTGCAGAGGATCTGCGGCGCATCGTCCACAATGGTTTTAATGACCTTGTGCTTGAGGCTCTGAAAGGATTCGAGGAGGATGGCAAAAATGGCTACGAGTTCGGCTCGGAGAGTCGGATTAGTACTTGGACTTCCCACTCGGCGCGGTGGCAGTACTTCTCAAAGAACTTTCATGTTATCATCCTTAAATGTTGAAAACAATCTAAAAAAGACCATAACTGATGGTGAGGTGCTGCCAGTAGTGTCGAGCGTGGTGCGGAGCAAGAACTTGTCGATGACTTTGGGAGGGAAAGGCTAGGGAAGACGCCTTAATTACGAGTCAGAATTAGAGTCATGACGAGGGTGAAAAGTCCGACAGTGATGGAGGGTAGGATTGGGAATAAGGGTTGTAATCATACGAGGTGAAGAGGCGTAGGGGTTATGGTGGTGATCGATGGTGGGGATGGGGTTGGGATTAAAATTAGAGTTTTGGTGGGATTAGAATTGGAGTTGAGTTTGGTGGGTGTGGATTTGGAAGGTGGTGGAGGAGAGAGAGAGAGAGAGAGAACTAAATTATCCTTTGACAAAGGAGGGAGGGAGAGCACTAAATTATCCTTTGACAAATGAACAATGACATATGAGTTAATAATGTTATTGACGTCGCATGTAGATAGTGTGTCGGGGCAGACCCGGACTTGAGATTTTGAGGCTTGAGGTGAAAAATAAAAATGGACCTACATTTTTTTATAGAAAAGAAAAAATAAAAGCCAAAAAAATATTTACAAAAAAAAAATTGAAAAGAAAAATAAATCCACAACGTAAAAGGGATTTGAACCTAGGTTACTCCGAAATGAATGCAACTTGCAAACTAAATCAATCTTATTGTTTAGTAAAAGACTTACATTTGATTTACATAGTAATTTTTTTAAATATCCCCAAGAAAAAAAAAAAATTAGGCCCCGACAAGACACTGAGTATGAAACGACTGACTCACGGGTCTCATGTCAAGTCCGGCTCTGTGTCGGACTAATAAATTCGTGTACTAAAGTGAATGATTTATAACTTTAAGTATATAAAATTTATGATGGGTTTTATTTCATATACTGTTAGCAAAATTTTCTCTAATAGATTAAGTGGGACTGTAGGAGTTCAACTTTATGATAGACATGAATTTTTTTTAAGCTATTGCGATAGACATGATTAATGGGTAAGCGTGATACTTCCATCATTAGTCACTATTCAAAAGTAAAACCCTAAAAAAGTAGAAGACCATTGCTTGACTGTTGATTTTGGCATCTCTTTAGTCTTTACATCTAATAAAGGAAGTAGTGTATATGTTTTAAAGACAATCTTAACCCTTAGAATATTCGTTTCCATAAATCCCTTTTCCGATAAGATCCATTCGTAATTTCATACGTCTCCCTCCATTTTTAGGTTAGTGCTTTCATCACATATTATCAAAGACATCCGTAGTTATAAACTAAGTAGCACGATATCGATATATAATGGAAAACATTGGCAGCACATTGGCACAAGTTTCAGTGTGACCGTGACCGACACATTATATGAAACATATTGGAGACTAGTGGAGCTTGAATGAAAAGATCGATTTGGTAAATACCAAACAAGAAGAAACTACAAAATGATTCCACACAACAAAACATAATTGGCTAATTTTTTTTTTTTTACAAAATATATAATATAGTAACCCCCAGGGTCTCCACAAGAAAAACCATCATTTTCCAAACCCACTTTTGTTGCCAAAAATCACCAAAAAGACCTACCCCACTCATTCACTTTAGCAGCTTTAATTTATATATAATTTACAGAGAAATCTAGATAGTGACGAGATAAAGAGTGATGGCGCTTTGATTTTTCGCTTGCGAAAATTAATGACGTTTATATTGATTATAAATATCATCAATTACGTGATTAGTGATGCGTTTGTTCTGTAATAACGGTATCGCATGGCCATACAGATGACATGTGCTGGAGTTGCCGGAAAACCAAAATTTGGCGTATGTCCGATAACTTCTGTTGGAGCATCGTGTGCTCGGCTCGGAGCATATCGTTGTCCGTATGTACCCTCTGAAAATGGTAAATGACAAACCGGAGCCGGTTGTTCAGTTCCCGGTTCTCAATTCTAAGCCTGTTGACCTGTGTCCTTAGGTTTTCTATGTGCTTTTGTTTTCGCATCCTCGACCGCCTCGCCGACTCCCGGTTCGATATCATCCGCCTCCGCTTCCGCTCGTCCACCGGCGAAACCGACACCGTACGCTTCGAGCCGTTAATCGGGCATGACTTCGCATGGTCTGGGCGGGACCGGCCCGGCCGGTTTGGGTCGTCATCCGAACCGGAGCTGGAAATGACCGGATTGGGGGATGGGGTTTGGTCAGCATCTGAACTGGGGTTGGAGATTACGGGTTTAGGGGAGTACTTGACAGCCGGACAAAGTTCCGACTCCCACGGGGTAAAGCCCCCGGGGTTGAACCCGGTATCGAAAGCCGGAAAATGAAGAAGGGTTTCTGAAGGAAGCATGGCGGGAATAGTAGACAACATGGCTTAACTGGACAGAAGCTCGAAATTACTAAGGGAGGGAGGGAGGAGGAGGAAAGGGAAGAAACGAAGCGTAGGAGTCCCATATTTAAAGCCTCACCGGCCCGGGCAAAGCGAGTAATACCACCTCCTCAGTAAGGGTATTTCCGTCCGAAAATATGTGACTGAAGCAAGCCGTGTCTGTACAGCTCTTAGCTTTTGAGTCAGGCGGCACTATAGGAGTGGGCCGCGAGCTTTTAGAAAAGGGCTGACGTAAGCCCTTCGAGGGCCCGTGAAAGAGACTAGCGTTTTAAGCTTAGTCGTGAAGAAACAACGAAGGACTAGTTGCCGTTCCAGTGGAGACACGTGTCGAAAAGGCATAAGCCGAAGGGGCAAAGAGCCAATGAGTAAGGGAGCGTTGCTGACGTCGGCTTAGGCCAGCCGAGCCGAGTCGAGTCCGGTCGGAGGCACGAAGCCGGTGGGTGATTGATCGGAGATATAGTAATGATTGAGGGAGAAGAACCAACCACTGATGAACTGCAAGTGACGTACTGCAATTACTTTACTTTTTGGTGGGTTAAAATAATAAACTTTGTTTTTGTTGTGACCACAAAGGAAATAATGGTTAATTAAAGGGAGTAAACAGTAATAAGATAGTGATGGGGAACTAGTTATAATTTAGTTTTGCGTGAATTATGGGCCACCTAAAAATAATTTGGGTCGTTTTCTGGTTACAGTGGGCAGATCGTCTAGAATCAACTGAATAATTACGTGCTAGTTTTCATTGACCTTTTTTAATTATTGTTGATTTGAGGGGTGGTCTGGGGTTGGGGTTTAATGTGAGAGAATCAGATCATGAGTCGATCTCAAGGTTTGTAGAGTAGTAGGGAATCTGTAGTTCAATAGAATCGTCAAGGGAATTGGAAAAGGAATTGATCGAGGATGAAGAAACGAAAGGAATAAGATGGCTGGATTCTGTCATGATGATTTGAGATAGAGATCAAGACTTATTACGTACTCATTCCGACTTTTATTACTCATAAAAAGTAATACAAATTCCTAATATTCTTAAATTAACTAAAAAGTACATTTGTGTTAAGATAAAGATGAAAATTAACACACTAGTGGAGTGTTGCATTCTCCTACGAACCTTGCGGTATGGATATTGTAACTTGGTACACTTGTTCACTCATTTGTGTATACACATCAAAAACGTTTTGAATTCAAAAATCTTGTAGGTTTATTAAAAGTCATGTCTCTACGTGTATCTTATCTTAGAAACATGAAAATGACATTGGCATAATAGCAATGAGAGCTAACAGAGGTTCGTATTAAGTTTGTGGGTGCAAGAAAACGTAATAGCATGTCTCATCTTAATATCATTGAAGTGCTTATCGAACAAATTTGCCCCATCTGATAATATATCACTAACTTATGAGATTTGGTTATGCAAAGCCCATACATAGATTTGTCAATAATACTAACCGATGTACTTACTTATACTAGTACTTCCATGGAAATCTCCATAAGTCAAGTAGAATTTATCTATGCGAGCTACTTTTGTAGAACTATAGCAGTCTTGTTTTCTTTAATAATTTTAAAGGAACAAGCATTCTCTTCCTTAATAAGAGATGGCCTATTTTCAATCGTTGATTAAATAATTTGGCAATTAAGCCCATAGATTCTACATATATGTTTGTTTACGTTTGTGTATGCGTTGTAAGGTTAATACATATACTTCGAATCTTCGATAAACATAATTATAATGTTCTACACCCTTAATTTCCTTTTAGTTATAGTTTGGCAACCTAGTATTTTATTCGGTTGATTCCTTAATGGCAAAGCTGCAACTGCCATATAGCTTTTGTTGCTTGCACAAAAGTGATAATGGGAGATCAGACTTTCAGCTTTGCATCACATCTGCCTTGTTTTTATTTTTCTCCGCCTTTGGGATCCATAGTATAGTAGGCCTCATGTGAACGATACCCGGCTTTAAAGAAGAAGTTGTTCTTGCCTAATTTGCTAATGGCACAAAGCAAAAGAGGATCCCATTTGATTCAGTTTGGTAGAATATATCAAGCACTTACCAATCTCGGCTTTGGTTGTTTGTATATGGAACTAGGCATGGGGCTCCATAGCTGCGACACATTTTGCAGCAGAAGAAAAAGAAAGTCCAGCAATCCATGTGGGTTCTAGTTAGGGCTCCCCACAAAGTGAGGTACCAGAACAAATATATAAAAGAAAATTTTGGTGTTGGAGAAGAAGAAAAGGGAAGTATGATTTGAAGGGTTTGTTGCTTTTGCTTTTCTAAATAGAGCCCTAATGGGAGGGCACAACTTAGTGTTCTTGACCATGTCGATCACATGGATAACTATCCAAGGAATCTTAAGGCTATTAGACCTTTATAAATTAACGACGTCCATGAATTCATATATATCAAAGACTTGATCAAAGTGGTGATTGAGGACCACATACTCTTATGTTTTATGGGGATGAAAAAGCTAAGCTATGTATCCTAGACCAGCTAGCTGTTGTGTTGCATATACAGATGGAGCCGTTTGCTTAAGCTTGGTGGGAAATTGAAAGGTCTCCATGGAAATATTGAAGTGCAGACAATCTTTTCACTCTTCTAGCTTTTGCTTTTTCCCCCTTCTTATCTTCATATCAGATGTCTCTTTATAAGGTCACTTCCTGATCATAAAATTGTTTGAATGACTGACTGCCTGACTTGAGATGGAATCTTGCATCAGTAAATATGTGAAGCCTTGCACTACAACTTGCAAGATTTTTGGTCTCTTTACGTTCAGGCTCAATATGTATATATACGTGCTCCACATCAAACGATATGAATTGTCTATATGATTAGTTTGGTTCAAGTAACTCCGTATTTGAAGCTTTACATGCAGCACAAATAAATGATGATGTCTTGATCAAACCTCTGTACTTGATTGGGTGTTGAAACATTATAGACATGAAATAGGGAAGTAGGATTTGAACGGTTTGTTGCGCACATATATGGTTTACTGGTTAATTAAGATGACAAGTGATGAGATGATGATCTAACAAGGCTTTATCAAATTAGCTAGTTATCCATGTATTCAACAGTTCTTAAAACCCACTTAAGATATAATCTAACTAGAGTCAATCTTACTTGTAATCAATAAATTCAATGAAATGAATAACTGTTTTGCCTGCCGGTTTAGTACCATTGGCATTTTCTTTGTAATTGGGAGGATATGGGTTTATGTTTTGTATCAAATGAAAAGTTTCTTATAAAAGCAGTTATTTATTTTTCTTTTTAATGACTTAATAAAAATAAAAGATGTAAAAGTAAATGGAGATTGGAATGGTCTACTCATTTCATTTCATAGTCCCTTTATATAGGGAAGAAATTACAACGGAAATATTGATTATAATTATGATATTAAATACTGATTGATCTATCTTTTATGCTAATTGATTGGTAATCACTGATTCCTTGATTCCCTCTTCGTCAGTTACTTTGACGAAGGCACATAATATGTTTTTCTTTTAACACTCCCCCTTGTGCCAAGTCAAAGACGAAATGGTGTATAAGTTGTTGCCTCACTAAAAACCTTGCCAAGTAACAATAAAAACCATGTGGGACAAAAAATAAAACTTGGTCGAAGGAAAAGAGCACAATGCACCTTCTACATTTGAGAATGACATGTGTGTGTTAGACTCCCCTTGACGTCTACACCTCCCCCTGATACTTACATTAATCAAGAGAGCTTGGAAAGTCTTCGCATTCCTATGTTTTTCACATGTTTCTCGAATATGACCTTAGGCAATGATTTGGTGAACAAATTTGCCACATTCTCCTCAGACCTTACTTGATTCACTTGAATTTTGAGGAGGGCCTGTTGTTGCTGATTGTAGAAAAACTTCGGCGATATGTGTTTTGTATTATCACCCTTGATATATCCTATCTTCATCTGTTCGATGCAAGCTGCATTATCTTCATAAATGCAAGTAGGCTCTTCAGTGGTAGAACTCAAACCACTAGTCCCTCGAATATGTGTGATGATAGCTCTTAACCATACACACTCACGAACCGCCTCATGTAGGGCGATGATCTCTGAGTGGTTCGAGGAGGTAGCCACAAGGGTTTGCTTGGTTGATCTCCAAGATATCGCCGTGTTCCCAATGGTAAATACATAACCAGTTTGGGAACGACCTTTATGTGGGTCAGAGAGATACCCAGCATCCGCAAAACTAACCAAAACATCATTTGGCGTTTCGGTGTAGTGTGTGGCACTTTCACCATCAATATTTCCTTCAGGGATTGCAGTTCCATCTGCGGTCCATCTTGTCTCTCTGTAGGGAAAGAACAGTCCCAAGTCAATGGTTCCTTTTAGGTATCTGAAAATGTTCTTGATACCATTCCAGTGACGCTGCGTTGGCGCTGAGCTAAATCTAGCTAACAAGTTCACTGAGAATGCAATGTCTGGTCGAGTACATTGGGCTAAGTACAATAATGCGCCTATTGCACTTAGGTAGGGAGTTTCAGCTCCCAACACCTCTTCGTCATCTTCCTTTGGACGAAATGGATCTTTCTTTGCATCCAAACTTCGACCGATCATAGGAGTGCTACAGGATGCGCTTTGTCCATGTTAAATCTCCTGAGCATCTTTTGGACATACGCAGACTGGTGGATTAGTATTCCATAAACTCGGTGTTCTAGTTCAAGGCCTAGATAGAATTGAGTTTTCCCAAGATCCTTTATCTCAAATTCGGATTTCAAGTAGCTCGCGGTTTCTCTTATTTCATCAAGAGTACCTATTATGTTCATATCATCGACATATACTGCTACAATTGCAAATCCGGAACTTGTTTTCTTTATGAATACGCAGGGGCATAGTTCATCGTTCTTATATCCCTTCCCAATCAAGTAGTCACTTAGACGGGTATACCACATCCGCCCAGATTGTTTCAATCCGTAAAGTGAGCGTTTCAACCTAATTGAAAACGCACTCCGTGGTTTAGAGTCACTTGACTTGGGTAATGTAAGGCCATCAGGCACTTTCATATATATCTTTGAATCTAGATCCCCATAAGATATGTAGTCACCACATCCATGAGCTGCATTTCCAGTCCTTCGGAAACTACTAGGCTAACTAAGTAGTGGAATGTTATAATGTTCATTACGGGAGAGTATGTCTCCTCGTAGTCAATTCCAGGGCGTTCGGAGAAACCTTGTGCCACAAGGCGAGCCTTGTACCTCAGGACTTCATTCTTCTCATTACGCTTTCTAACAAAGACCCATTTATGTCCTACAGGCTTTACACTTGGTAGGGTTAGCACTACCGGACCAAATACCTGTCTCTTTGTTAGAGAATCTAATTCTGCCTCGATTTCTTTTTTCCATTTAGGCCAAACTGCTCTTTGTTGACATTCTGCAACAGAGCGTGGTTCGATATCATCGTGCTCTATGATTTCTTGAGCAACAGTGTATGCAAATACATCATCAATGTGTATGGAAGATCTTTCTATCAACTCATACGCACTCTCATAATTCATTGAGATTTCTTTGTTATCTGGAATCATTTCAAACATCGGAGCGTCCTCCAGTATTGATTCATGGACATAGCTATAATCAGAGACAATCTCATGAGAGGGATTCTCTACATTGATGATTAATGGATAGGTTTGTGCCTTACTCGCCCTTTTTTCCTTGGGTGAGTGTCAATCGAACCTAGTGGCCTCCCCTCTTCCTTTGAGGAGCCTCGGCCTCAACCATACCTCCACTAAGTGTGGTTGTAGTGACTCTATCTGCTGTACCGTGCCCCTTGTTGGGGACTTCTAACCTTGCAGGCACATTTGCAGCTAGTATATGTGATCTCGTCACTTTTGCGATATCAGAAAACGCATCAGGCATCGAATCTGCTACGTTTTGAAGATCGATTATTCTTTTCACTTCACTTTCACATTGTGAAGTGCGGGGATCAAAATGAGACAGAGTGGGAACAAACCACGGCAATTCCTGTCGTTCCCTTGGAAAATCATTTTTCCTATCTCCCCCTAACGACGGGAAGACTGTCTCATCAAAGTGACAATCCGCAAATCGAGCGGTAAAGAGATCGCATGTCAAGGGTTCCAAATAGCGGATAATCGTTGGAGATTCGTATCCAACATAAATACTTAATCGTCTCTGAGGACCCATTTTAGTGCGCTGTGGGGGCGCAATAGGCACATATACGGCGCAACCAAATATGCGTAAGTGTGAAATGTCAGGCTCATATCCAGTTACCAACTGGTACGCATAAAATGGTTGGCTAGCAGTGGGTCTGAAACGAATGAGTAAAGCTGCGTGCAATATTGCATAACCCCATGCAGATATAGGCAAGTTGGTGCGCATAACCAATGCCCTAGCCACCATCTGTAGCCTTTTGATGGTGGCTGCTGCGAGACCATTTTGTGTATGCACATGGGGTACAGGATGCTCTACATCGATCCTAATAGAGATGCAATAATCATCAAATGCTTTTGATGTAAACTCTCCAGCATTATCAAGCCTTATAGACTTGATAGGGTGATCAGGGTGGTGAGCCCTTAAGCGTATAATCTGTGCTAGGAGTTTTGCAAATGCAGCATTTCTTGTGGACAATAAAACGACATGTGACTAGCGTGTCGAGGCATCCACCAGAATCATAAAGTACTTGAATGGTCCGCATTCTAGATGGATAGGTCCACAGATGTCTCCTTGTATCCTTTGTAAGAATGGAATATTTTGTTTTGTATCTTTAGCATAGGAAGGTCTCGATCCTGTTTTTGCTAAAGAGCAGGCTTTGCAAAACGAGTGATGTGCCTTTGAAATAGTCAATGAGGCATAATGGGAGGGAGGTAGTGCTTCTGGTACTTCAGAATGTAATGGTTGTATTTGAGCAATACGAGGACCGACACCTTTCAATGTGACGGATTTTTCTCCCATTTTATTTTTCACTCGAAAGAAGTGATGTCCGTGTGAGTTTTTCAAGATGCGGATCATCATGTCACGACCAGGGTGCCCTACGCGGTCATGCCAAAGCCTGTATGAGTCAATGACTCACATTTCATTGTTGGTGACAACATATGATTCAATGATCCGAATCGTAGTGAGGTACAGTCCACTAGATTGACTCATAAGTTTCTCTAAAATGTGTTTCCTTCCACATTCATTAGAGGTAATATAAAGGTATTCAATTCCATTCTCACAGTGTGTTTCTACATGATAACCGTTGGCACGAATATCTTTAAAACTTAACAAGGTTCGATTAGCTCTAGGTGCATATAGAGCATCTGTGACTTTAAATGTTGTGCCATTAGGCAGCAAAAATTTGGCAGTTCCTCGCCCTTTTATTACTTGTGATGATCCAATCATCGTAGTCACAGAGGAATTATAGGCTATTAATTCAATAAATAATTGTCTATTCCTTAATATGGTGTGGGTAGTCCCACTATCAACTAAGCACTCGATTTCTCCTCGATTCATTCCTACAAATAAATGGGATATATTATTAATTTTGAAAATATAACTCATATTCTTTAGAGCATGACTATTTTAGTAGAATGATATTTTTTTTTTCATTCTAATAATAATTTTTTTCTCTAGATGTATTGCTTTACATCCTTATAGTGCTTTTTCGAACCATGTGAATATGTGTGGTACATAAAAAATGAATAAATTCAATGCTTCAGAATAAAATCTGAAATTTATTAATAAGCCAACGATAATCAAATCAAGGTCTTATTCAGAAATCTAATTCAAACAATTATTGAAATAAACTTTAAGACTACGTAATAGTCTAATTAAAAAAAATTTATGCCTTCACAACTGTGTTTGGAAAATAGAATAAACAAAGCAGATCAGTCAAAATCTGAAGCATCCATTGACTGAGCAAGTTCCTTGTTGCCATTGAAGTCTGCAATTGTGAGGTTGACATCTGGGTCATTGCCTCCTTCTTCCATATAGTGAGCCTCTTGTTCTTGAGACTCCTTATACCTCTTGTAATTGGCTGCTACTCTGTTGCTTGCTTGACAGTTCTTGTACCAATGCCCCATGACTCCACACATATAGCATGGTTCATTGCCAACTCTACCTTGTTTGACTGAAGGTGACAGGACCCGACCCAGGAATCACCTCAATTACCTGGATACGAGCCTGCGGGGCCCACGTTAAGCGAAATCCTACCAAAAATTCGGCAGAACCTCCCCTAAATATGGGCTACCCAAAAATTTCACAAACCTGGATATGATTACAACATTAACTTCTACTCAACCTACAATATCATATTTACAACCCAAGCACATATATTACATCCGGAAAGTTTAAATCCCAACATAACCTCCGTAAACAACAACAAACCGAACAACAACATCCATCAAATTTAAAAGAAAAGGTTTATCAGAGCGACACTAAAACTAAGCCGATATCATACAAGGTAGGTTAAGTAATAACCTACGGACAAAAACGAAAGCGCTGATTTCCAAGGTCCTTGAGCCTGGACGCAATCTCGGCTAATCTGAAATATGGGCATTTGAAAACGAAGGGCCCAGGGGAAAACATATAAAATCCATTAGAGTGAGTGGACAAAACCGAAACGAGAATCAAAACAATTTATGGTATGCTTCCCCATTTCTCTTTTTAACAAAACCATCATGCAGCGAGACTTCATGAAAATTTCCAACTCAAACTTTTTCCAAGAAACTCATTTGATGACTAGGAAGGACTGCTTCCTAGGCATCTCATGCCATTGAGGAGGGACTGCCACCCGATGACGCATCGGAATGGACTGCCAACCGGAATAGGAGGCGGTGGTTAGTTGGGACTGCCAACTAGCCATAGGTAGTAGACGGGACTGCCGACTAACTACCTCAAGTCATCTGGAAGGGACTGCCAACCGGATGACGCATCGGATGGGACTGCCAACCGAGCTGTAGTCTGGAAGGGACTGCCAACCAGACTATTACCTAGAAGAGACTGCCGACTAGGTAAGATACGCATGCGCCAAAACTGGCCTCCTTGTCAACTGTTTCCTTTTTAAACCCTTTTCTTTCTACAAAATCACATTTACTCAAATAACAATCCATTTCAAAACTTAATACCATGCTGCATGCATTATTTAAATAAAATAAAGGTCCACTCACAAGTGAGTCCTGCAGCTAACCCTGCTGCCTGCCTGTGTCCTCCTCGCTCGAGGGCTCAGTACGTCCTGTCACAATTGCATAGGATATAATTAACCATAATAAGGAAATACTCTCAAAAACAACTCATTTCCCTCGGAATAGGCATCCGTTGTTCATAAATGGTTATAAAACTCCCACACTTAAATTCGGAATTAAATTCTATAATTCCTTACAATCTCAATGCCCTCCAACTCATAACAACTCAACCGCTTTTTAATTCGATTTCTCAACCGTTCAATGACCTCGCTTAACTTAAACCTTCACAAGGACCGTTCGATAACTTAATCAATTTTAATTTCACTTCCTTCATCACAATTTACCACCAATTTATCATATAAATCCTTTCCAAAAATTTCCACATTCATTCTTAGTTTTTCCCTTTTTCTAATTCACAAATCCAACTCTAAATCTCAATTCCTCTCTAAATTTTCTTTTCCAAACCACAATCTCAACACCAAATTCCTCAACAAAATAGACCAATCCCACAATAACATTGATAGTAAATTATCAAGAGATTAAGTCAAAAGATTCATCAACTAAAACATTTAAAACATCCAAAAATTCCAAATTTCTCTTTGACATTCAACCAACCTCTCAACACTCTCAACTCAACACTAAAAATATGACAACAAGTTCTCAACCCAAGATAATAATCTTAACCACCTTAGAACCACAATCAACATCAAACTCCAAGGAAACTCATTAACCAACAACCTTAAATCTAACACAACAATTCATAGACTACAACTAACAGTTCCTATACCTGCACCAACAACCAAATTCAAGTAGAAATATCCAAAAAAATCAAACAAGAACCCAAGAATTCGAGAGTTACTGTTCACGATACTGTTCACAGTCTCAAACACCTTCAAATCTTCCTCCACCGATCAAAACGAGCTGCAACAAGGTTAGGAACACGTTCAGCACTTCCCCAACAACCAAAACCCCCAAAGAATCCTGCCGGAAATCGCCGGAAACCGGACATCAAAGCAAAAATCCATTTTTCCCATTTCTGCAATTCTCTTCAAATCTCTAAAACCGAAGCTACCCAAGGTGAAAGACTTACATGGCTAGAAGGAGAAGGAAGAGAGGATCACACCGTGCCTAACCTTTCGTCCTGGGGTGGTCGGACGGCGACGGAATTGCCGGAGAGAGAGAGAGCAGCGGCGAAAAAGAAGGGGGGGAGACTCGGGTTCGTCTAGTGCTCTCTCTTCCTTCTTTTTTTTTTTTTTTGATTCTTTTTACTTTCTCTCTCTTCCCATCTAATTTTAACCCCTTTTTACCACAAATAGTAGCTCACAAAAAAGAAAATCATGCCAAAAATAAAAATTTCTATTTTTGGTCATAACTTTTCCGATCTAAATCCAATTTAAACAAACTACGTGTCCAAGAACTCGATTTTTCGTATTCTACGACAATCTCAAAGAAATTTCCTAATTTACCGGACTAAAGAAAAAGTCACTCCTCAGTCAACCACGGTAAAAAGTAACTAGTAGGTACAGGGCATTACAGAAGGGTTCTTAGGTGCCCTTTGCACCTTGTTTCCATGACCACTAGGGCCAGCACCACCATCTCTGCGCCATACATTGGGAGGGCCTCCACGGCCCATACCAGGACCCCCACGTCCCTTGCCACGTGGTGCATTGTTACCACGTGGGTAGGGATCAACACGTCCAACCCTCTTTTCATTGGGGTTCTTTCCATCTTTGACTTTGCCATAATTAGCCTCAGGAATTTTCTTTGTCCCAACCGGTCTGACATTGTTGCTCAAAAGAACCTCATTGTGCCTCTCAGCCACTTGCAGTAGATTGATCAGTTTATTGAAGGTTGTGATTCTTTTATTATCATACTCCAGCCTATACTGGTTCTCTAGTATAATTGCTGAAGTAGGAAAGGTGGAAAGAGTCTTTTGGATCATATCATCTTCTATGAGTTCATTTCTCACAGAAATTTAGACGTGCCTTTAGGCGCAACATGTCTTTGTTGAAGTAGCAAGCGGATTTCATTCCACTGAACAGTCAATTATGGGAGCAAGGTGTCATGAATGTTCCCAAAACGTCCCCTAAGGGCATCCCACAATTCTTTGGGTGTCTTCAACTGGAGGTATTCCCAGCGTAGGCTAGGATCAATATATCGCCTTAAAAACATTAAGGCGTTTGCTTTTACCTTATCAGACAGTCCATCGTCTTTGGGGTCAGTGGTAGTTTTGATGGTGGCAGTGTATTCTTTTGCCACAAATGCGGTTTCTACATCGGAAACCCAAAGGTGGTACTCAAGTCCTTCTGAGTCCAAAATGTCAAATTCATGTCGAGTTGGATCAGCCATCTACATCAACAAGAGAGAAGATATAAATTACGCAGTCACAAAAGATACGTGTATTATTTTCCAAACAATATGAATTAGATTTCAAGACCAAGATTCGTAATGGTCACACATTTTTTTTTTCCGATGCTATGTGAAAATATTTTATCACAGTAATGTTGTGTGTATAAATGCGCATGAATTTTCATTATCATGGCAAAGCAGAATTTTATATGTTGTATTACAAAAATAACTATAACACATTTAATAATAAAACATAGCATATATAAAAATAAATGGCATGGCTTGTTCAAAATTTTACAAATATACAACAAATTATATACTACATATAACAATAGCAAGAATATATCATGCATAACATAAAATACAAATGAGAGCATAATATAAAGGCATGCTTAGGAATAATTTATATAAGGATAAATCATGCTTAAAGGTAATTATATAAAACATAAAAACAAGGCATGCTTAAAATGATCAAAATTATCTAATTAAACATGCGTAATAACAAAATATAAAGGTATAAACAATAAGGTATAAAGCATGCTTAAAAATAGAAAATATAAATAAAATTCACATGCTTTAGATTCCACGAATATATATCACATATATAACAAGCAATAAAATAGCATGCTCAAAAATAAAAAAAAATCTAATGATAAATAATTAAATATACCATAATATGAAAATAAAAGAGAACATACTTGGTTTCGAGAAAAACAATCCTAACGCACGCGCATGTTGATGTAGGCGTGCGATGTTTGTATGCTTGAAAAAAAAAACTGGGCCGCTTCCTATCTCTTTTGAGCCTTGTTTTTTTTTTTTTTCTTTTTTCTTTTTCTCTCTTTTTCTGGGCCTCAAGGCCTGTTTTGTTTTTTTTTTTTTTTTCCGGTCTGGGCCGGGTCTGCTCTCTGGGCTGGCCCTTTACTTTGGGTCAAGTTTCTTTTCTTCTATTTTTGTTTTTTTTTTCTCTGGGCCTTTTGTTCTTTGGGCCTTCTTTTTTTTTTTTATTGTTCTTGGGCCTGCTCCTCTTTTTTGTTTTTTTTGTTCTGTTCTAGGCCTGTTTTTTCGTTTCTGGGCCGGGTCCATACTTCGGCCCGAGTTGCCCTTTTTTTTTTTTTTTTTCCTTCTTCTTCCTCCTCCGGCTTTCCTTCCTTCTGGTTTAGAAGGATCTGCAGGTGGGCGAGGGCGGGGCCGGGCGTAGCTGGGCTGAGGGGATGAGAGGCCGGACGCGGCTGGGCTGCAAGGAGGTAAGGCCGGGCGCTGTTGGGTTGGAGGCAGCGATCGATGGTTGCTACAACAATGGGGAGCGATGGTGGACTGGAGGTTGGGATCGATCGGGTCGGAGGCGCTGATGCAGGGCCGGGTCGGAGGCGCTGCTACAAGCGTCGGAGGCTGGGCTGTGCGCGCGGAGGCTGGATCGAAGGCTCGATCGTGCTGCTGGCGCGGGGGCACTGCAGGTGGGTGGACGTAGGGGCGTCTGGGTGCCCTTAGTAATTCGATGGAGGCCGGTGGTGGCTTGTGGTGTTCGGCCGGAGAGGCAGAGGCCGGTCTGGGGAATTTTTTTTTTTTTTTTATTGGTGGCGACAGAAAAAGAAAAAAA
Source organism: Rosa lucieae (assembly GCA_024704745.1). Taxonomy (NCBI): domain Eukaryota; kingdom Viridiplantae; phylum Streptophyta; class Magnoliopsida; order Rosales; family Rosaceae; genus Rosa; species Rosa lucieae. Next base: position 19,165,377 of record CM045493.1, on the reverse strand, counting down.
AAATCTCTAGGGTTTTGAGGGCTTATTTGCTCTGAGCGTGCTGATAACGTGTAAAAGTAAATGGAGATTGGAATGGTCTACTCATTTCATTTCATAGTCCCTTTATATAGGGAAGAAATTACAACGGAAATATTGATTATAATTATGATATTAAATACTGATTGATCTATCTTTTATGCTAATTGATTGGTAATCACTGATTCCTTGATTCCCTCTTCGTCAGTTAATTTGACGAAGACACATAATATGTTTTTCCTTTAACAAAAGAAGTATTATTGATGTTACTTTTCAATCAAAACAAAAAATCAGAGTAATTAAGCTGTGATGTAGTGAATAAATCCAGTCATATCAATTAGACCGTAAACTCTCATCTATTTGGTCTTAGGCCAAAGAGGCCAAGAGAGTAAACTCTCATCTACCTAACCTCAAATATTCATAGAGGATAAGTCAGTCGTCAAACAAATCTACCCAAGGATGACAAACCAAAACTAAGGACGTATCAGAATGAGACCTATAATTCATGTTTACTCTTCTCTTGATTAACTTACAGTTGAAAAGAGAGATCCTTTACTTAGCAAGGTGCCAAGGTTAGTATCCTCCCATGTTTCAAAACAATTTCTTAATTTAATTCCTTGAATTTGTTATATGAAAGCGTATCTTAAAAACGGCAATGCAAATCGTCCATCTCTCTAAATAGAAAAGAAAAATTGAATTTTCTCATGGTTAAAATATCTCCCTGTAATATTAATTGTATGTGCAATTAATCATGCAAAGTATGCCTCATGTTCTCACAAAACCTCCACTCTACATCCGTTCATGGTCGATGCCTGAAACTGAAAGATATTGGGTGTGAAACTAAAAGATATTTGGGTGTGAAACTGAATGATATTGGGTGGTAATTAACTCATAAGAAAATGATACACGCGCCCTATGAAATGGACTAACTAATACGTAAAAAAAAAAAAGGTTACTCCTTTCGGAAAGTGATCTTTATTCTCTACTTTTAGGTTTTTATTAGTCTTTGTTCTGCCTGTGTCTTGAGGGACAAAGGAAAATAGGAAATTGATGTAGAAAATGGAAGAAAAATAGGGATTGAGGAATTGAAAGTTAATGGAGAGAACTGAGGATTGATAGTGGCGGAACCGAGCCGAGAAGATTTTTTGTTTTCGTCGAAGACTTGAAAGTGCAGGACTGCAGGTTATTTAATTTCATTTTTAGTTTTTTACTGAATGGGCTATTCATGTACTTCATAAGTATTTTCCAAAACTTTGGGTAGGGTTGTAGCCAATGCAACCCACTACTTGAATACGCTACAGTCAATGTTCTAAAAAAGGGCTGCCTAGGCGCTGGCAGTAGCAGACCGACTCGAGTAATGGGTAATCAGAGGCATTGGGCAGTCAGGATTTAGGCGAGCTCCTAGGCGGCCTGGGCGGCCGAGGCAGTTAGGCGGTTTTAGGCATTGAAATTCATCAAATGATTTAGATATGAGATCTCAATAATTTTTGAAGCAAATGGAATTCATCTTTACATCTACTTTTGAGATCTTATGCAAACTCTGAATTCTGAAACACTTACTGATCGACCTCATATTTTAATTGATCAAAAGATCTCAATGATCAATGCTTAGGATGATGAGGAGGAGGAGGAGTTATCGATCTGGGATTCTGGAAGGTAGATAAAATGAAAGAGAAAATAGACAAATTGAACTCTGTCTTTTTAAAAAAGAAAAACAAAGATGGTTATGGGTTTTTTAGTCTTCTTAACCTAGGCCTCATCATATGGCCCTTGAGCCCTAAGCCCGCCCCGGCCCGGCCCTTCCATTAGGGCGGGCCGGCCCGACCCTTTTTTATTTAGGGTAGGGTATGGGTCACACAAATAAAGCCCGGCCCTAAAATTTATATTTTATTTTTGTTATTTTCTATTACATGTGTTATATGTATAAAACTATGGAAGTGTAGAAAATTATTTCAATTTGCCATATTAGGAAATGAGTCTTTTAAATTGAGCCATATTTTGAGAAGAAAAAAATAATTTTTTTTAAAGAATTAACCGTTAATTCGGCAAAAACGCCGCTGTTTAATAGTTACCAATAATTACTGTTAACTAATTAACTGTAATAATTACAAAGCTATTGTTTCAAATTGGACAATATATTCATGTAATACCAATTTTGAAATAAATCAAGTAATCAACATAACTAAAAATAATCAATTGGTCGAGTTGAAACCATTTTACCAATGTAATGTTAACTTCTTAATGAGCAAAATGGGGGACGAAATGGAATTTTTTAAAATGCACCGCTGGATGTTATTTGCATATGAATATATGTTAGTGGTAGAAATTTCAACAATTTCAGCCTTCGTTTGGACCTCGATCTACCCGGTCAACTCAATACCCTAAATAGAACATAGAACAAATATGCTCTTAACCGGTCCTTGGCAATTCACTTTTTTCGATCTTTCAGCTCCCACACTCTCATGGGTAGGGGGTCTACTTATGGATGTTAAAATTCCGCAACGTTTGTCCGCGCATGGTGCCGCTCCCCTTAGGGAAGTTTGCTTGTGCAAAGCATTGACCGCTCCGTTAGGTGCCTTATTCACGGCGGATTAGCCTAATTTCTTTACACAATACCTATCACTATTGTATAAACATATAAGAATTTTCTGATTGATCGATTTTCATTTCAAAATTTTTGGATCGCACATAATCCTTATATGTCTTGTAATGTAGTATAACTAGTTTATTAGGCTTGTTACCCTCCATGAGCAAAATAGGGGACGAAATGGAATTTTTTAAAATGAACCGCTGGATGTTGTTTGCATATGAATATATGTTAGTGGTAGAAATTTCAACAATTTCCGCATTCGGATGGACCTCTATCTACCCGGTCAACTCAATACCCTAAATAGAACATAGAACAAATATGCTCTTAACCGGTCCTTGGCAATTCACTTTTTTCGATCTTTCAGCTCCCACACTCTCATGGGTAGGGGGTCTACTTACGGATGTCAAAATTCCGCAACGTTTGTCCGTGCATGGTGCCACTCCCCTTAGGGAAGTTTGCTTGTGCAAAGCGTTGACCGCTACATTGGGCACCTTATTCATGGCAGATCGGCCTAATTTTTTTACACAATACCTATCAATATTGTATAAACATATGAGAATTTTCAGATTGGTCGATTTCCATTTCAGAATTTTTGGATCACATATAATCCTTATATGCCTATTAATGTAGTATAACTCGTTTATTAGGCTTGTTATCCTCCATGAGCAAAATGGGGGACGAAATTGAATTTTTTAAAATGCACCGTTGGATGTCGTCCGTATATGAATATATGGTAGTGATAAAAATTTCAGTGACTTCCACCTTCGGTTGGGTCTCTATCGACCCGGTCAACTCCATACCCTAAATAAAACCTAACACAAATATGCTCATAACCAAGAATTTGCAATTTTTTTTTTTGATCTATCAGCTCCCACACTCTCATGGGGAGGGGGTCTATCACCTGCTGTCAAAATACGGGGATGTTTGTCCTCAAAAGGTGCCGCTCCCCTTACGGCAATTTATATTTTTTCTATTTTTTAATTATGTTTCTCTTTTTTCTATAGTATGCAATTTATCTATTTCTTTGTAATTGATTTCATAAGTTTTGTTTTCTTTAATTTCTATTTTCTTTGTTACACAACAATTAATATTGAGAGATTTATATAGATAGTTAATTGAACATAACCACCTTAACTAATATTAATAAATGTTAAAAGTTACAAGTGTGTGTGTGTATTAAATATGTTCAATAAAAAACAATGAGTCTTTTATTACCAATATATACCATTAAGCCATATTTTGAGAAGAAAAAAATAATGTTTTTTTTTTTTTGTTAAACAAAATAAGGCCCTTTTTTGGCCCATTTCGGCCCTATTTGGCCCTATTTGAGGGCCGGCCCGACCCTGCCCTAACGGATCAGGCTTTTCGGGCGAGTAAGGGTTAGCATATTTAAGCCCTGGCCCGACCCTAAATTTTGTTGACTTTGACTAGGCTCGGCCCGACCCGACCCTAAGCCCTAAAATTTAGGGTAGGGCCGGCCCTAACCCGGCCCTTGATGACCCCTATCTTAACCCATGTTTTTTTTTTTTTTTCTTTCTAAGAATATTCTTAACTCACTGTTCTGCTACAGTGACTTAGCAAATTGACCCACAAATCAACAATATATGATTAAATGAAATAGAAATTCTACTAAATATAAACTCTTCTAAGTAGTTTTTTAAACTCTTTTTTAAGTCTTTATATATATATATATATATATATATATATATAATTATATGATATAAAAATAAAATAAAAATTAAGAAAATAAAAACCGCCTAAGCACTTGGGCGCTAGCCTCCTGGCCACCGCCCAACTAGCGCTTAGCGATTTTTCTAACCTTGGCTAGAGCACGCATCAAGATTGCTGTAATCTACATATGTGGCTTTCTAAAACAGTTCTTACTTTTTTTTATTTTTATTTGTGGCGCGCAATGGAAAAATGTTCAAATATGTGCTAAATGAACAGAATAGAATAATAAGTTAAATTTGGTATAGTCGTATAGAAGCATGTTAATGAGTCGAATTCTAGTTCTGCCCCTTATGATCGATGGACTTAATCCTTGTTGATACCAGCAATATTTTTCTTTTGTCGTATTGGAAGAGATCAAACTTTCATTAATTCTAATTCTTTGACATGCAACGAAAGATCCATATATTTATTGAGATTTATCAATATTTGTAATGAAATATATATGTGATGTCATAGAATACAGTTAATTCACAATGAGAACAGCATGCCAGAGGATAAACGTAGCTAGAACTCAGGCGTCGCTACAAATTCGAGAATAAATGAAAAATTAGAATCTGAAAAAGGCAAATGCATGCACACACAGCTTTATAGTAACTTGAACAACTTACACTAGAATCTTAAGGGTGTGTTTAGTATGGCTGTGCTTTTAAGAAAAGTTGGCTTCTACTTGAGCAGTCATAGAGCTTGAAACCTTCTATAGATAGTTTACTCATTGACTTAGCTACTGTAAAACCTATAAGATTAAGCAAAAAGTAATCGTACAGGTTAGACACAGCTGAAGGGGGAGGCCAATTGAACATAATAAATTTAGTTCTCTTTGGATCTCAAAAGTTAGACACAATAAATACGAAGAAGGGAAAAAAATAAAATCAGACAAGTAAATTGTAAATCTCAACAGCCTCTACAAGTCAAATGGCTTATAACAAAAGGTACAAAATAGTTGTGAAAGAACTTATCCATTACTGTTTGAAATCACTTCCTAAACAACCTTCTCAAGATAAGAAGCACGAAATCCTTCCCCTCTTGGATGCACTACTAGCCCCACCTAATGCAGCAACTCTTGCTGTGTTGATCCAACCCAAGTATGCTCAAGTACCTACAACATACCCAGAGGACCAGTAAGCTGATATGTAACATTCAATACTCACATAATTGAATGTTAAAGGACGGATAGCCCAACACTAGAAATCATACATTATAATTGAATGGACAGTTCTAATCATAGCAGTCACCATTCTTTCAATGACTTACACATATGACTTTCATAGACCACCATCATAGCCCATAAGGATGATCAGAACAATGCTAAAAGGCTGGATGGTAAGCATCAATGCAATTTAAGTTTTGGGCTAAGTGAAGCACGAGGCTGTAATCAATGCAAAACAATAAAAATGCTGACCAGTTGGAAAGAGTAATGTTAAATGAACACAGATCAGAAGAAACGATATATAAAGCAAGAGGGAGAAATCAATTGTTTTGAATGTGGTGATCTGCTATGAGAGTCAAACTTTCAGTAAAATATAACACAAGAAAAAGAAAGATGCAAATAGTGAAAAAGAACCAATGCTATGAGAGTCAAACCTACTATCAAATGTTATACACCACTGAACCAATGTTTTTGTCAAACCAGTAACCTAATTCATACCTACACTAACACATCACCAGGACATCAAAAAACATTCCAATTTATCCCAATTGTTTAATCCTTATATAGTTTCAACATTGAGATGCTTGATGGAGAAAATATATTTAAATTATGACCTCATTCATGGAAGTATTAATACCTGAAAAGCTAAATTTGTACCTTTATGCCTTCAGAATCAGCCCATGCTTTCAACACATCTGGCTCAATACTGACTCTACAAGAATGCTTTCAACCAGTACTCTTATAGAGTAACATAGATCTGAAACACACAATAGACTTAACTATCAAGGAACCTAGGCTACCAAATTAAGAAAGAAAGAGAATGTACAGAGAAAGAGCAAGGAAAAAATTCAGAAAAAAAAGATGATGCACTTGTACCAAAAGCTTCCAAAAAAGAAAAAACTCATCCTTCCCGCACTCCTATCTGCTCCTTTTTGGGCTGTCCACCCATTCATAATATCCTCCACTTCTCTCAACAGCTTCCATTGAGACCACATCTCCATTTCTCATATATCAGTCAACCCTTTCTAAGATAGCATACAAACATATCGTCGTTTCTATTTTATGTTCTTTTTCTCTTGAAGAGTATTTGTTCTAAGAACATAATAAGCACCCATACATGCTAGTACAATTCAACTAGTTAAAACCCCGCATCAACAGTAAGAGTTTAATACTAGTATAAGCAATTGAATCAACAGAATCAACCACCATAGTGGTTCAAATCCCATTCAGTTATAATCATCACGATTCCAAGAAACTAAATTTTTCTCTAAAACTATGCAAAGAACATATGATTATATAAATCAGACCCGTCTGGGAGAGTCGGGCATGTTTAAACTGAGTGAACAAAGAGAGGAAGAGGAAGAAGAAATTGAAGCTACTGGAAGAAAACTACTCGATCTGGTTCTCATTTTCCCAAATCAACCTAAACCCAAATTGATTCAGTACCCAATTACACAAATTTAAGCAAAAAAACAAAGAATTTACAATTCCATCTAAACGAACTATACAATCTTAGCTAAAAAAAAAAAAGAATATATCTAAAACTCAAAGCAATTCAAGCATAATTGTCTCATATCCGTCAGACCCAGAACAATATTATCTCAAACATTCATCAAATTCAAAGAAATTGAAACTGAAATAGATACAAGACTAAACCTGAGTCAAATTGCCAAGCAGCCATCAATCAAGGATTGAGGCTTCGATTTCGAACACTGATGAGAGGCGAGGTGAAGGCAGTGAGAGAGAGGGAGATCAAACCAAAGTCATGAAGCGGCACTGCGTGTGAGGCTTCGAACTTGAACACGGAAGAGAAGGGTTTCATGGCATTGTGAAATTGCTGAAACGAAGAGAGGATAGAAATCGGTATTTCAAAAGTTCATTAAACTACAGTAATTACTGCTACAGTGACAAAAGCCATCTCCTGCTTCTAAAAGCAGGTCACTGGCGGCTTTAGCTTTTCAATCGAAGAAACGCTGGCTTCTGGAAAAAATAGGGAAAATCCTGGTTTACCAAACGCTGAGATGTGGAGGCGCTTATAAGCAGGGGAGCAAAAAAGCCCCCCAAACGCAGCCTAAAGCCATTAATTTTTTGACATTAAACTCAGTTGTGATCTAGAAAGCTATATACTAATCTGACTTATATTAAGGGCGAGTTTGGCCCCGAGGTGATTAATTTAAAATCAACTTTAGCTGTGCTGTGAGAATAATCAACTGTGAAATTAAGTAGCTGGGTGTTTGGTAAACTGTGCTTTTAAAAGTGCTGAGTACAAAAGCAGTGTTTAAGTGTTTGGTAAACTTTAGTATAAAAGTGCTGTGAGTTTAGAAAATGACCAAAAAGGACATAATGTTAAAATGGTGTTACTTATATATATTTTTAGAAATAATAACATTTATTGTCTTTATAAGTTATACTCTACTATTTCATTTATCGTGACTTTGTGAAGTTCTAGGAAATTTTTCGGAGAATTTTTCGAATACCCGAACCATTTATCGTGATTTTCCAAAGTTTTGGAGTTTTGAAAATTTATTTAAGGAAATAGAAATCAAGTGGCGCGATCTCAGCCATCAATTTCCTCCACCATCCAATCTGGTCCGTTGATTTGGCTTAAAAAGGAAAGGAAACAGACCAGATTGGGCCACAAAGCTCGAGAGGGAGCTTGAGTTTCTGACCCGAAAGGAGGCCGCCGACGCCGAAGAGAAGCCAGACCGGAACTTTCACCTCCGCCCACCCCACGACGGCGCACGGGCACCATCCTCTTCGTCTCCTCGTAGCCATCACGCCTATGGTCTTTGATCGTCCATGCACCGGACGACGAAGAAGAATCGATGGTGAGAAGGTCCGACTGCTCCAGCGAGTGTCAGCGAATTCCGGCGACTCCAGCCACCGATTAGCTTGCATGTGGTATGAAACCTCATCTTCTCGTCATGGTCTACATGCCTGTGTGATTAGTTTCAGAATTCGATTAGGTTATGATGATTTTCGTTTTTGGGAAATCTCGGCTCCGTCGCGGTTCCTATACTCCGGCGACTTTTCCGGCTCTTCTCAGCTTAGTCCTGGCTTCGTTGCATCTGTAGAAGAAAGCTGACCATGATTGGAGTTGGAAGTCACGAACTTGCTGGGTTGTAGGCATTGAATCCTCAGTGCATCTTCAAACCAATTTCGGCAGTGTTGGGAAACTGAGTTCGGGCATAGATGAGGGCAATATAGGTAAATGATCTCAACTTCTGAAATCTCTTAATCTAAAAGCATCACTTTTACAACTTGTGGATTATAACATTGGGAAGTGGGAGATTGAATTATAATCCATAATCTCTTGTTTTACCAAACACCCCATCCAGCTTAAATTACTGAATAAGCAGCTTAAGCTGCTTAGACCTCGGGGCCAAACTGGGCCTAAGAATCAAAGCAACAAGATAGCGACTTAGCGAGTAGCAAGGCTTCCCCAATACAAGAAAGGGTTCACCGTTCACGTCGATAGATCGATAAGTGGGTTACAGAGGCTGTTGAACTCAAAGCCTTCAAGTGATATCTGACAAACTAAAGAATTGGAAAAGGAAGCCCAATCTTACGATGGACTTATGGACCAACCTTTGCTGAGTGTGTGCCCAATTAATGTCCATGTTCATGAACTAAAGTTGAAGAATTCTATTTGTAGTAGTTGTACGTGTTGTATCCATTGAAGAATCTAACAAAATGATGATGATTATCAACACAACTCGACTAATACTACATTTGAAGGGGAGGCTGGGGTTAAGATGAATCACATATGGTTCATTGGTTCTACATGATTGTCATAACTGCATGCACACGCCATCGTTCCATTGTTGTATCACTATTACAAAAATAGGATGACAGCTCTACGTGTGATTTGATGTCTTGGTCTTTAGGGCACTTCATATTTAATGAAGTCTTGAACACGAACTAAGTTATAGTTATATATACAGTAATAAATCGAAATATATGTTTTTGGTTTTATATTCTCTGCTACTTAGAAAATTTCTAAATTTGTTGTAGCCATAAATTCAATTCCGCGTTTGCCACCGAATACCACTTCTATAACTTCTAATCAAAGGCAACAAACTAGGGTAAGCACAAAGAAAGAACCCTACTTGAAGACGAAAGATGGAAATTTGCTAGAGGACGCGCGATATGATTCGATACATACTACCAGATTGAAGGATGATTTGCTTTTCCGCGAGGGTTTTTTTTTTTTCTCCCTCTCTGATCCTGAAGAGTATTTTTAATGAATAATGAGTAAGTAAGGTCTATATATACTTCGGTTGCATTTTTTGAACAAAGATGCTGCTCCAAAGGATAGATTAGAAAGTGCCAGAAACATTTGTTCAGAGAAAAAAAAAAAAAAAGGGCTAAATACAAATTACTACCCTGTGGTTTAGGTTCAAAATCAATTATGTCCATAAACTTCTAATTTCATCAAAAACACCCATGCACTTTCAATTTTGATCTAATAGGTCCAATTTGTTAGTTTTCCGACAATTGAGTTATTTAACTTGTTAATGTGGCTCATATATGACCTATGTTTTATGATGTGGTGTCGAGGTGGACTGCATAGTCAATTTAGGAGTGAGTCCTACTATTAAAAATAAATAGTTTTTTAACAAATAATTCAACTATATCTTGAACCCATAACAGAATATTAACGAATTGGACCTATTAGATCAAAATTGAAAGTGCAGGGGTGTTTTTGATGAAATTAGAAGTTCAGGGACTGAATTGATTTTAGACCTAAACCACAGGATACTAACTAGTATTTAGCCTCAAAAAAAATATACAAGAAATAAATGTCATACATTAAGAAATAACTCTGCAATGGAAGAATTTTTATTTGTCTTCAGAAAAAAGAAAAAATGACATCATATAGTTATTACATTCTGCATCTGAGTACATCGATTAAGAGACATTAATTAGTACCACCAAGAAGACGCTTAAGTTTCCTGATCTGAGATTTCTCCAGTAAAGTAGTCTTGGATATCAAATCAGTAGACAAATCGTTTTTAAACAGTGAAGTCTCCAAAACATCCAGACCTGGGTTTTCACTGCTTAAGCTAGCATACATAAGGACTGGAGTATCGCCTTGATTCACTGCGAAGTGAAATAAACCTCGAGGGAAAATCATACTATCACCCTTGCTCAGAGTTTTCAGATAAACTTTGTTATTCGAGTCAATGAACCCTGCAAGTACCGAACTTCCTTCCGCGACAATTAGCACTTCTGTAGCTCCGCGGTGAGTGTGGAATGGGATAACTCCACCAACACCCAAGTCCGTGCGAGCCACCGAAACGCCGAGGCCATTGAGACCTGGAAACTGAGCAACAACTGCAGGTACAAATCCAAACTTGTGAATATTGGAGGTATTGCCAGGAACTCTTAGGCCAGAGTAGACGAAATCATCTACCGTAACTTTTGCGGGGTCTTTGCAAGAGTACCCTGCAGGGCCTTGAAGAGCTGTGTAGTCTGCAACACAGAAGTCTTGCACGGTAGCATAGGAAGAGGAGAGAACGAGAGAAAATATGAAGAAACAGATGGGGGAGATCATCATGATATGATATGCGCGTAAAGGTGAAGCTGGTGATATGCTATTTATAACCAACTTCAGGACGGAGCTACTCAAGGGCCTGAAGTGGTCAACTGGTCATGGCACTCCCAAGTTTTTGGCTGCATGAGTATATGTTTGTGATTTAGGTGAATTGAGTTTCAAAGTGTGTGTATGCTAATGTTGGCACTCCCACGTGATAACTACACATCAACATGTATTAGTACATGAGTTGGCCCCACGTACCTTATTTAGTTAGTTGGTTAGAATGTAAAAATAATTATAAAATATTGCATAAAGCAATTAATTACAAAGACAATAACGGTTGGGCTCTCATTGAGTTATACTACAATTCTACAAAATGGCTGTTTAATTGTTGTAAGTGTTTTTTTCTGATCGAAATTAATTCAACCCGTTATTGAATTTATGACAGAGAGGGGGAAAAAAATTTCAACTGGGAGTCTGCATTCAGATATTAGAGTTTGATTTCTCCATGAGTATTCGCATCAAAATTCAATATAAGTATTATGAGTCTATACGATTTTCTTTCTGACTTTTTGATTATGTATATTAAAAAAGAAATCATATTAAAAAAAATGGTTGAAAAGTTTAGTATTATATTATAGACTATGTTTCACCATTGAGTTTATTTTTTATGTATATATTTTCTTATCCTTCTGATATTGGTTTCCCTCATTTATAATCTCTGACTCTGCCTCTGCCAACTCGTACGTATGTAATCTAAGAGGCTTCGGACGGCTTTTTATGGATTGAAGAGGGGCGGCTTCCTATCAATTAGGTTAGACTACAGACAATTTATACAAAACGTATACGAAAGAAGCTAGACGTGAGAATTGAAGATGTCAACATGACTATGTCCATATTAAGTAGAATATCAAATTCCTTACAACTTCATCGACGACTTTTATAGATAACCATAAGCAAGAAGAAGTTGACATGCACGCTTGTCGAAGGCCAGCTGCTACTGGAGTCATCTTGATAGATTCATTAATCAATTAAGTGAAGGACTCAAGGTACGTAGTATGATTAATTGCTGAATTATTGGGGTAAACATGACTGTCTTCTCAATCTCCTATTGTAATGTAACGCAACTATGTCTCCATGATGGTCTTTGCATAGCAATTGGCTCTGAGGAAATAATATCGCATAATTTAAGATCAAAGCAAAGCAGCAAGGTTTGATAAAAGCTAGGACGCTCTAGGATGCGGTATATATTAACTCAAAGAAACAAAAGCTGCAATTGCGAGGCCCTTTTCCGATGTAAGATCGGTTTATCAAATGGAAGTGGAGGCGATGAGAGTTGGACTCCTACTTATTATTCATCAAGGCATGGCCAATGTGGACATCGAAACTGACTGTGTTGCGATGATTACTGCCCTTAATGGACACACGGAGGACTTTTCTGAAGTAGGTTGCATCGTTGAGGATTGTAAAACATATATGCGTGCAATTTTCTCTTTAAGTTTATGACCTATTTGTCGTGAAGCAATTAGTGTGGCCCATAAATTGACACACATTGCTAGTGTCGATTATTTAGATGATTATTGGTTTGATGAGACTTTTGTTATTATTCAGGATACACTCTATGAGGAATCTTGTACTAGTACTCAAGCTTTAGGTAATATGTCCCCCTTGTTGTACAACCATCCTTCATTGTGGGGCTAATCCTCCCAGTAAGGCTGGGATCCGAACCCCGTTTCAAAAAGTAATCAGAGATGTGGTGAAACTCTAATCCCAGATAATTTATCTATGTTGTTTCCTGATCGAATACAAATAGTTTAACCGACCATAGCTGATTAAGCCTAATTGAATATCATTGATATACCCTAAATTCACATAATCACCTGTGATTAAAATCATGCTCTACATCAATTTAGAGAAGTGCAGAAGAATTGGGTTTTGATATCAATTATCCAATTTAGGTTCTGTCATCAATTTGTTCATTTTGTGCAAGCCTTGTGTATATATCAACTATGAATATAGTGAGTTTTTCTAGGGACTATCATAAATTTATATTTCGTTTTATAATTAGAAGGAAAATGTAATATATATATATATATATATATATATATTTGCTAGAGAAACTGCGTTACTACCTGCGGTAATTGAAACAAATTCTTTGGAAGCAACAAAGCTGATTGGTTCAGGTAATATTTGTTGGGCTTCTCTTGGTCATATTGTGGAGGAAATCAAACAGCTTATGGTATTGCGTCACAACACAAAAGTAAGTTACAAACCACGTGAAAGTGATTGTGTGACACAGTATGCGTTGCAACGTATTGAGCGTTTGTTTGCTTAGAAGTAGCCACCAATGGCTTCTAGATTGTATTGATAACGATCTACTTGTAACTGATCCTTTTGCTTAATGAAATACAACAGTCTTTTGTTACAAAAATAATATATATATATACAGATCCTATCAAGAGCGAGGCATCGCTTTGAAATTTCAGAGCGAGGTTAGGGTTTAGGGTCACTTTTCGGTCGCATATCCACATCTCAACCGTTCAGTTTCTAGGTACTAATGTATAGATCATCTCTGCAAAATTTCAGCCAAATTGATGGTCTTTAAGGTATCTAACTCGCTTAAACCAATGGACGAACTGAATCTGTCCAACCTGAACCGTACTAGCTTTAAGGCAGTTATCAATGCCTTAACGACCATCAATTTGGCTGAAATTTTGCAGAGATGATCTATACATTAGTACCTAGAAACTGAAAGGTTGAGATGTGGATATGCGACCGAAAAGTGACCCTAAACCCTAACCTCGCTCTGAAATTTCAAAGCGATGCCTCGCTCTGGATAGGATCTGTATATATATATATATATATATATATATATGTAATATATATATATATATTATATGTGTGTGTGTATATAGGGTTACAACATCTCGACCGTTCAATTTGTAGGCACTAATGTATAGATTATCTCTGCAAAATTTCAGCCAAATTGATGATCGTTAAGGCATTGATAACTGCCTTAAAACTAGTACGGTTCAGGTTTGACAGATTCAGATCGTCCATTGATTTAAGCAAGTTAGATACCTTAAAGATCATCAATTTGGCTGAAATTTTAGGCTGATGATCAACACATTAGTACCTAAAAACTGAACGGTCGAGATGTGGATATGAGACCAAAAAGTGATTCTAAACTCCGACCTCACACTTTAATTTCAGAGCGAGGCCTCGCTCTAGATATAGAATATATATATATATATATATATATATATATATATACAGATCCTATCCAGAGCAAGGCATCGCTTTGAAATTTCAGAGCGAGGTTAGGGTTTAGGGTCACTTTTCGGTCGCATATCCACATCTCAACCGTTCAGTTTCTAGGTACTAATGTATAGATCATCTCTACAAAATTTCAGCCAAATTGATGGTCGTTAAGGCATTGATAACTGCCTTAAAGCTAGTACGGTTCAGGTTGGACAGATTCAGTTCGTCCATTGGTTTAAGCGAGTTAGATACCTTAAAGACCATCAATTTCGTTGAAATTTTGCAGAGATGATCTATACATTAGTACCTAAAAACTGAACGGTTGAGATGTGGATATGCGACCGAAAAGTGACCCTAAACCCTAACCTCGCTCTGAAATTTCAAAGCGATGCCTCGCTCTGGATAGGATCTGTATATATATATATATATATATATATATATATATATTCTATCTAGAGCGAGGCCTCGCTCTGAAATTAAAGTGTGAGGTCGGAGTTTAGAATCACTTTTTGGTCTCATATCCACATCTCGACCGTTCAGTTTTTAGGTACTACCAAAAAGTATGTTAGCCCGATGTGTTTCTTTCTTGACCGTGACTAATTAGAAGATGGAGATGTTATGAACTTGACCAAACTTCAACGTCTATGCACTTCAAAGGAGCAGGATTTGTGAGGGAGGGGGAGAGGGTGTAGAAATATATTACGATTAGGAAAAAAGTACGGAGACTACCTGTTAACCAAAAATTAATCTAATAGTATAAAATCCAAAAGCAATACTAATATATTCCAAATGTCAACTAAACTGATCAAAATTGATACACAACTTATAGACAATTCTTAAAATTTAGAAATGTTGGTGTTGCTTCACATCTCAGTTGATGACACGAAACTATATATTTATATCAACATGGCTTAATTAGCTCTACAAGACTTAACCCTCTTTATATTTTAAGAGGACTTTGTAATTTTGTATTGGAGAACAAACTATCATAATCTATAAATTAGATTAATTAATCCGAAGTAGTGTTCATACCGAGATCCGGTGTAGATGGCCGCGACATGTTGCCAACTTTCCTTCTAAATTAGATTTTGGAGTCGACTTCCACAGAGACAGCTACTGCTTAACATAAACAAAGAGCTAATACAGCATGTGAGATGAGCTCTCACATTTCTAAATTGTAAAGTATGTGCTTAATTTGTCTCCTCTCCCATGGTCTTCTACTATTCACACATTGACACTGGCATATATCCAGCTTCTCATATTTTAATTTGTTTATCTTCATGATTGTCTTTGCTCCTCTCTGATTCCTGAAACCAATTGAGATATTCGCTCACTGAGTTCATTTCTTTTCTAAACAGTTGCAATTTCTTTGGTTTTACGTTATTCATATTGAAAATACAAGGACATAATGTGTTTTCTGGAAAATGGGGATTGTAATGCACAGATCAATCCTTACTGGGCAGCAAAAACTAAAATTAACAACCAGAACACCAGATTTTGGTTACACAGTGAAAACCTCAAATATGAGATTAAAAACACTACGGGGCTCTTACTCTTGAAAACCCAAAATAAGAATTAACTTATGATGAAGGTTATGTTCTTTACAAACTTGAATAACACTACCTCGGCTACAATGATTAGACAAAAACTAATCCAAAGTTTGTCTTCCGTCTCGAACTCTTTCTTCACTTGAACGATCACCAAATATCGCTCTTCTTTCTTCACAGCCTCTCTGCTGATCTCAAGAGAATTTATGCATATGAAAACATGATCAAGAACACTTATACATGGACCAAGTGTTTTGACTCTTGTGAAGACTCAAACGTACTTAGACAAACAAGCAAGACTCCCAAATATTCTTCGCGACCTCTATCCCTATGAACGTCTCTTTTCTCAATATATATCAAGGAGGCCGCACCATGCACAAAACAAAACAGATTTTTCTTACCCTAATTCCACTTCTACAAGGAAACAATCTTTTGTTTTAAAGATAACCAATTAAAGACACCCAACCCTAAAATACTTAGGAAATCAATTACACAATTTTGTAAACAAAAAAATATCTTTAAATAAGGAATATTAAACCCCAAAGATACTTTCCTAGAACAACCAATAATCTAACATGTATGCATGGATTGCTCTTGGATCAGTTTGGAAAATACTTCACCGTTTTGTATGGGAATGCCAATATACCAAGTTGGTCAAAACACAACAATCTTCTTTCTTGGAGCCTCTTTTGGTTATACTTCTTTTATCCAAAAAATAAAAAAATAAAAACACACAAAAAAGAGGAACAAAACGACATATTGCCTGATTAAGTTTACTTTGTTTCTTCATTTGCTTACTTAGTTTTTTTTTTTTACTTCAAAAAGAAAAAAAAAAAATTGTTTCCCAAAGGTCCCAAAAGCTAAAGAAACTACCTAACTTTTGCTTGAATACTCTCGGTTTCTTCAAGTTCATTTTCCTTTATTAGAGAGATTGTATTCATATATACTTTCATTTCTAAGCAAAGGAATTGAAGAGAAACTGCTTCAATCTGAGCTGATTAAAGGGATAGACGGCTACCAAGCCCCGCATGCAGTATCGATCCTCTTTCTTCGACGGGTTTAGAGACTGGTTGTAGTGCGCGAAATTAACCTTCTTGCACTAGCTCTTTCAAGACAAAACCCAGCACATCCTCTCGGCTTTCATCTTCATTTCATTCCTTTTTTTTCTACAGATAATTTGACTTCGATTTGAGAGTTTGATATATGGTTTGGGTTCAATCTCAAACTTTGCATGTTTTCGCATGATATGATTACTTGTACTGTTCCCATACCGAATTAACACATGAGCTGATTTTAGATCTACTATTTAATAATTACTTTTTTTTTTTTTTGAAAGAATGGCTGGTACGACTGCCCTTAAGGTTTGATTAATGAAACTGTTGAATACAAAGAGGAGACATAGAGCCTAAACTCCTGATTAAAAGAAGTATCAAGAGAACATCTCAAAATAATATCACGAGTCTCTACAAAATACATGAATTCTAACAATCACTAATTAGTAAAGAGTGCTCTACTGGCTACTCTATTTGCTTTGACAAAGCGGTGGCATACCGGAAAGATACCTCGACTACAACGAAGCATAATTACCAAAATCACCTCTTTCCCACTATGCTGCCGCCGAAAAATAAATCCGACGTTACTCAATTTCATCCAGCCACTACAAGAAAAAAGGCTTTTTGCAAGGAATTTTTTCCTTGTAAAAAGCTGAAAATTTGTTGCATTAACCCAAATGCAAGGAATTTTCCTTGCATTTGAGTCCTTGCAAAGAGGCCCTTGCAAAAAAGCAAATACAACAACTTGAAAATTCCTTGCATTTGAGTTTGCAAATGCAAGGAATTATTAATCTCAAATGCAATGAATTAACACCTAGGTTAACTATGGTTAGCTGATATACAAGGAGAATTCCTTGCATATCATTCCTTGCATTTAGTTAAAAAAAATTTAAAAAAAAAAATTAAAACTGAATAAAAGAAAATACCCCAATTGTCATTCCAGATTTTTTTTTATTCATTGAATTAAAAACAATTAATTAGTTTGTTTGTACATCAAAAATTGCAATTTAACAGTGTATCACTTAACCACATAACACTTCTAGTTCCAGATTCAGACAAATAACGCTTAGAGGCGTTTGAAACAGAAACTTGAGACAATTTCTCTGCATCTTTGCTTAGTGTCCGTTCTTTCAATGGCATATAGTGCCGGAGCCACTCCCCAATATATACCTGAATAATAGAAGATGGGAAAAGCTGAGAAACAGCATGGCCAGAAACATGGCAGATCACTCATAGAAGCAACTAATGATTAGGACATATAAGTTCATTTACAATAACTCGAGAAAAAAGAAAAAAAACAATGTTCAAGATGCCTGAACACATAATTGAACTAACCTGTGCAGACCTCATGATCTTAGTATCAGAATCACCCAGGGATTCTCCAGTGTGCCATGCAACCAGCCATTAGAGGGATTGCAAACAAAACTGGGAAGAACTCCGTTGGAAATCCGATTGCTCTGTTTAACAAGAAGTCAATACTTTCTTACCAATTACAAACAGGAACCTACGAGCTTTCATATCTTTATACAAGGACAAGTACCTATATCTGAACCAGAGTAGAAATCAACATTTGGATACAGCATTTTGTTAACAAAATACTCATCAAATAATGCAGCTTTCTCCAGCTACCTGCAAATCACATTAGATAACTGCGCTCAAACTTTATGGTGTTTATTCAATTTAATAGTTACCAATAGTATAACAATATTGTTGAGGCATTATAAGACAGCGGTTACATTGAGTCATTGATGCATTATATAGCATTATAGCTAAAGAGTTCTTTCATAGATTTCAAAATCTGGTATGTTGACCAGATGTGTATTTACAATTTTCCAATTAGAAGAACCTAACCAACTTTAGGTAAAAATGGTTAGATTTGGCCTTTGCATTTCCAAAATGGATTCAAAGGCATAAGACGATATGTGTTTCTGTGAAAAGTGGTTAGCCAAACTTACCATTACATATTAACTTGCATCCTTGGCGGCGGGAAACAGCTCGTTTGGCAACTCATTTGAGCAGCTGTTGGATATCAAAAATAATGATCAGTATGAAAGTCAGTTAAAAGTTCATATACATATGTAAATAGCTGAATTGAAATGTGAGGTTCACATATAAGCATGAATGTAGTTTAAGGTTATTATTGTCGTATTGACATCTTAACAGCTCTTTTGTGATTACCATCTTAATAGCTTTTTTGTGATTACCATCAAATGTTGCTGAAATCTCATGTTGGGCTTTGTGGACCATTGCAAAGCCTGGCCATGGTATGTGAAGTCGAACAGAAATAGAGTCTCCGTCTCTTATAACTGAAGCCATTCGACTTCTTGCCAGGAAAGTTGTTCAGTGGGATCCTGATACCATTCTGCATCCAATGAGCTCTAATTTTGTCGCCTGAGGAAGATGAAATAGCAAAACAAAAAGCTGGAGTAAGTTTCATTTTTTTTTTTCTCTTTTCAGCAGTCATATTGGAAAAAAAAAGTAGCATGAGTGTTCAGTCCTTCTAATACAATAAGCAGCAAAGTAATGACTATGCCATATTGCCATTATGAATTGAGACAGAGAGAAGTTATGGATCACTGTTTTCCAGAAAACCAAATATAAAAAATTATGGTAGTAAAAAATAAAACTTTCCATGAAGAATAAGACACTAAATGGACAACCTCAGTAAAAAAAAAGAAGCAAGAAATGAGTGTAGCAATGAGCCATAAGTACCTTCTCCAAGCACTTGCTGGAACTTCTATGATCACCATTCATATAATAGGCATTTGCAAGATTAGCTGTTATATGTCCTGGTTTAGGATCCTCATTCAAAGATGCTAACAAATACTCCTCTGTAACATTTGCCCTTATATGTACTTATAATGACGCAGGTTCTTCGACCAGAGTATTATGATGATAAAGCAGCACTCTACAAAAATTGACTGCCATCCAGGAGTCAGCATTGTAAAAGCTTAAATAGTAGACTGTTAGAAAGCAATGAAAGAGTTTATGAAACTTGGAACCAAACTCATCAAAACCATACCTGCAACAACTGGACCATATCGACATAAAAGAAGGGGAGGATAATTGATTAAGGCGGTGGGATGATTTTGATCTTTGAGGATCAACTGCTGGAAATAATTTTACTGAAAATAGCCTAATTCCACTGAAAATAGAACATGCAACAGTTTCAGGTTAGAGAAGTATAGGAGGTCAAAACATATAAAAGAAACCACCATGTTGTTAAAAAACTGTAATTCATCGAACATTTAGCATGAAAATAATCCTGAGATATCAGTGTAAGATAATAAGAATATAAAATTAAATACTATCACTTAGCATAATTTTGAAATGTTAGCAATGTTTGAGTTAACCATTGTTCATACTGGCAATGAGATTCACTCTTAAATTGACTGTTCTATTTTGTCTATCAGTTAATACTCCGATCACTCGAATGATATTAAAAACTTAAACTCAGATAGGACATTATACCTGTATGCACTCTTCCTCACTTAAATAATTGTCTGCTTCCTATAATTTTGAATATGCAAAATATCTTTGAGTGCAGTGGTACTCTATAAGATGTACGAATAAAGGAAAAAAATATGAACACAAAACAAAATGAAAAGAGAAAAAAGGGATCGATCTTGTGGATTAAAGAAACCAACAATATATAATCATGATGGAGCACAAAATGAAAATATGATCGAGGATAGAAAGAACTGGAAAGAAGGAAATGGGGATTTACCTCAACTAATAAATCTGTAATGGAGTCAGGGTTTGAGCCGTGTTGATCTGAGAAGCAAATGAAGAAGATTTGAACCCGGCTGGTAATTAAAGATTCAAGATTGGACCAAAGTCGATCGATCTGTAGAAAACATATATATACTGACATTAGGTAGCTAGTATATATAGTGTGCAAATGAAATATGAAACGGACTGCGTCTGCGTTGAGTTGGATTAGCAAAATTGAACTGACTGACTAAGAAGGAACAGAAAGAGAAAGTCTCTAAAAATCACATATCCATTACCGAAACATCGGAATAAAGCAACAATGGTATCACTTCATTATACCACTGAAATCCATAACCAATACAATATACAAAACAACAACAAAGACAACTGGAAATGTTTTATACATAAAGTTTATAATCATTACTACGTACGGTAGCCACTGTATGCTCTATCCATGTCAATGTTATGTTTCTTTGGATTTAGAAAGTGCGAGAAATAACTGCTCAGCAAGAGAAAAAGCATGATTCTCAAAGCTTTATCGCTAGCTATGGGATTTATTAGATGGAATGAAGCTGTAATTGATTTGAGGTAAAACTATGTCAAAGTTTTGGAAATACTTTCATTAGCAGAAATGATAGAATTTGGGAGCACCCTTCTCCAAATTTATTGAAGAACCTTGCACAGAACTTTTCTCACCAGTAAACCATATGCTAAAACGATTACACAAAAACAATGAAGTTGGTGGACGCTCCCTGCAGATCAGAAAATTTGTTGTTCCTTTGCAGAATATAGGAATTCATGCAGTTGGCGTTTTATCAATTAAACACTAACTTGGCCTTGAAATTCAATTTATAATCAGAGGTATGATAGACTCAAACAAAGAAGTATCAGGACAACTTTGTCTTTATCTAGGTTCAGCTCTCTTTTGCAGAACATATGTTGTTCCCTGCACTACCAAGTTATTTTTGATATTCCTAGCTAGAAGCAACTGAATTTTAGTTTTACGTAACTATATATCACTATATGGTCAGATAAAATAAAGCAAAAAATAGTTAGAATATGAAGTGTGTTAGATAATCAAGTCACTATTACCTTATTTCTTCTTGAGATACGACAGTTGCCAGATTGGAACAGATATGTGCTATGCAACCAACATTTTACTTCATGTCCAAGAAGTCTGAACTTTCCTCCACTCTAGCAGAAAGTCATGTCTTTGTAATTTGTTGTACCGCCTTTGCAACTGCAAATCAATTTCCATTCGTTCATCCTTTAAATTCATCAATTACAAACTCTGTTTAACACCAACACTCAAACAATATAAACCATAAACCAATGGAAGATGCACAATAAAAGCAAAGGCATAAGAACAAAACTTGAAGAGTAAGATATTATAAAGCTAGCTGAAGACATATGATCTAATCCCTTGGAGAAATCTACCTAACAATGTTTAAATATAAAGGTTTCGACTAATGAGTTTTGCAGGTCGGGATACCTGAGAGTTGTTTATAGTCTATAAATATACTCATTTATTTCAGTTGTTGAGGCAAGGAAATTGAAACATTTAATCGGAAACCAAACTTTGATGAATTACCAAGTGTTGTGAAACCAAAATCATATTTCTTTCAGTTCCTAGGCAGCTAAACAGAGCATAAAGGAGAATCAGAAATCGGTATTTACCTGAGAGTGGGAGTTTTTAGTTTGGAGAGACTGAAGCAATGAAAATGGAGAGGCCTCGGTGGCAGCTTTGGCTTTAATCTCTTATATATAAAGCGAGACTTCCATTGCCTGCAAAAACTCAGCTCTTCGATTGCCTGCAAAAATAAAAATATGAAAACCCTTTCAATAACCTATTGAAATCAATAAAATCTCAATTTCAATCAAAATCAAAATCGAAACCAAACCCCTACTTTTAGATATGTCAATAATCCTAAACCATAGAATTCAATTCTTCTATATCTAATTCAAAAAAGTACATAGGCTACCACAGGGAACAAAGTCGTATGTATAGCGTATAGCAAAAGTAACAGATGCAATTCAAACCCAGAAATCGAAGCAAGAAAGATGGCAGCAACTTACCAAGCTTGAAGTTTCCGAAATCGAGTCGAAAACTGAAATCGAAGCTGCTTCACCTAGTAGAGTTCGAGCCAAACCCAGACTTGCAAAGGCGTAGCTACACACGGGTTCCGGTGGGCTACAGCGCATCCCAAATTTTGAAAAAACATTACTTAGTAGCTTAATTTTAGTTTAAAAAATTAAATATTAAAAAGTAGCCCACCCCAAATTTTTATACTTAGCCCATATATTATTAAACTTGGTCCATATATTATCTTTTTTCTTTTTTTAGTCACATATATATTATTTCTTTTCTTGAAGTATTTGATTTGATTTGATTTGATTTTCTATTCTGCTTTAAAAGACATAGGGCTAGTTTGAGATTGTTGTGACTTTTAAAAAAAAAAACTGTTGATGCTATGTTGTGAGAATAATCAACTGTGAATTAAAACAGTTTCATGTTTGGTAAATAATATATTTAAAAGTGCTCTCAGTACATAAATAACTGCAGAGTGTGTTTTGATCCACAGCAGCTTCTAAAAGCAACCTCTAGGCTGCTTCTAAAATTTGCTGCCAGTGACCTATAACTTTCAGTTAAAGCTTCTTTTTATTTACTTACCAAACACAATAAAATCTAAAATTTTGAACAAAAGTTGATTTTTTTTTAAAAGCGAAGCAATCCCAAACGAGGCCTATATAGTCCCATAAAAAGCTCTTTTTTATTTAAGTAAATTAGGTCAATTTTTTTTTTTTTATCTTTTTTCTCTCACTGTTTCTCAAGGTTCTAAAAAACGCTAGGCGCTAGTCGGGCGGTGCCTCAAGGACTAGCGCCTAGGGGCCTAGGCGGGAGCCTAGGCGGGGACTAGGCGGTTTTTATTTTTTTAATTATTTTAATTATTTTTATGATTTTTAATTATATAAATAAAAATATCTAAAGTCTAACAATTAATTATAAATTTAAAAATAGTCACAGTATAGAATAAAATTAAGAATTTAGCAATTACACGTTTGTTATAGGACATTAATGATTGAGTTTGTCATATCAGTATACTATTCTAGTTGGTGTGTTGTATGACTACACTATTTTAGTGGGTGTTGATTGCTACACGTCTGCAAGCTGCATGTATATCCCTTTATAATATTTGCAAATGAAACCTCCTTTGCTGGGTTCCAATTTCTATCTCTCTTCTCTTCCTTCGCCTCACTACATCTCCATTCTCCAGCTTATAGTCCCACATCTGAGCAGCCTCCCTCGCACCAGAACCAAATTAACCCCCCCCCCCCCCCCCCTCTCTCTTTCTCTCCCTTCCTCCCTCTTTCTCTCCCTTCCTCCCTCTTTAATTTCTAGTCATCGCCGGAACCACTACTGTCCAGTCAAGTCGCCGGCGCTGGGTTGTCAATTTTGAATCAAGGGCTTAATCGAGGACTGGGTTTAGTTCAAAGAGTAGTTTCTAAATGGTTTTGATTTTTGAATCTTCTTCATCGTCCTTTTGATACCTGACCAAAATCAAAAGAAAAAAAAAAAAAAAATTCAACGCCCAGCGCCTAACAGATCCGCCTAGGCCGCCTACTCTCCGCCTAACCCGCCTAGGCGGCCGCCTGGAGGCCCGACGCCTAATCACTTCGCCCAGGCCAAAATCGGAACGGGATGCCGACGCCCAGCGCCTAGGCGCCGCCTAGTCGGCCGCCTAGCCCATTTTTTAGAACACTGCTGTTTCTCGATTTCTCCAAAATCAATAAGCCCCAGTCTCCCAAACATTAGACGAAAAACTTGTGGTATTCTGTCCAATCTGTCGACCACTGTTCTGCCTCTTAACCTCTTCACCCTTCAGGTACAAGCTCATCCTGTATTCCTCTTGGTTATATGATCTTTTGCACATTCTTTAGCACATCATGATGAGGTACATCATGAGTAGAAAGAGCATTTTCACCTATGAAACGTATCAAAACAATATTGCGCAACAAGATGGAGAATGACTTTTTGGCTGATAACTTAATTATCCACGTTGAAAGAGAGTTGGCCGAGAATTATGATACATATTCAATAATTAAAGATTTTGCTTCTATTCAAGAGCGTAGGGTGCAATTTGAGTAGGCATGTTATTTTGTCTTAGACTTCTGTTATCAAACTTCTATCAAATGTTATAATGTTGATTTGTTTTAATCAATTAACTATTTGATTGTTTGATATGTGTTTAAGATGTGGTTTGTAAAACTTAAAAAAAAAAAATGAAAACAATTAGTAAACTTTTATTAAATTTTTTTTAGCCTACCCCATTCTGAAATCCTAGTTCCGCCATTGCAGACTTGAAGACTGAAAATTGAATACTCAGAAGAAGAAATTAAGAGGAAGCCATAAATCGATTGAAGAGTGAAGACCCAGATGCAGAAATTAAGAGAATTACAGAAACCCAGACTCACCGCGCACCGTCAGTCCATCACGGCGTCACCGTCGAAGAAAGAAAAGGCGTCGTGCTGTCGTGCCGGAGAGAGACACACAGAGAGAGAGAGAGAGAGAGAGGCGAGCTTTAGTCGAAAACTTTTAGGTCAAATCGCGTTTTAGGCGTTTTAGCCTCCTAGGACGAGTTTCTTAAAAAAAAAAAAAAGGGACGGAATGCCTAGTCGCCGACTGCCCAGCGCCCAGCCATGGCCGCCCAACCCGCCCAGTCGGCCGATTTTCACCCTCACGCCTAGCCGATTTTCGCCACTGACAGTTGGATTTGGGGTTTTCGTGTTTTGGATGTATTCTTCATCGATCTAGAAGGACCAGAGAGAACTTTTGTTTCTTCTTTTTCTAACTAGAGTCAGTCGAGTGATAAAGGCTCTGAGTGTCCACAAATAAAAAGAAGGAAGCGAGTTAGATCATTGCAATTGTGGTTTGGAGAGCGCTAAAAAATCCCGCCCAACAATAATTGCAAGGATTCTAAATCTATATACAAGGAATTTACCATTTTTTAGATTTGAGAAGACCAACTAAAAGGAATTGTTGCATTCCTTGCAAACTCAAAGAACCAGATGCAAGGATTCACAAAATTCTTTGTATAAGTCAACCAATTGCAAGGAATTTTGACTCCTTGCATATAAACCCGTTGCATATACCCAAATTTCTTGTAGTGAGCGATCATTTAGCAATGCACAGCTGCCTCGCTAGGCTAGACAAGGCACTTAGAGTGCATACACAGTCATTGAGCTCGACTAGCCCTACAACATACATGTAGGGACTTATTACACCCCAAAAGCGAGACAACACTAACCAACTAAAGCAAGCAAAACTAAAAGCAGAAATTAAAAAACCAGCCCAATGTGACAAACTTGGACACAAAGTAAAACCACAGGCCCACCACCGGACTAAGCCCAATATGGCCCAAACCTTAATCTTGGCCCAAAACGACATTGGTACAGTGAGCTCTCTATTGCGCTGCCGCCCTACTTATCATCTCTAAGTATAACTCACAATCTCCTTCCAAAGAGAAGATTTATATCACTCAACCAAATAATTATAGGTTAATAACAGTAAAGTTTTGAAATCGAGTTGATAAAACAATATTTGCTTATTTATATTAGATAATTAAAAATAGAGGTGTAAATTGAACCCATTGATTGACATTGAAGATCAATCCGATATGAGTTGAGCATGACTAAAGAAAGAGTTAGGTAAGTCTAGTCCATTTAATAAGGGTTGCATTGGGCTTCGATATACTCTCCCATCAAGCCAGGGCAATCCGAATCTACAAAGGCCTAAAGTTGGCCTTTGGCACATTTTGTCAGAATCATAATTATGTTCTAGACACTTATTAAATTAGCAAACTGTATCCTAGCCTGTTGATTATCTTGCTTAACTAACACCGTGGATGTCATGAATTCAAATCTTGCAGATATCATAAATGTGTGAGGTGTATATTAAAAATAAAATAAAATTCAACAAGTTAAAGATATGTCTTATTTCTTAAGGCCTAGTTTGAGATAGTTTAACTTAATCTATAAATAGTTGTAGCTTTTAACTTATGAAAATTGTCTTTCACCAATTGTCATAAACAACAACTTAATGATGTAACACCGTATTCAAGGCTGGCTCTGTGAATTTGGTGGCCCAAGATGAACTTAATTCATAGGGCTTGAGAATTAGGACACTTTAATATGTTTAACTATTTATTTTTAACTATGTGATATAAAAAACTATTATTTAAATAAACTTACTTATAAATTTCACAGCAGAAGACCAAATAAGTTCAATCAATATTTTACAAAAGAAGAAAAAAAAAACACCAAAATCATGAACAAACATGTAATCTATGAGCAAATATATTCCAAAGTAACACTAAAATACGACGTGTTACTCTTTTTTATGCGAAGGTGTTCATTAAACTTAAATAATCAATAAATAAATTAAACCAAATCAAAATATTTCTTATTCTAACAGCTTGATAAGAAAATAAATTCATTAAGATGAAAAACTAAACAACCTCAAAAATACATACTACAATACATAAAAAATAAACTAAGTGAGATTAATTTGAAGAGACCCAAAAGGTCTATCAAAGGAACAAGCCCATACAAGATCAATTAATAGAAACAAATATTAAAAAAGACTCATCTATCTATTCTTTTTTATTTTCCTTACATTAATTTTGTGGGCTACATACAACATAGTTTTTTTTTTCCCAGGCCCATAGAGCCCCACCTTAGACCTGGGCCTAATTCGCCTAGTCCCAGGGCTGGGCCTGCACTGTATCAAAAAAAAATGTAATGCTGTAACTTTTAAAATAAGTTGCTCTATTAAATTAGACTAAATACCTTACTATTAATTAGGTCAAAGTGGGCCTAAGTCTCCAATTTTTGTACTAGAGACTGTGAATTCGACTCTTAACTTTCCGTCTTTCCCCTTGCATAATGTGGAATTAGCTGAGCTCCAACCTCTTACTCAGTCCAATTATTAAACGGGCCGTACTAAACGTCCAAACGGAAATAATGTATGAGCTCGCAAAGAGGGACCCGGACCAGGCCCTTTTACACCTCTAGCTGAAAGGTTAAAAATGACCTCTCACAGGTAGCGAAAGACGCCAGTAATTTTTTTTTTTTTTTGCTTTTTTTTGTGGTCAATGAAAGCCGCCATTACTAGACTACCGGATCTAGTACAGTAGTACTGTACCTTTCTGGAACTTTGCTAAAAAAAGAGACGCACTGACTTCTTTCTTCTTTGATGACAACCCTCGAGAGTCCTTGGGTTTACTCACTCGTGGTGGCGATTCTCTCACCCACTGTGATGATTCTCGCACAACACTTGCTACCAGATTTTGCATGCAGCTCTTCTTTCCTGAATTCATATCCACCTTTCCCCCCTTTTGTTTTTCTCAGTCTCGTTTGTCCCAGTTTCCACATCTTCGATTTAAGATTCTATTGGGACATCGACATCTTACCATTTGAAAGTGATGTATCCAACTGATTATGTGCGGCCTTTAAGCTCGGGTGGAAACACTAGGTTTTTCTCTTTGCAATGCTTTGGTTCACTTGATGTTGGAGAAGAATGGTTATTTTGGTCTTGGTGGCTGGGACTTTCAACTTTTGAATGCTTGGTTCGCCAGGTTTGGCTTGGGCCTGTTCTGCTCTTTGTTGTTGGTGCTTTTCTAGTTTTAATTTTGTTTAGTTTGTGAATCAGCTTGTTGTAAGTGTAACTCTTGCGTTTTTTTGATGAAATTTTGCCCTCACAAAAAAAGTATGTGTCTTTGATATAGATTAGCTCCAGTAATAGGTAAGTAATTTCCTAATACCAAGGTGGGTTGGATTCATTTCGTTGTCCTCGATGTGTGCTTCCGTAACTCCATCGCTCTTGTATGTCTATGTGATAGGTGGATCTCAAAACTATTTTTCAGTGGCCGTGTTTAATATGGTTCAAGTGCAATAGTTGTGTTTTGCTTACTTATGTTGTGTGATTTATGCGTGATTTAGTTCAGGGCAGAGACTTGCAGTTTGTTCTTGTTCATCAACTCTTCTTGTGGCTTACATTGATTGCATCATAAGCCAACTAAAAAACAGGTATTGCCTCCAGATGTCTTGGTTCATGTGTCTCTATTTCATTGTTTTACTTTAACAATCCTTTTTCCATACTGAATTGAAACTCTTTTTCTTTAAGATTATTGCCGTTCCTCCAGGGATTATTTTCTAATTCACAAGTAACCGACTTCACTATAAACCAAAAGAAACAATGCAACTTCTTTATAGATTTCTTGCTTTGATATTTATAGGCTTCCCTACCTAGATCTCACACCAAACCAGAAAAATTCCAAATTTCCCCAACACTGGTGAGTTACACAGCGGAACTTAATGATTTTCTCAACATGACTCCAAGCGGAAATTCAGTAGTACAGGTACATACTTTTGGTCAAAAAGAGCAATCCTGTTAGTAGTGATGTAATTTTAAAAGGCCGTAAGAAAACTCTGCTCCACTCTACGACCTTTATGCCATATGTCTACCAATATGACCAGACTTCTGGTTGGCTTATAACTTGCTGCGTCAACCTGATAAACTGTCTCTAATATTAGTGCCTAATATTACCAAAAAGAAGCCATAACATAAGGGCTTAAGTAGGGTCAAAATGCATGCTTGTTCTGTTTGTTTGTTTTTTTTTTTTTTTTTGGAAGCTTAGGTAAACACGAGACTAAATTGATCAATTGATCATAATATGGAAATGCTCTACTACAAGCCCTGATCAATTTGTACAAATTTGATTAACATGTGTGCAAATAATCATATTTAATTATTAGACGAGATATCTCCATAAATTGCACCAAAATCTTTGTATTGATTGTATATCCATTCCAAAGGTTGCTTGCTTACACTGAGACTCATCCTTGACGTAATTCCACTAGACATGAATTATAGTCCAACCCTTTGGTCTTGGTTTCATATGGAAAAAAGAGGACATGACATTTAAGTGTTATAATTTTTTTTTTTTAACGGAATGATTGCTAGGTGATTTTTAAACAGCAATATATATATACACACACGCACGCGTATTCTTGCCCCAAATTTCTTCAAAGTATATATTCGTTTCCGATATTTTATTACATGGAACTCAAAGCTTATTCCAAATCATGTGGCACAACTGACCTATCTGCCTGAGTTCCACCAAGGCCTCATCATTTAGCCCTTCGGCCTTAAGCCCGCTCTAAACCCGCCTGGCCCATAGGGCCGAAGCCATACCCCACCCCTTACATTAAGGCAGGCCGACCCTACCCTTTCCCAAATAGGGTAGGGTAAGGGTCATGCAAATGAAGCCCGGTCCTTTAAGCCCGCCCAATTAAGCCCTAATAATTTTCTATTTTTTAAATATGTTTCTCTTTAGTCTAAAACATACAACTTATCTCTTTTTTATAATTGATTTCCTAAGCTTTATTTTCTTTAATTTTTGTTTCCTTTATTAAACAACAATTAATTTTGAGAGATTTAGAGAGATAGTTAATTGAATATAACCATCTTAACTAATATTTATAAATCTTATAACTTATAAGTTAATTCCAATAATTTTTTCTGTTAAAGAAAAGTTTGTTAAAAAAAAGAACGCGCCTCACGCGCCTGGTGTCTTTGAGAGAGAGAGTGATGCTCCGTCCGACGGCGCGTCTTCGGGGCGTCGTCGTCGGACGGGTCTGTGATGGTTTTGGGCAATCCGGCGGGGGCTTCTGTCTTAGGCGCGGCCCGGGTAAGGTGGATGAGAGGTGGAGGGTGGCTTGGGCAGATCTGTTCGGGTCTGACTTTCTTCAGTCATGGGCGATCACAGGGGTTGAGCGGCATGGGGGTGTTGTTGGTCGATGGCAAGATCAGGGGTCACTGTCTCCTGCGGTGATCGGGTTGATGCCTGAGGTTGTTGGGTTGGGCAGATCGGGGCTTCGATCTCCGGGCAGAGGCGATCCCGAAAGGGATCTGTCACGCCTTGAGGTTCGGCCTCAGATGTTGGCAGAGATCAATGGGCGGCTGCGTGATTATGCAGGGTTGATGGTGCCAGTTCGTTAGAGGAGGACTTGGTGGCTGGGTTGGACGCCTGGAACTCATTGGAGGCGGAGTTGGTGGCCGGATTGGGTGACTGCTGCCCTGGCATCCTTTGGGGAGATTGGAGGTTGGGCCAAGCCTAGGGATTTGGGCCCGTGCTGGTGGGCTGCTGTTGTTGGTTATTTAATTAATAGTTGTATTTTGATAGTATGTTTGTTGTTTCTAATAAGTTTTTGCTGTAGTTCGGTAGGAAGGAATGGGCTTCGTGCTGGTTTATGCACTCTATGTGCCTTGTCTGCTCTAGGTAGGCTGCGAGTTCCTTGCATTTGCAAATGGTCGCAACTTTTTAGTGGCAGTAACGTGTCTGCTCTAGGTAGGTGGCGAGTTCCTTGCTTGGTCAAATGGTCGTTGCCTCCTAGTGGTAGGGTGAAACTTAATGTCACTGGATGTATTTTCCAGTGGCAACATGATGGGAAAGCTGTGCGTATGGAAATTATGCTATGCTGTAATCGAGTTGCAGATCGAGTTATCTTTCCGTTGTGTCACCGCTGTGTGACCTGTGTCAAAGCAAATAGAGTCGCCAGTAGAGCGCTCTTTGCTAGTTGGTGTTTAGTTGAATACAGTTGTTTAGTAGAGACTCATGATAGTATTTCAGGATGTTCTCCAAGTGCGTATTGTAATCAGTGGTTTAGGCTCAATGTCCCCCCCTTGTATTCGACAGTTTCATTAATCAAGGCTTGAGGGCAGCCGCACCACCCTTTATTCAAAAAAAAAAAAAAAAGTTAATTCTAATATATATATATATATATATATTAAATATGATCAACAAAAAATAATAAGTCTTGTATTACTTATATAACCATTGAGCTACATTTTGAGATAAAAAATAATAATAATATATTTCTTTTTGTTAAACAAATTAAGGCCCATTTCGGCCCTATTTGGCTCTATTCGGAAGGCTGACCCGACCCGGCCCTAATGGCTCGGCCCTTTCGAGCGGGTAAGGGTTAGCATATTTAAGCCCCGGCCCGACCATACCCGGCCCTAAATTTTTTTGACTTTAACTAGCACCGACCCGACCCGACCAGACCCGACCCTAAAGCCTAAAATTTAGGATACAGCCGGCCCTAGCTCGGCCCATGATGACCCCTAGTTCCACCCTTCAAGCATTATATATGATCATTATTTCTTGGTATATATCCCTTTCAGGCTTTAATAATGAAGGTCAATTATTCATCAGTGATATGATACAGCCTCTTTTGTCATTACCTTTCACCATAATTGCCTCTGCCCAAACACACTTTTTTTTTTGTTGCAAAAGCACTTTTCTTTTTCTTGTCTCTTTTCACAGTAAAAACCCCAAACTCATTTCCCCACTACTTTTTCGCAGCAAGTTCTTTGCTATACCAAAAATTCTACCATGGACCAAGATTCAGGTAGACCATAGGCAAAATGAGGGGTAAAATAGGGCATTTGGGTGTAAAAACTGTTGATTTTTTACCTTGGTGCAGGTGGACCAAGGTCGGCAACTTGTCCTGGTCAAACATTGTTTTTTCCCAAATGTATCAAATCTGAAATCAGAGACTGCCTTATTCAGATGGATGATCTCAAAGCTACTTTCCCACTCACAAGTTTGGATCTACAATAGGAATTATCGGTTAAGTTGGGGAAATTGTGGATCCAAGAGGAAAAGTATTGGCATCAAAGATCTAGAATAAATTGGCTCAGGGCCGGTGATTCTAATTCTAGATTCTTCCACCTGTCCACTTTACACAAAAGGCAGAGGAATCGTATCTTGAGAATTCAAAATGATAGCAACACTTGGCTGGTTGGTGAAGCTCACATTAGAAGGGAATTTAAGTCTCAATTCAAGAGAATTTTCACCCACTCTGGTACAAGACTTTGGGGAGAAGCTTTTAAAGGGGTCAACCGTTCAGTCACTATGGAAATGAACTTCTCTCTCTTATCCCCTTTCTCTGTTGAGGAGGTAAAGAAAGCCACTCACCAATTAGGGGCACTAAAAGCTCCTGGGCCCGATGGTTTTCCTGGCCTTTTCTACCAAAAGTACTGGAAGATCGTTAATGATGTGGTCCTAGAGTCTGCAAAGGAGTTTAGTGCAGGCCGGGTAAAAATGAAGGATCTCAATCAGACCCATATCGTCCTAATCCCCAAGATACCGAACCCAGAGAGGACTAGCCACTTCAGGCCCATTAGTTTGTGTAACAATTCTTACAAAATCCTAGCCAAATTATTGGCAAATAGGATGAAGCCATTGCTGTCTCATATTATCTCTCCGAATCAAAATGCTTTTGTTCCGGATCGCCTAATACAAGATAATATTATGATTGCCCACGAGTCGTATCATTATCTCAGATTGAAGAAGGAAGGGGATAATCATGAATTTGGCTTGAAATTAGATATGAACAAGGCTTATGATAGGGTGGAGTGGGATTTCCTTGAAGCTGCCCTATTGCGTTTTGGGTTTGCTCCATCTTGGGTAGCTCTTGTGATGAGTTGTGTGACCACGGTTTCCTTCTCCATTGTCCTAAATGGGAATCCAGGGAATTTTTTCCTACATAGCCGGGGTCTCAGACAAGGGGATCCTCTCTCCCCATATCTTTTTCTCATAGTTATTGAAGTGCTTTCCCTTAGGCTGACTCATGCTGTTAATGAGGGTACTATCATGGGTTTGAAACTCAATAGAGGATGCCCCACTATCTCACATCTCTTCTTTGCAGACGATGTGTTATTTTTCTTAAAAGCTACACTTCTTAATTGCTGGTAGTTGGTTCTGATTTTTAAGGAGTATTGCTGTGCATCTGGGCAACTAATCAACAGTGATAAATCTAGCATATTTTTCTCCCCGAATACTCCCAAGCAAATGCAGGGTCTGATGTGTGAGCTCTTAAACATGGCTGTGGTAGACAATCCAGGGAAATACTTAGGGCTCCCAACTGTTTGGGGCCGATCAAAGAGAGAGGCTCTTGTCTACATAAAGGAGAGAGTAACAAGGAAGATATATGGCTGGAAGCAGAAATCTTTGACTATGGCAGGGAGGGAGACTTTGATAAAATCTGTCGCATTGGCTATTTCCTCGTACCCAATGTCATGCTTTAAGTTTCCTAAAGGCATTTGTGAGGATATTAATTCTGCTTTGGGAAATTTCTGGTGGGGAGCATCATCTACAGGCCAGAAACTTCACTGGAAAAATTGGAACTTCATGGGATTGCCCAAATCTGGTGGGGGAATGGGTTTTCGTGATCTTCAACATTTTAATATGGCTCTCCTAGTCAAACAATGCTGGAGACTCTTACAGGAACCCAATTCTCTTTGGGCCCGGTTTATGAAAGCTAGATATTTCCTAATTACTGATTTTTTGGGTGCGGTCAAAGGCCACAGAGCCTCATGGGGCTGGTTGAGCCTTTTAGCTGCGAGGGATCAGTTTAAGGAGTGCTTCTACTGGCAAGTCATCAATGGCTACTCAATCAATATTTGGAAGGATAGATGGTTACCCCCCCCCCCCCCCAAACAGTGACACTTTGATCACAGGTTGTAATGTCCCGAACAATGCCCCCCCCCCCCCCCCCCCCCAACTGGTTAACTCTCTCATTGATTGGGATACTCGCTCTTGGGCCCTTGACCAGGTCAGTCATATTATTCCTCCCCAAGTTTTACCAAACATTTTGGCTATTCCTATCGGGGATGGGGAGGGCCAAGATCGGCTAGTCTGGCCGTGGACAAAGACTGGGGCTTATTCTGTCAATTCGGGCTATCACTGGTTGCATCATAGACAGCAATCTTCTATTTCTAGAAATTGTGGTTCCTCACACTTGGTCAATACAAACTATTGGAAGGTAATTTGGGGCATCCACACATTACCAAAAATTAAGTGTTTCTTGTGGAAGGAGCTATGTGGGGCTACCCCATCCATGTTAAATCTATTCAGAAGGAAGCTCTCCCAGAATCCTATTTTTCCTATATGTGAAACCTATGAGGAGTCTTTTGAACACTTGTTATTCCTATGCCCTTGGGTCGAGGCCGTATGGTTTAGTTTTTCGGCGGCTCTGCGGAAACTGAAGCAGTGCTTTCTGGGGTCAATCTCGCCATTTCAATGAATCTGAAACTGGTGAAATTTGAGTCTGATGCATTGGAGATCATCTGCAATTACAAAATAACTTATCTATCTCAAACATGGTTCCTCATTCATTTTCTGGAATCATTACATATTAAGTCGTTTTCTGGAATCATTACATATCAGCAACTTTTGACTTTTTGAGTATCCAATCTTCCAACAAGACTATCAACTTTTGACCATTCACAATTGAAACCATTACATTTATGTATTGACTATCAACAGGACTCTACCATATAATCTGGAAATGATGCAAAATGTCTTCCAAAACCTGCAGAATCAAACAGACCACAAAATCATCTTGCAGACTGATCAGTGCATCAAAAACCTACAGAATCAAACAGACCACAAACCTACTGCAGACTGATCAGTGCATCTAAAACCTACATAATCAAACAGACTCAATAAACTCAAAACCAATCACAGTAGCTATTTCTCAACAAACTCAAAACCACCACAGTAGCTAATCAATATATAAAGCTAATACCGAACCTAAAATCATCTTGCAAATCCAAAACCTGAGAAATCAAACATAGCACAAAATCCATAACCCTCAAAAGGACCAAATCAGATGCAAAATCTGGAAAATACCAAATACAGAAAACTCAAAGTTGACCTTAGAAAGCATGTTTTCTGGTAGTTAATTGATCTATTTGAGACATTATTCTGCAAAATGAGATTATTCTGTTTGAGACATTGAAACTGAAAAGCACACATAAGATCAACAAAAGAAAGCACTCCATTTCATTCCATCCGACATTCGTCTAACTATGATAAACAGTTGAGGGAACCTTCCTTTCCTTTTAGCCCACAGAAAAAATGAGTTCCCAGTAAACTTGAGGCATATGCCAGCAATGCTGCAACATTAAGAGTAAACCAGAGTCACTAGTAGAAATGGGAAAAAGAAAAAAGAAAAAAGAAAAAAAGTAAAAATCCCAATTATGGTATCTGGTATACAAAGAACAATAAAAACAATAAAACAACTAACCAATTAAACAAAGAAGTGTATTCTAGCAAGCCTTGAAGAAACCCAGAAACAGAAAGAAGAAAAGTCCCAAATAGGGAAAAAATAACCCTAAATTTTGTAATTGGAAATCAAACAAATGAGAAAAGAGAGAGAACCCATACTCTAGATGTGCTTCTTTGCTTCCAAGTCTCCAACTTTTGACGCAAAAACTTCAAGGGAGGATGGGACCATAAGAGAACTACAATTTTCATGAGAGGAAGAAAAAAAGAAAGCTTGGGTTGCAACAATCGTGCAACCTGAGACGAGTTTCTAGTATCAATAATGAGAAGACCTGGATTTTGGGTGGAGAACCAGACTTTGGTTGCATTGCTGGGAGTCGGGTTGGAGAACTGGATTTTGGTCGGAGCAGTCGAGACGAGAACTCTGGTTTTGTCATTGACTCAGAGGAGTCGGGTTGAAGCACAGAGCTATATATTTGACCCGCGATTGTTTTTGGAAAATCTCAATCTGAGCCGTTCAATTTCATTTAAAGCAATGGACGGCTGAGAATGGCACATCCGCAGATCAAGTATATCACGGACGTCCTCTTTGGAATATATATATATATATATATATATAATCTTGCTCAGGTGCGGATATCCGCACCTAAGCAAAAACGTACGGATTTTGTGTTTTTCCCCACTTTTCGATCACACATTCACATCTTAACCGTTCAGTTTTTAGGTCCTAATGTATAGATCACCTCTGCAAAATTTCAGCCAATTTGGTGATCGTTAAGGCATCCAAAACTGCAATTTACACGAACGAACCAAATCTGTCGAACCGGAACCGTTCGTATATATTGTTGTAATTTGCAGTTTTGAATGCCTTAATGATCACCAAATTGGCTGAAATTTTGTAGAGGTGATCTATACATTAGGACCTAAAAACTGAACGGTTAAGATGTGAATGTGTGATCAAAAAGTGGGGAAAAACACAAAATCCGTACGGATCGAAAAACTGCGGACGTCCGCAGTGGAGAACCCCTGTATATATATATATATATATATATATACACGCGTATTCTTGCCCTAGTGAAAATTCTTCAAAGTATATATTCTTTTCTGATATTTTATTACACGGAGCTCAAAGGTTATCCCAAATCATGTGGCACAAGACACCGATCGTTAGTCGATCAACATGAGTTATACTGTTCTAGCTTTATGTATGATCATTGTTTCTTGATATATATCGAAAAATTTTCCATGCTCCAAGCATGGAATGCTCGGCCACATAAGCAGCCAATCCAACGGTTAGTGTTTGTAGTGTAATCGTGACCGTATATTTCGGTAAACTGGTAACCGGCTAAGAATTTTAAAACTTTTAATCTCACTTAAAACCTGCTTGTTTCCTTTCTCTCACTCTGCAACTCGTCTCCATCAATTTCTGAAGCATCTTCCTTGCTCATCTCTTCACCATCAACAGAGAAGTATGATTTTATAACTCAAAAATCAAATTCAAAGTTGTTCGGTCATTAACTAATCCCTCATCTCTTCACCACTAAAACATAAACATGCTTTCCATTAAATAAGATCAACAGATTGAATTAATTTTATAATTTTCAGTTGTCTTGAATTTCTGCTGCAACTCTTATAGAAGAGCTCAAATTGATATAACAACTTGATTTTTGTTGGATATTCTCTTCATGAAGATGGGTACACAGACCCGGTCTACAAATTGGATTTGATTGAGCCAAAAAGAGCAGAACAAATTACAAGGAAATAATTTTTGGCTTTGATTTTGAGGGAGAAAGTTTGATTGAGAAGAGTTTTTTTGGGTTTGAGAATGAGACGAGTTGCAGAGAGGTGTAACTGATGGGCCTTTTCAACTTGTTTCAATTTAATTTGGTTGCTATATATGCGAACAATAAAGAAACACAAGAAAGCGTGGCCGTTACTAGAGCACAGCAGCACCGCCAACGGTGATCGAGTCGCCGGAAAATTGAATCGAAGAACCACCAGAGCTGCCGCAGATTTTGGCCTTCGATTCTCTCTTCAAACTCGACCAATGCACAAACCAAGATCACGGGGACGCCGGCAATGGAGAGGCAAGACGGATGGGACCATACCTCGTTGCGGCATGGCCTAGCGGTCGAGATACAGTCGACTCACTGTCGTAGCTTCGCAGGTCTGGAAAACGGATCGAGAGGCCCGATGCTCTGGCCCCTTTGATCTGAATTGGGTATTTAAAAGCCTAGAATTAAATTTTGATAAAGGGTAGAGATCAAGCGGTGGGTTTATCGACGGCTGACATTGCACAACATTAATTAATAATTTTTAATTATTTTGAAAACTTTGAAAAATCATAATAAATAACTCAGGTGTCTAAAAAACTTATCGAAAATTCTCACAGACTCGTCTCATCCTGTACTTTATTATCATTTCCATATCAAATAAAGCGATCAACCTTATATGCACATATACTTCTCTAAAAGGAGCTAAACCACTAGGAGATAAACTTTTCAAAATTTTTACATTATTTGATATACCTCATACCCATGAGAGTATGAGAGCTGACAAATCAAAAAAATAAGTTGCGAATGATCGGTTATGAGCATCTTAGTTTTATGTAGTATTTAGGGTTTAGGGTTGATCTAATAGATCGAGACCTAAACGACGAGGAAAATAGCTGAAATTTTGACCATAACTATTTATTCTAATCATGACAACATCCAACGGTCAATTTTGATAAAGTTTATTTTCTTCACGTTGTTGCTCATAGAAGGTATATTTTTCAATACAACTAATAAACAAGTTAAACCGCATTAGTGGGCATATAAAGATTTTGTGCAATCTAAACAATCGAAATTGAAAATCGATAAATTTGACATTATCCATCTATTTATAGCGTATTAATAAGTATTGTGTAAAAAAATTAACCCGATCCGTCATCATTTAGATGTCAAATAAAGCGGTCAACCACTTATACACTTGTAACTTCGTAAGGGGAGCGTAACCATGAGTAGAAAAACTTTCAGAATTTTTACATTAATTGATATAGGTCATAGTCACGAGAGTGTAAGAGCTGACAGATCGAACAAAGAAGTTGCGAGTGATCGGTTATGAGCATATTAGTTTTATGTGGTATTTAGGGTTTAGGGTTGACCTAGTAGATCGAGACCCAAACAACTTCGAAAATAGCTGAAATTTTGACCATAAGTATATCTTCTTATCATAATGACATCCAACCGTCGATTTTGATAAAGTCTATTTCCTTCATATTGTTCCTCATGGAAGGTATGTTTTTTAATACAACTAATAAACAAGTTAAACCGCATTAGTAGGCATATAAGGATTTTGTGCAATCTAAACAGTCAAAACTAGAAATCAATAAATTTGACATTACCCATCTATTTATAACGTACTAATAGGTATTGTGTAAAAAAATTAACCCGATCCGCCATCATTTCGACATTAAAGAAACCGGTCAACCCTTTAAACTCTTCTACTTCCCTAAGGGGAGCTGAACCATGAGGAGATAAACTTTCTAAAATTTTTATATTAGTTGATATAGCACATGCCCACAAGAGTGTGAGAGTTGACAGCTCGAAAATAGAAGTTGTGAATGAGTAGTTATGTGCATATTAATTTTAGGGATTATGGTTGACCACGTAGATCGAGACTCAAATGACGACGAAAATAGTTGAAATTTTGACCATAATCATTTCTTGTTATCATGATGACATCCAACGGTCAAATTTGATAAAGTCTATTTCCTCCACATTGTTGCTCATGGAAGGTATACCTTTCGATACAACGAATAAACTAGTTATACTATATTAGTAAACATATAAGGATTTTGTGCAGTCCAAATAATCGAAATTGGAAATCGATAAATTTGACATTACCCATCTATTTATAGCTTATTAATAGGTATTGTGTAAAAAAATTAACCCAATCCGCCGTCATTTCGATATCAAATAAAGCGGTCAACCTTACACACTTATACTTCCCTAAGGGGAGCTAACCCATGAGGAGATAAACTTTTCAAAATTTTTACATTATTTGATATACCTCATACCCATGAGAGTATGAGAGCTGACAAATCGAAAAAATAAGTTGCGAATGAGCGGTTATGAATATATTAGTTTTATGGGGTTGACCTAGTAGATCGAGACCAAAACGACGATGAAAATAGATGAAATTTTGACTATAATCATTTCTTCTTGTTATGATAACATCCTACAGTCGATATTGATAAAGTCTATTTCCTACACATTGTTGCTCATTGAATGTGTACTTTTCAATACAACTAATAAGCTAGTTATACCACATTAGTGGACATATAAGAATTTTGTGCAATCCAAAAAATTGAAATTGAAAATCGATAAATTTGATTTTACCCATCTATTTATAGTGTATTAGTAGGCATTGTGTAAAAAAATTAACTAAATCCGCCGTCATTTTGACATGAAATAAACCGGTCAACTCTTTAAAAGTTTCTACTTCCTTAAGGGGAGTCAACCCTTGATGAGATAAAATGTGACGTCCCGAACCCGAATTCACCGGTTTACTAGTCATTTGGACGGTAAACAACTTTTACTTTCACTTTTACTGTCGTTTCAATGCTTTTAGGGGGCCCTAAAAGTTGACTTTTTGTTTGGGTCAAAATTTGAGAAAATTTCCTTCATGAAAGTTGTAGAGGACGTTAAACCGAGCGCGTGCATATGTGGTACGTAAAAATCGGAGTTCGTATGCAAAAGTTATAAGCGAAATGGTAAAGTTACTGTTCATAGTAAGTTTCTATAAATAGGACGAGTTACTGTGGTAAGTTTCCATTTTCGGAAACTTACCGAGCCATCTCCTTTCTCTCTCCCCGATTCTCTCTTCCTCTCCGACCTCGTCACCTTCTTCCGGCCATATCTCCTCCATCCGGCGACGGATTTTGACGTGTAAGGTGTCGTTGGAAAGCTCTCTTCATTCTCTTGATTTCTGGGTTCGTTTGGTAGCCTAATATGAACTGTGGAAGGTGCAGCAATGAGAAGAAGAGGACGGTCACTGTAGCCGAACGGAGGTTTCATCGATTTCCGGCGATTCCGGCCACCTTCGGTCCCCATTT
This sequence comes from Rosa lucieae, assembly GCA_024704745.1. NCBI lineage: Eukaryota > Viridiplantae > Streptophyta > Magnoliopsida > Rosales > Rosaceae > Rosa > Rosa lucieae. The sequence goes on along the minus strand of CM045493.1, from coordinate 19,124,549 downwards.
CGCCATCGAAGGTTCGGTTTTCATCACTGATCATTTCCCCTATGGCCTTGTATCACGATTTAGTGTGTAGATGCCGAATCGACGAATTGAAATTCTAGGGTTCTTGAGGATTTCTGGGTTTTTGTTCATTGATCGATTTCGGCCGTTTTTAATTGTTATTTGGGAATGTTGTAGTTGAGAAGTTGAATCAGTGTGTTGAGAAGGTGCTACTACCAAATTTTGGTGGCCATCGGAGATGGTGGCGGCGGTAGCGGTGGCTAGGGTAGTTTTTAAATTTCAATTTTTAACTAGTTAAATTCTATAATTATCATAGAGCTTGTATATGAAATTTGGTGAATTTTGGAGAAGCTTGGATTTAATTATGAATTTTTGAAGTTTAGGGTTTCGATTATCGAATTACGAGAATCCGGCCGTCGGATATCTCTCGGTTCTGCCTGGGAACCTTTAAATTAACGAAATGGTATTAGTGGTATAATTTGGGTTGCTTCCGAGGAGAAGTGGAGATGCAATTATGAGGAATTGATTTTAGGAATCGTATTAATTTGTCGAATAACTATTCACGAAATATAATTGTGTACAGGGCGATGTACCGAGCTATTGCTCGACGAAGGAACTCGTATACATGGTCGCCTAAATAGTACTGTGAGTGGACATTTGTTTTTAAATTAATTCCGCATGCAGTATTATTATTATTTTCTTCCAATTGAGATTTAATTATGTTTTGAATATTTGAGATTTAGTTTATCGAGATTTATTTATGGATTACGAGATTAGTATTGAAATTCCTTCCCGAGGGCTTTTAGTAGATTTTTGAGATAGTCATTCATGAGTTATTGAGTTGGGAAATGATTTTCGGGAAGTGACTGATTCGGAAAAATATTATGAGAATTATTGTTTTCGAATATCAGTTTTTATGAAGATATACGAGTGCGAGGGATTTAGCAAATATTTGAGCATGATTGATTTATCGAGATTTATTGGGTTTTGAATTCCGCACTTATCAGACTTGGGTTAGATGGAGCTTTCTTTCCGAAAGCAATTATTGAATTATAGAGTATGTGATTATGCTTTCGAGGATTTATTGTGATATCGAGGATTGAGTTAGTGAGTTATTACTGAGTTATGCTTTCGGTGAATTATTATTGATTTATTGAGGTAATATCGAGTTTCTTTCCGAAAGCAAGTGGTTGAAAGAGGTTATGTTCAGTTCTTGAGGAGGCTATTCAGTTTATTAAGGAGGCCAGTTTTGGCGCATGCGTATCTTACCTAGTTGGCAGTCCCTTCTACTTCTAGGTAATAGTCTGGTTGGCAGTCCCTTCCAGACTACAGCTCGGTTGGCAGTCCCATCCGATGCGTCACCTGGTTGGCAGTCCCTTCCAGATGACATGAGGTAGCTAGTCGGCAGTCCCGTCTACTACCTGTGGTTAGTCGGCAGTCCCGTCTACTACATGTGGCTAGTTGGCAGTCCCATCTATCCACCGCCTCCTATCCCGGTTGACAGTCCCTTCCGATGCGTCATCTGGGTGGCAGTCCCTCCTAGATGGCATGAGATGACTAGACAGCAGTCCTTTCTAGTCATCAAACGAGCCTCATGAAAAGGATGTTTTTATAAGGATTGAAGATGAGATTTTAAGAGGTTTCAAGATGTTCTGGTTACGTGATTGAGATTTCAGTAAAGAGGATGATTAAGAGTGTTTTCAAGATTGTTACTGCATGCGAGGTTTTAGAGAATAACTTGGGAAAACATTAAGTTTTACTTATTCATTTGAAATTACTTATGTTTCGTCCACTCACTCTAACGGATTTTAAATGTTTTCCCCTGGGCCCTTCGGTTTTAAATGCCCAGTTTGCAGGCCAGTTTAGCTTGAGGTCGAGCATACTTGGGGTTGAGGCATAGCTGTCATAGCTTCTGCATTATAAAAGTATTGGTCGTTCATCTTGTTTTCTTTTCTCTTGTACGCCTGTACATTAGATTGCTCTGATAACCTATGAGATTAATATTCTTAAATTCAGAATTGTTTATGAAATGAGAGATGTGAGATGTTGTGTTATAGGGAGCAGGGTGGCTCCAGGAGAATAAGGATGGATGATTTAAAAGTGTGGATGTTTTTCTATAGGTTTTGGGTTGTCCATTTTTAGGGGAAGTTCTGTCAAATTTTTGGTAGAATTTCTTCTAAAGTGGGCCCCGCAGGGCCTCTTCGGATTTCAGGGTGAAATCCGGGGCGGGTCCTGTCATAAAATTCCATAAATTTTTATATTATTTGATATTGCTCCTACCCACGAGAGCGTGAGAGCTGACAGATCGAAAAAATAAGTTACGAGTGAGCGGTTATGAGCATATTAGTTTTATGTTGTATTTAAGGTTTAGGGTTGACCTACTAGATCGAGACCCAAATGACGACGAAAATAGCTGAAATTTTGACCATAACCATTTCTTCTTGTTATGATAACATCCTACGGTTGATTTTGATAAAGTCTAGTTCCTACACATTGTTGCTCATGGATCGTATACTTTTCATTACAACTAATAAGCTAGTTATACCACATTAGCAGACATATAAGAATTTTGTGCAATCCAAAAAATTAAAATTGAAAATCAATAAATTTGATATTACCCATCTATTTATATCGTATTAGTAGGCATTGTGTAAAAAAATTAACCCAATCCGCCGTCATTTTGACATGAAATAAACCGGTCAACCCTTTAAAAACTTTTACTTCCCTAAGGGGAGCCGACCATTGAGGAGATAAAATTCCCGAAATTTTTACATTATTTGATACAGCTCCTACCCAAGAGAGTGTGATAGCTAACAGATCAAAAAAATAAGTTACGATTGAGCGGTTATGAGCATATTAGCTATATGTGGTATTTAATGTTTAGGGTTGACCTACTAGATCGAGACCCAAACGATAACGAAAATAGCTGAAATTTTGACTATAACCATTTCTTCTTATCGTGATAACATCCTACGGTCGATTTTGATAAAGTCTATTTCCTACACATAGTTGCTCATGGAATGTATACTTTTCATTACAACTAATAAAACTGTTATACAACATTAGTAGACATATTAGAATATTGTGCGATTCAAAAAATCGAAATTGAAATTCGATAAATTTGACATTACCTGTGAGCCCCGGAAAAGTTTATCATGCCTAATTGAGATAGTTTGATAATTTACTTATCGATCTCAGGTTTTAGAAAAGGTGCTCGAGAATATTTTCTGAAATTTTTCACGAGTGAAATCCTCGATTTAAGGATTGGATAATAAAGTATACGACACGACAAGTTCGTTGGAATTTTCGGGGAATTTTCTAGACTTTCAAGCTATTTTTGGTGATTTTTGGAAGTTTCAGGTTAAAGGAAAATATTTTGGAAAAGCAGAGATCAACCTGGCGCGATCCTAGCCATCCATAAATCCACCGACTGATCACAACCATCTAATATTAATTGAATTAAGTAGGCATGTAATCAGATGATCCATCCAGAAGGATCGAGAGAGAGAACCAGAGTTCTCTGACATGACGCGACCCGGAGACCCGCAAAGAGGGTCCGACTGGCGCTACTCCGTCCGACCACAGAACAGCGGCGGAACACCGGCATTCTCTCTGCCTCACCATATTCGTTACGCCCGTGGCCTCTGATTGTCCATGCATTGAACGAAGAAGGAGAATCGAAGACCCGAAGCTCCGAGTCTCCTCCGGCGAGTTTCAACGAATTCCGGCGACTCCGGTCACCGATTAAGTTGCATGTGGTAGGAAAACTCATCCTCTCGTCAATCTATATACGTTAGACCAATTATATTTTCAATTCAAACGATTTTGACTGATTGGGTTTCTGGGTTACCTTTTGCTCCGCCGTGTTCTTCAACACCGACAACTTCTCCGGCCTTTCTGGTCTTCGTTTCTTGCTCGGCTGCACTCATAGGCTAACAATCGAAAAGCTTTCTGGTTGTTGGCATCACACTCACCAATTTATCTTCGGCAGTGACACTGGGAAATTGGGTTTTCGTCATGAGGCTTGTCCTGGGAACTGAGTTGGGTTGATTAAAGTTGATTTCCGATTTCGAAGGTATAATCACGTTTTGTTCTTGTGTTAGTGATCGGAAGTTATGGAACTGAGTTTGGTTTGATATGGTGAAATTGAAGACTCTGTTATCGAATTGGTTATGTTGTCTTGTTTATGGTGTTTTAAGTTGTTGCAAGTAAATCTGGGAATTGATATTTGAATTGAGATTGTGGACTGAAATTGACTGCATGTGTTGCTTGTGCTTACGGTGAATCTACGTTTATGAGAACGGTGAGTGTGTTGCTTTTTTTTTTTTTTTTGCTTTTCTTTCTCAACTATCGGGAACAGGCTAGGCCTTTTCCCCTTTTGTTTTCTCTTTCTGAATTCACACGTGCTGCTCACATGGCTGGGCCCAAATAACCCGAGCACTCCAAACTCGGAGCACGGAAAACGTTCTCCATATATATCCCTTTAAGGCTTTAATAATGAAGGCCAATTATTCATCATGTGATATAGGGGTGGGCTCGCGAAACCGAAAACCGAAAAAAAAACCGCACCGATACCCGAACCGCAGTAGAAAAAAAACGCACTGAATAGGAAAAAACCGCACCGCACCGAATCTGTTCGGTTCCGTTTTTGGTTTCAGCCCGGCAGAAACCGAACCGAACCGCAAACTAAAACACTGTTCATTAAGCTAAAAACGACGTCGTTTTTTATTAGGGTTGGAGAACTTACCTCGCTGCCTCGAGCCCTCGAGTCGAATCCTCATTCCTTAATCACAGCCTCACTTCCACTGTTGCTCAGCCTAAACCTAAACTCTCTCGGCCCCGACTTTTTCCTCAGCCCTTGCTCTCTCAGTCGAATCCTCGCCGCCACCCGCGCAACCAATCAATTCCTGCGACACGAAGACAGGAACTCACAGCAGCTTTCTATCTCTCTTTCCATCGGTAAGGTTAGTCGAAGTATCAAACTCCGTCTTTGATTTTCACTGATCTGAGATTCTGAGCTAGTTGATCTCCAATCCTATGTTTAAAATCTCTACTTGTGTCTGTAGCTAGTAGTTCCCGATTCATTTTGCTTCTCCTCAACCTCAAGTCTTCAGTGACTAACGAATCTTCACCCCATGTTGTGTTCTTATTTCATGTTTTTCGTCTTCAGAGATTGAAGAAGACTCGGTGTTCTTTTGAAGACTAGATTGAAGAAGACTCGGGTTCAAAGATTGAAGAATTCCAGGTTAGGTCTGAACCAAATTGAAAGGGTTTCTTGATTTCGTGGATGGAGTTTCTTGTTCGGTTTTTGATCTGGACATTCTCTTGTGCTATTATTGTTGTAGATTAGCTTGGAATAGAGTTACAGATTTGGGCTTGACTTTGGTGTTTATAGCCGCAATCTTTCTGGATAAGGTAAGAGCCGAGGCAAAAGATGGTTTCAGACTTTCAGTTTATGTTATGTTGTGTATATTGTGGAATGTTCTTGCTGGACATGGAATTGAGTATGTTAGTTTCAGGTACTCTGCATTTGTTTTGGCTGAGTAGTTCTAGACTTGAAATTGCTGAAAATGAAGGGGCAAATGGAGAAATCTAGGTCATGTGGTACAAGTTCTGCTTCAGCCCCGAAGAATAAATCATCTTCATCATCTCAGGTAGCAATTTTTTTTCAAATCTGTTGTTGATGTGGTGTGTGTGCTTTGAAGTTATACGGTTGTACCTTAAATTATTTGAGATATAGAATGATTTGAGATTAGATTTCTTGAGCTAGGTGTTGCTATTTCAAAATGAAAATAATCGTTTAGATCGGGTAGAGAACTATTAGTGCAGTTTGGCCGGCTCAAAAGAATATATGATCACACAAATAGAAATGATTTGATCATTATTTTCATCACACAATTAGCACTGTTAAAAATGTCAATGATAAATTTATTGATATGGGTTGCAGCTGGGCTTTGGTTGGTTAAAAATTTATTCTAAGACACTGCATTGGGTGATGACTTACTAGTGTATTTTCAAGTGGAGTCAAATGGAGAAACCACCAGACCACTTTCTAACTCTTTGTTATGGTCATGTTGTCATGATCGAAGGAAGGGCTTTTTCAAGACTTTGACATTTTTACAGGACGTCTTGTTTGTTCTGTTCTATAATGCCTTGGTTGGAGTGGGTACTTATTGTCCCTATTTTGCTATATGTTTGAAAATGGCAGGCTAAAGACTTGAAAGTGGATGGGCGGATATAGATTATACATATATTGCTAGAATATATCAACTGCTGCAATCTTTTTGTCCAGCACTTTGTTTTTTCAACTATTGGAATAATTGAATTTGCATGTTTGAGGGTGATGGAATGTGTATACCTTCACTCCATTAGTTAAAAGATTTTAAACCCCCCTCTAAGGTGATTTGCTCGTCGATCTTCTGAACTTTTCAGTGCTTATTTCTTGTTTATTGGTGTCACTCTTTCCCACATATTCATGTCAATCAGTTTTCTTTCTGTCTTAGTATTGTGGATTTGTTGATTGGAGCAGAGTATAAACTGATTTACAATAGTTGTGGGACTCATTAACTTTAAATGCATACTAAACTGGGTCACACAAATAAAATAATGGGAAACCGTAGAGATATAGAAAAAGAAGTCTGTTTAAATTGGTTTCTTTATTAACATATGCTTTGGCCACTTCTTTAGTCAATGAAATCAGTAAATTGTTTGGCAACTATATATCAAAACTGATTTTCACTTCTGCAGTTTATGTTTTTTGTTTGTTACTGCAGTTTCTGTTTTTTGCTTGTTAGTTGTTACTGCAGTTTCTGTTTTTTGTTTCATATTGCAGTTTCTGTTCTGTTTTGCAGATCAACACTAGTGTTGGTGAATCTACAACACCAATAACTCCCCATGAAGGAACTTCTACTGCAACTCCGGAAGTTCAAGGAACTCAAGCAACCCAGCTTGAAGATGATGGAAGTGTGGAAAGCATCCTTGAGGCGTTGAAACTGAAAGAAAGGTCAGATATTTGGAATCATTTTGAGAGGGATATGGTGGATGGTAGAATTAAGGGTAAATGTAATTATTGTGGAAAAATTTACTATGCCGGTCCTAGGAAGAATGGTACAACCTCCCTTAATAATCATATGGACAGGTGTCCAAAGTATCCCCCTAATATTGAGATGATGAAAGTTAAAAGGCAAAAGATTTTCTCTTTTAAAAAACCAACTACTGAGTTGTGTACTGTAGAATGCACTCAAGAAGAACTCTCTATGTTATGTGTGGAGTACATTATATTAGATGAGCTACCATTTTCTCATGTTGAGGGAGAGAGGTTTAGGCGTTTTATGGGTAGAGCTCTTCCTTATTGGAGAATTCATTCCCGTAAGACAATAGCAAAGGATGTCCTTAAGCTTTATTTGGGGGAAAAGGAAAAATTGATGGATCAATTGAGTAGATATAGGTTGTCTCTTACAACCAATACTTGGACTTCTATTCAAAACATTAATTATATGGTCCTCACTGCACATTTTATTGATGATAATTGGGTGTTGCTTAAGAGAATTTTAAATTTTTGTGTGATTCCTAGTCATAAGGGAGAGGCTATAGCTGAGCTATTGGAGGATTGTTTGTTGGAATGGGGTATAGAGAAGATTCTCACGGTCACCGTTGATAATGCTTCGTCAAATGATGTTGCATTGAAGGAGTTGAATAGGAGGATAGGTGATTGGGGTGTCCCTAATGCAGTTTTGCATGAAGGGAAGAATTTGCAAATGAGGTGTGTAGCCCATATTCTGAACTTGATTGTCAATGATGGGTTGAGTGTGATGAAGATCTTTATTGGTGCCATTCGGAATGCGGTGAGGTATGTTATATCCTCCCCACAAAGGCTTGATTTTTTTAAGGAATGTGTTGAAAGGGTAAAACTAGAGTGCAAAGGGCTTGTGATTTTAGATGTCCCTACTAGGTGGAATTCCACATTCTTGATGTTGGAACGAGCTTTGAAATTCCAAAAAGCTTTTGATAGAATGGTGGAAGAAGATGCCTGTAATTTTTGTGCATGGCTTGAAGGTGCCAAGGGTGAAAAGCCAAAAGAAGGGCCACTGACAAGTGTTAATTGGCAATATGGGGAGCAATTTATGGATTTCTTGAGACCATTTTATGAAATCACTTTGAAGGTATGTTGTTCTAATTCTCCTACCGTTCATAGTACTTTTGGTGATATACTATCTATTTATGGTCTCTTGCAAGAACAAAAGAACCCATGTTTGTCTGAGATTGCATCACCTATGCAAGACAAGTTTCTCAAGTATTGGGGTAGCTTTGATAAGTTGAATCACTATCTATTCATTACTATTGTTCTTGATCCACGTCATAAACTTGAGAAAGTTGTTAACTATTTTGAGATTCTTGATGATGGGGATATGAATGAAAATGTGGAAGCTAACACAAAGACTGTGAAGGATCTCTTGTATGACCTTTACAAGGTGTATGAGGAAGAGGGAAGGGAAAGTGGTGTTGGTGAGGTTGTGGGTTCTCAAGTATCAAGTGAGGGGACATCTAGTTCAAGTAAGGGTCTAACGGAGTTAGAAAAGAGATTGAAAGAGAAGGAGCAAAGGAGAAGAGCACTGAAAGCCGAGATCGTAAACAATGATGTGGATAGATATCTTTGAGATCCTATTGAAGGAGATGGTGAAGGCTTTGATTTGTTGAATTGGTGGAGGGTGAATGGAGTTTGTAAATATCATATATTGGCCTGCATTGCAAGGGATGTTCTATCTATTCCGGTGACAACCATAGCTTCAGAATCTTCTTTTAGCACGAGTGGGAGGATTATTGATCCATACCGTAGCTCCCTAAGTCCTAGAATGGTGGAGGCTTTGATATGTACACAAAATTGGCTTAGGAGTGAAAATGTGTATCTACATCATATGCCTACTGTTGAGGAGATGAAGTTGTGTGAAGAAGCGGAAAGAGGTAATTTAGTTTCTATTTTCTTAGTTATAGTTTTTTGGGTTAATGAAGTTGTAATATTTATGTTATATATGATTGTATGTATTTATTTTCTAATGTTATTTTTATTAATCTCTTATACTAATGTAGAGATGCTTAAGATGTCATGTGGAGCTGCAGTGGGGAGTAGTCGGAGCGGAATGTTACCTCCAAAGTCGAAGACTTCATCTTTCCGAGCTTGAGATTATGTTATTGCCCTCATTCATATGTTGATGTTGGTTCATTTTTTTTTTTTTTTATGTTTAATCTTTTAGTGAACTTATAAATTTTTAATTTGTGAGGTTAGTGTTGATGTAATGATGGACTTTTATAAACTTTGGACTCTATATTTTTTGACAATTTCATATATTGATGCTAGAATTTGATGGACTATATGAATTGAATTATATGGACTATGGAGTATCGAATTAGAGATTATTGTCTAGTGAAGTACAAAACATGCATTAGTAAACTTGTAAACTTCTTGTTATAGATTATAATTACAGGTTTGTAGAACAAAAACTTCTCGAATTACAATACCAAAGGAGTATATTAGGTAAAAATATGTTTTTTTTAAAAAAAAAATCGAAACTGGGCCGAACCGTTCGGTTCGGTTCGGTTTTCAGTTTAGGATTGGAACCGAACCCACCCCTAACGTGATATGATACAGCCTCTTTTGTCATTATAACTCCCTTTCACCATAATTGCCACTGCCCAAACACATTTATTTTTCATATCTCCGTTCACAGTAAAAACCACAAACTCATTTCCCCACTTCGTTTTCGTGGCAAGTTCTTTGCTCTACACCGAAAGCAACTTGTCCCCAGTCAAACTTTCTGTGTTTTTTTTTTTTTTTGATTTGTTGGTAAGTTTCTGGTCACTCATTAGGTCAGTTGATGGGACCATCAAACGGGGACAAAAACAGTGGGAGTCTGTCAAATTTCATCTTCCCGTTTTACCCTTTTCACCTCTTCCTTCTGGCCTCTTAAATTGCAAAGGGCATGTTTCCAGCGATCAGAAGGAAGATTGCAAGACGGTGTTATGCCTTCTTTTCTTTCAACACTACATTAGAAAATAATTAATCTGATATCAGATGGACAAAGAAATCGTTATGAGACAAGTGACCTTAATTTTAGTTTTGAATTTTTGATTCTTTTAATCTCGTTATGTCCATTCAATTTTGGTTCTTTGTTTTTGATCTCCTCTTTTCTTCATCAATTCTGCTTTACCCAAACCAGAGAGCCTCTCCTATGCAGAAAGGCCTGCTCAGGTATTCTAAGATAAGGCACAAAAGCTGCCATTTTATCTATAAATCAAACCCAGTTTTGAAAAACCCAGATCCTAGGGTGGTGAAATAAGAGAAATCGAAACCAAGCAAGTGCTGTGAAAGGACATAATTGCAGGGATTGATGAAGAAGATCTCTTTGCCAGAACCATAAATTCCGGGTTGAGCGATTAGATCCTATGCACCCCGGCAATTCCATGTTCGGGAGATTGGGCATGAATTTTGAAAACTGAAAACATGGGTTGATTGAAATTCATCGATTAGAAATCTTGGATTACAAAAACTGTTAGTTGAAGAATTAAAGAAGTTCTTCATGATTGAGAAGGACAGGAAAATCCATTTTTGCTGGAATATATATTATATATCAGCGAAGAGAGAGACAGAGATCAGATCGACATCAGACTAGTCTTTAATTCATTAGACTGGATTGGAATCAAAATGTAAGAGTATCTCCAACAGAATACTTATTTCAAAAAAAATTTGAAATTTAACTAGTTTTAGGCTAAGTTTGATCTCCAACAGACTAGCTAAACAAAAGCTAAATTTATCTTTAGCTAAAAGACCTAGCTATATTTAACTAGAAAAGAGAGATAATTTAACTAAAAGTTAAATTTAACTTGAGTTTTAGGTATTTGCTGGAGCATAATTCAATATTCAATGTTGGAGATGCTCTAAATGAGCGACAGACTAGTTAAATTCAAATTATAGCTATATATAACTATTTTTAATGTAAAATTCAACTCCAACAAACTAGCTATAACTAAGAGCTAAATTGGCAAGCTATATTTAGCTAGAGAATCATGCATAACTAAAACAAAAGTTATATTTTTCTCTCATGTTTTGTCCACATGTCACTCATTCAATAACCGTCTATTTTTATTGGTGCACGTGTATGTTGGTGCACTGAAAACTTTCGTGTTGTAAATAATAGAACACATTTTGCTTAGATGCAACTAGCTTCTGCGTCATAATGTGATGATGAGATAAAACTGAGGTTAATAATCTTCACTTTAGTGTTTGATTTGTGCAATGAAAGAAAGTTAAATTATATTACTATTTCATTAATATTCTTATTTATTAAAATATAAGTTATACAAATTAAATTTTAAAATAAAGTTGTCAATAATGATATTCAACAAGAATATAAAAGCCTTTTATCTTTTATAATTAATGCTGGGAGTAGACCTGTAGATGGACATAATTTTGATTCGTATTCCCTCCGAATCAGTGGTTTTTTTTTTTCTTTCTTTTTTTATGTATAATTTAAAGAAAATCAAAGGATTTCACTCCTACTCCTATGGTGACTCGAACTCATGACATGGATCTTAGGTAGTGGGTGCTCGAATCCGTGGTTATTAAATGGGTGGATTGAGAATTTGATCCATTAATGCTCCAAATTAGTTAATCTATTTATTTAACGGATCAAATACAGATTTAGGTTGATCTGATACATTAATGATCCGTTTATCTACACCATAATTTGTAAAATGAATAAGTCAAATCATTATCAACTCTGTGAAACATGTTTTTTTTTTGAAGTGCCCGCGGGTGAAAAAATATATTCATAAACCAGAATAGACCATTACATACCCTTCCACTATCATCTAGACAAACAAGAAGATAGTGGTAGTACCCACAGTGGTACATAGAAAAAGACTTACTCATTGTACAATCAAATACGTAAATATAGCGGGATCCCCCTTTGGTACTACGCCAAAGGCGCTAGAAGGATCCGACCCTCCCAACTTAACTATTACCCAGTAAATCTAGTCGCCTAGAGACCTCAATTAGTGTACAACTAGAGACACTGAGAATTAAGTCGACAAGATCAAGACCCATAGATAAAACTAGATGCACACAAGTGCCTAGAATGTCCCTAAAAGTAGGGAATTGTTGAAAAAACTAAGCAAACTAAATAGGGTCTAGGTCAAACAACCATCCCAAAATAAGGCCCAAGAGAGCAGCCCAAGGAAATGAGTCCAACCCAAGGCCCAGCGAAAGGTTGACTCGGGCCAGCCACCAAGAACATCCTCCTCTAGTGCCGTCGATCACCGCCAGACCTGTAGTGGTCGTGACCCCCCACGAGATCGCGCAAAACCGCCTAGCCACGCCGCCACCATGATCGCTCCAGATCCATCATGGCCCCGCCCCTGTAGCGATCCTCCCAGACCACCAAAGCTGCGCTGCCACTCCGATCCCCAAAGCTGCGCTGACGAAAATCCCACCGCCAGCAGTCGTGGAAGCTCCGACGACCCACAAAACCTGCACAAATCGACCAGCTCGGACTCCTTTGCCAAACCTCGAGCCATCCCCATCTAGAAGGCTACACGGCCATTGCTGTCAAAACCCGCCCGGCAGCAGCCCATTCGACATGGCGAAACCACCACCGACGAGCGCCGCTAAACGAGAAGGCTAGGAGATCTTGAAAAAAACCCTACGCGCAGGTCTGAGTTTTTTGGAGTAGTTTTTTGTCTTTTCGGATACAGAGTTTTTTTTATTTTTTATTTTTTAAAAGGAGGTACTGGGAAGGACCACAAGGAGGCACGCAATGGCCTTTTTTACCCGAAGTCCAGCACAGTGCCGCGCCAAAGACGCAGCGACACCCCCCCTCCGGGCATCGAGTACACCAAATAGGTGGGCTTGCCCTCCCCGCATAGTCTTTTCCATACAGAGTTTCTTTTTAACTCTGTGAAACATGTTAGATGACCTCTCACTTTCTAAAATATAAATAACTGACTTACTTTCCCAAAAAAAAAAGCCGGCACTGTTTGTCTTTGCTCTCCCATATGGCGTTGTACCATTCAAACCTTGACTTGACACTTGCATTCAGCCTCTCATATTTTGTTTATCTTCATCATATTCTTTGCTCCTCTCTCATTCCCGAAACGAATTGAGATATTTGCTCACTGAGTTCATTTCTTTTCTCAACAGTTTCAACTTCTTTGGTTTTCCTTTCATTAACATTGCAGCAATCTTGTTTCTCGGAGCTCTTTAATTTGGTTAAACTTCTTTTATCAAAAAAAAAAAAAAACTACATATTGGTTGGTTTTACTTTGTCACTTCATTTGATTGTGCTATTTGAATTTCATTTTTTTTTTGTTACTTATTTCCCAAAGATAAAGAAACTACTTCACTTTTGCATAAATGCTCTGGGTTTCTTCAAGTTTATTTTCCTTTACTAGAGAGATATATATATGAATTAAAGAACCTGCTTCACTCTTGGTAAGCCAAATCTTAGAGATCCGGGCTTCAGTATCTGGAGGATCAGAATCCATTTCTTCGACGGGTATAGAGACGGGTTGTAGTGCTCCAAACCTTCTTGCACCAGCTCCTTCAAGACAAAAGACTGTCTATTAGTTTATGTGCCACAACCTGTGGAACCGGTACAAGGTACATCCTCTCTGCTTTCTTCTTCGTTTTTCTACAGATAATTTGATTTCGATCTGAAAGTTTGATGTATGGTTGGGTTCAATCTCAAATTTTTCTTCATTTAATTCAAGTCAGCCGATTAAGTTTGCAAGTTTTCGCAGTATATGATTACCTGTATTTTTTCCAAAACCAAATTCGGTGCATAAACTTTATTTACTGTTCAATAACTGATCAGCAGAGCAAACAATGCTTTTAATTAAATTTTTTAAAATCCGGATATTGTCTTTGGTTGATTAAACTTTTAAGAGTAACAAAATTCATATATAAAGGGTAATAATCATAAATATACAAACCTGAACGAAAAGACAGCGCACGATATGTGCGGCCGGACGGGATGCTTGCTGCGTGGGATTGTCTAACTCTCGAAGGCCGAGGTCTGGAGCAGTATTTCTTCGTTTCTCTCTATGGATCGTGGCTGCATTTGAAGCGGTGTTGTGGTTGGGGGCTGGGATCGAGGTGAGGCTGCGTTTTAGTCGGGTCGGAGCGGCGTCCTGTGGCAGCCAGTGGGAGGAGGGCTGGGATTGGTGGCTAGATACGGATCGATGGCTAGATGAGAGGGATGAAGGCGGTGTGCTGACGGTTGGTGTCGCTTGCCGGTGGTCTGACGGTGGCGGAGACGTGATGGTGGTGGCGACTGGAGAGAGGCGGTGGGTATGGTAGTCAGGCGGTGGTAGTAGTGCTCTCTACTACCTCGGCCTTTTGGGCTTGGGCACTGCTTGTGGGCCCGATATAGGCTGGAATGAGTCAATGGCCCTTTTTTGGTCTGTTTTTAATTTTCCTGTTTTCTTTTGTTGTTATTTCTTAGTTAGTTGTGGCTTTATGTTGAAAATAAGTCCCTTCCGAGTAGGGATGGCAAAAATCCCCAGCGGGGCGGAGCTTCATTGGATACCCGCTCCTAATGGGGGGAGAAATTAGGGGCGGGAGAATTCGGGGACAAATGGGGAATGGGGATGGGGATCCCCAATCCTCGCTATCTAAGATTGGGGATGGGGTGGGGATGGTATTGTGATCCCCATCCCCAAACCCGCCCCAATAATATATACATATATTTAACTTATATATATATATTTTAAATTTATTTTTTATAATATAAATCACAAATATATAAATTTACTACTTTACTTTAGTGGCTACACAATTACTTTAATGGTGTTTTGACTTTTGCACTCACTGAATTATGATTTATGAATTTAATCATATTTTAAATTTATTTGTTGTAGATTTTGATTTTCAAAAAGGCAATATGAGAAAAAATTATTTTATTTATTAAATTCTTATTGGGGATATGGGGCGGGTTTGGAGGTTTATAGCCCCCAATGGGGATGGAGACGGGGAATCCCCAATATATTTTTATTGGGGATTGGGGCGGGGATGGGGGTAGAAAATGACTCCGGGGATGGGGATGGTATTGTGATCCCCATCCCCAACCCGCCCTATTGCCATCCCTACTTCCGAGTTGGGGTAGTGTGAAGCGGGCTGTGTCCCAAGCTACACCTTGTATGCATTATCTGTTTTGGGTACGCGGCAAGTTCCTTACTTCGTAAAATAGTTGCAACCTCCTAATGGCAGGGTGAATGTAAGTGTCTTCCGATTTATCCTCCGATGGAAACATAATAGGAAAGTTGTGCTTCTGGTAATTATGTTACGTTGTGATCAAGTTACATATTTAAAGGAAACAAACAAAATCAAAATTAAAACATGTATATTTATTTGCTTAACATTGAGTTGGTATTAGGGATGGCAATGGGGCGGGTTGGGGATGGGGATCACAATACAATCCTCATCCCCGGGGTCATTTTCTACCCCCATCCCCAATCCCCAATCCCCAATAAAAATATATTGGGGATTCCCCGTCCTCATCCCCACTGGGGACTAAGCCTCCAAACCCGCCCTAAATCCTCAATAAGAATTTAATAAATAAAATATTTTTTTCTCATATTGCATTTTTTAAAATCAAAATGTACAACAAATAAATTTAAAACATGATTAAATTCATAAATCATAATTTAGTGAGTACAAAAGTCAAAATACCATTAAAGTAAAGTAGTAAATGTATATATTTATTATTTATATTATAAAAAATAAATTAAAATATAATATATTGGGGCGGGTTTGGGGATGGGGATCACAATACCATCCCCGCCCCATCCCCAATCTTAGATAGCGGGGATTGGGGATCCCCATCCCCATTCCCCATTTGTCCCCGAATTCTCCCCCCATTAGGGGCGGGTATCCAATGGAGCTCCGCCCCGCTGGGGATTTTTGCCATCCCTAGTTGGTATAGAAACTATATTTCTTCAAAAATAAAATTTAAACTTTCTCCAGTGGTAAAAATTACAAGAGGTAACTACTAACTACTGCATTTTTTCAACTTGTGTAATTTTTCAGCTTTAGATAAGTAAAAGGCATTTTGGCATACCACTTTCAAAATAGAGGTTTTTAAAGAGGAGTGAGCTCCACAATCCCTCTTTTACAATCACACTGTATGTTTCATTTTTTGGTAACTTTAATTTTGTTTTTTTGTTTTTTGTTTTTTTTGTTTTTAGAATTTTGACCAAAAAAAAAAAAGAGGTGTAGATTACAAATTAGGAAGTGTACGTGGATTTCACTCCCCTTTTTAAATCTTAGTCTAATTGGCTATATAAAAATTGTATGCAGTCCACACATTTTGTCTTGTGAATTGCTGTCTATTTACTATTTTTAATAATCTATTTTGCCCCTCGAACCAAAATAAGGGAAACCATTCAAAATCACTAATTTAAGCACCTTTCATTGTTAAGTTTCAAGTAAATATCTAAATCTATGCATTCGTCAATGAATAATTCTCATAATCTCTAAATGCATTTGTATGAAATCAAGGTACCTAAGATGCAGGTCGAGTAACATAGTAACCAGTTAAACTTATAGTTATGCTAGATTAAACCTTCTTATTAACTTTTCTAGGTTAACTTTAGCTTTTATAGACAATCAGGATGTCCATACTAGATTACTAGTGATTGTAAATGTCATATATATATATATATATATATATATAGGTCGAGAAAAGCTATATATCTAACTTATTGTTTTGATACTTCTAAATCTTTCCAACATAATAGTGAAGAAGGAACAATGGAAATCCCATTATTTGATAAAAAGCTATATATAGTTAAACATCGAAAACGGTATCATACCAAAATTTTTTATACTACTTACATTTATAGGGTAGAAAATATTAGGGAAAAAAAAATCAAACATTATTGTTTAATTGAATATCTATATAGGAGGTATTTGATCTACCTATATTTATTAAGCAGAAATTAAAAATAAATAAATAAATAAAATAAAAAGAACAAAGATCTTTTTTTTTTTTTTTGGAAATAGAAGTTGAATTCATTAGATCAACAGCCAACAGGCTAGAGTCTACAATAAGTTACATAAGCAAAACTCGGCAAGAAAATCTAAACTAAACAATCTAAGGTAGAGCAGATCATTAAAATATTTTAGATGCTCACATTTAAATGAGCCTATACAAGAAGGAAAAAACCTCGCCTCCTACTGAAAAGAAATCATTCAACCAGTCCCCACTTGCCAATCACGCAATTGTGGTACAAGCAAGACACTACAAACGACATAGAAGACTCATAGAAGTTAATCTAACCTCACACAGACTCAATACCCTAATACATTAGGGCCTAGATTGCCTTGACCTGAGCCCAAGCCCAAATCAATTCTTGCTTAGTAGGCTAGTTCCCCTGCCTCATCAGCCCAAGATTGAGCCCAGGCCCAACCCCGAGCAAAGAGGGCAGCAGTCCTAGCCTGCGCTGGCCCGATTGCATCTACCGCCGTCCGCCAATTCCACCCCTCCGGTGGCCGGCCGGTCCACCGTAACATCAAATCCGGCGGGGAATCCGAGCAGAGACCGCCGAACCCAATTGAAAGTCAGTCCACCTGAAACCAGCGAAATAAGCCTCGGCCAAGTCGACAGAATCTCTTCACCGAAGTTGCCTCGACCTGCCTCGATTTGTTACCCCCGCCGACCTTTAGCGCACTCCGGCAAGCCAAGGTTTGCCAGATCCAAATAGGGAAAACACAAACCCAACACTGCGACCCATCTGCACTCTGTGCCTACCTCTCCGAGCGAACGGGCAAAAGCCTTGCCGCACTCAGGACCTTGCCGACGCCAACCACTGACGCACACCCACAGGCTAGTGATGAGGCGACACCACTGCTAGAGCCAACGAAAGTCGCCACCTATCTCTGTTCTCAATGCTAGGGTTTGCGTTGCTTTTATGTTATAAAGAACAGAGATCATATCACCCACCTAATGAAAAAAATACAAATATCTACATATAGAACATATAGCTATTTAAAGTAAAAAGTACGAGGAATAACAATAGACAGAGAGTGAGAGGCAAATGTGACCTCAGATCAACTCCAACAACAACAATAGACAGAGAGTGAGAGGCAAATGTGACCTCAGATCAACTCCAACAACATTACCTAAAATTTTCTTATTTGTTCAAAAATATTCCTCATAGTTATTTTAGCTAACCCTATGTGAAAATTTGCTCAAGAAATATTACTTAAGAAATATTAGACAGAGAGTGAGAGGCAAATGTGACCTCAGATCAACTCCAACAACATTACCTAAAATTTTCTTATTTGTTCAAAAATATTCCTCATAGTTATTTTAGCTAACCCTATGTGAAAATTTGCTCAAGAAATATTACTTAAAATCTAGCTATTATTTAAATAAATCTTTATTTCTAACTGTTAATAAAAAAATTTATTAGATGACTTTAATTGCATTTTTAACATAAAAGTAATTGATGTAATGTTGGCCACTGTCGTTACCTATATTGTCTATTTTTGGTATAGGAATAGGTGATGAAAACATGAAATCTAGGGATTCCCTAAACTAGGGAGTGACATAGGGGGACTATTGGAGTTGATATTTTAGAAAAAACTCTCTCTTTTATTTATTTTTTTTTCAGCAAAAATAATATTTAGGGGATCTGTTGGAGATAGTTTCATATACAGTGATATAAAAACTTGAATTTTTTGAAACCTTTGTAATCTTACCTACAAATAAAGGCATATAATTGCAAGTTTAATTTTATGACAGGAGTAGACTAACACTATAAATCGATTCTATATTAAAGATATGCAAAATCTTCTTTACCAAGTCTATTGTAAAGGCAAATGTGCATCGAAGAAGTCACACTAGTAATAAATAGAAGCTACACCAAAAATCTAGGTATTAGAGGGCAAAAAAACAAAGACAAAGTAAGAAGAAATTGGAAAGAAATGTGTTGTAAAAGATGGCTATGGAATAAGGGGAGGAAGAAATGGATGATTCAGGAGGGAATAAGAATGAAAAGAATAAAGAGATGATTTTTTCTTTTATGTAATGAGCGCATACAATAATATGGCTCGGAATCATGGGCAAAGAATAGTACATAAAGACTACTCTATTACACCTTTGGTAGCTCATAGTAGTTTATGTTACCAAAAACACCTCGCCTCGTAGGCACTCTATTCTATTGTACTCTAGATGTCGAACACGCAATTGTGGTACGCTAAAACCAAATACATTCATGAAGGCTTATACAGAAGCTTCTACTAACATAAACTTTATTCTAACTTAAGATGAAACTACGCAATGACAACTTCCTTCCCCTTTGAAGGGGTGGAGCTGCCTACATCAGACGGAGTAGTAAACTCAGATAGTCCACTGACCAATTTCTCCATTTTTTTCTAGAGTCTTCATCTTCTTCATTGGTGAGTTCTTAGCCTTCATCATAAGCAATGTTTTAAAAGGCTGAGGCGTAGCCGGGAGAGCCTCAGCAAGGCGTTCGCC
Source organism: Rosa lucieae (assembly GCA_024704745.1). Classification (NCBI taxonomy): domain Eukaryota; kingdom Viridiplantae; phylum Streptophyta; class Magnoliopsida; order Rosales; family Rosaceae; genus Rosa; species Rosa lucieae. The sequence goes on along the minus strand of CM045493.1, from coordinate 19,105,020 downwards.
TTGAGGCGTAAGGCGTAAGCCTTACGTATAAATTATCTGTATTCACGTATAGAACTAGTCTTATATATAGAACATGTATTGTAACCAAAAAAACATTATTAATTGTCATCTATTCATAATAAACAAGTACTAAAACCATATGATTCAACAAAATCACCAAACCTAAAATAAATCCCAAGATATAAAGTTGAAAGACCAAAGAACAAGAACAATTATTGAAATCAACTTCATCCTTGAAATCAACTTCATCTTTCTTTGCTGTCCCACTAGTACTAGAACTCATTGTGCCTACACAATTTCAAGGAGACAATATTACTGAACCATGTGTGAAGTCATGAAACAGCTATGTTCACAATTTCACATCCATGATACACCATCCTTCCGAAACAACCATATCAAACAATTTCACAATTTCACTTCCGCAATATCAGAAGTTCAGAACATATCAATCAACACGCACAATTCACACGAACAAAACAACCATCCTACAGTATGAAGTATGAACAATCAAGCAAAAACACTAAAGCTAATTCAGTAATCAAATTAACTGGAAAGTTTTTTTTTTGCATATATGTTTATGGTTGCTCTGGTACTAACCGTACTATAATGCTTGACTGCGCTGGTCAAATGTGGGAACCCCAAAAGCAGTTGTCAAATTTGGGAAGGAAACAGGGGAATAGAGTTGGGTTTTGAGCAAACTACATTAGTAACACTAGTCATGGTTTTAAAAACAGTAAAGGGCAATGTTATTATACCTTGGCTTTGAGGATGGTTCCGTTAGCAAGATGCACCAGCAAGATGAAGGAAAGCAATATGAATGGGAGAGAATGAGACTGAATTCGAATGGGAGCCGAATAAACACGAAACAACCAAAGAAAGCAAGGAAAGTTGAGAGAAAAGCAAGATCGTACCTCCTTGTTCCAATTCTTCAAAAAACATATGGGCTCTTCATGATTAACTTTTCGAGTAAGGGATTGGGTCTTCAGAGTGAAGAGTCAGAAGGAGGCTGTTGAGGGATTTGGGGCTTCGCTCGGGCATAATACGCGACCTAAATGAATATCAACCCTCAAAACACCAAAACGACGTCGTTTTGGTGTGTAAAAAAAAAAAAAAAAAACTTCCAGGCGTACGCGCAGCACGCCTTAAGGCGCGCTTTCTCCGCCTTCCACGCCTCCATCTCCTCCTGCTGCGCCTCTGCGCCTCATCTGGAAAACGGACTCACTTTTCTTCACGCCTCAGGCCTTTTGCGCTTGAAGGCGCGCCTGACGCGCGCGTTTTAAAACACTGATCATAAGTGAAGTCTTTTATGCCTTTACTGCAACTTTGACCTTGTTCTTTGCTCTTTTTAGTCTCCCACGTTTCTTCGAAGCATCGTGTGAAACTAGCACAATAGCTAAACCCATAAAACTAGCATCCAGATTCGTTCTACCCACAGCACGATTAAGCCGAGTTTTTCTTGGTGACACACCATCATCATCAGCTCTATCTCTTTTTGCTCAAACCAACTACCTGTTTAACCCTAGAGCCACTAACTTGCTACTCAAGGGTCTGTGCCGCTGCTATGACTACCTCCGCGTTCTCGGCTAGAACACCCTCACCAGTGTTGCCTTCTTCTTCTAACATGGGCACAGTGCCAATCTTTTAACCACCTACAGTATCATTGTCAGTTAATTGTCCTCCAACGGTCGAACTGGTACCTGTCTGTGCCGTTAGAATATGCAATGCCCCGCGTGCCCTAGACTTAGGCACAAGCTGAGGAGCAAACCTTGCTAAACCTGATGGACCTACATCCCTAACTTAAGCCCCGAACACCAGATTTGGCCCCGCCAATATGTTCCCTTCAACCCTAGCTAGGGCATAATTAAGATCTTGCCTTACTGGATAGGCTGTTTTCCTCAGAGCTTCTATCAATGGTGGAACAGAACATGGCACCCCTATGTTAGTTATCAGGCCACACTCACGACACCTGCCGTACAAGTTTTCAAAGAAAAAGTCTAGATCTACATCGATGCCATCCTCCACCATGAAACACAGCAGATAAATCACCGGTTGCAGCAGATCGACCTCCACCCTAATCCGTATTCGACCAGCTTCAGATTCAACCAAATCCTTTTGGAGATAGCGCCCGAGAGCATTCCAAATTTGGTGCAGGCACCGATCGGTGTGAAAAGCCGGTGGCAGGCCTCAGACCTTAATCAAGAACTCTAAAGACGACAAAGGAACTCCATCGATTAAACCAACACCGTCATACGATGCCAAAAACATCGGGGTGAGATCAAAACCCCAAGGTCCTCCTCAGAGGATGTGATTCCTGTTAGAAGGGTCCATCAAAGAGAAAAGAAATTGGTCTCCATGTTCCTGCACAGAATACCTTCCAATGAGCCTCCATGTGTCAAAACTTGCCCATGAACGACCGCCTATTGAAAGCCCTAGTTGTCTGCAGCTTCCCAACTAGATAGGTTTGCGTTCTCCGCAACCCTTCTCCTTTCGATGGCCTGTGATCCACCAGCTTCCTGCCATCAGCCAGTCCAAGAGAAGCAGCAAGTCTAACTGCCATCTCATCCATAACATCCATTTCCATCTCGAGAATTAGGGTTTAGAAAAGACTGGGTGTGGGCCTCTCTCACGTTGTGCTCTGTCTACGCTTTCTGTAGGAAGAACAAGGAAATGTTGGGATGATAGGGTGTATAAACTATGAACTTATATATATGAAATTTATAAAAGTTAATGCACTAATAGTTAACTTTCACTTAAATAATAATTTTTGGAAACCTTTATTAGAAAATAAAATAAAATTTTAATTTGATGAAATATTGTTTGACGTTAAGTAACAAAATAATAATAATAACGTATAATATTTATAGATGAAAAAATCGAGAGAGAGAGAGACCCGCGCTAGGGTTTCTTAGCATTGCTCTAGCAATTTTGGTCGGAGGAATTGGATTTCCCGCTGTCCTTGACCAATTTGATGAGCCTGGTGGCAGTGGAAATTTCTTGCGGCGTCATGAGTGGGTTGTGGGTGGCCAAGACCTAGTCTTTGAGGTCGAAGGTTGGAATCTAGCATCTGGTGAGCGTCCATGGGAGGAGGTCAATGGAGGCGGAATTCGTGTGCGCAGCCAACGAGAGTGGTGACTTGAGGTCACGATCAGACGGACGACGGCGACCTTAGCTTGGGCCCTAGGTTGATATGTTCGAGTCGGTCTAAGGACGTCAGTGATCATTTGGACTAGAGATGTGTTGGCGATGTTGTGATGGCGGGGATCCGGGTCTGATCTGGATATGGGATCTGGGTCGGATCTGGGTTTGGGCCTGGATTAGGTTCTGGCTTTTGGGCTGGATCTTCGTTTGGGTGGCTTTTTGGGCCTGGGTTCCTTTTGGGTTTTTTGCGCTTTTATTTGGTTTTGCTTTTGGTTTTTGTTCCTTAGGCAAGGTCAATGATGGAAGGTTACCTGTTACTTGACGCATTTCAGTGTGTGGAGGTATGATGCACCATATCGTTGGTACTTTTTTTAGTTCCTTAAATAAGGTTGGTAATGGAAGGTTACCCGCTACTCAGTGCATATCTCGGCGTGGAGGGATGGTGCACCATATCGTCGATACCTCTTTGCATAGCCTGGGCTCCGTCTGGTGCTTCATCAAGTGCTTAATTGCATTCCTTTTTATTGCTTTTCGTAGCATTTCACAATTCAATGTAGTTTCTACATCTATCAATTGAAATATTTTTATTTAATTGTTTCAAAAAAAAATTTGTTTGACGTTAATTAATTTGGTTGATTAAGATAACAATATTTTATTGCAACAACAGTATTGCAAAAGTACAAAATTAATTAGACAAAATTGAAAATGAAAGAAATTATATGTGACCAGTGGCTCACAAGACCGCAATTAACCGGAAAAAAAAGGTCTGAATTGCATTACTAGCTAAAATGATATGAAGTTAAAACCAAATAAAATATAGACAATTAGTTCATACGTACTTTATTGACAGTTCAATAGAAGTTCAAATATCACACCCTAAATTGGATGCAATCCAAGGCCAATTTTTTTTTGCTAACTTGCAGTCCAATAACTCACTAGCCACATAGGTAGTTCAAAAATTGAACTTTGAAGATTGTTTGCTTAATATATAGAATTAATTTTGTTTTATATCATCCTTATTTTTTTTAAATTTATTATTATTTTTGTGTGTGTGTGTGGGGAATTTATCATCTATAGACCATGTCAACAAAAATAGGCACTCCATATTCGGCCATCCGTGCTATTTATAGAAGCCCAAAACTACCGCTGAACTCCACTGGGCTTTACCCTCCTAATCTATACAATAAATTTAACTTCTTTATAGTTTTGTCGGCGTACCATAATCATCTTTATAGTTTTGGCCTTTTGGGCTTACCCTCCTAATTCCCTTCTATTCATTGGTCTTTATAAATTATACTTCTTTATGGTTTTGTAGGCCGCACATAATCATCATATTTAATCTGATATATCTCTATGCATGGCAACAGGCATGGAGATCCTTGCTGCAATTGTCGGAGCTGTTGCCGAGTACACAGTTGGCCCTATTATTCGGCAAGGGGGTTATATAATTCATTGCAAACGCAACATTCGGACACTACAGACTCGTGTGGAGGATCTTAAGGCTGCCAAAGGACGGGTTGATGTTGAGATTGATGAAGCTGATAGAAAAGGAGAACACATCTATCCTGATGTCCAGCAGTGGATAGCAAAGGTTGATGAGATCGCTGGAAAGGCAGACGAATTATTGAAAGATGAACCCCAAGCAAAGATGAATTGTATGCATGGTTTTTGTCCTAATCTGTTGACTCGTCATCAGCTAAGCAGAAAATCAACAAAATTGGTGGAAGTGGTTCTGGAATTCCAGGGAAAAGCAAATTTTCCCAGTATCTCATATGGCGGTCGCACTGAAGTGGTATTTCTCACTCCTACCAAAGATTATGAGGCATTTGATTCAAGGAGTTTAACTCTGAACAGAATCATGGATGAATTGAAAAATCCTGATATCAACAAGATTGGGGTGTATGGTATTGCAGGGGTGGGGAAGACCACACTGGCGGAAGAAGTTGTTAGGCAAGTTTTAAAAGATAAGTTATTTGATGATGTGGTCATTGTTCGAGATGTGAAAGAATATCCAGATATTGAAAGAATTCAAAAAGAAATTGCTGAACAGTTAGGTATGGATAATTCTAATGTCTTCAAAGATCTATCTAGAACTGAAAAGGCACGTCGAATATATGACAGGTTGAAAAACAAGCAGACTTTTCTAGTTTTGGATGATATTTGGAATTTCTTTGATTTAAAAGTTGTGGGACTTCCCGACGTGGCAACTTGTAAAATATTGTTGACATCTAGAAGTGGAGAAGTATTATGCACTCAGATGGGTACACAAAAAGAGTTTCAGCTTGCCGCCTTAGAAGAACAAGAATGTTGGAGTTTATTTGAAAGCAAGGTGGGTGATGTTGTTAGAGATCCCATGATACTAACTGTAGCAACCCAAGTAGCCAAAAAATGTGGTGGTTTGCCAATTTTGGTTGTCACAGTTGCAAGTGCATTAAAAAAATGTACTCTACCCGAGTGGGAGGATGCTCTGAGACGCCTTGAAACGTTTCAGAATACAGGATCAATCAAACAAGCATTCTCGGCTCTAGAGTGGATTTACGATAAATTGGATGATGAGGAGCTTCAGTCATTGTTCTTGCTGTGTGGAGTTGCAACATGGGAGAACTCCATCTTTCTCGATGACTTGTTGAAACTTGCAGTGGGTTTGGATTTGCTTAAAGGCGTTAACACAATGAAAGAAGCACGAAATTCATTGCTGTCATTGGTTAAAAAGCTGAAAAATTTTTGTCTATTGCTAGACGATAATGGTGACACATCTGTTAGAATGCATGATCTTGTCAATGATGTTGCTAAGGAAATTGCATCCAGGGATCAACAACTTTTATCAATAGCATGCGGAGCTGAGTTGAAAGATTGGCCAAAAACCTCAAAGTGCGGTAAGATCTCAATCAAATCCGACAGTCTCGCTAAACTTTCTGAAGTTTTGGTATGCCAAAAATTAGAAATGTTCCATCTGCATTGTGAAGACAAGCAACCACTCCAAGTCCCAAACGGTCTTTTTACAAACATGGAAAAACTCAAAGTGTTGAGTTTATGCATGGTGAAGAATCTTGCATCTCTTGGGTTCTTGAAGAATCTTCAGACTTTGTGTTTAGATAGATGCGAGGTGGGAGACATAGCTGTAGTTGGAGAGCTAAGGAAATTAGAAATTCTCAGCTTGGGAAACACCTATATGAAACAACTGCCTGAAGAAATTGGAGAATTGACTTCTCTACGATTGTTGGATTTAACCAGTTGCTTTTCCCTTGAAGTGATTGCACCTAATGTTTTATCAAGGCTGACAAGACTAGAAGACTTGAGAATGAGATACAGCTCTATCAAATGGGAGGCTGAACATGAAGGTGAAAGAAGTAATGCTAGTCTCTCAGAGTTGAAGCACTTGTCTCTACTAACTGCATTGGAAGTACAAATTTCAAATCCTCATATGCTTCCAAAGGACTTGTTCTCCGATAAATTAGAAAGATTCCATATATGTATTGGCGATCACTCTTGGGGAGGAGGATGGAGCATGAATACGTTGAAACTCCAGTTCACTACTGGCGACGAATTGGACCAAGGTCTAAAGATGTTGATGAAGAGATCTGAATATTTGACTTTGGAAGGGGGAGCGAATGTTAATGAAACTGCCTATCGATTAGAAGGCGACAATTTTCGGCAATTAAAGCTTCTTCAACTCAGGAAACTAGATACTACGTACATCATTAATTCGAAGGTACGGTATTTTGTTTATTTTGGTAATGGAGTTCTATTCTAAATGTTAAAGCAAATTAAATGTTCTATATCAATTTGTTGTCCATATCCTTATTAAAAGCGTTGAAAAACAAAATTGATAACATAAGTGATTTAGGGCCCATTCGGTATCATTTTGCGATACTGTTTTTTATTTTACGAATTCAAAAACTTATGTAATTTGCATTCAGTTCATTAAATTTGAAAAACAAGGAAAACGAATTTAGGAAAGAATTCAAGAACTATGAATAAATATGGGAAATGACTTTTTAACGTTTTCATTGTTTCCTGAAAACAACCTGTCTTGCGATTAGAGATATTTTTTTTTTTTTTACTTTTAAGCACATAGATCCACAAACTCTTCTCCTCTCTTTTGATTTTTCTCTGTTTCTTTCCCACAATTTCCACTCTCTTCTCATGATCTCATCTACTTTATCTATTGTTTGAACTTTCTTCTTCCGCGTCTTTTTCAATCAATTGAAACTTGCAGAATCATACAGTAGAGAAGAATGAAGGATTTAGAAAATCCCTCTTTCACGTGTCAGATCTAATTTATACGGATGATTTAGGGTGAAAGCTTTGGTATTTTATGCTTCAATATAATTGGATTATCGCATGGGCAAGAGGAATTAACAAATAATTGGTTGAGACATTTGATTGAATTATCTTATTGAACTAAAGATTCAAGAGCTTGCAACTTCATATGATATATTTTATAAACAAAATTGAGGGATTTGATTCTTCTTGTTCAATCTCCTTCACAATTCTCTGTTTCTTTTCTCGTAACAACCAATAAAAGATTCATAATCAATACAAATAAAATTGTCAATCTTTCATGATTACTGCGGAAAAACTAACTAAGTGTCGTAGATATGTTTTTTTTTTTAAAAAATGATAGATATGTTTTTAATATTTCAAGTTTTGAAATACTTGTACCGAACATGTATTTACATCTTAAAAACTTATAGTTTAATTCTCCGCTTTCATTCTACAATCCAGTAATACTAAAATAGTTTCATAAAACGTTACAGGACACACCCTTATTGTTTGGTGAGTTCAAAAGTATTGCCCCTCCTTTGTTAAAAAGTGAACATAATTACTTTCGGCCTACCACTTTATTAAGAATTGAAAACCGTTGTCTATTCTTTATTAAATTTGTACACGTATCACGTATGCATATGAGAACTAATTCACTTGTACTATAGGTTGTGTTTTCCAGTTTAACAACCTTGGAAGTGACTAACTGTGATGGTATAAAATTCTTGTTCTCGTCTTCAATGGCCAGAAGTCTAATTCAACTCAAAACTCTCACCATAAGTCGATGTAGAAGCATGGTGGTGATAGTATCCACACAAGAAGACGATGAAGAAAATAATATAGTTAACATGTTCTCTAAACTAGAATCTCTGACATTAAGAGAGCTTCCAAGCTTGGTTGGATTCTGCTCAGGAAGTTATGCTGGATTTTCATCATTAGAGGAAGCACTTATATCTAATGGTCAGAGTAAAAGTACTACAATTACTAAAGAAATTGAAGATGGAGACTCAAAGGATCACCTAGGTGTTGACAATGCTGTACATTACTTTCTTTTTGATGAAAAGGTGCACAACTTATAACTCTAATTTTCTTTACTTATTATTCATTTTCGATTTGTCTACTAAAATAATAAAAGAAACCTTCCTTAGTTAATTAGTTGAGACCATAATTCAGTTCAATGTGCATGTAATTAATGCAGGTAACATTTCCCAGCTTAGAGAGATTACGGCTCGAAGAGCTACCTAAGTTGGAGGCAGTATGGCATAACCAACTTGCTCCAGACTCTTTTTGCAGGATCATAAAAGTTAGAGTTGACAGTTTGCCAGTTTAATAACTCTTTGTGCCTTGTATCATGGAAAGATTAGATGCTCTAAAACCTTGAGGTGGTCCTGCCCGTTACTAGAAGTGGTATTCAAATGTGGAAGACTAAAATTTAAAGAGACACATGACCCATCAACCAAAGAGTTGAAAATTTTCAACTGCTGTCCCAATCTAGAAAAATTTAGCATACAACGCTCTGACGGATTGAAATACATTTTTCAGACGGAAGAGAGGCTGGAAACAGTGCCAAAGTTTGTGTTCCCAAAAGTAACAAAACTGTTGCTTTTGAACCTGCCCCAATTCAAGAGCATCTATCCGGGGACGCATGTTTCACAGTGGCCTTCACTCCAAGAGTTGAATGTGGATAAATGTGGTGAAGTAGAGATTATAGCCGGGGAACTTTCAGTCTATCAAGAAAAACAAGAGTCTCCCTCTCACTCTAATCCAATAGGACAACCTCTCATTTTAGTTGAGAAGGTGAGTATATTTTTACCTTGCATGGAAAATGTGTTGATGATGTGTATTGTGTCTCACATTGGAGAGTTATGAGGGTTTATGACTCATTGTCAATTGGTTTTGAGTGATAGTATGATTAGCCATGTGTGAATCTTTTACAGCTACACATTCTCAACATCAACTAATATATGTGAAGATAGATTATTTTTATTTCTGGTATGGTTAGACAAGTATGAATTCCTCACTATCACTCTCTCTCAACGTCATCTAATACAAAGTGTCTTTGTATTTGGCTTGATGTTTCCCACACATGAGGAGGCATGTTTAGCATGTTTGGACTGTTGTTGTTGTTGTTTTTTTTATTTTTTATTTTATTATAGGACCATTGTTTAACATTAGGAAATTGAGGTATTAATTGTTAAAGAGTTTATAAATATTTAGGTTTTTCAACCATTGACATGTGGACAAATTGTTTTAGGTGATGTGAGAGCAAAACCCCCTAGTATGTTTCTCCAATTTGGTCAGTTTAAAAGTATTGCTCCTTTGTTGAAAAGTGAACATAATTAATTACATTGGGCCTACCACCTTGTTGAAAATTGATCAGATCGTCTCTTCTTTGTTAAATATGTATATGTATACCTATGAGAACTTATCCACTTGTACTGCAGGTTGTGTTTTCCAGATTAACAACCTTAGAAGTGACTGACTTTCATGGTATAAAATTCTTATTCTCTCCTTCAATGGCCAGAAGTCTAGTTCAACTCAGAACTCTCACCATAAGTCGATGTAGAAGCATGGTGGTGATAGTATCCACACAAGAAGACGACGAAGAAAATAATATAGTTAACATGTTCTCTAAACTAGAATCTCTGACATTAAGAGAGCTTCCAAGCTTGGTTGGATTCTGCTCAGGAAGTTATGCTGGATTTTCATCATTAGAGGAGGCACTCATATCTAATGGTCAGAGTAAAACAACTACAATTACTAAAGAAATTGAAGATGGAGACTCAAAAGATCACCTAGGTGTTGACAATGCTGTACATTACTTTCTTTTTGATGAAAAGGTGCACAACTTATAACTCTAATTTTCTATACTTATTATTCATTTTCGATTTGTATACTAAAATAATAAGAGAAACGTTCCTTAGTTAAATAGTTAAGGCCATAATTAAGTTCAATGTGCATGTAATTAATGCAGGTAGCATTTCCTAGCTTGGAGATATTACGGCTCGAAGAGCTACCTAAGTTGGAGGCAGTATGGCAAAACCAACTTGCTCCAAACTCTTTTTGGAGACTTAAAGAAGTTGGAGTTTTGATTTGCAGCAGTTTAATAAATCTCTTTGTGCCTTGTATCACGGAAAAATTAGATGCTCTAGAAACCTTGACATTGTGGTCTTGCCCGTCACTAGAAGTGGTATTCAAATGCGGAGGTCTAAAATTTAAAGAAACACATGACCCATCAACCCAAGAGTTGAAAACTTTCAACTGCTGTCCCAATCTAGAAAAATTTAGCATACGACGCTCTGACGGATTGAAATACATTTTTCAGACGGAAGAGAGGCTGGAAACATTGCCAAAGTTTGTGTTCCCAAAAGTAACAAAACTGTTGCTTTTGAACCTGCCCCAATTCAAAAGCATCTATCCGGGGACGCATGTTTCACAGTGGCCTTCACTCCAAGAGTTGAATGTGGATAAATGTGGTGAAGTAGAGATTATAGCTGGGGAACTTTCAGTCTATCAAGAAAAACAAGAGTCTCCCTCTCACTCTAATCCAATCGGACAACCTCTCATTTTAGTTGAGAAGGTGAGTATATTTTTACCTTGCATGGAAAATGTGTTGATGAGGTGTATTGTGTCTCACATTGGAGAGTTATGAGGGTTTATGACTCATTGTCAATTGGTTTTGAGTGATAGTATGATTAGCCATGTGTGAATCTTTTACAGCTACACATTCTCAACATCATCTAATATATGTGAAGATAGATTATTTTTATTTATGGTATGGTTAGACAAGTATGAATTCCTCACTATCACTCTCTCTCAACGTCATCAAATAAAAAGTGTCTACGTATTTGGCTTGAAGTTTCCCACACATTAGGAGGTGTGTTTAGCATGTGTGGACTATTGTTGTTGTTGTTTTTTTTTTATTATTTATTTTTTTATTACAGGACCACTGTTTAACATTAGGAAATTGAGGTATTAATTGTTAAACGGTTTATAAATATTTAGGTTTTTCAACCATTGACATGTGGACAAATTGTTTTAGGTGATGTGAGAGCAAAACCCCCTAGTATGTTTCTCCAATTTGGTCAGTTTAAAAGTATTGCTCCTTCTTTGTTGAAAAGTGAACATAATTACACTGCGCCTACCACCTTGTTGAAAATTGAACAGATCGTCTCTTCTTTGTTAAATATGTAGATGTATACCTATGAGAACTTATCCACTTGTACTGCAGGTTGTGTTTTCCAGTTTGACAACCTTAGAAGTGACTGACTTTCATGGTATAAAATTCTTATTCTCGCCTTCAATGGCCAGAAGTCTAGTTCAACTCAGAAATCTCACCATAAGTCGATGTAGAAGTATGGTGGTGATAGTATCCACACAAGAAGACGACGAAGAAAATAATATAGTTAACATGTTCTCTAAACTAGAATCCCTGACATTAAGAGAGCTTCCAAGTTTTGTTGGATTCTGCTCAGGAAGTTATGCTGGATTTTCATCATTAGAGGAGGCACTCATATCTAATGGTCAGAGTAAAAGTACTACAATTACTAAAGAAATTGAAGATGGAGACTCAAAGGATCACCTAGATGTTGACAATGCTGTACATTACTTTCTTTTTGATGAAAAGGTGCACAACTTATAACTCTAATTTTCTTTACTTAATATTCATTTTCGATTTGTCTACAAAAATAAAAAGAGAAACGTTCCTTAGTTAATTAGTTGAGGCCATAATTAAGTTCAATGTGCATGTAATTAATGCAGGTAACATTTCCTAGCTTGGAGATATTACGGCTCGAAAAGCTACCTAAGTTGGAGGCAGTATGGCAAAACCAACTTGCTCCAAACTCTTTTTGGAGACTTAAAGAAGTTGGAGTTTTGATTTGCAGCAGTTTAATAAATCTCTTTGTGTCTTGTATCACGGAAAGATTAGATGCTCTAGAAACCTTGACAGTGTGGTCCTGCCCGTCACTAGAAGTGGTATTCAAATGTGGAGGACTAAAATTTAAAGAAACACATGACCCATCAACCAAAGAGTTGAAAACTTTCAACTGCTGTCCCAATCTAGAAAAATTTAGCATACGACGCTCTGACGGATTGAAATACATTTTTAAGACGGAAGAGAGGCTGGGAACAGTGCCAAAGTTTGTGTTCCCAAAAGTAACAAAACTGTTGCTTTTGAACCTGCCCCAATTCAAGAGCATCTATCCGGGGACGCATGTTTCACAGTGGCCTTCACTCCAAGAGTTGAATTTGGATAAATGTGGTGAAGTAGAGATTATAGCCGGGGAACTTTCAGTCTATCAAGAAAAACAAGAGTCTCCCTCTCACTCTTATCCAATCGGACAGCCTCTCATTTTAGTTGAGAAGGTGAGTATATTTTTACCTTGCATGGAAAATGTGTTGATGATGTGTATTGTGTCTCATATTGGAGAGTTATGAGGGTTTATGACTCATTGTCAATTGGTTTTGAGTGATAGTATGATTAGCCATGTGTGAATCTTTTACAGCTACACATTCTCAACATCAACTAATATATGTGAAGATAGATTATTTTTATTTATGGTATGGTTAGACAAGTATGAATTCCTCACTATCACTCTCTCTCAACGTCATCTAATACAAAGTGTTTACGTATTTGGCTTGAAGTTTCCCACACAGAGGACGTGTGTTTAGCTTGTGTGGACCGTTGTTGTTGTTGTTTTTTTTTATTTTTTTTATTTTTATTATAGGACCGTTGTTTAACATTAGGAAATTGAGGTATTAATTGTTAAAGAGTTTATAAATATTTAGGTTTTTCAACCATTGACATGTGGACAAATTGTTTTAGGTGATGTGAGAGCAAAATCCCCTAGTATGTTTCTCCAATTTGGTCAGTTTAAAAGTATTGCTCCTTTGTTGAAAAGTGAACATAATTAATTACATTGGCCCTACCACCTTGTTGAAAATTGAACATATCGTCTCTTCTTTGTTAAATATGTATATGTATATCTATGAGAACTTATCCACTTGTACTGCAGGTTGTGTTTTCCAGTTTGACAACCTTAGAAGTGACTGACTTTCATGGTATAAAATTCTTATTCTCGCTTGCAATGGCCAGAAGTCTAGTTCAACTCAGAACTCTCACCATAAGTCGATGTAGAAGCATGGTGGTGATAGTATCCACACAAGAAGACGACGAAGAAAATAATATAGTTAACATATACTCTAAACTAGAATCTCTGACATTAAGAGAGCTTCCAAGTTTTGTTGGATTCTGCTCAGGAAGTTATGCTGAATTTTCATCATTAGAGGAGGCACTCATATCTAATGGTCAGAGTAAAAGTACTACAATGACTAAAGAAATTGAAGATGGAGACTCAAAGGATCACCTAGGTGTTGACAATGCTATACATTACTTTCTTTTTGATGAAAAGGTGCACAACTTATAACTCTAATTTTCTTTACTTATTATTCATTTTCGATTTGTCTACTAAAATAATAAGAGAAACCTTCCTTAGTTAATTAGTTGAGGCCATAATTAAGTTCAATGTGCATGTAATTAATGCAGGTAACATTTCCTAGCTTGGAGAGATTACGGCTCGAAGAGCTACCTAAGTTGGAGGCAGTATGGCACAACCAACTTGCTCCAGACTCTTTTTGCAGGATCATAAAAGTTAGAGTTGACAGATGCCCCAGTTTAATAGCACTCTTTGTGCCTTGTATCATGGAAAGATTAGATGCTCTAAAAACCTTGAGGGTGTGGTCCTGCCCGTTACTAGAAGTGGTATTCAAATGTGGAAGACTAAAATTTAAAGAGACACATGACCCATCAACCAAAGAGTTGAAAACATTCAACTGCTGTCCCAATCTAGAAAAATTTAGCATACAACGCTCTGACGGATTGAAATACATTTTTCAGACGGAAGAGAGGCTGGAAACAGTGCCAAAGTTTGTGTTCCCAAAAGTAACAAAACTGTTGCTTTTGAACCTGCCCCAATTCAAGAGCATCTATCCGGGGACGCATGTTTCACAGTGGCCTTCACTCCAAGAGTTGAATGTGGATAAATGTGGTGAAGTAGAGATTATAGCCGGGGAACTTTCAGTCTATCAAGAAAAACAAGAGTCTCCCTCTTACTCTAATCCAATCGGACAACCTCTCATTTTAGTTGAGAAGGTGAGTATATTTTTACCTTGCATGGAAAATGTGTTGATGATGTGTATTGTGTCTCACATTGGAGAGTTATGAGGGTTTATAACTCATTGTCAATTGGTTTTGAGTGATAGTATGATTACCCATGTGTGAATCTTTTACAGCTACACATTCTTAACATCAACTAATATATGTGAAGATAGATTATTTTTAGGATTAATTTCAGTTTACCCCCCTGAGGTTTGGGGGTGTCATCATTTCACCCCCTGTACTTTCAATTTTGAATTTTTACCCCATAAACTTTCCTATTTCAATCAGCCGTGTCCAATTTCTACTATTCCGTCCAAATTGGACGTTAAGTTTGACTTTTGAGGGCTAAAATGGTCATTTCAACATAAAACAATTTTAAAAAATAAAAAAAAATATTTTTTTTCTGTTTTTTAGTTTTTTTTTTTTCGTTTTCTTCGCTTTTTTTGTTTTTTTGTTTTTGTTTTTTTTTCTGTTTCTTCGTTTTATTTATTTATTATTATTATTATTTTTTTAATTTTGTCTTCAACCTATACACCACAAATTATAATAGGTTTATGAAAACAAAAAAAACTACTCTATGTAGTTGAAAGCCGCTCGCTGGTCTACGATATTTGTGACATATCTCCGATAAAGTAAAGAATTTTGGATATATCCCCAATAGAGTGAAGAAATATCTGTAAAAAATAATTTTACACTTTATCTGTAAATAAATATCTGTAAAAAATGATTTTACACAGATATTTCTTCACTTTATTGGGGATATACAGATATTTATAGATAAAGTGTAAAATCATTTTTTACAGATATTTCTTCACTTTATTGGGGATATATCATAAAATTCTTCAATTTATTGGAGATATATCACAAATATCGTAGACCAAAAATGATTTTACACAGATATTTCTTCACTTTATTGGGGATATACAGATATTTATTTACAGATAAAGTGTAAAATTATTTTTTACAAATATTTGTTCACTTTATTGGGGATATATCAGAAAATTCTTCACTTTATCAGAGATATATCACAAATATCATAGACCAGCGAGCGGCTTTCAACCACGTAGAGTATTTTTTTTTGTTTTTATAAACCTATTATAACTTGTGGTGTATAGGTTGAAGACAAAATAAATAAATTAATTAAAAATTAAAAAAAAATGAAGAAACAGAAAAAAAAAAAAAAAAAACAGAATTTTTTTTTTAATTTTTTAATTTTTTTAATTTTTATGTTGAAATGACCATTTTAGCCCTCAAAAGTCAAACTTAATGTCCAATTTGGACGGAATAGTAGAAATTGGACACGGTTGATTGAAATTGGAAAGTTTAGGGGGTGAAAATTCAAAATTGAAAGTATAGGGGGTGAAATGATGACACCCCCAAACATCAGGGGGGTAAACTGAAATTAGTCATTATTTTTATTTATGGTATGGTTCGACAAGTATGAATTCCTCACTATCACTCTCTCTCAACGTCATCTAATACAAAGTGTCTTCGTATTTGGCTTGAAGTTTCCCACACATGAGGAGGTGTGTTTAGCATGTGTGGACTGTTGTTGTTGTTGTTTTTTTATTTTTTTATTATAGGACCATTGTTTAACATTAGGAAATTGAGGTATTAGTTGTTAAAGAGTTTATAAATATTTAGGTTTTTCAACCATTGACATGTGGGCAAATTGTTTTAGGTGATGTGAGAGCAAAACCCCCTAGTATGTTTCTCCAATTTGGTCAGTTTAAAAGTATTGCTCCTTTGTTGAAAAGTGAACATAATTAATTACATTGGGCCTACCACCTTGTTGAAAATTGATCAGATCGTCTCTTCTTTGTTAAATATGTATATGTATACCTATGAGAACTTATCCACTTGTACTGCAGGTTATGTTTTCCAGTTTGACAACTTTAGAAGTGACTGACTTTCATGGTATAAAATTCTTATTCTCGCCTTCAATGGCCAGAAGTCTAGTTCAACTCAGAACTCTCACCATAAGTCGATGTAGAAGCATGGTGGTGATAGTATCCACACAAGAAGACGACGAAGAAAATAATATAGTTAACATATTCTCTAAACTAGAATCTCTGACATTAAGAGAGCTTCCAAGCTTGGTTGGATTCTGCTCAGGAAGTTATGCTAGATTTTCATCATTAGAGGAGGCACTCATATCTAATGGTCAGAGTAAAAGTACTACAAGTACTAAAGAAATTGAAGATGGAGACTCAAAGGATCACCTAGGTGTTGACAATGCTGTACATTACTTTCTTTTTGATGAAAAGGTGCACAACTTATAACTCTAATTTTCTATATTTATTATTCATTTTCGATTTGTCTACTAAAATAATAAGAGAAATGTTCCTTAGTTAATTAGTTGAGGCCATAATTAAGTTCAATGTGCATGTAATTAATGCAGGTAACATTTCCTAGCTTGGAGATATTACGGCTCGAAAAGCTACCTAAGTTGGAGGCAGTATGGCAAAACCAACTTGCTCCAAACTCTTTTTGCAGGATTATAAAAGTTAGAGTTGATAGTTGCCCCAGTTTAATAGCACTCTTTGTGCCTTGTATCATGAAAAGATTAGATGCTCTAAAAACCTTGAGGGTGTGGTCCTGCCCGTTACTAGAAGTGGTATTCAAATGTGGAAGACTAAAATTTAAAGAGACACATGACCCATCAACCAAAGAGTTGAAAACTTTCAACTGCTGTCCCAATCTAGAAAAAATTAGCATACAACGCTCTGACGGATTGAAATACATTTTTCAGACTGAAAAGAGGCTGGAAACAGTGCCAAAGTTTGTGTTCCCGAAAGTAACAAAACTGTTGCTTTTGAACCTGCCCCAATTCAAGAGCATCTATCCGGGGACGCATGTTTCACAGTGGCCTTCACTCCAAGAGTTGAATGTGGATAAATGTGGTGAAGTAGAGATTATAGCCGGGGAACTTTCAGTCTATCAAGAAAAACAAGAGTCTCCCTCTCACTCTAATCCAATCGGACAACCTCTCATTTTAGTTGAGAAGGTGAGTTTATTTTTACCTTGCATGGAAAATGTGTTGATGATGTGTATTGTGTCTCACATTGGAGAGTTATGAGGGTTTATGACTCATTGTCACTTGGTTTTGAGTGATAGTATGATCAGCCATGTGTGAATCTTTTGCAGTTACACATTCTCAACACCAACTAATATATGTGAAGATAGATTATTTTTATTCGTGGTATAGTTAGACAAGTATGAATTCCTCACTATCACTCTCTCTCAACGTCATCAAATACAAAGTGTCTAGCATGTGAACCGTTGTTTCCAACACATGAGGAGGTGAGTTTAGCACGTAAACGAAATTTTTTTTTTCCAAAGGACTGTTGTTTAATATTAGAAAATTGAGGTAGTAATTGTGAAAGAGTTTATAAATATTAAAGTTTATCGAACCATTGATATGTGGGCAAATTGTGTTAGGTGATGTGAGTGCAAAACCCCCTATTATGTTGCTCCAATTTGAAATACATTTAACATACTCAACACAATGTTTTTGCATTTAGGTTTCACTTGAGTGTTAATTTGTTGCTATAGATCGCTTACCCATCTTTATGCTTTTTGGAAAATATTAATTTCAGGGTTCATCACTCTTTCCCAGCTTGGAAACTTTGACCTTGGGGCCCATGGAGTTGTGGAGTGGTCCACCCCCAGCACAGTTCTGTAGCAAAGTGAAATTGGTTGAAGTTAGTGGCGCAACCTTCTCCAAGCACGCTACTTTTCTTCAGGGATTACACAATCTTGAAAAAATTATTGTGACGGACATGGGAGACAGGGATCCTTGCAGAGAAATATTTGTGGATGCAGGAAATGGTGGAGGGGAAATTCAAGTAAGGAAATTGACGATCAGAGATATGGACGAACTTATGCATATCGGGAAGGAGAGCTCTCAATCAGCAGTTCCGGTTTTCCCAAAATTGGAGAAACTCTGGGTTCGGTATTGTTCCAGATTAAAGAATCTAGATTCATCCACAATATCCTTCCAGAATCTGACATCGTTGACTGTAGACTCTCTTGATGGACTGAAATATTTAGTATCTCATCGAATTGCTAGAAGTTTAATGCAACTCACAAGATTGAAAATCAGATATTGTGAAAGAATGGAAGTAATAGTGGCAACCGAGGAAGATGATGAGCTTGCTTTCAGCCAGTTGAAACATTTAGAACTCAGATGGCTACCACATCTCCGAGGCTTGTGCTCGGGAAATTGCATTCTCAAGTTCCCTTCATTAGAAACTTTAAGCATAAACAGGCGCCTCAAATCGAAGCTTTTCTCCCACGATGAAATTCGATGCAAGCTAGATTACAACCATTACGACATAGACGTTGAGGATGCTCCTGCTGATGATGAGGATGGTGGTGTCGACAATGAGGTTAATGATGATGGTCATGGTAATGACAAGAAGGATGACGAAGAAAGTGCTTGTGATGCGGTAAGCTTTTATTCTTCAAGCATCTTTAGAGTACGTCTCCCTAGACACAATCAATATTACGTACTACATTATCAAGCTAATTACCTATTTTAGATACTTAAATTAACAACAATTTATTTACCTTGTTGCATCTCGTTTTTCATATAGATTGAAATTTTTTATAGTTTTTATGTAAATTATTCATTTGATCATTTTCCTCTTTCTCTCGCCAATCGCAGTGAACTCAATCCAAATCGCTCTTGCTCTCTACTCGAATCAACAAATTTCTCTCATTTTCCTCGCACAGAAATCCAAAACCAAAGAGATAGAGTTACGTTTCCTGCTCAAAATCTCAAACTTGCTGCTGCTCAGTTTATTGTTTTGAGGTATCGTTGGTAAGTCTGGATCTTTTCTTTGAAATAGATGTTGTGCTTGATTTAGATGGATGCAATTGGGCTTTATTCCATTCTTTAGGTAATGGGTATGTGATTTAATCCAATCTGTCGTATATATGTTTCCTACAGATCGATCGACTTTGGTCCAATCTTCTTCATTTGCTTCTGAGATTAACATGAGAGCAAACCCAGACTCGATTACGGAATTCATCAGTTGAGGTAAATCCCCATCTCCTTCTTTCCAATTCTTTCTATCCTCGATTATCTTTTCATTTCTTGCTCCATCATGATTATATATGCTTGGTTTCTTCAACCTAGAAGATCAAATATCACTATATTAATCTCATAACTCGGGCTCTGATTTCTCGATATTTGCTTTACCAAGTTATAGTAATGAACAACAAATTTTTAGAAAAGAAAATTACAAATTGTTGGGGTTCTGCAGAAACTAACCAAATATTCTTTAGCGTTTTCCTTCTAGTCAATATTGGACATTTTCTGGCATGTAGGTTAGTTGGTTTACAATTTCGTGTATATATTTATTATATCCCTTTTTGGACTCTAATTGAAGAACTTGATGAGAAGTTTACTGTTAGTGTATGGCATGTGTGATTGTTACACAGGAATGTGCAGAATTTGTATGGCATGTGTGATTTTTACTAAGCCTTGGTGTTTATGTACATATTGCCAAACACAGTTAGGCTACAGTATTTAATCCTTGTTGACTACTCTTTTAAAGTTGTACTACTTGCTGTCATGCCCTAGAACCATCACTAATCTTCCTTTTGTGTTAGCTAGGTATGCACAATTGAATTGTTTATAGGTTGAATCTAATTTTATTATTTAGTGTTTGTTTTTAATTTGCGGATTGTGCATAGAATCGATGGAAATTATTGATTTTTAAGGTTTGATTTTAAGTTCTTGGTGATTTCCAAGTTACCCAAAATTTGTAATTGTTGATTTGGACTAGAAATGCGGGGATATGATACACAGGCACGAAAAGTTTCAATCGTTGGCTATCTGATCATTGTTTATAGGATTAAATACTTGTTACTCCTCAAACTTTTGCATGAAAAACAGTTTAGTCCCTCGCCTTTCAAATTAAACTGGATAGTCCTTATTCTCTCTAATTCTCACACAACAGGTCTAAAATGACTATTTTACCCCCAAGATCCTTTTTTTATTTTTCTCTCTATTTTTTTAATTTCTCTCTATTTTTTTTTCTCTTTTTATTTTTCTGCTTTTTTCTGGCTGGTTCTCTCTCTCTCTCTCTCTCTCTCTCCCCCTCTCCACAGATCGATCTTGTCCTCCTCACTACTCTCTATAATTTCCCATCTCTTTCGTTTTTGCTGGTGTGGTTCTCTCTCATCTTCTTCTTCTTCTTCAACTCTCTAGAACCCACCACTAAATGGGTCTTCGTCTTCCTCTATCAGAATGCAACTCCCGCGCCGGCAGAGTGCTGTACTCGAAGCCCGTCCACTTCAAGCAACCCTCTACTCCATTTCCGGCTAGCTTCTCCACATCCTTCACGTTCTCCGTCAGCAATTTGAACCCCTCCTAGATCTGCGGCGGGCTGGCTTTTATCATCTGGCCAGACGATGAGGTTGTCGGAGACGCCGGCGGGTTCTTGGGGCTCCAAAGTGTGGAGGACCCGGGTTCGGGTTCCGGGTCGAGCTTCGTGGCGGTGAACCTCGTGAATTGCTAGATCGAATTCGACGGGTCGAGTCGGGTCTTCAACATATCTGTTTCGTATTCGAATCTCAAACCCAGAGACTCGCTCCTCTCCTTCCCTCTCGATCTTGATCAGTACGTCAACGACTTGGGGTTTCTGGGTGTTTAGGATCTGGGTTGTTTATGGGTGTTTATGATCTGGGTTGTGTGTTGTTATTGCTCGATCTGATCTGGGTGTTTCTGATCATTCGTAATATGTTGGATGATGATAGTGAAGTGGCTTATTGGTGGGAGTGGTGGAGGATGAGGAGGATGAGAGGTGGCTGAGCTCAAGGTTTCAAATTTCGGTTTCGGTTTCGATTTCGGTACTTCAAATTTAAAGAAATTTCGGAGAAAGTTTCGATTTCGGTGGAAATTTCGGTTAAAAATAAAGAAATCACATTAATTGCATGTATAAAATGATATTTTTGAATGAAACTTTTACATAGACTAAACTAACCTATAATAAACCTATTTACAATGTAAACTCTCTAAAATTATACATAAATAATAGAATTGTGAGATTTAATATGGACGAGACGACGAGTAATTAACTAAAACTGTAGTAAGTTGCTAAACACTATATATAATTCTATATGTAATTATATTTGTTATGTATATTGATAATGTGAATGTAATTTACTTTTTTTTTTTATGGCTGGAACCCAGTGGGAGGCTTGGCCATCACGCCTTTTTCACTAATAATTAGAAAAATTCAAAGTTTGTTGTGAGAAAACTGAACTCCAAGCCTACGAAAAAGTTGAAAGACATCATTATGGTCATGGTGGTCAAAAAGCCACGCACTAAGAAAATACTAGTAAAAACTAAAAAGAACAGTAAAGCCTTCAACATACCTTCTTAATTAATAATTATATGGTGGATGATACACATGATAGAAAGAAAGTTTCTGTGTTATGAAGGAGGATTGAAAAAAAAAAATATCAAAATTTCATATTTTGTCAGCGAAAAGTCGAAAACTGTGAAATACGAATTTAACAGAAATTTCAGAGAAATTTCGGACAAAATTTCGGTTTGAATATTTAAATATATTTTGTGTGTGTAGATATTTCGGAAATTTAGAATTTCGCGGAAATGTACGGAAAATTTCGGTAAATTTCGGAAAACTCTTGACGGAAATGATATAGCATATGAATTTCGTTTCGGTACTTCAAATTTACGGAAATTTCGGCAGTTTCGGAGAAACTTAAAACCTTGGCTGAGCTTAGTGGGGACGACGACGGAGGTGTAGATGGAATTGTGGCGGCGGAGCTTCCATGAGGGGTGGAGGGGGCCCACCAAGCGCTGCAGAGTGGTAGTGAGTGCGTTGGATCGAGTGGATAAACTCGAGGTCGGATACGAGCTTAGAGAGAGAGAGAGAGAGAGAACCAGCCAGAAAAAAAATAAATTAAAAAAAGCGAAAAAAATATAGAGAGAAATTAAAAAAAGAGAGAGAGAAAAATATAAAAGAATCTTGGGGGTAGAATAGTCATTTTAGACCTGTTTTAGACATGTTGTGTGAGAATTAGAGAGAATAAGGACTATCCAGTTTAATTTGAAAGGTGAGGGACTAAACTGTTTTTCAGACAAAAGTTTGAGGAGTAACAAGTATTTAATCCTTGTTTATATGCTAGTTATTACTTATTAAGGTTTTTCTTTGATAAATTCAGTATTTACTGGTGGTGGTTTTTTTGTTTTCTTCTAGAGATTCAATCGACCGGTTGAGGAATATGATGATTATGAGTCCCAGGGGGATGGATATGGGTATGAGGAGGAAGGAGATGAGTATGAAGATGAAAAGGAAGAGGGAGAAGAAGAAGCTCCAACAAAAATTAATATTTTTCTAGATCACAGACAAACAATGTTCAAAAGGGATTAAGTTTGTGATTACGCTTTTGCCCTGAATCCCTCGTTATATAACCGATATCTCCGTCACTTTTTCACTTCAAGAAGTCTCCATCAATATCAACGCCTACTGTTAGGCAATTTCAAGCTTATCCATCACAATCAGTCTCAGCAAAAGCTTGGTAAAATTTCACTTTCATATTGTTCAGTTTTATCTTTGTACATCAATTACTCAATTTTTCGATCTGTATAATCCATATCTGTAATTGTGTTCTCAATCATAATACATGTTTTTGTTTTTCAACAGCTTCGAATTTCAGGCTCTGTTACTAATTTGGTAAAACAAGGTTAGAATGAAAACAAATAGAGTTTTGTGTTTTTTTGGTCATCCAGATTTTCAGTTTCTTCAAAATGACATGGGGATGCATTTTACTTGGAATTTATTGGATTTTGATTTGCAGACGGATGAAGAAGCTGTTGATATTTCCGAGGAAGCAATCAAGCAAAAAGAAGAAGATTAAGTGCTTTTGAAGATAGAAGACAGCTCCAAGAATGAAAAGCCGAAATCTTCTTCTCAACCTGAACATCATCATCATGATGCACCTGACGATGGAGAAGGAGACAATCATGAGTTCGTTAAGGTCATCACTACCTCGATTGCCATTTTGATCAGCTGCGTCGTTGTTTTTGTGTGGCGGGGATCGAGTGCTCAGAAGCCCAGGGTTGTCCAGCCTCTTAAGCTATTGATCATCACGGCGCCTGAGCCGGAGCTTGACAATGGAAGTAAGAAGGTCACAATCTTCTTCGGCACGCAAACCGGTACTGCTGAGGGATTTGCCAAGGTACTACCAGTACAGTTTTTACATTAATGCTTGAATTTCTATGTCAATGGCTTTGTTAGATCATTTTGTGTGATTTGGTTTACTTATTGGATTGGTGTTTGGTTTGAAATGTAGGCTTTGGCTGAAGATGCGAAAGCTCGCTACGATAAGGTCACATTCAAAGTTGTTGATTTGGTATGGCTGATTTATTTATTTATTTATTGTTTGTGTTTTTGACTTGGTTAATGTTGAAATTGAGTTTTGAAGTTTTTGAAATAATGAGATTGGGTGATTTGTATTCGGGAGGATGACTATGCAGCTGATGACGAGGCGTATGAGGAGAAATTGAAAAATGAGAATTTGGCAATTTTCTTTATGGCGACGTGAGTTTCAAATTTAATTAGTGGTTTAAAGATGTTATTGCAATATTTTGATTTTTGGTTTCATAAATAACATGTTTGAATTGGGTGGTGAATGCAGATATGGTGATGGTGAGCTGACGGATAATGCTGCTAGATTTTACAAGTGGTTTACAGAGGTAAGTTTCATTGAAATTTTATTAATGTATTGGTGTGGTTGTGGGTTATATTTTTGACCAATATGTGAGTGCTTTTTCTAATATGGCAACTATGGTGACGGTTATAGGATAAAGAGAAAGAAGCATGGCTTCAAAATATTCAATGCAGAGTATTTGGTCTTGGGGACAAGCAGTATGAACATTTCAATAAGGTGGCCGTGGTTGTGGATGAGATCCTCGCTGTTCAAGGTATGCTTTCATTTGTTTTTTTTTGGGTTACTTTTGTCTGTTTGTGCTGAAAGTCATGTGAATGTCAAACCCTGTGGATTTTGATTTTGAGATGGGACATTCATCGTATGAGAATCATGACTTGATAGACATGCATATGACCAAGAGAGGAATAGGTGCAAAAAAAAAAAAAAAAAAAAGTATATATATGGTCATCTCAGGAGAAGAAAGAAGTTTCTCATCTACATTCCCTTGGAGCCTTGAACATAATAATATTTGTTTTTTCTTGGTCTCAACTTCTAATATTGATAACTCTGTCTATTCATTGTCTTATAGGTTGGAGCTGTTGTTGGATTTGACTGATATGTCAACTACTTTAAAATTGAGTAAGTTCCGCAGATTCCTGAAATGTCAATTTTTTTTTTGTTGGACTGACACTATTGTTTTCCCATTGTTTCGCCTTTTTTTTCTAGAATTTCATATATCACTTAATGCTACTGCATCTGATTCTAAGATTTGTTATTGACATTGGTATATCTGCATGCCAATTATCTCAGTGAGAACAGAGCCTAGAGTTTTATTCAGTGCCAAAGGTCAAATTGCCAATGCATCTTAGTTGACGGAATTCTAAGAATTCTTAGTGAAAATTACAATGCTTTGCATACCATTGATCTTACTGAGGACAAAGTATAGAGAAAAAGCAATACCAGGATATATTGAGCCATCCCCCGAAACAAATTAGTGCCCTCGCAAGCCTTACTTTGTTATAAGCTTATGGACATAACAACCTTAGCATGCGATTTACCCTACTTGAGGTTCACATGGGTTTTAGGTCCTTTGCTTAACCTAAATTACACCGAAAGCAGTCCTGCAATCTGAATATATGCAAAAAGCTTATATGTTGCTGCAATCTCATCATGAATTATGTTTTCTTTCAATTTACTTAACCAAAATTTCCTTTCTGTTGTTATAATTTTCTCTTCGATTTGCTATATGTTCATTCCATTTTTCGTTTTCAGAATGTAAATTAAGTTTCGATAGTAATTGTGTCAAGAAAAGTATTATTGGCAAAATATGTCATCAGGTGTTTTTGTTTCTAAGGCATCCACCTTCCCCCTCCTTACTCATCCTTGGATACTGCTCTTCTAATGCACTGCTTTCACTGGAGAATATTGATTGTTTCCTATTCAGGTACGCTGCATTGGCCCCCCTTTATTATCAAGGTGCAGCAGTGGCAGTCATTGTATATGATATAACAAGCCCAGACTCTTTCAACAAAGAGCAGTGTTGGATCAAGGTATCTTTTGAATAGGTCACGAAGCATTCAGTCATTGTTTTTTTCCTTTTTCTCTATAGACCTATGATTCCTTTTTCCTTATTAGATTATATCTACATGTTGGGTTCCACATTTTAGCATCTCGCAGCTGTTCAAACTATCTAATAATTTGTTAGGCTACAAAATGATTTCAATAACAGGGTTTTCACCTCATTGATCATACATCAGCTATAGTTTATGATCAAAGTTAAATTGGCTGAAATCAAACTGATTTTAACGCTGTTATTGAATGCTTGGTTCAGCTTAACCAGGGCAAAATTTCTATAGCTTGGCACTGTAAAACGGTGATTTCATATTAATCCGTTTCTCTCTCTCCAACCACATCTTTCATTCTGGTCATAATTTCTCAATCCATATAATATTGATCATGATGTAAGCAATCAACCATTTAACTGTTGTTGATTGGATAAATTTATTCAATTATTGCCTACTAGGAAAAATTGATCCATTCGTTATTAACTAATGAAAAGTTTTCATCCAAAAAAAAAAAAAACTAATGAAACTTGGTATAGGATACTGTTTTTAATGGACTAAAAAAAATGTTTTCTATTCATTCACTTGGAACCAGAGAAATTGTCGACTATCATTTTTTAATTTGGAGAATTTATGCTTACTCTCCATGTTAGATATTACTTCATTTGAATTTGTACTCGATAAAACTTTGAGTAATAAGTGTTGAGAGCAATCATTTAATGTTTACTGAACTTATATTTGGCTTTTGTATAAATTAGAATGCACTGAATGCAGTGTATATGAGATTTTCTATTTTTTTTAATAATTTTTTATAGAAATGATATTAGTAATTCGTATAGTGAATGTGTTTGGTTCAGGGTCTCCCTGCTGAGTTGGCTCATAATAAGAGACTCGAGAATCTGGATTTGGGGAATAATGTGATCACAAGATGATCAGATCTGAAGGTTAGAACTGAAGCTTTTGTATGTATTCTTAATTTGCTTCTTTATTTGGTCTTACTATGGTTGTTTCTTATATTCCCAGGTAGGTACTTGAATTGTGTTTTCATATCTAAACGATTTTCATTTTATGAGAGCGTTTCATCTTCCACAAATTTGGTAAGGACGATGGGTTCCATCCGTAAGATACCATTTGAATTTGTTTGTTGTATCTGTCATCATTGTTCTCTTACGTTTGCTTTTCTTAAAGTTTTGACAATTGAATGCAGAGAAGTTGCTGATAAAATTCTCATAAAGTAGCACCTGTTTCATGATTTGGTCTGAATAATTGGTGGATGAAGATGGCTGCCCAGCAAGAAAAATCTGGTCCTAACCATGTTTCTGGTATAACCCTTTTTTAGTTTTTTTTTTTATATAATTTTTTTTTTTGGGTAGGATTTGAAATCCCGTATTTCATTTTCCCTAATACTGCTTTTAGTCAGAATGTTATAATGATTTATACAGAAAAGTCTCAAAATTGACCAAGATCTATAGATTTCATATTGTAAAAGAAGCTAAGATTTTCTGTGGGAGAGTGGGACAATTCTCTTGAAATGAAGATATGCTCTTGGTCAGCTGTTTTTACAGGAACATGTGGTTGGGATATATATATGATTTTATAACCTTGACATCTGTATGCTTTCTATGGTCTTCACTGAAATCTTATTAATGGCATACTTTATTGATCTTAATCTAGTTTACATGCTAACTGCGGAAACAAATATTGCTAGGCTTGCAAGCTGCGGCCTCACCCCAGAGGGCGTACCTGAGCACTTGTCTGTCCAGGTAGGGATGTTCAAGATTGTGCACCGACTGTGTGGGGCCAGGTATGGCATCCGCACCAAGTCAAAAAACGCACGTTTCATTGGTTTATATCTGCATCGCCTCAAGCCCTCATTCCGAATTTTTCGTTATGGAATTGTGTTATCATTCGTGTAAGAGTGCTTTGAATTATAACAACAACAGCAGCAACAAGAAGAAGAAGATCGAAGAAGAAGAAGAAGCAGGGAGAGTTACAAGTTGAGAGAATGGATGTACTCTGAAAGTTATGTATTAAGTATAGGCTTGTGAGAATAGAGCTAGATTATTCCAAATGTGAGAAGAACAAAAACGCTATTCAAATTCTCTTATTTAGTGATTCATTATCACTTATCACTTACTGTCGTGTACGTAGACAAGATTTTGTTGAACCTCGTTAAAAGATTTCATGTATTTGATTCGATATTGATCGGTTCATAAATATTACGTAACCTATATATCATGGATGCAAGTACGTGTTGGTTATGATAGAGGTGTTGAAGATTGAGCACCAAGTGTGCGTTGGTTATGGTACGTGCACCAAGTGTTTTCGAAAAATACTAGTTTCATTTGTTTTGTGCATGCATTGCCACATTTCAAATTTACATCAAGCAAATTGTGTTCATTATTTGTGTAAGAGTGCCTTGTTTTATAAGCGTGATTGTTTTATCATTACAAAAACATGCAAAACAAAAGAACAAGGAAAGAAAAAACGAGACAGACTTTTAAGAGAGTTACAATTACATGTTGAAAGAATTTACGTGCATTAGAAGTTCTGTATTGAGTACGTTGTGAGAATAAAGCTAGATTATTCCAAATGTGAGGAGACCGAAAACGTTTTTTCAAGTAGTCACTTTCTTCTTATGCAAGATTCATCATAATTTAATGTTGTGGACGTGAACAAGATTTTGCTAAACTTCGTTAAAAGATTTCAGGTTTTTGATTGATCAGTTCATAAATACATAAACTATAAATCACGGATACAAGTAGAAATTAATTGGGAGAAAACAAAAACCACCACACAACTGATGATCCGCAGCTCATAGTTTCTGGAATATATATTTGGTACTTGAATTTGCCATTCACTAAATTGTGCAATGCATGACAGAGTACAAGGTTATGATCGAATACATAAACATATATCATGTTAATGTATGTATATATGTCATGGATTACCAGCACAAACCATATTGGAATATCTTTCACATACCAGTAGCTATTGGGATTTCTACGTCGGTATCTTCGTTGTTGGCATTACTAAGAGGCATGTAAATAGGATCATGATCAGTGTCGTCTTTGGTATCGATGTGAATGCAAGAGCAGCGCTGCAGAGACCCAAAGAAAGCTGCTATCACGCTGTCAACGAGCCAGCCTCCCAACTCGTCAAGCTTTTTGCACATCGGAATATTCGTCCCACTGCTTGTGGTAATGTTTTGTGAAGCAGTACTAGTCATCGAGGCCTTGGGCTCAACCTCAACCGGGAAGCCTCCGCAATAGCACACACTGGTGCAACTCTTTGAATCCATCGAATCGGAACGAAGAGGATAGTACCTATCCATGAGTGGTGATGATGGAGAAAGAAGTTAATTAATGTGGCGCAGAGAGCGCAGTGATACCATTAAGTGGACCTAAAACTCAGACATATATACGTGGTTATATATGTTATCCAGAATAAACTGAAATCAGAATCAGGAGAAGGGATTGCTTTATCATGGAGTAACCTAGTAACTTAAGGGTTTACATTAGAATCGTATAATCACCGTTAATTAACTTTGGCACTCATAGTTTAGAAGCTATACTTTGCCTATCAAACAATTCAAGGATCAAAAGCATTAGTACATCACTAGGATTCCCCAATACATATAAATGCAAATTCGCATAATGGTACCTTGAAGTATCGCCAGTAAGACATTTCGGTTTCCTAATTAAAGCCTATTGCACCTTTGAACGTTGTAGTTCTTCGAACATGGTAACTTAATGCATCGATCATTTGCCATATTAACCCTAATCATATGAATGCATAATAAGTACATTCAGAAAAGGTCAGATAGGGTTTCGTTGTTGGGCCCGTTTACGGTTTACCTTTGACCAACACATATAGGCATATAACCAAAATGAAGCCCAATAACACAAGGGCTTAATTAGAGGTCAAAATGTATTTTCTCTGTGAAGCTTGGGCAAACTCGAGATTAAACTGATCATAATGTATGGAAATGCTCTACGACAAACCCCAATCAATCGTACAAATTCGATAACATGCTTATGTAAAAACTTGTGTGCATCAAGTACAATTGATTGTTTTTTATTAGTTTTATGGTTGCAAACCACAATATATATTGAGCGAGATATCTCTATAAATTACTCTAAAATCTTTATCTTTAGCATAATTGATTGTATATCTATTCCAAAGGTTGCTTACTTACATTCAGAGCTCATCCTTGACGTAATTCCACCGGACATGAACTATTAGTCCAACCCTTGGTCTTGGTTTTATATGGAAAAAACAGGACATGCACATTTGCTGTAATAATTTTCTTCTGGAATGATTGGTAGGTCATTTGAAAACAGCACTACCTATATATATACGCGTATTCTTGCCCCATATTTCTTCAAAGTATATATTCTTTTCTATTTTTTTATTACATGGAGCTCAAAGCTTATCGCAAATCATGTGGCACAACACACATATTGTTAGTCGATCTACCTGAGTTCCACTCTTCTAGTTTTATATATGATCATTAATTCTTTGGTATATATCCCTTTTAGGCTTTAATAATAAAGGTCAATTCATCACTGATATGATACAGCCTCTTTTGTCATTATAAATCCCTTTCAGTCTTTCACCATAATTATCCTCCGCACTTTTTTGTCTCAGTCTTTCACCATAAGATCAAAGCATATTTCTTTTTCGTTTGATTTCATGTTTGTATTCACACTAAAAACCACAAACTCATTTCCCCACCTCTTTGACTCTCTCTTTCGCATTACACTAAATTATTTTCAGACAAGATCTATCAGTGTTCATCCAATAATATACCTCAATTATTCAAACCATCCTCTTCCAAATTATTGAGTGTTTGATTGGCTTCCACAGCTTCCTGATCACAAGATACACTTTTTTTACAGTGATTTACATGGTGCCCCTCTTTTTTGGTGAAGATGATGTAACACATTTTGGTTGGGTGCGGCGTCCTCCTGTGTCGGAATGCGATGATGAGACAAAACTGAGGTTGATAATTTCCCACAGACCATGTAATCTGCCCGTGAAGGTGAAAGCTACAATAAAACCATGCATGCAGCTCGATTAAAGCATGTTCAACAAAAAGAAATCAAACTTCCTCTAATCAAACAGTATGAGAGATTACTCCAGTTGTGATAATTGTGACGATCAACGTACATCAAATCATCACTCCCTAACACCCCTCCTCCTCCTCCTATAAAAAGAAACCCGTAAGGGAATCAAACCCGTCATGAATCTGGAATCTAAATCATATGGAAAAAAAAAATTAAATTAAATTAAAAAAAAGAGAGAGAAAAAAAAAAAGATAAATCAAATTACACAATAACGGCTAGAAGCTCTATAACTAGACCAAAACCGGATCATTCCCATCAAACGCTACAAAACCAATTGTTGTCCTTCACGAAGTACCAATTTATCTACACCATAACCTAGTATAGGAAAGCCAAATTATTGTCCACTCTGTAAAATATGAGTTCATTTCTTGATATTATGTTATAAGACAAAAATACTTGATCTGTATGGTTTCGAATTAGTATTCGAGTAAGTAATTAAGTTCCTTGATCAAGGAAAGAAAACTCAATTTGGGTAACCATGTTTTTATGAAATAATAGCCTAGCTACATGTAGTTATATTCTCAATTTGTCCAAAGTACGTTTGGGTCTCCAGTTGCTCACTTTACCTACCGAAAGTGTTTCAACTTGAAAACCTTTTGACTCGTGCAATAGTGGCTTTCGGCCGCACAGAAGAACCCTAATTAAAAACTGATTGAATACTTATCACTTAAAATTTCCATGCATGCCTTCCCATTAGGATCAAGTATATCCCCTTCCAAGTTTTCGTTTTCCCTTTGAACATTCATTTGGTCTTTGGTCAACCTCTCGGTACTAAACAAAGGTATAGATCTGTTGTCTGCAACTTAAAACCAGATAGTCTTCATAACTGGATACCGACCTTTATTGATAGATTATTGCCTCTAATTCCTAATTTTCTATTTCAAAACAAGGACGTTTCAGTTGATTTCGTTTGTATGCCTCCAAATTAACTACTTGTATATAGATACTTTGCTCTAATTGAGCTCCTTAGATAATTTGTTGTTCCCATTACGCAATTCTCGGGAATTAATTTGAACTTAATTACCAACGTGCATGAGAATCTAGAAGGGTTACGTATTCACGAGCTCATTAGCATTACATATATACTTAGAATTAATTAATGTCAAGTGCTTATTAGAAATATATATGTGGAAGGGTATAAATTTCTGATCCCATCATAATCTGTATATATAAAACCAACTTCGGTTCTTCTGTCAAAGTAGTACGGAATAGATCACGCATGTGATTATGTCACTTAGTTCACAGTTTAATTGATGTTGGTGGATGGGAGAAAACCTTTTAATAGTTTTTTTAGATGTTTTGAAATATTATCCGATCCGATTATACTATTAAGATAGTTTCTATTGAGACCACCAAATTTGCTCATTTGACCTCTCATACCTCTACACCTCCTTTGCGGCAAAAAAAATTGCTCACTAAACCTCCTTTTGAATTCCCTAAATAACCGTTATATTATTCACATACAAAAAAATAAAATACTCATTATACCTCTAATACACTAACTACACCTCCATTCCTTTTCTTCTTTTTTTGTTTTTTTTTGCATGCAAACCTAAAAATGCCCAAAATAAATTTCTAGAACTTTAAATCATGAATCAAACGGTCATAACACAGAAATTGATCAAGCAGTCATAAATCAAACAGTTAGACAATGATTCCTATGTTTCTAACCATTATAAAAAATGAAAGGTTACAGAAATTGATATAAATAAATAAATAAAACCCGGAACACAAAAAAAAAAAAAAAAAACCAAAAACCACCGTCTCCCACCCAAAACTCATCCTCTAACCAAACCTTGAACAAAGTCTAGACTAGGAACTCAATAAAAGTTCAGAACAATTTTTTAGTCTTTAGTTTGTGTTAAAACTATGAGGAGAGGTTTGTAAGGAAACTATATACTAGTTGATTGTAATTCATTGTCTATAGTTGTCATTTTACAAGAGGATATATATGTAATTCAATAATTCAAAAGATATAGATGGTCAAATGAGCAAATTTAGAAGTCTAAATAGAAATCCTCTACTATTAGGCTATGTTTGGTTGGTGGGAAAGGAAAGGAATCAATTTCCTTTCCCATAGGAAAGTGAATCAGGAGGGGGGGGGGGGGGGGGGGGGGGAGGGAATTGATTTCCTCCACTTTTTCCCTTCATTTGGGAAAGTGTTTCCCTTCCAATGGCTGTCCCAAACACAGGAAAGGAAACACTTTCCTTTCCCAAGGCCCATTTTCCGGGAAACAAACAAGGCCTTAAAGCATCTCATATATGTTTAAAACACTTGTAAGAACTACATACGTACATTACTAATTTCTAGCATAAAAACCTTTTAGTATGTACAACTTTTTTTTTTGTCAAGTTAGTATGTACAACTTAAACAACGTAGAATCAGTAGATTTAACACTCGACAAATAACAATCCAAAAGTGTTATTTAGTTCAGCGACCCTGGCGTGTAGCCACCAACAATGGTGAAGCCAATTAATGCACAGAATGGTCACTTAACACTTCCAATTACATTACTTTTTCTTTTCTTTTTTTGGTCTGTGTGTGACCTTTTTTTAACTTAAAGTTTTAATTTCACTGGTGTCAAAATTCCTCACCCAATAGTCCAATAGAGCAAAAATTTTGCCTTCCCCACTACATGAAGTCAACCTTTGATTGATGTAGAGAATTATTGGCAGAAAGGCTGGGAATGCAAGAAAAGTCTTAATTCTTCTGACTTGGAGAATTTTGTGGCTAGTTCCATGCACTTGTTGAACAATAGGAAAAACCCAAGTCAATAACTATCATTATATGCTCAAGTTTATAAGGGTTCATTCTCAATCCGAACGGTTATTTAGCCACTTATTATTGCTCTAATCCAAAGTCCTCATATATACTTGATCATAAAATAGAAAAGGGAAAGAACAAAAAAGCGCACCATACACTCACATGTCATGGATGGACTTTAAAACTTGGTTCAGCAATACCAGCAACACGAAGGAATTAATGAGAATGAAAGACTTCTAGCAAGGCCGTTCTAGAATGGGCCTGTCAATTTCAACCACATCAAAGAAGCTGCAAGAACATCAAATATTATTCGCGGTTAGTCTTAAGAGAAAAGTACTTGAGCAAACCTCAAGCAATTCTTTTGCATATTGAATTCGGATGCGCTATTTTGAGTATTTTCTTCACATGTAATCTCTTTAATTATTTGCGAAGTGTATTTCTTATCTACAATGTTGGATAAAATTCAAAGTTTATCACACTCCAAGTGTTATATGTCTATGTTGCTAATGCTTAGGTATTTTCAGTGAACTACTCCTCTCACGTACTTAGCATTTCAATCCAATGCATAGGTATTTTGTTTTGTTTTTTTTTTTTTTTTTTTGTGAAAGTATTTTTCAAATATCTTAACAAACATTGTTACATCTCACACTTAAAAGAAAAAATTAAACACATAAAGTTACATATTAAGTTTGTAATGTCAATGTGTACAGTTAACGAAAGTTTTATCATCATCATCACGTAAGCCATTCAGAAATTTTAATTTTATTAAAATTAAGACTAAAAGACGCATTTTTCTATGTGTACATGTAGTCTTGGCAATCCATACACCTCCTTATTCTTATACTTTGTACAATCTCTGAGTCATTTTGACAACCGCTTCTTCCCTATAACCTTAGCTCATCATAATTTTGACTTGACAAAGTTGCCTACGCTCATCCTCATCTGAGTTTACCCTTGTTTCGCTACCATCCGCTCAATCCGTTGAGTTTTCCTTCTACTTACCACACAATCACTTTTCTAGAAGCTAAATTCTTTATACTATTCAATAAGTATTTTTCTTTAACTGGAAACTGTATAGTTCAGACTATCTATCGAGCAAAGGATAAATTCTCCTTGACTTCCATGATTGTTTACTATTTGGTACTTTAGCCGTAGAACACTACCAAAAGCAGTACACACCTCATAGGTTCACACCGTTTCTTACATCATGTATCAAATTTTAGTTTTTTTGATGACATCTATCAAATTTTTGTTACTTTGTTCAGTGGGAACCTAACATTATGAGCTGGATAGCTGCCCTTTTTCTTTTTTCTTTTTTTCCATTTATAATTCTAGCCAACAAGGAATAAGATTTGGATTTTAGCATCTTTCTTAATAAACCAAGACACCTCTTCATGCCGTTCAAATCTAAGTCGCCTAATGGGAGCTTCAACCCTTTTTATGTTTTATTAACAGAATTCCACCCTTTTATATTAATTAATTTTTCCGTAGGATATTCTATATAAGAATTCACAACAGGAGAACAAATGAAAAAAACAAGTGCACTTTGATTAATTATGGTTTAGGTCCAATATAAGTACAAATTTTGTTTCTGGGTCCAAAGTTCTCTGCTACATAAAGTCTCCCATTCCCCTCCCTAGTTCACACATACGTCATCTCTTTTTCACAAGGGTCTATAAATTGATTCATCTCATTCCCTCTTCTTTGCGTCTAATACCAAGCTTTGAATACCCTCCTTTCTCTAGTACCAATTAAACAGATATGGCCAGAGTAACTAGAGCCCTGTTCTTCATAGCACTCCTCCTCTGCTCGACTTTAGCTTCTGCAGCTAGACCAGAACCAGCTTTTTCAGCAGTAGCAACTAATTCTGTGAAAACCCAACTTGGGGTGAGTTTAATATTTCATTTTTGGTTTATGGTTTTAGCTTTGTGAATGAATTTTTGAGTTTGACATGTGGGTTTTTTATTTTCTGTGGATTTAGGCTGTTGAAACACAGCAAGCTGATATTGAACAGAGCTGTGAAGGAGTTGGAGAAGAAGAGTGCTTAATGAGAAGGACTTTGGCTGCTCACATAGATTACATCTATACCCAGAAGAATAAACCCTAAACTGTATTTGTTTGTTAACTACTATATCTATCGTGATTATTCAGTGCTTGTTAGCTATATAACAAGGGATTTAAACCAGCAGTCTTATCTACTCTGTTTTCTGGGGAATTGTGTTAGAATTATTATTATCTTTGTCGCTTTTATACTGTCCTTTATTTTTATTTACTAGCAACGAATATGAGAAACTGAGAAAGATCGATGGTGGCCCAAAAGTGCTTGACTTAGCAGGGGATTCTCACAAGGTAGTAGTAAAGAATGTTGATCCAAGGACAGGGACACCAAGTCTTCTTGGTACTTGCACTTTATCCCTAGTTAAAGTGGAAACAAATAAAACTAATAGACTATCCGTTCGTGTAAAATGCAGTTTTGGATACCTTAACGATCACCAAATTGGCTGAAATTTTGTAAAGATGATCTATACACTATGACCTAAACCTGAACGGTTAAGATGTAAAAATGTGGCCGGAAAGTGGTCAAAAACAGGAAATTTCAGTACGGACGTCCGCACCTGAGAAAATTCCTATATATATATATATATATATATATATATATATATCAGAATCTTCTTTTGGTCGGTACCAAGGACTTTCGGTGCAAGAGCAACCATTTACCAGTTTACGAATCCATATCATTCCACAACATAGTAAAAGAATGTGCTTTCCTTTTCCGGCAAGTAATCGACATCAAAACCATGGCATATACATAATCGATTGAGTTGCGCTCTGATACTAATTTGTGACAAGTCAAATCTCATTTTTTAAAATGTTAACTTACAAACTTTCATTAAAAACCTTAAATCTGTTCAACGCTTTAAATTAACACTAATAACAGATATCCCATAACCGTCAGCAATCTAGAAGTTGACTTCCTGTAATACATTACAAACTCTACTCCTTCTTGCAGCCTTTTATAATTACATCGGCAGAAAACTAACGTCTTCTTTTAAAAAGGAAGCCGTGGTTCATTTTGCATGTGAATTAGTTGCCATCTGTTTATTTCAATTCTCAGAAGAGGCTGATGCAGCTTTCAACTGCCAACTCCCTGCTTTGCCAAACTTTATGATTGATGTCACTTTGGATTTAACCAAAAGAAATGACAAGTAGCTAGTGTGGCTGAAACTAATTTAAAGAACTGCATGCCTGTAAATTTAATGCTCATCATGTACATGGCGTCATTTCAGTTAGGGTTCTTATAGTTTTGCCCAAGATTAAAATCCCCAAGTTGTTGAAGGTTTATGGTTTATAGTCAAAAGGAAGCCACTATTAGTGGTTCAACGTTTATGATTCTGATTTTCTTTCACTACATGATTAACTACAAAACCAGAGAAGATTGAAGTTCTTGGAAACTAGTACAGTGGTGGGATGGCCCTCCTCGATCTCTTTCACTTTTATAGCGGACAACCATAACTTTGACTATCTTTGTGGAAAAAAAAAACCATAACTTTGACTATGACTGTTCACACAGCACGTACGCTCAAATTGGTCTTTGCATTTGAACTTGATCTCACACCAAGTAATTAGCATGCCATTTGCACACAAACTCTTCACAGTTGTGATTGACTGATCATTGATCAACGTCTTGATTACGTTTTTGCACACTATTTTAGAGGGGAGACCCAACTAGTAAATACGCTACTGATAGTGGCGGATCCTCAAACTTCTGTCCTTATATGAGATCTATAAGATGCTCAGACGTCTAACTAGTTTGCTTTCTGTATCCAGTCGTTATTTTCTAGTGCTAACTTTGTCTGGTCGACTTGTCGAACACATTGTTTTCATCTCTACAACGCGTTATTGACATACTTTCTTTCATGTGATTTTAGCAACATCTTGCGTGCTTCACACTTATTAAAAGAATTGCCTAACACATTAACAATTGAGTTTCCAATAATTGAACTAAAAGCAAGAGTTGGTGATTTCACTGACTGGCGTACCCTAAATCTACATATATATATACTTACTAATCCGTAAATTTAGAGGTGTACTTGGTGTGACTTAAAAACTTATTAGTTAACCTCAGCTCGATACAATTGCTTGGATTTGGGCCTCAAAAACTTATTTGGTTGGAGGTGGATTCCAAATTGGTGCTTAGTTTACTTCGCTCTCCTTCTCTAATCTCTTGACAGTTTAAGGTGGAATCCTTATTCCTTCACTAATAGAGAAGGATAAGTTGTTGAAGGAATAAGGATTCAAATTTCAGTTTTAGTTTCGACTTCGGTACTTCAATTTTAAGAAAATTTCGGATAAAATTTTAATTTCGGTGGAAATTTCGGTTAAAAATAAAGAAACCACATTAATTGCATTTGTAAAATTATATTTTTGAATTAAATTTTTACATATATTAAGCTAACCTACAATAAACCTATTTACAATGTAACCTCTCTAAAATTGTACATTTATAATAAAATTGTGATATGTTCAGCTAAGGCTCGAAGAACAAAGAACATTTAAAAAGAATATTTGTTAATGTAACCTATAATAAACCTATTAGAGGTCATATTAACATATAACAAAGAATATATTGCAAGGAACAAAAAGAACAAAAGTTAACTTTATCATAGGAACTCAATGTAACCTCGTCTTTTTGACTATTAACAAAGAACAGATTTATGCAAGTAACAAAAAAAAAAAAAAAAAAAAAAACGTCTCGTCTCTACAATGTAACCCATTAAGTCATTATATTGAGTTCCTATGTCTATTGAGCCAAGACTCGAAGAAAAGGATTCAAACTCATTTAGAGACAAATGCTTATCACGTCTTCCTTGTGTATCCCTCATACTTGATTGCAAATAAATCAAATGTTCATATTTTCTCTATGAAAGTATGAAGTAAAAAACTCATTATCGATGCCATACGAAATTTCACAAAAATTTCAGGGAAATTTCGGACAAAATTTCAGTGTGAATTTTTAAATATATTTTTTGTCTGTAGATATTTCAAAAATTAAAAATATTTCGCAGAAATGAATGGAAAATTTTGGGAAACTCCTGTCGGAAATAATATAGCATATGAATTTCATTTTGGTACTTTAAAATTACAGGAAATTTCGGCAGTTTCAGAGAAATTTCAATCCTTCATAAGTGCTTGCACCATATTTCTCAATTGCAATTTAGAGCTTCTCATATTCTTCGTGAGGGTAATCAAGTGGCATATGAGTTAGCAAATAACAAAATGACTGCTTCGAGTTATGTTTGGTGGGACTCTCTTCCTCCTTTTATCTCTTTTTTTATAAGAATGATGATTGGTTTGGCATTGCCCAACTATTGTTTTTGTTAGCTGTTATTACTATGTTGGTTAGGAGTGACCTATTTTTGTGGTTTTTCTTTTGTTACGGGTAAGGTGAAGGTCCCCCCTCTAATTTTTTTTTTTTTGAAATAGAAGTTGAATTCATTAGATCAACAGCCAAAGGCTAGAGTCTACCATAACTTACATAAGCAAAATTTGGCAAGAAAATCCGAACTAAACTATCTAAGCTAGAGCAGATCATTAAAATCTCTGGGACGCTTACATTTAAGCGAGCCTATACAAGAATGAAAAAACATCGCCTCCTACGGAAAAAAAACATTCAACTAACCCCCACTTGCCAATCACGCAATTGTGGTACAAGCAAGACACTAGAAATGTCATAGAAGACTCATAGAAGTTAATCCAACCTCATACAGGCTCAATACCCTAATACATTAGGGCCCAGATTTCCTTAACCTGAGCCCAAGCCCAAATTAAGTCTTGCCTAGCAGAGGGTCCCCTGCCCCATTAGCCCAAATTTGAGCCTAGGCCCAGAGACCCAGACCCAAACCCAAACCCAAACCCAAGCCAGCAGAGGAGGAAAACCACGCTGCTCCTTTGCCTCCACCGTTGTCATGTCCTCCAGCGGCATATCGTTCGACCACATCTTTGAAGGCATGCTTTCCCACCCATGCATCACCATCATCGACCAGTTACACGTGGTCAACAGTCCTCAATCCCACAAAGGACCAGCAGGAAAAGAGAATCCCCGCCTCCCTGCCCTCAACGAGTCCTCTCGCGCCTCGCCGGAACGAAATCTGTGCAGCTTCGAGACCCAGACACCAGTACCTAAAACTCGATCTGTATCCCGTAGTCGTAGATCAGCTCTACTCCCCACACCGATCAGATCGAACCGGCCACCCAAAACCAAAAAAGAAAACAGCCTAAAACTGGAAACAGTGCAAAAAACATGCTTCAATCTCTACTGGCAACGACGTACCACGGCTACATGACCGTTGAGCTCCGCAAGGATTGACGGCGCGCTTCTCTGTGCTCAACAACCCTAGGAGAGAGCGTCGCTTGTTTTATCCATGTCCCCCCCCCCCCTCTAAATTCTAGATGCAACTTATTTTCTTTTCTTTCTTTGAATAACTTCCTCGCTCTGTCGAGTTTTTGATAAAAAAAAAAAATCTGGATAAGTTTGTATATGGATTGAAGATTGCAAAATCTGGTAGTGAAGCATTGTAAGACTTATGACAATAGACTATTAAACCAAACATGTAATATATGTGCCGTGCCGTCATTGAAATTTAAGATTGCAACAACCATAGCTAGGTAGTTCTCAACTTTGACTATCCTTCTCCTAGTCAACTCTTTTCCCTCAGGATTGGAGGAGCTTTGCAAGTTGCCAATTACGCGTGCGCCCAACTCGTTATATGGTTTTGTAGACCATAAGTACACATCTCTCTGTAAAATTGTAGGTATAAAATGGTCCTCCAAATTCCAGTCGGCTATAGAGGCTGCAGCTAGCTCGGATTCAGTTGCATGTCTTAGTGGAAATGGGAAACGCAACTGTCAAAAAGAACAATAAGGTCCGGTGGAAACTATGACCAAAAGTTGTCGAAGAGTTCGTTTTCCTTATTAGATCATTAGATCCAGATAAACAATTTGGCTCATCGATAGTTATGAATCTCGCAGCTTTGAAATAAAAGAAAGTTCAAGTTCACAGACACTATGATAATGCTATTGCATATAATGAAGGGTCCTTGACCCAAAGCCCCAAAATAAGGGAAAATTATCCCACTTACCCCAGTAAGAGATTTTTGTTCTCACTTGGCCATTTTAAAACAAAATGACAATTTCTCCCTAAGCTAATTAATGAATTTACATCGTGCCTCTATGTCTCTCTCCTCTTTCCACGATCTGAACTCTCTCTCTCTCTCTCTCTCTGATCTGCTCTCTCTCCGTCTCTCTCTCTCTCTCTCATCGCTCCCGGATCTCCAACTCCGGCGAGGTTCTACCTCTCGCCCAGGTTCCGCTGCAACTCGCAGGTGAGCTCGACAGCGTCCAACCGCTCTCGCTCTGACAACGACCGCGTCCAACTGCTGCAACTCCCAAATTCCGTGCAACTCGCCGGTGAGCTCGACCGCGTCCAACTGCCTCGCCGGTGCTGGTTGACTTTTGCTCGGATTCTGCTGCAGCTCGCCCAAGCTCGGCCGGCGCT
Source organism: Rosa lucieae (assembly GCA_024704745.1). NCBI lineage: Eukaryota > Viridiplantae > Streptophyta > Magnoliopsida > Rosales > Rosaceae > Rosa > Rosa lucieae. The sequence goes on along the minus strand of CM045493.1, from coordinate 19,063,757 downwards.
GACAACGACGACCACACGACGTCTTCGATGGCCTCCTGGACGCCGCCGGTGCTCGACCAAGGCTGTGGCAGAGGAGAAAGGTGATTGGGTGCCTAGAGCTTTTCTCTGGGTGCCCAAATCAATTTCTAGTTTTTTTTTTTTTAAGTAACAGGACAAAAGGAAAGGAAAAAGGAAAAAAAAAAAAAAGTTTTGAATGTCTATTGCTCTCTAATTGACGTCTATTACCCCTCTATTGGAGGGTAATAGACGGCTATTGGGGGGCAATAGACGTTTTGAATTTATGTAATCTCCTTGTTTTTTTTCTGTAATCAAAGTTTTATTTGTCTAAATTTAGGGAGATTAGTTCTCATTTTGGCAACTGAAAGTCCTATCGGGGGGTAATAGACGTCTATTGGGGGGCAATACATGGCTGGTGGTTGTCTATTGGGGGGCAATACATGGCTGATAGTCATCTATTGGGGGGCAATACATGGTTGATAGTCGTCTATTGTGGGCAAAAAAACTTTCCAGTGAGATTTTCAGCAAATTCCGGTGGGCGGCAGCCCGTGACCGGATTCCGGCGACCGTGACCGGACTCCGGCGGCCGGTGACCGGGCTCCGGCGAAGTCTCCCATGGTTTCTCTCTCTTCCATTTTCTCTCTCTCTCTCTTTAAATAAAAAAGGGGTAAAGGTAAAATGGTATTAAAAAAAATAAAAAAAATCTTAATGGGGTATTAGGGAAGACCTCCTTAGAGTGTTTTGGGTAAGAGAGAATTAAAAAAACTTAATGGGGTAAGTGGGAAAAAATCTCTAAAAATGGTGTAAATGGACAAAACCTCTATAATGAATGATATAACGGAAAATAGTTTTAAAAAAAATCAAAAACATATATTCTTAGGAAAGTTCAATATACCAGCATATTTTGCATAGACATTATGAATATTCGAGCATCTGGTAATTATGCTATGTTGTAATGGTGTTACATATCGATTTATCTTTCCGTTATGTCACTGCTATGTCAAAGCAAATAGAGTAGCTAGTTGTGCACTCTTTGCTAGTTGGTGCTTGTTAGTATACATGAGTTTTGTAGAGATTCCTGATATTATTTCAGGACATACTCTAGATACCTATTGTAATCAGGGGTTTAGGCTTAATGTCTCACCCCTTGTATTAGACAGTTTCATTAATCAAGACTTGAGGGCAGCTGCACCAGCCCTTTATTCAAAAAAAAAAAAAATGTTATCTCAGAAAACTATCTATCTAGAAGACTAAAAATTTCAAAAACATTCATAGGAAGGTTCAAAATTTCCGGTAAAGAATGCTATCGTGGAAAACTGTCCAAAATTAATGCTGGCATATTGTGCACAGACATTATGAATACTCAAGCATATAAGAAATGCTATTTAGGAAAACTATCCGTTAAAAAAAATAAAAAATATTCTTAGGAAGGTTCAAAATAGCGGTATATTTTGCTAGACATTACCAGTATTCGAACATATAAGGAATGTTATCTCGAAAAAATTATCAAACGATGGCATATACTTCGTGGACACTACGAATATTCGAAGCATATATGACTGAGTACCTACTATAAAATGTCTCGTTCTCTATTTCTTCGAAAATTGTAGTGACAAGTCGCCCGTATTTATTTCTAATCTTCCCAACAAAGTCATGTAGCTAGCAGTTTGTAACTCCGATGGCATGTCGAGAGATTTAACCTCGATCTACACCCAATAATCCAATATCAAACGTCTATTCTACTCTTGTTTTCTCCTCCTCAAGCATTAGACAATTCCTCATACCCGAGAACGGAGAACCTCCAGTCCTCCACCACGAAGCCAATTAGTGAAGCAAAACATATTTCAAAATTACCCCTCCTGCGGCCCTTTTTTTTGTTTTATCTGATCAAGGAAGGATAATGGAGGCCAACTAGAAGTCGGTTTTGGTGACATGACATTTTTCTCCAACAAAGTATCGTTAGAGGTTTCAAGTTCAACTCCTTCCTCCTCCATTGATCAGAAAACAACGGAAAAAGGAAAACTATCTCAGCTTGCTTGTGCATAGGCATCATAGCTATCAACCCTACAAAACCATCAATTAAGTTCAGAAAGCAAAGAACATGCCGCTGGCAGTTGATGTCTCAAATGAGAACCAGTATGTGAGTAGAAATTCACCTGATGACTTTGCACTGCACTTAACATGGTTGGACCAGTTCACTAGCGATCTAATCCACCCCTTAGGAGACTTACCTCTCGAGGAAACTCCAGTCCTATTTAGCCACTTCGATAGCGAAACATATCTTTCAATCGGGTAAACTGTTGCTCAAGCTTTAGGCGAATGTTCAATCATAAAATATATTGGGGTGGATTTTTCTTTTTGAGGGGATCCTTAATTGGTCAGGTGAAGTTATGTTACTATTAAAGTTTTTCTATTGGAACCTCCAAATTTACTCACTTGACCTCTATGCTTTCTACACCTCTTATCAAATTTTCAAAGACTAAATTTACTCACTAAACCTCACTACACTTCCTCAAATAACCTCACTCATATAATTTGCAAACAAATTATTATCTTTAAAATAAAAAAATTTAGTCATTTCAATCATTTAATCACTCTATAAATCTTAACTAAATATACATTTCTTAATCAAACTTGAGTTTCAAAAAGTAATGTCTAATCAATAAGAAAATGCCATGAACTATTCTGTTTTTTTTTATATATTTTTTTTCTATTTTATCTGTGCAAAAAAAAAGAAGTAAGAAATCATTTGTTTTTATTCTCAAAAAAAAAAATTTGTTTTTTAATGTTTTTTTTTCTATATTTTTTGTACCACATGATTATTATTATTATTATTTTTTTTTTTGCAAATATAATAGATTGACTTTGATTTAGGTCCTAAATCATAAGAGGATTTATTTTGTTTTCCGTCACCAATATGCGTTCAACATATATCATACATTTTTATGTCACATGATCTTAATCATATTTTTAATTCTTATTAAATATATATGAATGTTTTAATGAGTATGTAGTGAAATTGGAAAATGAAAATAGATAAGGAAAATAATAAGAAATAGAATCTAATATTATTGAATTGGAAAGTCTACATAAAATAAATATAATATTTTTTGGTATAATTATTGTCCTTAATAGTCATTTTATAGTAGCCTATATATGTCATTTAATAATTCATAATAGAGTGAGGTCAAGTGAGCAGATTTGGAGATCCCAATAGAAACTCTCTTACTATTATCATTTCTTTTGAATTAAGCATCTTAATTGAGTAAATTGGTGAACCAATTTAGATTTGTTGTGAACCTTAATGCTGGGCTTATTGTCCATTAGGTCTCGGCCCAATCCAAATTAGAATCTGAAGTGTGAAACCAACCCGGAAGACGAAGCTCCTAAAATCTCCAAGATCTAAAACCCTCCTCGCAGAGTCGCAAAGCAGCTGAAAATCCCTGAATCGTGAAAAGCAAAAGCAAACAAATTGCAGAGGAAGTATCAGAGTTTGTTTTTGTATTGGAAATGTTTGGTCGACGCAAATTCCTCTCCTTTCCTTTAGTTATCGGAGCAGTCATGTAAGATCTTTTCTCCAATTCAACTACTCTTTTCCTTCAACTTATTAGTCTCAGTTTGATATTCACGAATTTGAGCTATACCCTTTTATGTAATATTGATTTTATGCCATTCTTCATGTTGAAGAGCAATCCAGTTTGGTCTGTGGGGTTTGGCCCAGTTTCATTGTGCTTGCTTATCATTGTTTACTATTTGGTTTGGTTGGTAGTGCTTGTAATTTTGGTCAATTTTAAGTTAATTTCTGCACTTTGATTTTTTGACTATGAAAATGCCAACCCATGAACAGGAAAGCATCGATCTTTCTTTTGTGGTGTGAATGGTGTGAATATTTGACTGTATGTGATAAGGTTAAGTGATTTATTTTAGGTTCATATATAGCTTGCCTCAAGTTTTCATATTGTTAGCTTTTTTCCTCCATTTAGATAGTGAAATGGACATGTAAAAGTGATGGAGAATGGGGATGTTCCGCAAAGCAAAATCATTGCTAATGTTTATAACGACTGGTTATTGATAGAATACAGGACAGTTGTATTAAGAGTGAGCCACACAATACATGCTTTAGATTCTGTATAAATATCCATACACAAACCAAATGTCGCTTTTAATGATGTGCTTGTAGGACCGCTAGGCTTGGTTCATGTAAATTCTTGAGTGATGAAGATTGTTTGTACAAACACTTGTTCTCCTTCTCAGGTTGTTTTGCTTTTGTGGTTATTTTCTTTTATGATTTTTGTTTGTTTTTTATTTGACCTTGGGAATAAGAAACTTAAATTGATAGCTGTGATCAGGCTAACTCCATGAGTTATTTTTACACCCTAGATGAAATCCTGAAATTCACAATTGTTGCTTTGAGCTGTCTGTTCGGTCCTTTGTAGATGTGTGGCTGTTAGCAGCTTATCTTCGCTTTAATTCTGTTATCTCCTTCCCTGAATCATTGAATAGGTTAGATATTATGCTACTATCATATGTTGCTTTGAGCTGTCTGTTCGGTCCTTTGTAGATGTGTGGCTGTTAGCAGCTTATCTCTTCGCTTTAATTCTGTTATCTCCTTCCCTGAATCATTGAATAGGTTAGATATTATGCTACTATCATAATTTCAGTATCTGGTAGGAATTTTTTTTTTTTTTTAAAGGATATTAAGGATTTGGATTTGGTGAGATTACTTTTTTTGAAATAGAGGTAGTTTTGTATCTCCTGTATGTTTCTGGTTGGGCGGGCATTATCGATCTTCAGACAGGACTTGGAAAAAGTTGTAATAGGGAAACCTTGAAGCATAGTGGCATTGATCCAGAATGTGCGGTAACTTTTCTGAAACAATTGAATTACTGAACATTTCATGTTGTCTGCACTCTTCACGAGAAAGTATTTCTATAGATGATGACCACTGCAAGGTATTATTTACCTCCAATGACTTCTTTTATCTGATCTGTTGATTTTGTTACTGCATTTTTCTGTCCTCAATATCTAGAGAAAAGACTCTAGGATTATTCCTTCGGGAATCCAATCGGCGTGACACTTAGACTTTGAGACTGCGAGACCTTCATCTAGTTGATTGTTAACAATGGGATTATTGAAAGTAATGCATTTCTTATCAGATGTAGCCAAAAATGGGAATGTAATCTAATACAAAGTGGAAATGAAGGTGGACTAGAACTATGTAATAATCATTTGATTAGCACCAACAGATGCTTCCAAATTTGTGAAATATATGTGTTATACTATGTGGTGAAATTAGGTGTTGGAGACAAGTGATAAAACCTATAAGCATTAGAGCATTAGCTTAATTGGTATAACAGTGTCATCATTTTTTCACTTTGAAGATCCAGTTAGTTTCTTATCTTGGCTGAATTTTTGGCTGGGAATTGGTTCCACTGAGTTTTAATGTCGTGGAAATTTTGTGTTTAGTGCTATCTTCCTTAGAACCCTGGTACGTATCCTGGCTGAATTTTCGGCTGGGAATTGGTTCCACTGAGTTTTAATGTCGTGGATACTTTTGTGTTTAGTGCTAGCTTCCTTAGAACCCTGGTACCTATCTTGGCTGAATTTTCGGCTGGGAATTGGTTCAACTGAGTTTTAATGTCGTGGATGCTTTTGTGTTTAGTGCTAGCTTCCTTAGAACCCTGGCACCTATGTTCAGAAAAAAAAAAAAACAAAAAAACAAAAAACCCTTCTTGCCATAAGCTTGCCTCAAGTTTTCATATTATTAGCTTTTGTCCTCCATTTAGATAGTGAATTGGACATGTAAAAGTGATGGAGAATGGCCATGTTCCGCAAAGCAAAATCATTGCTTATGTTTATAATGACTGGTTATTGATAGAATACAGGACAGTTGTATTAAGAGTGAGCCGCAGAATACATGCTTTAGATTCTGTATAAATATCCATACACAAACCAAATGTCGCTTTTAATGATGTGCTTGTAGGACTGCTAGGCTTGGTTCATGTAAATTCTTGAGTGATGAAGATTGTTTGTACAAACACTTGTTCTCCTTCTCAGGTTGTTTTGCTTTTGGTGTTATTTTCTTTTATGATTTTTGTTTCTTTTTTATTTGACATTTGGAATATGGGAACTCTGGTTTGATTATAAGAAACTTGAATTGATAGATGTGATCAGGCTAACACCATGAGTTACTTTTACACCTAGATGAAATCCTGAAATTCACAATTGTTGCTCTGAGCTGTCTGTTGGGTCCTTTGGCTATTAGCAGCTCATCTTCGCTTTAATTATGTTATCTCCTTCCTTGAATCATTGAATAGGTTGGACATTATAAAACTACCATAACTTCAGTATCTGGTAGGATATTTTTTTCAAAAGGACATTAGGGATTTGGATTTGGTGTGATTACTTTTCGGAAATAGAGGTACTTTCGTATTTCCTGTCTGTTTCTGGTTTCTTTTTTTTTTATTGGGGTTTTTGTTGTTGTTTTGGGGGGGGGGGGGGGGCAGCGGGCATATATCGATCTTGAGACAGGGAAACCTTGGAGCATAGTGCCATTGTCCAGAAAGTGCAGCAGCTTTTCTGAAAAAATTGAATTACTCAACATGTCATCTTGTCTGCAGTCTTCACCAGAAAATATTTCTATTGATAATGATCACTGCAACGTATTACGTATCTCCAATGACTTCTTTTCTCTGATTTGTTGATTTTGTTACTGCTTTTTTTCGTCCTTAAAATCTAGAGAAAGGGCTCTAGGATAGTCCCTTTGGGAATCCATTCGGCATAACACTCAAACATTGAGACTGTGAGACCTGCAACAAGTTGATTGTTAACAGTGGGATTATTGAAAGTAATGCATTTCACATCAGATGTAGCCAAAAATGGTATTCTGATGCAAAGTGGAAGTGAAGGTGGACTAGAACTATGTAATAATCATTTGTTTAGCACCAACAGAGGCTCCCAAATTTGTGAAATATATGTGGGAGTAGATGGTGATTAGGTGTTGGAGACAAGTGATAAAACCTATAAGCATTAGAGCATTAGCTTAAATGGTAAAACAATGTGATCATTTATATGCTTTGAATATCCGGTTTGATTCTTCTCTTGGCTGAATTTTCAGCTGGGAAGTGGTTCCACTGAGTTTTAATGTTGTGGATACTTTTGTGTTTAGTGGTAGCTTCCTTAGAACCTTGGTATGTATGTTTAAAAAAACATAAACCTTGGTACCATGGCATGAACTTTATATTTCCTTCAAATTTGCAGCCTGCTTACAATTTCAAATATTCCAATATGATTGATCTGATTTTGAGCGTCATTCAAGCTGACTTGATAAATGCATGTGGAATTTGCAGAATTGGAGTTGCTTCAGGCAAGGCAATCTTTGGACCCCCACTTGAGGAGTACTGGACAAAGAAGCAGCAGGAAGAAGCAGCTGCAAGGGAGACTGATGCAAGCTCAAAGTAACCAATATGGTATCGCATTCCCTCATGATTGATTGTCTCACAGTGGTGCAAGCCAGGAGATGAAGATGGTATATTAATTAGTTCATTCATTTACACTTCAAGAATATGATGAAGGCAACAGCAATTTGCAACTGTTTCTAGAAGCTGTTATAGTTGAGGGAAGAAACTCCTCTGCTTGCTTAATTGTATTTCTTCTCAGGTTGCTTATTGTAAAATTTCAATGACGCTGTTTTTCAGCCTGCTGACATGAGGAAAACTGTTCTCGTATAAAATTCATGCAGACTAACAAGCTACAGTATGAAAGAAGCTTCCAAGTTTTTATCTATAAATTTATCTGTAAATTCATGCTGTCTATACTTTTCGATCTGTCCGCATGTCAATTTTTTTCGTTGAGTTGCAATTTTATCGATGGAACATTTTCCGGTACCACTTACCAGAATGATAATGCAAAATTTTGAAAGTAGGTCCCTATTTGTACTCATCTTAACTTATTAAAATGGGTTATTAATATCATTCTGAGAAAGAAGAACATGCAATGGGTTTGGATCTGGAAATATTATTGACCTCCTAGTATAACCTCCAACCAAATATCAACTTCTATTTGATTTCTGTTGTTTGTTCTCACCAACAGGGTATACCAACAAGGCAAGCATTACATTTTGATTATATTCACTAAACCATTTCAACAAATAGCAATGTACTGTACTTTGCAGATTTATATCCAAGTAAAATTACCATGAAAAGAATTATAAAACATGCAAGTATATGAAGAATCAACACCTTTGCCCACCAGTTCTAAGGATATATTGGAGAAGATATTAAATGCTACAATGATATGTATATGGTGTAATCAGTGCAGGTTCACAACCAGTAAAAGTATTTAAGTTCTAAATTTTCCTACTTCAGGTATACAGTCTATCATTCAGCTGATAAAACAGGACTATATCTGGACACAATTGCCCAATGAATAATGAAGTTTCTTTCTTCACAAAGTCTGGAACATTTTGTCTCGCACGGTTTGCCATCACGTAATGAGGACCAGAATGCGATGAAGGTTGGATGCATGCAAGTTTAAGAGGACCTTCAGTCTTAAGCAGCACTCTCGTATCATTCAACTTCTTCAGTTCCTCAATGAATTTGTGGATTTGGATGATATATACAGGCAGTTGCACAAAAGAATTTTCGTATACATGGTCACAGACTTACCAAATGAGAATGTACTTAACAAGCTAAGCCGGTGCCAATAGCCATGGACTATCAATTATGTGTAAACACAAAGATAGACATATAGTGGCGATAACAGAAGACTTTGCAACAGCATATCTCACAACCTCAACTCCCCTGTCAACAGTTTCCACACGAGCAGAATTAACACGTTTCTGCATCCCATCAAATAGTCTCTCCAACAAAAAATCCAAGGATGATCTAACTGTTTCAGATGTAACCCGTCCAGTCAAGTCAAGAACAAACCTTCTATTGCTTGGAACTGCCAAAGTAGAGGATACTTGACCGATCCACCCACTCTCTTTTCTCCCATCATCAATGGCCAATTGAGAACCTGAACTCAAATTCGGATGGTTCACATTGGATTTTGAACTTGTTAACACTTGATGAGATGATCTAACAAGAGTTTCAACCGCACCATTACAGACTGCTAACATCATATCTTTTACTTTCGCTTCATGCTTGGGGTTAGTTAACCCAGAGAAGATATCATCATAGGTGTTGATGTCCATAGTCTTGTCAAGATAAACCGCAACAGCTGTGCTTACAAATAACTGGATACAATCAGCAATTAGGTCTCTGCACTTTTCGCTACAAGCCACATCCACCCATCTTGGAACATCATTCATCTTCATGCCAAATTGATCCTACTTGGAAAACTGTTCGAATTTGATCCTCCACCAGACTGCTCATCTGCAAAGAAAGCTAATACCAAATTCTTAGCAAAGCTTCCAACAACAACAGATGCAAAACCAGACCCTGCCTTGGTAAAAAGCTTATCCATAACTTGATCCATAAAGCCTGAATTATCAGAAACTCCATCATCACCATGACCCTGACTCTTGGCTTGTGCTTGATAACCCCTCAAAACACCCAATGTTACAGCTTGTGTGACCTTAACAACAGACCCCGAAAACTCATCTGACCTAGCTATTTTCGAAACTTGCTTCAAGCTATTCGGAATTTCATCAGAATCAGATTGCAAAAACTCCTTCAAATCTTTAGACACAACTCCAATCGACTCAGCAGAGTCTGAAACTACTTCAGCTACAGAAACTAAAGCCCCTAAAAGCTTCAAAAGCCTCTTTCTTTTTTGACACACTGAAGGCAAGTAATAAACCCTATAAGCACCATAACCAGAGAAGCCCAAAGCAGCCATTACAAACAGCCACTTGTTCCTTTTCCGGGCAAAATCAAAACCCTTTTTGGCCAATTCCAGGTCCATCAAGGACACCAATCTCAAAGACCCAATTTTGATATTTGATTCAAACTTCCAACAAACTATACAAAAAGGGTCCAAATCTTAGGCCTTGGGTTTCTCAATTTGCAGAGAACAAAGAACAGGGCTTTACCTCAACTGGGTCCAAAAGTTGAGGAAGACAAGATTTGAGCTAAATGGGCAGTTGGGTTTTTCAACAACGAATTGGATGTTGTCATTTATATATTGTATCAACAAATCAGATAGAGAAAGAATCAGACCTGTGAGAATGAGAAGGGGATGAGCTAAGAACCGTTGCCGAGGAGGATAAGCCGTCTGGTGTTGAAAATAATGAGAGAAAGCTTTGTTGATGCGTCTACTTCTTTCTTTCTCTGGTTGTGATTTGTGAATGGGTGAGAAGCCTAACGATACCGGCTTTATTTCAATGTTCAACAACCACCATAAAAGCTATATTTATTTTTATATCATTTGTCACTCTCATGTGATATATGATATATCCAATCAGACCCAAAATTGAAGACTAGTTGTTATTTGTTATTATATAACGACCCAAAAAGATCTAATGAAGTTACGAAGTCTTCGCACTTTGCCAAAAAAAAAAAAAAAAATAAGCACAAAGTATCCAAAGAGAAATTTTATGTTAACAAATCAATTAACATGACTCACTATGTTTTGATACATATTAAAGGCAATTTTGTCCCAAACAAAAACTTTAGCTTAAGTAAATAATTACGGTTCACAGAACCTGCAACTAAATATTTCTTTTTCTCAAATTAGCTTTCTCCACTAACATTGGTCACTCAATGGCACTTGTGCCCGAGGAAGTTTCAAAGAGAGTGATAGAAGTTCCGTTAGTATTGGTATGTATCCTTTTATTTTATTTTATACCGGAATATTTAACTATGTATTTGTTTAAGGATATCTCTATTTGTGTTTGGCTCAAACTCTAGGTTACTTGACCTAGTGGTAATAGGGTTGAATTAGAAGGATCTAGATTCATATTCAATGTACGATTACTTTCCTTGTATGATTGAGATTTTATACATTGTAATCCTCTATATAAAGAGACCTCTATTATCAATGAGAATACACAGCAAATTCTCTCAATTTCAGTTTCTCTACAACACGTTATCAGCACGAGCCCTAAAAACCAAAACTCTTCTCACCAAAACAGCCGCAAGCTCTTAGCCCTTGCTAGCCATGCCGTAAGCTGCCCCTACAGCCCTTGCGCACCCATGTGCCACCTACTGCCCATGCAGTATTGCGGCACTCCTGCTCCCCCTGCAGCATAGCTGTCACGCCCCTGATTTTTACAATAATAAAAATCGATATATATAATCCCATAATTATACATGCGTGAATATTCAGTCCATCAATACAAATACCGGAACATCTTTCCCTTAAAACAAGTAGTACTGATACACTGAATCATCCGAGATAACATACACTCACTCCACAGAGTTATATTATACAAATTTACGAATTTAATTGTCCATCACAATAAAACGTAAATGCTCCTCAGAGCTTACTGCAGCGGAAGTCATATATTGGCAAAGCCAACAAAAATTGCTTTCCTACCCGTTCTGCTGCCAACAAGCTCCTTTAGCTTCAGCCACGATTTTCCTGACCTGCAGGATTAGCCCCTACACATTCACAATGGTGCACCGGGGTTGCCAACAAACAAAACCCGGTAAGCTTCTTCAAGCTCGTATGAGTAAACTCATGAACATCAATCAACAACTCACATCAATCTACTTAAGGAAACATGCAGCCATGAATCCTTCTAACATTCAATATCCTTTCCACAGAAAGGACAACATGAGTCACCACTATGACCATGCCTTATTTGCTAACTTAACCATCAAGTAGCAATTCAAGTCTCATCTAGACAATTAAAGAAGAATGCCATCGAAACTCTCCTTTAAGCTGCATACCTATGAGTCTCAAGCAACCTCGACCGTTACTCCCATAAGCTATCATGGCAGATAAACTAGAACTCTATTGAAATTGTAATCACTCGTCCTAACCAGGACGTGATTACCTATTTCCTGCCTTGATCACCATCTGTGATCTGTCACCATCTGTGACATATGATTTCAGACTCCGTCTAGTCAGGAAATCCACATCAAGGTTGCCATCTGCAACCCTGTCACCATCTGTGACCTATAATCTTTAGACCCCATCTGGTCTCAGCTCAACCATTGATCACCATCTGTCACCGTCTGTGACTCATGATCTTCAGACCCCATCTGGTCATGATGTCAAACATCAAGGTTACCGTCTGCAACCTGTTACTATCTATGATTTATCACCATCTGTGACATAAGATCTTCTTAGACCCTATCTGGTCTTAAGGTCAACGTTAAGTAAGTCACATCTGACCTAAAAACGTTACAACTATCTAATTTCGGCTTTCCTTATCTCTGCTCACCATCTGTGACGCATGATCTTCAGACCTCATCTGGTCACGAAATCAAACATCAAGCTCAATACTTTTCAAACAATAGAAAACATCTTTTTCTATAATATCGTTTCCTGAAAAGTCGCATTCAACAATAATATGAACACCATTATGCATATTATTATTCATCACAATCATTCACAAGGATATATATATTTCATCTAAATATATATATATGTAGTCATTCGCTCAGGAATGCCTACTAATACCAACTATAGTTTGCAGTTAAATAATTAACGCCAAAACATAATGGTACTTCTGTTCATAAAGGTCCTTGTGAGATTTACTCACCTTGAACTCCTGCTGCGTCTTCAATACAGAACCGAACCAAAACTATCACCAACCATCGTCTGAATACTTCGTCGAGTACCTAATCACATATGGTTCCAACTTAGTAATGATTCACATTTGATTTAAGTTCGAAACCCCTGTTTTTGAACTAAAATCCCCAAAGTGGTGCCAATCGAGGCAAAACCACATCCGAGACCTCCCAAAGCCTTCAGAATACGTCCACGATCGATGTGACCAAACCACAAGTCGATCGGACGCTCGTATCTTCACGGATCGAATAAATTCACCGTATGGAAACGGCAAAAATCATAACAAATCCATACGAACTCCAAAATTTGCATATTATATATCGAAACGCTCGTATCGACGAGTAGAAGACATATAATACCAGAAATAGTTCCTTAAGTGGCCGGAACGCCACAGGAACGCCGCCACAGACGGTGGCGCACCGCTGCTGGCCAAAACTCAAAATCTCACAAAACTCCCAACATCAAAAAGCTTCATCTAAGCATGCTTGTGAACTTTCATAACTGGATCGAAGTCAGAAAACAAGCTTAAGGGATCGAAAACTACCTCACAAGCCGTGAACAGTAATCCCAACTGAGTTGATCGAAGTTTCACGTAAACCGGTCGAAACAAACACCAAGGATCGACCAGGGAGCTTGTTCTGAGTCCAACCAAGAAAAATCGAAGCCGTGCCGACGTCGGAACTGTGTTTTCCGGTCGGGTCCGATTTCTCCAATCTGCACCGCCTTGAACTGCCACCGAGACGGAGAATCGCCGTAAGAGAACACCAGAGGGACGACCAGACGGAGGAGGCGACCCTGCTAGCCAAGTTTCACGGCCGGAGACCGCCGCAGTCGGCCGGAAAAGTCGGGTCGGATCTGCCGGGTTCGGGTCGGGTCAGGCGGAAATTTTCGATACTGAGGGAGCGGACGAGAGAGAAGAGAGAGAGAGAGAGTGGCTTCCGGAAAAGGAAAATGAGGAAATGAATATATTTTCTGATTTTTCCTTTATATACTAAAACGGAAACTTCTTCCGATAGCCATAACTTCTTCATACGGACTCCGATTCACGCGTTCCGCATGTCCACGAACTCGTATCGACGCGCTCTACAACTTTCGTGAAGGAAGTTTTCCAAGAATCCCAACATATAAAAAGTCAAACTTCACACGACCCCCTAAACTGTGAAATTCAATTATTTATACGTACGAAAATCATTCCACTTCATATAAAATCTACGAATAAAGCATACTAACAATTATTCGTACAACTGGTCCATTATTAATTACCAAAATTACATAATGAAAATCCAGGTCATCACAATAGCAGCTCGCTCGTTCTTGTGCAAATCAGCCAACTTGCACACCCCGAAACATCTTGTTCGGGACCTCTGATCAAAATACTTTCTTCATCAAAGTTGTTCATCTCTGTCTCTTCTATCTGACCTCCAAATGTCATCCCTGTTGGAGTCGTTTTGAGACCTGTACAGTATTCAAGGTGGGAGCTGTTCAGCATGCTCGTTCCTGTGCATATCAGTCAGTTTGCAAGCCCCGAAACTTCTATTTAGGAAATTCATATCAAAATTCTTCCTTCATCAAAGTTGTTCGCCTCTGTCTCTTCTATCTTACTTCCAAATTTTAGCCCTATTGGAGAATTTTTGTGACCTGTACGCCAATCGGAGTGGGAAACGTTTAGAAGCGAATCTGCTCCGAATTTCACTAAGTTTGATTCGCCTAGGATTGAAGCTTGTTTGCAATCCTACAATGAGGATCGAATGCGGTCCGTAATCCTAAGAGGTATAGGTTACTAAAAGTTCGCATTTTTGAGTTTTTATTTCAATTTCTCTTCTTTTTCTCGGGGACTTGCAACCTCCCTTCTTCTACCCCCCATTATTCTTCATATGGGAGACCAAAAGCCGAACTGTGGGGGTACGTGCTCACTCCAAGCTTAGAGCTTGTAGAGTCCTCCAAACTTATAGTTTGTTGAGAAGAATACGATCGACCACAAACATCATTGTTTAGATCTAATCCAACCCCTCTTGGAATCGAATTTCTTGGAAGCAACTACGCTCGGAAATTCGTAATTTCTTGGAAGCGACTACGCTCAGAAATTTTATTTGTTTTGTTGGTAGCATTTTTCGCTCCGAAACTAACCCTAATTTCTTGTTCTCTTCAGGATGAGTAACCCTTTGCTCCATTGGGAACAACTGGCTCTGAATATCACAGGCCGATGGAATCTTGGATACGATTCTCGAACCTATCCAGGACGTGCTAACTGTTGAGCAAGTTCAAGCTTTGGAAGCAAATAGAGCAACCCTAGAGGCAAATAAGGCGAAAGCCATCATCCTAATGACTCGTCATATGGATGATTCGCTCCAGTATGAGTGTATGAATGAAAAAGACCCCAGAAGGCTGTGGGTCTCACTCGAAGAAAGATTTGGCAACCTCCGTAACTCCCTGCTTCCTGACATAGAAGTGAGATGGCATAGCCTCCGTTTCTATGATTTCAAGTAAGTTCTTGACTACAACTTAGAAGCACTTCGCATTAAATCCTTATTGGAATTCTGTGGTAAAGAGATCACAGATGCGATGTTGATGGAGAAGACTCTCTCTACTTTCCCCGTCTCTACATTGATGGTTGCTAAGAACTACCGAATCGATGTTACTGCAAGACGGATCACAAGGTTTCATGAGCTTATTGGAGCTATGAATGTAGTTGAAAAGCATGACAACATCCTTGTGAAGAACTATAATTTGAGATCCGTGGGAACAGAGCATATTCCGGAATCCAATTACAGTCGCGCCCCAAAGAGAAGGCGCCAAGAGCGAAACCCTAATCTTAGGGATACATTTGGACTTTCTAGTCCATATAATTGCTCTACTTGGGAAGGTAACCGAAGAGGTCGACGTGGAAAGAGAGAGGGAGGCAACGCCTCTGGCCATGTTGGTGGCGCCACCAACACTAAGAGCCATCTAAATGACGCTTTCAAAGCGCCTCAATTAATGGAGTTTGAGCAAAGAGATGTATGTTCTCGATGTGGAGTGTCTGATCATTGGGCACACATTTGTAGAGCTCGTGAAGAACTTGTCACCGCCTACAAAGCATATTGTGAAGCAAGAGAAACTCACTATGTGGAACATGAAGATCAAGAAGATTATCTAGAGTGAAGGGTTGAAGACTACAGATCTGGCTGGGATCAATAGATCGCCAATTCTGTTTAAAGTCTTTATTTTTCCAAGAGATCGATGTAAGAGGCAATTGCCATATACATTGTAGTAGATGCCTGGTTTAGTCTTTCTTCAAAGTAGGCTCACCCAAAGTACGTGTGATGTCTAGGAAGGTTCTGAGATTAGTGGTACTTAAGCGAGCATTGCTCCACCGACATCTCTCTACTCACCTGGTCACATTTATTTTGGAATTACCAAAAGAAGATAGACGACTACCATTATTTTGCATTAACTAGTATTTTGGATTAGATTTTCTTATCAAAGAGACAATGATGTAACTCCGTTGGCTTATGAATAAAATTTCGAGTTCTTTTCATTATGACTCCATTTTTATTCTTTGTGACTACGATGGCTGGGCCACCAATATGAAATCAAGGACATGGAGTAGCCCAAGTTCCCCTTACCAAATGGCACCTTGATTACTGTCACAGAAACTCTCTATGCTTCTAGGGCGAATCACACCTATTAATAGCCAACGGATTCCATGCAAAAACGCATGTAGAGAACATAAATGAGTTCTTTTGCAATACCTCTACTGATTGTGAATAAAGGTGCATCTTAGAGAAGTTTATGTATCTCTCTAGTAGACTCTATGTCACTATTCGAGCTATTAAATCCAAAAAAGTTATGAGAGAAGATCTCTTGGATTTAGACTCATATTGGCTTTGTCACGACATGATAGGTCATCCTGGTCATGTTATGATGATCCGTCTACTAAAGACTTCATATGGACATCTTTTCTATCGAGCGAAATGAAGCATGAATCAAAAGTTGATTCCTGGACTAAGTGTGACCGACGCTGCTGCCTAGGGCACCGCCTCCGTCCACCGGCAGCCTAGGACTGGCATAGTCCCTATCCATGACGCCATGGATGGCGTCCATCATGGTGATGGCACCCTTGGTGATGCTGCAATCACTAACTTGCTTCAAAATAGCGTTTCAAACGCTCAGGCTTAACCAAGATTCTCATTGGTTTCTTCTAAAGCCTCTCGCTCGTTTTACAAAGCCCGTTCCTTAGGGAAATTAGGACTGACACCGTCCTATGCAAAGGATATGAAATACTCATTATGTTCTTACAGAGAATCCGTGGGGATTCTGTGGACTAGTTCAACCAACTTGCGGATGTTTAAATATCTCATGATGTTGGTTGACACGCAAACACGCTGGTCACGTGTTGTGCCATTGTCCATCTATAAATACTGCTTATGCTACACTCTTAGCGCATATCATATGACAACGGGCTCACTCTCCGAACCATCCTATTCAGTCAATTGGATTTGACTGTGCTAGAAAGTTTACATCGAAGACTTTCGATGGTTATTGCATTGGGACTAATGTTGGACATTATATTCTCATGAACACACCCAATTGGTCTCGCGGAAATGACTACGATGGTAGTCCGAACATTGGTTACATCTGCTTGGGGTGATGCAATATCGCATGCAGCTATGCTAATTCGTCTACGACCCACCGCCACTCAATGTACCTCTGCGTTACAGCTAGTGACTGGATACAAGTATATTACTTACGCATATTTGAGTGAGCCATTTATGTGCCAATTGCGCTGCCACAGCGCTCTATGATGGGTCCTTACAGACGAATGGGCAACTACTTTGGATTTGAGACTCCAACAATCGTCCGCCACTTAACAATGTTTTAAAAATCGGCCTAGGCGGCCGCCTAGGCGCTAGGCGGCAAGGAACTGCTCCGATTTTGGCCTAGGCATTTCCCTTAGGCGCTGGGCTACGAGGCGGGCTAGGAGGGGACTAGGCGGGCTAGGCGGGGACTAGGCGGTGCTAGGGGGGGACTAGGTGGGCTAGGCGGTTCTAGGCGGAGCCTAGGCGGTCATAAACCCTAATTTATTCTATATTTTGACTATTTTTATATTTATAATTAATTTTTAGACTTTAAATATTGTCATTTATATTATTATATGTCATTAAAATAATTTAAAAATTAAAAAAAAAAAAAAAAAACCGCCTAGTCCCTGCGTCACCGCCCGACTAGCGCCTAGCATTTTTTAGAACCTTGCCACTTAATGCCCTTGCAAGGCGATCTCATTACCGCTAGATTTGCGGGTTGTCACTTTGATGAGACAGTCTTCCCGTCGTTAGGGGGAGATAAGAACACGGATGTTCAGCAGGAACAACAGGAATTGTCGTGGCCTATCCCCACTATGTCTTATCTCGATCCCTGTTAAAGTGACGAGATCACACAAATATGCTGCAAACAAGCCTGCATGGAAGGACGTCCCAATGAGAGGACGTAGCGCCACCCTACACGGAAGTAGGCATGGCGCCAACGCCAAAGAGAGTGGCACTCTGGCGTTACAGGCCATGGCCCCAGCTAGGATGCGTGGGAGGCCCGTAGGTTCGAAGGACACTTTGGCACATTCCAATCCTTTGATCATCAAGACTCAAAATCCGTCTTATGAGAATCTTCCTGGTTAGGGTTATTGTTAGGGGACGCCTCAACGTCAGAACCTATTCCCGATAATATAGAGCTCTATGAAACTTACACTAGTGTACATGAGACGTGGGATAGAAACTCCATCATGATTGATGATGGAGTTGCACATTTTGTTGCGCATGAGTTTGTTGAGTCAGATGATATCGAACCATGCTACGTTGATGAATGAATGCCAACGTAGAGAAATTTGGCCTAAATAGAAAGATGTGATCCAGGTTAAGATGGATTCTCTAACGATGAGGAAGCACTACTACAAAAAGTTAATCACACAACACTAATCACACAACGGAACAGAAATCATCCGTTGTGTGTTTAAGTAAGCTTTATTGCACAACGGTACTTGTTATATTCTGTTGTGTGAATGCCAACAAAGTGATAACTTTTTTATCAGAACTACATTGCACAACGGACTTAAGTAATGTCTGTCGTTTGAGTCTTAAAAAAATTAGCAGCAGATTTCCCTCCACTTTGGAGCCTTGGTTGCCTCTTGAAATCTGAAATTTGTGCTACTTGATACAACAGTGCTTTATATTTCCGTTGTGTGATTGAAAACTGGATGCCAAATTTTGAGGAAGCTTGATTGAATGTCTTCCACAAGGTAAACCTAGTGCAAGATGTAGAAATTAGACAACAGAAGTTATACTTTTCTGTTGTGTGAAAGTGGGAACATATAGGCGGCAACATTTTGAGCCAAATTGCTGTATGCGGCAGATTTCCCTCCATGTTTTGACATTTTGATACTCTTACAACAGTTTGTTAGGTTTCTGTTGTGTGAGCAACTTTAGAATTTGTTGGAAGTTTAATTGTGCCTCCCACCCAGCCCAAGCCACATCGTGTCGAAAGAAAAATGAAACAAATTCTCTCGAGCTCTCTCAGTTGTGAAACCCCCGTCTCTCCACCCCCCCCCTCCCCACGACTCTCCCAATCGTGAAACCCCCCACCCCCCCCCCACGAAACCCCTCTCTCTCAGTCTCTCGATCTCTCTTGTCTCAATTTCATGCTCTCTTCTTCTTCAATCTCATCACCCCCTTTCAAACCCTAACCCTAAAATCTTCCTCCCCCAGCAATGGCCTCCTCCCCCGACCACAACCACACCCTGAACGGCGATTCCAACACCCACGCCTCCAAAAAGCCCAAACTCTCCTTCATCACCCCTTTCGAAATCGCAGCCGAATTCTCCCACCACGACCCCACCGTCGCTCGAATCAACAACGGCAGCTTCGAGTCCTGCCCCGACTCCGTCCTCCAGGCCCAGCGCCGCTGCCAACTCAAGTACCTCTCCCAGCCCGATCACTTCTACTTCAACCACCTCCAAGCCGTCATCATCCACTCCCGCACCCTCATCAAGGACCTCATCAACACCGACCACGTCAACGAGGTCTCCATCGTCGACAACGCCACCGTTGCCGCCACCATAGTCCTCCAGCAGGCCGCCTGGGGCTTCTCCGAGAGCAAGTTCTAGCAGGGCGACGCGGTCGTCATGCTCCACTACGCCTACGGCGCCGTCAAGAAGTCGATTGAGGCCTACGTCACTCGCGCCGGCATGCACTTCATTGAGGTACCCTTGCCGTTTCCTTTGAATTCCAACGATGAGATTGTAACCGAGTTTAAGAAGGCTTTGGACAAGGGGAAGGCTAATGGTAGGAGGGTTAGGTTAGCTGTGATTGATCATATTACTTCAATGCCGTGTGTGGTTATACCTGTTAAGGAGTTGGTTAAGATTTGTAGGGAGGAGGGAGTTGATCAGGTTTTCGTCAATGCGGCACACAGCATTGGGTGCACTGAGGTTGATATGAAGGAGATTGGGGCTGATTATTATACTAGTAATTTGCACAAGTGGTTCTTTTGCCCGCCGTCGATTGCGTTTTTGTATTGTAGGAAGTCGCCCAAGGGTGTGGAATTGCACCACCCGGTGGTTTCCCATGAGTATGGGAATGGATTGGCTATTGAAAGTGCTTGGATTGGGACTAGGGATTATAGCCCTCAGTTGGTTGTAAGTGTCATTTCTATATTGTAAGTGTCATTTCCACTTACAGTTAGCATATGAACCAGTTATGACTTCAGTAGCTTTTAAGTTTCAACTATAGCAGTTGTTTCAATTAAGTCTGGTGTTACAAGTTTGTTGTCAAGTATATAATGTTCGGATTCATTTTATATCATAGCCTCTAGTTAAAGCTAATAAGTTATCCCTTTATGGATAGTAGGCCTTTAGATTAGCTAATAAGCACCTTCATTTGCAGTTGTAGCATGAGCTTAACAAAATCATATGAAAGAGCTGTTGTCAACAAGGCATGTGCCATAATTATACTGCCAAAAAAGGCAGATAGGTGAGGATTTGATCAACTTTGATTCTATTTGAGAAATTGTTGTGGACTATATGCTCTCAAATTTTCTTTGAAATTTCTTGTCATGCGAAATTCCATTGAATATTCTGGCACATCTAAATTTTTAACTCCATGGAACTTATTTGACTTGACATCCTCAATTGATTAGGTATGAAGTTGACACTGATGCCTGTCTATCAGTTCTGGCTCTTCAACCTATTCTTAAGATGGAATCTGTCCTCTATATTGTTGAGGTATATCAGTAATTAGTTTCTATATGTACGGAACTATGTTATGAAGTTTTCTGAAATCAGGTTAATAAATTCCCCTGAATGGATGCAGGTTTCAAGTTCGAAGACATGCAAGCTTTTGAAGTCAATCTCAAGGTTGAAAGCTTTTGAAATCAGGTTAATAAATTGAGAGACTCGTAAGATGCGAGGCTTCTGGTTATCAGAACCTTTTGATGAAGAGGGTAGAGGAAAATCTGGGTTCAATTACTAATTCAAAGGTAGTTTAGTTCTCACTTGTATAAAGCCAAGGGAACTCTAAGTTGTTTCTTACCATGCACATATCATTTTCAGGCACGGTCAGTGCACAATATTTTGGAAATATTGTGGACTGTTTTCGTGTTCAGTTGGTTCTGCTCTGCCTTTTGCTTTCAGATTTCTTTATTACATTGTTGCAAAAATAAAATAAAATTTTTTGTCATAAATAATATTCCGAAACAGTTTAAAGCTGCAATGGAATCACCCCCCTATACAGAAAGTGTGTGCGTAGGATTGGAGCATGCACACTCTTTTTTCCAGTTTCAAAGCGTAGAGACAGAGAGAGACTACACTTTGTTAGATAGAGAGAGAAGGGAGGAGAGAGAGTTGAGAGTTCTGGTTTATCGTGTAAAAAAAAAAAAAAGGTGGGGGGGTTCATTGAAAGGTCTGGTTCTTTTCAAGAGTAAAAACAAGTACTCGATTGAGAACTCATGCTTTGGTCCGCGTGCCTTTGATGCAAATCACTGATGGGCAGAGCCAAAGCCAGAGGAGACCCAAAGCTGAAGGTGAAGCAACCCTACTTGGGAAAAAAAGAGCCTTTGTGCAGGTTTTGTTCCTTGGTTTTGGTTGGACTCTAAGGGCTTCTGCTTTTTGTGTCCTCCCCCTGCTGCATTGTGTTGTTAGATTTGGTTTGGATTGGATTGTTTGTTTTATAGGATTCTCAGAAATTGGTCAGTTGTAAAATTTGAAGGAATATGAGACAAGCTGAGCTGGGTCAGTCAGAGGAGGTTTTGGAGTTTCTAGGGGGAAAAAAATAATAAGAGGTTTCTTGGTCGCAAGTGACTGGCTTTTTTTTATTTGGGTTCTGGGTTTTGCATTGAAGATGTGAAAGGTGAGTTCTTTTGGTTCAGAACACGTCATAATGGAAGAGAAGATGAGAATTGGAGGAGGGTTGCTTAGTGGAGAACAGTCTAGTATACTTGAGGAGATGAAGTTGTTAAAAGAACTGCAGGATCATTCTGGTTTGTTAATTTGTTCCCTTCCTACGTTGCTTTTTTTCTTTTCTTCTTACTTAAATTTTTGAATTTGGGTGGTTTGAACATATAATCGAGTCTTGTGCTAGGTGGAGGTAGAGGAGAAGTTATAGGCCTCGGGTTAAAATATAAAGTGAAATTGGTGTAATTTTTGTTTAGGAAGGTCTAAATATATTGGGTTGCCTAATTACTACTGCAAGTTGTTTTTGTAGTGGTTATGTTTTGTTTGAAGTAGCCTGTTTGATTCTGAGTGCTGAATATCTATTTGTTTTTACATCTCGTGTTTCCATCTAGCATTCTCCATTACAGTTTGCTTCAATGTGATTTAACACTTTTTACTTGGGTTTCAGATATGTTCGGGTACTTGGTGCATTTTACTTGCGTATCACAGGCAGCGATACTGATGGCTACCAGTACCTAGAGCCTCTGTACAATGACTATCGGAAGTTGAGAAATAAATTGGCTGATGGACGTAAGTTATGATCACCCTGATTACTATTTCGTAACTGCTATATAAATGTTCTTTACCATTGGTCAGTTTACGTGCACGCTAACTCAAGTTTGCTTTTCATTGTCTCAGGTTTCTCGTTGACTCATGTGGATGAGCTTATTGATGAACTTCTGACAAAGGACTACTCATGCGACATTGCCATGCCACGAATCAAGAAAAGGTAATAATCTGTTGGAATGAGTTATTCTACATCATTTTGTTAATGTAATTTCTTTGTTTGTTTGTTTTTTTTTTTTTGAACTATACAGATTCCACCTATCTATATGTTCTAATTGCATCTGGTTCTTTCTACTTATGTTTTATGCTACCTTCATACTCATATCCCAGGTCTCTAAGAGGATCTATTGATTGAGGTTGATGAGAATTGAATATTGATGACGATGTTGTTAATTAAGGTGTGCATTTGTTAATTTTTAGCACAAGTTATTAAATATTGTGCCTCATTCTATATGGTCTTATTTATTTTCAGGGTCCCGGAAGGCCATAAATTCCGAGTTATGGCATGCCTGCGCTGGCCCCCTTGTTTGTTTGCCTCAAGTAGGGAGTCTTGCTTATTACTTCCCTCAGGGCCACAGCGAGCAGGTTAGATTCATCATCAGTTTGTCTCAGCAGATGAGTGTTGAATTAAGTTAGAGGTGTTCCAAGTGAATCCGTAGAGGGGTTATGTGAAGACATAATAAAAGAAACAACAGAGAAGTAATATTAATAGTGTTCTTTGTACTTTCCAGTATCAATATTTTGGAACTCTAAGGATGTTCCACCTTTTCTGCAAATATTTACTGCTGGATACAGAAAAGCTATTGAGGTTTGTCTTTGTATGTGTAGGTCTTTCAACATGTCTTTTGGTGAGGAATGTTACAAGCAAGGAGGATGTTAGTTAGACTATGTACAGGTTTCTTCTATTCCATTTTCATTAGACTATGTTCACATTACTCTATTCGTTTGATTTCTTTTTATCAATCTTGTTATAAGAGGTAATTGACTGTAGAATGCTATATATTAGGCTTGTGAATTGTGACAAATACAAGTTCTGCATTGTTACTTCTATCATAGTTTGTTTTTGTTACTGATCGATCAGTCTTCATATAGTAATATTCGTCTAGATCAATTTTATGGTGAATATGGCTTTCCTTTCCAGCTGGGTGGGTTGGTTTTGGGATCTTTGTTGTTTCAGACTGAGTTTGTGTATATGTAATCAGCAACATAAAGAAGTGGTAATACCTTAGGCTGATAGCAATCTGTCCATTAGGAAAAGAATCTCTAAATCATGACTTCTCTACATAAAACTATCGAACCTGAAAATTTTGGTTGTGCTTGTCAAGTTCATTGAGTATGAAGTACATTACCTTTTTTACAGAGAAAATAATTACCCACACCCCATCTACATCTATCTGAAACTTTATATTATAGGGGTACAGTTACTGCTGGCAATGCTTTTATCATAAGATTATTTATATATGTGTCTGTGTTTAGGTACTTCTCATAAATCATAATGGTCTCTCATTTTTAACAGTGCATAATGGGTTGTGCTTTTCTCTTGAGCAGTGATGGTGCAGCTTCATTGGTGCTAGTGAGTGGGGAAAAGGCACTTGAACTTGGGTTACATGCTCTTGTTCTTCATTCCTCTGGAAAACCAACCCCTTTGGTACTGTATCATGATCTTCTGCTGCAATATGTGCTAACTCGTGAAGCTTCACAATAAGCTTGGAGGTGATGCAAGTGAGAGTATATATAGTGCACAGGATGCTTGATAAAATGGCACAAGAAGGTTTTGTTGAAGCGAAAAGATATTATATCAGCTTTTGATTCATGTGTAGCTAGCTAGGAATGCTTTCTTGTTTGGTACATTACCTAGTCACTTGAATGTATGGATGTTTGAAAAATGGTAATGGAATGATATGGATTTGAGTACTTTTGATGTGGTAATTACTGTCCAATAGTCACTGGTTTGTTACTCAATTTGATTACAATATTCACACTACAGCTAACCAAATAGAGTAGTTGTGTGAACTAACAACCAACAACAAAAGAAACAAACTTCTGTTGTGTGAGATTCATAACACACAACAGAAACCAAATAGAGTAGTTGTGTGAACTAACAACCAACAACAAAAGAAACAAACTTCTGTTGTGTGAGATTCATAACACACAACAGAAACCAAATAGAGTAGTTGTGTGAACTAACAACCAACAACAAAAGAAAACAAAGTTCTGTTGTGTGAGATTCATAACACACAACAGAAATGAAATCATCTCCGTTGTCTGAGTAATCAACAGACAAGGGATATAATTTCACTTCAGTTGTGTGTTATTAATCTCAGACAACAAAGAATGAGTAATATGTGTTGTGTGTTACATATCTCAGACAACAAAGAATGAGTAATATCTGTTGTGTGTTATGAATCTCAGACAACAAAGAATGAGTTATATCTGTTGTGTGTTATGAATCTCACACAACAGTGAATTCTTTCTTCTGTTGTCTGAATGTACTGACACATCCCCGCGCCTGCCATGCCAGGCACATGCTTGCGCAGAATTCACACAACGAAAACAGATATTCTGTTGAGCAAAGTATTGTCACACAACGGTGAAATCACCGTTGTCTGATTTTTCAATCACACAACACTCGTTTAGACCACGGTTAGTTTGGTCATCACACAACAGAAAATCACCGTCGTCTGATGACCTTTTTGTATTAGTGAAGGTTTTCGAGCTAGAAATGCCAAAA
Organism: Rosa lucieae; assembly: GCA_024704745.1. Classification (NCBI taxonomy): domain Eukaryota; kingdom Viridiplantae; phylum Streptophyta; class Magnoliopsida; order Rosales; family Rosaceae; genus Rosa; species Rosa lucieae. The sequence continues at coordinate 19,038,324 of CM045493.1, read as the reverse complement.
CCTCCTAACATAAAACCTATTGACTAATGGGTCTTCGTTAGAAAGCGTAGTGAGAAAAAGAGATGGTAATCTCGCCTTATGGTGCAAGGCTTCTCACAAAACGCCCTGAAATCGACTACGATGAGACATATTCTCTCGTAATGGATGTCATTGCACTCCACTACCCTGTCAGTTTGGTAGTTTCCGAATAACTGAACATGTAGCTTACAAATGTGGTCACTACGTATCTCTATAGGGATCTAGATACGGAATATACATGAAGGTTCATGGTGAACTTCATTTACCCAAGTCAAGTGACTCTAGACCACGGAGTGCGTTTACAAAGAGGTTGAAATGCTTGCTAAAATGACTACTTAATTGGGAAGGGATATGCCCACGCGTTTCCATAACAAGTTTCGGATTCCATCGCGGGTCATGTTGGACATGATCTTCATTAGAAGCCCTTAAAGAGTTAAGGGAAACCGCTGAACACTTGAAATCCAATTTTGAGATGAAGGATTATGGGAGAACACAATTATGTCTCAGTTTGGAACTTGAGCATCGTGTTGATAAATGCTTAGGCATTTTGATAAGGTCAAGCCTTCAAGCACCCCCTGATCGTCCGTAGTCTTGATCCTGAAAAGGATCCTCTTCGTTTGAAGGATGATGACGAAGATGCGCTAGGGGCAGAAATGCCCTAGTTAAGTACAATAGGCGCATTATTGTACCTAGCTCAATGCACAAGACCAGTCATCTCATTTACCATGAACTTGTTAGCTAAGATATTGGTCTGGGCCAACGCGACGCCATTAGATTGGTGTAAAAGATATCCTTCAGTACTTGAGATGTACGATTGATATAGGCTTATTCTATCCCTACAAAGAGATGATGGATTTGGACCCATCACACACCATGAACGCCGCCAACGCTGGCCTGCGTTCTCTATCCCTATCCCAAAACGATATTAGTGTTTTGGAAGGTTTTGCTAATGCTGGGTACCTCTCTAACCCACACAAAAGTCGCTCCCAAAATGGTTAAGTGTTCATCATGGGAAAAGATCGTGATATCTTGGAGGTCTACAGAACAGATCCTAGTCGCTATATTTTCGAACAATGCAGAGATTATTGCTCTTCATAAAGTATTTGTGAATGTATATGGATTGGATCCATAATTACGCATGTTCGAAGCAATTGTGGTTTGAAGTCTACCACAGAAGAGCTTACGAGCCTTTAGGATAATGCTGCTTGTTTTGAACAAATGAGGCAAGGCTACATCAAAAGCGATAACACCAAGCATAATCAGCAACAACAGACTCTCCTCAAATACCAAAGTGAACTCGGTTCGATCTGAGGATGATGTGGCAGACTTGTTTACTAAGTCATTGCCCAAATCCACGTTCGAGAAACATGTGGCAAGAATTGGCTTGCGGAAATTATCGGAATCCCCATGATCGGAGTCATCAGGGGGAGACACAGACATCAGGGGGAGATGTCTACATGTTCACCTCGAAACGTGAAGGGTGTGTTGTGCTCTTTTTCCCCTTCGACCGAGGTTATTTTTGTCCCACTGGGTTTTTGTTACTCGGCAAGGTTTTTAACGAGGCAACGAGAGAAGCACCGTGTTTGGACAACACAAGGGGGAGTGTTTAAGGATATCTCTATTTGTGTTTGGCCCAAACTCTAGGTTACTTGACCTAGTGGTAATATGATTGAATTAGAAGGATCTAGATTCCTATTCAATGTACGATTAATTTCCTTGTATGATTAAGATTTTATACATTATAATCCTCTATATAAAGAGGCCCCTATTATCAATAAGAATACACAGCAAATTCTCTCAATTTCAATTTCTCTACAACAACATTCTCTTTAATTATTTAAATTTTTTATTTTTTAAAAGATTTTTCTGATGAGTAATTCGTCAGCCAAAAGTGTACCATCAGACCAAGAAGGAAAAAAAAAAAAAAAAAAAAAAGCCCAAGGTGTACCAGGCTTTTTTCAGTTTTTGTGTATAAATTCTTTTGGAATCTTTGAGTTGGGGCTGCAGTAGTACCAGGCTTAATCTGCCTTGGCCCAAGGCCGACCCTGCTCTTGTACTCTCAAACAAATTCATTTGTATCTCATATTTAAATCTCAGCTCATCAAAGTCTAAAAAACTGTTAGTCCCTTCTACGACTGTAAACATGCAATGCCAACATTAATCATGCCCTCATGTATAGCCAACAGAAGTCCCGCTTTCATATCTTCAATTTCCATATGCAAAGCAGAACATACAAAAGAAAAGGGATGTGCAATAGCAGCTAAAAACGTACCATTTTATCTCTGATAACTGCCCAAATGCCTCCTTGTTTGTGTCCATATGGAAAACACCATCTACATTTAATTTCAACCTCCCACTTGGAGGGTGTTGCCACAGGGCCTGAGGCCTTGCCTGCTTCTTTTTCTATTTGCCAGTGTCCCACATATCTATTTATATTAAATCATAGATTCGTAGTTAATTTTTTCACGTTTTCACGTCATGTAACACACTGATAAACAATGTTTAAAATTTGTCGATTGCAAACCTTGATCATTCCCCTTGCACGACAAGAATTTGGAGAGATATCTTTCCCTAAATGAATTTTTTCTAAATGCTCTAAATGCTTTTAACTTGGATTAATTTAGGTCTGATTATCTTCCTAAGTTTTAGTTTTTTTTTTTTTTGAAAAGGGGCTGTGCGGCTGTCCTCAATCCTTGATTAATGAAATTGCAGAATATAAGGGGGGGACGTAGAGCCTGAACCCCAGATTACAATAAGCATAAAGAGAATATCCTGAAATAATACTAGAACTCTCTGCAAAATCTATGTATTCTAACAAGCACCAATTAGCAAAGAGTGCACGGATTGCTACTTCGTTTGCTTTGACATAGCAGTGACATACCAGAAAGATAACTCTATCATAAAGAAGTATCATTGCAAATAACACAGCTTTCCTACTATGTTGCAGCACGGAAATATATCCAGCGACACCCAATTTCATCCTGCCACTAGAAGGTTGCGTCAATTTGATCAAGCAAAAAGCTTGTCGCTTCGCTAAACCAAACAAGGCACACTGAGTGTGCATATTGGGACCAAACCCACATCGCCCTATCAAATAGTGATAGGGACTTATTGCCGGCATAAAGCCACTTAAAAAACAATAAAACATAAATATATAAAATTTTGGAACCATAAAGCAAGCCCTTGTGTATGTAATTTTTCGTGATTGTTGTTTGAATTTTCTTTTCAAAAAGTCAAAAGTGATAATATGGACATTTCAATAATCTCATATGACTTGGAAAAGACTCCCTTCCACGTCATACCCCATATTCTTAAACCACACATTACCATGACCTGTCCTCCAGATATCTACGGCAAGATCATGATTCTTGACCTTATCACCCAAAGTCCATTACACAGACTTGTTCAGGTCAGCACCTTGGGTACTCTGACTAGGTTAAGGCCGTTAAACCCCTCTCTCTCTCTCTCTCTCTATCTCTCTCTCTCTGACTAGGTTAAAGCCGTTAAACCCCACTCTCTCTCTGTCTCTCTCTCCATCAATAATAGCTGTAATCCCGAAACAGATTCCTTAATCCATATCTTAAACCCGAACCGCCGTACCTTTGCCGATGATGCATCATCACGGCCGATGTGGTGTAAGCAGCTCTCCGTCTGCCACGTGGTGTAGTGTTCTTGTACGTGGTTGATTGGTAACCAAAGTCTCAGTCCTCTACCAAAAAAAAAAAAAGTCTCAGTCCTCCTGGGAAGGCTCGATCAACCCTAAAACAACACGTTTTTTTGTTCCCCACAAAAATAGTAAAGAAAGCAACAGAGGGCGAAAGCCAGAGTTTTTGGGTTTTTACTGTTTTTTTTTCTCTGTCTTTTTTTTTTTTTTTCAGGGTTTCTGTGTTTGTTATATTAATCGATGACCATCATCTATCCCATCTGTTTCGGTTCTATATATTTTTCTCACCAGCAAACCTTCTTTTCTAAGTTTAGGGACATATATAGCTAGGACTCACTGTTCCTAGCTAAGCTATTCTAACGCCTTTGAATTTTCCACAAACCAAGAATCAAAGCTCTCTCTTCTCTTCTTCCTCTGTTGAATTTCGCTTCTGTGTACAATAGAACGGCTCTGTGTGTGTGTTCAGGTTAGTCTCAGTTGGATTAGTTTTTGTTACTTTTTATTACGATCCCAAGAAAGAATTATAATCAATGTCAATGAATTCCAAAAGAGATTTTGATCTGGTTTTGTACAAAATTTCAGATTTCTTTCTAATATGTACTCTCTTTTCATCAAAATTTTGATCTATCACTACAATTTATCTCCTTCCTTTCTTGTTTGAATCAACAATCTGGATACGTTTGGTTCTTCTCTGGTCTTGGGTATGAGAATTAGAAAGTTTTGAATCTGATAGTTTAGTTTTTTTTATATTTTCCTTTGTTGAGTGTATATCTGAATTGCCACTGATTTTGCGGGTCAAAACAATCAAATTTTCTTCACAATTTCCCAGTCTCCTCCTTGATTTAATATTCCAAGCTAATCATCAGGTAAATCTTAGTCTTTCTGTCCTTCTACAATTACAAAGCTACACGAAATCCTATTTTAAGTATACAAATTGTTCAGGTGCCTTAATTAGTTCTTCTAGGTGTTATTTTAACTGACTTAAGAAACAAGCTAGACGCCGCTCTCTTATCCCTTTCCCAAGTTATTCACGATTTACGAGTTTCTTAATTTAATTTAGAATGGGTTTTGGGATATGGTCTCAATTAAGTTTCTTGTTTATATATACAGGTATAGCAAACCAGCTATGTCATCTCCTTGCTGCAACGAAGCAGCTGCAAACTCAGTATTGTACGTGTGTTGAAAATTGAAGAAGATGGAGATAATTTACCAGCCCTATATCGACCCCGAGTACGAATGCCTCATCGAAAGAATCTACCCGCCGTGGTATGTATGTATTTCATCTATGTTTTCATTTTCATCCGCCGTGGTATTAACTAGGGAGAATCAGTGATCACCTATTTACTGGTTTGGCTTTGCAGGGTTTGTATCGACAACGACACATGCAAAGATTGCACCCTCGTGAAGGTTAGATTATATGTTTTTGATAAACATAAATCATTGTTGCCATGCTTCCTACTTGTTCACCATCTTCGAGTCTATCTAGTTGCTGTTTAACAAGATCATATCATATTACCAATTATTAGTCTATCTTGTGGGTAGGTGATGGACATGGTTTTAATTTGGAACTTCTACATTAAACAGAATAACAAATAAATCTTTGTGCTGTTGGAAAGTTGCTTTCAACTTTTGTAGTGTCCAAGTGGGTCATCCATAGATTTCAGAGCAACTATGCAGGAGGTACCATCTACAAAGACAATATCCCTTCCATTATGACTTGCTGCCAAACACTATAGATGTATTAGTTAAGGGTAAAATCCTCATATGATACTTTAATTATTACGAAATGTACTTTTTTGTACTTATAAATTTTTAAAAGTTTAATGGTACCTGTACTATCCGTCTGTTAGCTCCTATAGTACTTCTGTCTATTATTTCATTAAAAATGCCTACGTGGCGATCATGTGACAGTCACCTGAGTAAAATGACAAGGGTAAAATAGTCTTTTCATTCATTATTAAAATTATAGTATTTATTATATTGAATATCTATAATTAAAAAATATTTTGACACATAAAAAAATAAAAGATTGTACTGTTCTTCATTGTTCTCGGATACTTGGGGCAATTAATTTAAGTACTTTTTTTTGTGTTCAGTTCTTTTGTATAAAAATTTAATATATAAAATTTGCGTCAACTAATGAGATAAGTTTTTTCTCAAACAATTAATAGGATTAACCAACGGAGGTATTAGGTAAATCTAGATATTCACTAAATTCAATTCTAGCTTTAGTTTAGCCTAGTTTAATTTATTTTAATTTAGTTTTGTAAAAAAAAATTGTAAAAAATAAAATATAGATTTTTTACGATTTTATTCATATTTTAACAGAATAATTGACGGAAGTACTAAAAGGATAATACAAGTACCTAGACTCTCTAAAAATTTGTAGGTACCAAAAATTACATTTCGTAATAATTCGGATGCCATATAAAGATTTCACCCATTAGTTAATTACTCAATTCCTAAACTAGTTTAAATCCCATAAACCCGAACTAAATCCCACTTCCCTAATTTCAATTATAACCAACTTTTATAAATTAGAGCCTAGAGGGATCGAGTTTGTTTGGTGTCACCAAGTGGAGGCCATTAAATTGAGAGAAAGAGATGGTAAAGCTCTAGTAGCTATCGTCATTTATTTTCTGTTACTTTTTCAGTTTCTAAGCCCTGCAGGGTTAACAATTCCATGCAATGTTTCGTCACTTTAAGCTTCCAACCCTCTCCATCCCTACGCAACCAGATTCCCAGCAAACCCTAACCAGATGACATCATCTAGTTATATATAGCCAGACCAGGAAAACTACCATGGATCCAATTGCTATACTTGCAACAGATCAAGCCGTAGGCTAGGAAATGTTCATTGATTTGGTTAAAGAGAGATGAAAATGACATATGCATGAGACCTGGATAAAGCTTTTTTTATTTTTACTGATACAACTTTTTACAGGTTGACAGTGCAAACAAGCACGGGATTTTACTGGAGATGGTCCAAGTTTTGACAGATCTTGATCTTGTTATTTCCAAATCTTATATCTCCTCTGATGGTGGATGGTTTATGGATGGTATGTTTTTTTTTTTTTTGGTGTATATATATCTCGTTTAATCATTTTTTTGTTTTGATATAAAGAAAAAGATGGTAGCTTTAGTTTTGTGAGGTATGCATGAGTCAGACCCACGAGTAGAGTATAATTGCTGGGCAGATTGGTTCATGTGGGTTTGTTTTGATTGCATGGTGTGGTTGCAGTGTTCCATGTGACGGATCAACTCGGCAACAAAATCACTGACGAGAGCATCATACTTTACATTCAGCAGGTCTCTTTTTCTCCCTCAAATATTGTCTGTTTTTTTCCTTTTCTGTTTTATTTTTGCTAAGTTTTTTCTTTTTCGTGTTGCTTTTGCTCTTGTTCAAGTTACGTTTTTTGAGACCTTAATGTAATTTTCTTTGGAAGATGATCCTAAATAGTGAATACTAAATTGTGAAGTGAAAAAATGTAAAAAAATTGGTAAGTTTACATTAACTAACTTTAAACTCGACAATGGTGTTTTAGCACATAAAACAGTAAAACACGAAGTCCCGTTGCTTGTAACATGCATGTCATTCTTTCACTTTATTTTAACAATAAAATGATGAATTTGCAGGCACTTTGTGCTAAAAGGGGAGTGATTGCAAAAGAGGCAAGACTATGCTTAGGAAAAGAAGTGGCACCGGGAGCGAAAGATTTAGCCCTAGAAATGACCACCAAGGACCGACCGGGCTTAATGTCCGAGATCTCCGCGGTCCTGGTTGAGCTCGGCTGCAACATAACTGCTGCCGTGGCTTGGACCCACAGCACCCGAGCGGCGAGTATCTTCTATGTTGAAGATGGGCTGGACGGAGGGCCCATCACGGACCCAATACGGCTAGCAAATGTCCAAGAGCAGCTAGAAAATGTAATTGAAGCCCATCACGAGGAGGGCGAGAAGAGGAGTGTGAGGCTGACTACCCCCGCGGTTGGACGCACCCACACAGAGCGGCGGCTCCACCAATTGATGTACGGGGACGATGACTACGAGATGTGTCGGGGTTGCGATGGCGGTGATAAAGGACACAAGAAGGGTTGTGATCGAACCCATGTGTCGATAGAGAGTTGCAAGGAGAAGGGGTATTGGATTGTCAACGTAAGAAGCAAAGACCGTCCTAAGCTGTTGTTTGACACAGTTTGTGCTCTCACTGACTTGGAATACGTTGTGTTCCATGCTCTGGTTTCTTCCAGGGGCACCATGGCTGATCAGGTACATCTTAATCAATAATTCAGATTTACAACATTACTGTGCATACATCATTTTCTCATCTATGTATTTGTACGAGTTAACGGTGAATGTTAATGTTCACAGGAATATTTTGTAAGGCACAAGGATGGCTACACTTTGAACGCAGAGAGTGAAAGGCAAAAGCTCACTCTATGTTTAGTTGCTGCAATAGAGAGAAGGATCTCAGAAGGATTGAGACTTGACCTCTGTGCCAAAAACCGGATGGGACTATTATCAGACATCACAAGGGTTTTCCGAGAGAGTGGTTTATCAATATCAAGAGTCGATGTTGGAACATATGGTGAGAGAGCAGTGGGATCAATCTATGTCACAGATGCTTCAGGTCACGATGTGAATCTGAACACAGTGGAATTGGTGACAAAGGAGATTGGAGGATCTGCCATTGCGGTTCACAAATCACAGAAGTGGGCTGCTCATGGTTCTTCATCAAGGACAAGCCAGAGAGTACCAAACACGAGAGTAGAAGATGAAGGAAAACCAAGACCGTCATTTGGAAGTTTGCTCTGGGCTCAACTGGAGCGCCTTTCAAGCAGCTTTGGACCCATTAGATCATAAAGGAGCTTCAGGTTACTTCCGTGGTGTTTTGTTGTATTCATGAATGTCATACATCTGTACATAAACGTGTAGAATCAGGAGTCAAGAGTAGCTTTTCTCTCCTTCCTAGCCAGCTAGCTTATGGAAGTTCAATTAAGATGATCTAGATCGTTTTTCTTTTGTAGGAAGATTTCTTCATCTAGACCTTTCTTCTTTTGGAAGATTTGGAACTGATTTAATCCTACCAATATCCTAATCTCATGCCACTTGAGCTAAGGCTCATTGGTATAGATTAGTTAGCATACAAGGTTCTTTGTAGTTTTATAAACATATACTAGCTCCAGAATTAGGAATATCTCTATATTACACCAAAGAAAGAAAAGAAAAAATGATAAGAGGGGGGAGGGGGGGTGAAGAAAAAGAACATGTACTATTTGGGCTATGCAGTAACTTGATGGTCCCATGTAAATCAGAAGAGAACCTGCAACTACTGTCTCAAGCAGGAAGGGTAGGGCTTCGGAAAAGATAGTGAAGAATATGGGTGGCAATGAATACAATAGGGATCACTTCTCAAAACGCTTGCTCCCCAACAAGAATGCATCAAATTAGAATTTAATTGCGTGTAAATGTAAAAGACAATTATCCAAGAAAATTAAAACAACCAAGTAAAAAGCGAATGAAATTATCCATGCTCTGTTTGGGCTATGCAGTAACTTGATGGTCCCATGTAAATCAGAAGAGAACCTGCAACTACTGTCTCAAGCAGGAAGGGTAGGGCTTCGGAAAAGATAGTGAAGAATATGGGTGGCAATGAATACAATAGGGATCACTTCTCAAAACGCTTGTTCCCCAACAAGAATGCATCAAATTAGAATTTAATTGCGTGTAAATGTAAAAGACAATTATCCAAGAAAATTAAAACAACCAAGTAAAAAGCGAATGAAATTATCCATGCTCTGTTTTCACAATCTTTTGAGCGTTACACAAGAAAATTAAAACAACCACGTAAAAGGCGAATGAAACTATCCATACTCTGTTTTCACAATCTTTTTAGCGTTACAATACAACTATGTGCTTGTGCTGAGATGTGCAGCTTCAATCTGATGATCTATTTTAACAAGCAGATTCTGAAAATTTGTAGAAAATTACTACAATGGCTGCAGTGTACTTAATTTGGATAGAAAAATCTAATTAAAAGGGTAGCATCTTAGATTAATATCTTTTTAAGGTTATCAGACATTATGAGGCGCTAATCTATCGCTGCATTGCAGCAATTGTGTTAAAAAAAAAGGGCTAAATACTAGTTATTACCCTGTGGTTTAGGTCCAAAATCAATTCAGTCCCTGGACTTTTAATTTCATCAAAAACACCCCTGCACTTTCAATTTTGATCTAATAGGTCCAATTCGTTAATATTATGTTATGAGTTCAAGTTATAGTTGGATTATTTGTTTAAAAAAAACTATTTATTTTATAGTATGACTCCTCCTAAATTGACTATGCAAGCCACCTCGACACCACATCATAAAACATAGGTTATATAAGAGCCACGTTAACAAGTTAAACAACTTCAATTATTGGAAAACTAACAAATTGGACCTATTATATCAAAATTGAAAGTGCAGGGGTGTTTTTGATGAAATTAGAAGTTCATGGACTGAATTGATTTTGGACCCAAACTACAGGGTAATAATCAGTATTTAGCCCTAAAAAAAAATTGAAAAACAACAAGAAATTGTACTATAAGGCACTTGATACTCATATGCAATCAAACTTACGAAAACTTATTACAAATCTAGACCAATATGCTTAACATCTTGGGTGAGGCTAAGATGAAAATTAATGTTTACACGATTAATCATGCTAACTCTCTAAATTTCTTTAACGGGTCATGAGCTCTGGAAAAATCTGCTTAACTCCCCCAAATAAAAATTAATAAGTTAGTAACAAAATGAAAAAGCATCCCAACTCAGGCTTCCAGCATGCAAAACTTAAAAGTACAATTCTATATTAAATAAACAGATCAGATTATTGCTTGGTGCTGTAATCACTACACAGAAATACATCCTTGCATAAGAAATAATAATCCAGTATTAAACCTTATGTACAATCATAGTCCCCATAGCCTAACTTCGACTAAAGAAACCTTTCACAGTCTATTCACAATAAGGGATGAATGAAACGAATAGGTCACATTGACCTAAACCAGATTGACCTTTACAATAGGGTTCTTCTGTAGTCATCATATAACATCAATGTCATCAACATCAAGCCAGTCATTAGATTCTTTGGTCTCTGGGTTACGGGAACTTACCTGCGCAGACCCAGCATGTCTGATTCCAACAGAGTTCATGTCCTTATCTGAATCAGGAGAGCTTCTGCCTAGCTGAACCCAGTCTCTTGAATCTTTGGCTGAAGAGTCAGAGCCAGATGTGGCCTTCTTGTAACCTAATGGCACATCTCCATCATCATCCTCAAGATCACTGAATGATACATCCTCATCGTTCTCTATAGGGATGGAGGTTCCACCGACACCGTCCCCATCCATCTCTGATTCCTCTTTCAACCAATCATCAGCATCATCCTCATCCTTCTCGTCCAAGACTTTAGATGAAGAAGTGGAGGGTGGCAGTGGATGTTTGGTCTCTTTCACTGGTCTTTCTTCAATAACAGGCTTGTCAACAATTTGGATTTCACTACTCTGGACTGGGTGCTTCTCTGTCTCAATATCAGCTGTTGCTGGCGGAGGAGCTGATCTCATGGTAGATGTTTCGGGTGGCATTATGTCAGATTGAGCACTCGGTGGCACAGAAAGATGCTGTTCTTTGGGAGAATCAGTAATTCCTTTTGAAAAAGCAGCACTACTTGCTGAAGGGTCAGATTCAGGCTTAGACATATTTCCCTTCTTTAACTCATGAGACAACATTGCTCTAACTTCTACTATCTGCAGAGATATCATAAAGTCAAGCAAAGCACATTGCTCCAACCAGAACTAACCAAAAAAAAAAATGTCAAAAAGGGGAGTGTTGGGTCACTGTCACATAAAACCAACTTACCTTGGGTGTAGACAAAAGCTCAGCATCTTGTTTATTCAGTCTAGGATGCAAGAGCACAAAGTAAATCATCCAAAAGTGAGATTCACTCATATGCTCAGGACAGAGTTCCATCCTGAGAGCAGCCAATGCCGGAGCAAGACGTTCAACAGCCAGAGCATGCTCTTGTTGGACATCAGACAATTCGAAATCTGGAAAACCAAACTCACAATGTTCTCATTTCTGTGCAAGTCAAGCTTCCAATGTTGCTAATCATAAAATACATATACCACATCATAACTCCAATTATTGAGCTCAGCAACAAACTAGCCAGCACAAACCAACAAAACATCCACACTCATTTTACACTTTAGCCAAAAAGTTAATGATTTCTTATCTCCTAAACCGTATGCTTAGCTGAGATTCACCTCACTCTAATCTGAAAAACCTCCAAGTTGCCTAATTCTCAGTATTTTAGAGCTGCAATCGTAACAAACACGAAATCTCTTTGCGAAAAGCAAATATCTCAAATCAAATCCTTCATAAAACTGATGAACAAATAAACACTAATTTACATTAACACAACCAAATTAAGCATCAATTCAACACACATTGAATCAAATTACTCGAATTGAAGTTCAATCGAAAGTCAAGCATACCATCTGAATCCTCATCATCATCAGAGAGAGGGAAATCGAGCCAGGTCTCGGGATGCATAGAAACATTTCTGACGAACGCAAGAACCTCCGGCGTCACACCGAGAGCCAGCCCAGCCGCCTCGGCCTCTTCCTCCGATCCAAACTGAAGCAAATTCGAAGCGATCTTAGTGAACTCGGAAACCGCCATATTGCTCGAAAGCTTCGAGATCCCGCTCTTGAACTTGCCGCCGATCTCCGCGAAATCGCTCCGGATTCCGGCGATCACATCCTCCTCGGAGAGCTCCGGATCGGACGGCTCTCCCTGATCGGCGGGTTTCGGAGCGGCCGCATCGGGCGGCGGGGCGAGAAACGAGGCGACGCCCCAGAACTGGCGGGAGAGGGTTTTGGTGAGCTCGGAGAGGTCGCCTTTGACGCCGCCGCGGGGATCGGAGGACGGCGAACCGGGTTGAGGGGAGTTGGGGTCGGCGGCATTGGAGTTAGGGTTTTGGATGGGGGTGGAGGCGTTGGGGTTGTTGTAGTCGTCTTCGTCGTCGTCGAGTTTGAGAGAGTTGGCGATGGATTTGGCGAGCCATGACATTGTGGATAGAGAGAGAAGTGATCGGAGAGTCGGAAAGTTTCCAAGGCAAGGCTTAGTGGTTTCTGACTTGCAGAGTCGGTCTTCTTCAATGTTGGGTAAGCGATTTAGAGTCCCTTCTACGGCGTCGTTCTGGTTTCGCTCTCTAAAAATTGCAATAATTTAGAGAGTAAAAACCTATGTACATAAAAATAATAATAATAATAATAAAAACTACAGTATGAATAATTTACTTGGGTCTCTTTCAAAAAAAATAATTTACTTTGGTAACATGATTTGTAAAAAAGTAAAAATATTATCCTCATAATGGTGCTCCAATGTGATTCAGATTGCATCTTTCGTTTACTATTGGGGTTAAGAAAAATGAGACATTGGCTTGGGTTAGTGTATCTAATAGTGGTTTTCTTATTCTCACAAATCATAATTTAACCTAGTACAAGAAATATATGAATATAGCAAGTGCACAAGCCCTTGAAAGTACAAGGTATTAAGCAGAATTTAATCTTTTAATATTCAAGTAAGAAATCTAAAAAAAAACCTTCTAAAATGTCACTTTTCATAAAAAAAAAATTATATGTTTAAGCAATTAATTAGTTTGACATTGTTGAACGAACTAAAAACATGAAAAATCTTTGAAGAAAATAAAACAATTAGAAGTTTTTTATAAAAACAAAAACAGTCAAGTTCATTTAGTTGCAAAACTCTAGTAAACAGCCTTAATCTCTTTGTGAGTAGTATTCCTTTGAGCAAATTTGAATCTCTCAAGCTATTCTCAAATTCATTTTGAGTGATTAGTCCTCGCTCTTCTACCCTTCTACCCTACACTCTATAATACATTAATACTCAAAATTCGTCAAATTACTGTCAAAATTTTAAACCTGACCAAAAAGGGTAAATTAATTCTTACCCGACCAAAATGAAGCCAATTGAGTGAGTCGTTAAAGATGTGGGTCTTTCCATTTTCCATAGCCTCTCTGGAACCCAAACAATGCTACTAGCAAACCGTCTGCTATTCACTTCCATATTCTTATCACCATCTTCTTCTTCTTCTCCCTCTCTAAAACCCCAACCTCTCACCCTCACCTTCTCAAACCCAACCCATGCAAAACCCACCCGCCATGTCTCCTCAGCCTCGAAAACCACACCCATCATGGAGAAAGACCGGTCCGTCCTGTTCGTCCCGCCCGGAGTCGACCCGGATGAGGTGACCCCGGACATGGTCCTACCCGGCTCCAACATCGTTATCGGACCCTACGCCGGCGACGCCAAGATTAAGGAGGTGGTGTTCGTCAAGAGCAGTAGCAGGCTAAGGACTGCCCCAAACATGACCGGCCCGAATTCGCTATATTGGGCCGGTCCAATGTGGGCAAGTCCTCGCTTATCAATGCCTTGGTTAAGAAGAAGGATGTTGCTCTCACATCTAAGAAGCCAGGTTTGGTTTTGTTTCTTCTTTCACTGAAAAAAGTTGGTTTCTTTTTTTGAGTTTTGGTGGTTTTGATGTGTTTGGGTTTGTGGGTTTTGCTTGTTTTTTGTGTAGGGAAGACTAAGTTGATCAATCATTTCTTGGTGAACAAAAGTTGGTACTTTGTGGATTTGCCTGGTTATGGGTGAGTACTAGTATGGTTTGAAAAATCGAAACTTTAGCTCGTGAAGTTTAATCTTGTTAGTTATACAATTTTCTGAAGTGCAAATGTTGGGTGTAAGGTTAAATTCAAACAATGACATTTTGCATGGTTTGTTGGTTTTTTCGTCCTTGGGATTTTGATCACTGACTGTTGTTTTTATGGTAATTGGATTGTTTGTATTATGTAGCTGTTTGTAGATCAATCCTACTACAGAAAGTCTTGAACTTTGAGTTGGGTCAGTTTTTCCAAACCAGGAATGCAGATAATTTTTGTACACCGGTCTGCATTGCACTCTTCTGTAATATGAAAGGGGTGATGCAAGCCACTTTTCTGAGCAAGTGCAGTTCAATCTAGAGTAAGCATTAGTTTGAGAGTTTGTGCCGAGCACAAAACACTTATTTTCACTTATCTGCTATTATCTGACTAAAGGATAGAGTTCTCTATAGGATTCCATTTAGTTGGGATTGAGGCTTTGGTGAATTGACTTTAATCAGATGATGATTATCTATGACTGATGGCATTATGTATTGTTAAGTGGTTCCAATAGTTCTTAATCTAAGTGACTAAATTCCATCATGCTACTCGCTCTCGATAAGAAACAGTTAACTTTTACAAATGACTTGAATTTAGTATTGATTAGCGTGCAGACTGGTTTCTCCAGAATTGATGCCTGTTTCTGCTTCAAAACTTACATGCAGCATTCTTATGGCATTTTCCCTTAGAAGTTCTAAGTTTTAGTTGTTTTGTTTGACATGCACTAGTTTATGGCAAGGAATTGACTCTGGCTAGATGGATGGATTGAGGACAGAGAATTCTTTCCTGTGAGGTTATTTGTGATTTCAACCAGATTGGTCGCATAGTAACCGCTTTGATTTGCTCTGTTCATTGTTGTTTCTCTTACCTATGAAGTTTTTAAGATTATTTTTCTGAATGTGCCAGACTCAAGAATTAGTTCTAGTTGTTAGAAAGCTGTGTGACAGCATTACCTTCTTTGATTGTGAGTTACTGTCAGTAAAGGCATGAGATCCCCTGAATGACCTAGTGTTCTCTTCATACTCACAAAACTAGTGTTGTTTTTTTTTTTGGTAGATCTGAATGAGGTTGGGGAAGAAATAGTGGATAAGATTCAATATGAGGCATTTCATGTTATCAATGACTGAGAGTCTTAGACCTTATATTGTGCTTTAGAGTTGATCATAGAATGATCAATCATGAAATTTTTCCTACCTGTCATTCTTTTGGAGTTTCAGCCACAATTTTGGTATTCATATGTAAACATGAAGATGCTGTTGCTTATAGGATTGCTAACTACTTATCCTCGAGTACTGTTATCCATATTTTGTTAAGTTGTTTGAACTCGTATTCATAACATCTGAAGCAAAACAATAAGGAAGAACTCTAGTTGTTGTTGTTGTTTTTTTTTTTTTTAATTTTTTTTTATACAGAAAGTATATGTAACAACTGATCAAATTATCTTTAGCCTCCTCTTATTCTATTTTTAATCTGTAGTAGTTCACTTTGTTTCCAGGTTTGCTAAAGCTCCAGAAGCTGCTCGGATGGATTGGTCGGCATTCACTAAAGGTTTCTTCTTGAACAGAGATAATCTCGTTGCTGTTCTACTTCTTGTTGATGCTAGTGTTCCACCTCAGAGGATTGACCTAGACTGTGCGACTTGGCTTGGACGAAATAATGTATGCTGGTCTCTCATATGAAATGCTTTCTACTTTAACCTCATGGTAATGTCCTCATGATCTTTTCTTCTTCTTTTTTCTGCATTTAGATACCCATGACTTTTGTCTTCACAAAGTGTGACAAAATGAAAGGGGGCAAAGGTAAGAGGCCTGATGAGAACCTCAGGGATTTTAAGCAGTTCATCGCAGAAAACTACAAGCAGCATCCCCCATGGATCATGACCAGCAGTGTAACTGGTTTGGGCAGGGATGAACTTCTGCTTCACATGTCACAGCTTAGAAACTACTGGGATCAATAGTCTGTATTATATCATAATTCTTGCTGATTCCTCAACCACAGAGGGAGAAACTTGGTTGCTTAGAACTAGCGACTTCAACTCTGTTGCCCATAGTTTTTTTAGTGAGATTTTTTATCTTTCTGCTAACAGTTTATAGTACTGATTACAATAACGATGTTTGTACTGTGTAGGTTACGCAGAAATACTTATCGTTGTGCTTTGTATTCGGCTTATGTTTCTGAGGCTTCTTTTCTGTTGCCCCCATGTCTTGTGTTTGTATTGAGCCCATTACCGACCAAAAGACAGACCAGAACCTTTAAACTGCATGAGGAAGTCTTGCGTGAGGCAGCCGTACAGACAGACACGTGGTGGGGTGGACCAATCACTGTCCAGTAAGGAAGTGTTTTGAGTATTGCACTTTAGAGAGCAGGGGCAATTTTGGAAAAGAGAAAAAAAATTTCTTTATGTTTGGGTGGCTCTAAAGCCACGTGGTGAAAAAACCCACCTAAGAATTTATCTGCATCCTAACGCTCCTTCATTAGCTTGTGGCGTCAGTAACTGTTGATTGTGTACTAATATTTAATTATTAACAAAGGTTTCTTTCTTCGCCGAAAAGAATGCGTCCTGCATTCAGTCCATAATATTACTAACCCATGCATATAATTACTTTTTTTTTTTGACTAAAAGTAGGAATGATTTTTATTAAAATCATGGGATATGGTTACAATGATATTGTAAAGCATCCAGTATTAAATCTGGAGCTTGATCAAACCAGAACTGTTTGATATATGACACAAAAGCTAACGCTGCCAGCCTACGAGCTACTGCATTTGCCGTCCAGGAGCATGACCAAATTGTAAACCCTGCAGAGTTACACTTCCAGCTAGAATATCATCAATTAAGTTGCCTTCCCTAATGAGAGCATGGTTATTGTTATATGAGAGCATATCTTTGCAAGCTACTCGACAGTCGCTTTCATGGATCACATTTTGTCGTGTAAGCTGCTGATCGAAGTAGATCAACACCTGCTCTTACAGCTAGTAACTCAACTTGCTTTGCCGAAGAGACATGATTTATATGCTGAGCAAAACCAGCTACAAAGGAGCCATCAGCTCTTCTGGTCACCCCCTCCAATTCCACCCTCATGCAGTGATTGTGAAAAAGCTCTATCCACATTTAATTTATGCTTCATTTGGTGGGGGTGGAGACCAATGCTTTCGAGTTTCAGGCTTTGAGCTTCTGAGGTCTGAACATTGGACTTTTGATCCTTGCAAAAATTCTTTACATGCCGGGTTAAAGAGCTTATCTTTATTAATAAAGCGAAGCGTTCTTTACGGTTCATTTGTCATTAATTATAGATTGAGAAGAACCAGATCACAGCTTGTTATTTCTGTTCTTTCACGCTGCCCATATATATTATCACGAGTCACTTTTCAAACTTTTCATTGCTCAAATGCATTGATTGATCAAGCAGCGCGCCACTCTTTTAACAAAAGAGAGGAAGGACTGACCTATAAGTTAACTCACACACGATATTCTAGTATAAGCATGTGGAACTATAAAATACCACCGAAATATCTTCAAGATAACAAAATTAATACTTTGCTAGACAAATATATGTAACTATTATGAATTGAAAATAGAAATAATAGGGGACAGGGCCCGATTGGTAAGGCAGATAACGATCCCTAAAATTATCTACTAAATAAATATCAACATATATCTCCATCATTGATAACATCATGCATATATTTCATAACACAAAAAGACAGAACTGAGTTGTCCCTAAATAATTTTCTCAGTATGTACAAAATTATTGCCATATCACCTAATCATTCTCCGACTATAAGCGACAAACCAGTCTCGGTAGCCAATTTCATGACTATACACCACTCGTTTTCTCGGCCGCCTGTTTGTCTCCTAAACTCTTTAGTGGCGGCATATTTTGAACGTCCTCCTCCATAAAGAGTTGTTATACAAAAGCATACTTGGAATAGTAGCACATACCGCACAAAGCGCCTTTTTTTAAATTTCATTTTAATAGCAACTACATAATGACTACAATTAATCACAGTACCTATTACAACTTCAAAGACTAACAACGATAAACTAAAACTCAATATCCTCACTTGTAATAGGAAAAATTAACATGTTAATGAATCCAGCGTTAAGGCCACGAATAGGCAACTGACTGAGTTAGATTGACCATAATTAGCAATAACTGGGACATGTGACCACAATAGAAGGCTATTGGGTGGGCTATCACAGGATTTCCTTCTTACATAAGAATATGCTGGTATTCAAACGCACGGCTTTAAGCCTATAAAAGCTTGAATTTTGTTGACAACGGACAAGTCATGACGCAATTTTATATCAAGAGAAATATATACTTAGTCGTAATTATATTAATAGTTCGTCAAATTCCTCACCAGAATGCATAATGGAACTCCATATATAGATACTCAAATTATTTACTTTAATTAAACTCATATTTCTACAATGATGAAATCAAACAGCTTCTATACTGAGCTAGCATTAGAACTGAAAGCAAAAAATAAGTAAAGAAAAAACCACAAATTCGAGAAAGTGGATTCACATATTCTCTCTAGCTAGTATAGGCATTATAGTTGTACTAAATAGCTAGAGTTCCAGACTGGTCAGAGTTCCAGGGCTCAACATAGGAAAAGATAACCAATGCTGCGAAGCCGGCGACAAGTTCAACCGCAGATAGCTCGAGTCCCCCGTGATGTTTTGATCCACTGCCTTCTTCTGATGATGAGGAGTACTACTCATCCCTAATGTCTCAGCCAAGTCCTTGTACATAACTGAAAAAGGCGAAGTGCTGCCAGTAACCTTAGCTGAAACCGGAGAAGGAACATGTGGTGGTCCTCTTTGGATTTCGATCGGTGGAGGCGCCACGCTTTGGAGGTTAGTCGACCGAGTCGGCTCGTTCAGGTACTCGGGTGCACTGGTGAGCTTCTGGACAAGGCCACGAAAGTTGATGGGGTCGACTTTGTACACTCGTGGAGGAGTCGGAGGGAGCGGCGCCACTGCAGGCTTTCGCCACGGCTTGGCTGAGTTTTTCTTGACGGAGTGGAGTGAGGAGTGGTGGTAAGGCAGTGGTGCTTGCTTGGAGGTAATTGAAGAGGATGAAGGGTAAGCAGCTTCCATTGTTGTGGATTTGGAGGTTTTCTGTGAGCGGGATTGAGTTGAAGTTTGAGATGTGGGAGTTGTGAATATGCTATTAGTTTGCATATTTATATAAATTTGGGTGAGGGAATATATGAGTGGGAAGTAAAGAAAGGCAACGACCTGGAAGCGAAGCCGTTGGGAAGAAGAAGGATTTCAAAGCTCGTTTTGTCTTGAGCCGTCGGCGGTGTTTTAGTATGACGCATGTAGGTGAGTAATGCATGTGGTCAAATCTTTTTGTTTGACCATTTTTATATTGTTATACAATTAGAAATATTTTTATATTAGGTCATACCTAAAATGCTTTTGTCAATTCCTAGCACTCCTTTAGCTAGGGAACAATTGAAACCGTGTTCACCATCTATAATGAGTTTGACCTCAACATAAGGTTGTGCATAAAATGAGTGAAATTGGAAACTCTTTAATTTTCGAAACACATGAGGAATCTAATCATAACACAAATTATTCTAAGTTTTTCAACTATTGAGTTCTACAATTAGTTTCATGCATACAAACTGCATGCCTCTAGTATTTTGTGTTTCTGCATATATCCAGAGGTTCTAGATAAAACCCAAGTGTTCTGCTGACAAAGAGTCCAGAAGAATAGTTTGTTATAGTGAAGCTTTCGCTAACCTCTTATTGAATACAACATAAGAGCGTTAAGAGGGGGACCGGGTAACTGATTTTCACTCCTCTGATGCTTAATTAATTCAATCAAGTATTAATATTGATCTTATCGGTAAACTAAAAATCAAACGAGAAGTAGTAGATCTTCAAACTTAATCATTTTTCATGATGAATAAATATACCAGCAAGATTGAGCTCGTGCTCCATTACTGTGTTAATCATTAGTATAGTGATAGTTAGTAAGATTAATTACTAGAATATGATGTTTATTCAAAAAAAAAATTACTAGAATATGATGTTGGATTAAGAGGGAGAAAGAACGGAGGATAAATTAGTTTAGGTTGTAGAACGAGAGGTGGACCAGCCGCCCTTACTATGCATCACGGACTCTTGAATTGATACACGTGCACACTCATTCAATCTTTTGACCAGAAATAAATAATGAACAACAATTATCTGTAAATACCTCTTAATGATTGTGATAGTGCCTGAAAAAAGAAAAAAGAGCTATTGATCTAGTCTTAGATTCGTACGAATCTCATTATTTGATTATGATTTTGTGTTTGATATATAAATTTATAACTACACTCGTTAATCTGCATACGTATATGAACTAGTTCAGTTTCATTTTAATGCAGAAGAACTAATATCGCCTAATCTTCTATTTAATTTTTTTTTTTTTAAGTGGTGTATTCTAAAAGGATAATGATAGTAAATATATGTCCAGACATATATTAATTAAAATCATTTTATCTACTCTTAATTTTTAAATTTGGTCCAATGATAGAACAGTGATCATGCATGAAATTCTTGGTCACCTAGTGACTATATAAATATTTCTGTTATATGTAATATATACTGCAAATTCTTTGTATGATCGCTAAGCCGTGACTGACGTGAATCGCATGTTTATCAATTTCATCAACTATCACGTATGTTACTTGGAAGATGCCAAGCTACTAGGCACGTTCCCACTGCTATCGTAGAACATGGAAGTTATACATAGCTAACATGCATGTGTTCGATGACTAATATTGTTTGCCCTAAAATACAGAAACCCAACTGCTCTCCGTACTTCCTTTTTGGGTTACCATTATGCTGGCCATATCAAAGTACAACAATTTTTTTGACCTAACGACTGAACTGGCCAATTAGGTTTATCATTTCCTACGCTTTGTATTTACAAACATTTCTTCAAAATCTGAAATTAGTAAATCTAACTCTGATCAAACAATTGAACGACTTGTTTTCATAAAGCGATTAATATGACTATGGTTAGTAAGTAGTAACTAATTATCAAATCGCAATAACACGATCTCAAATTACTAGTTGATATTTTGCATCAAGAGTTAATAGTTTCAAATAAACGCATTCACAAATCTAGATCCGGCAATGTGTTTTTGCTTTTAATTTTTTTTGTTAATTAAGTATGGATACAAAACAAGCATGTGAGTACTTTTGAATTATCTCCCAAGCATCTGCAGAATATATAGAATATTAAAACGCATACACCACCTTTTAACAGTTTTGTTTTTAAGATTAGGATCCAAATCTTCCTCAAATTATTTCAGAATATATAATTTTAGAAGTATTTGTCCTTCATCTAATAATCGAGAAGCTCTTCAATAATTAATGACTTGTATACAATGGCGCAAGTTTTTGTTCCCTTCACAGATGATTCCGTACACACCAGAGCCAAATATGGTTAGCAATTCAATTATTACCAAGCTTTTGCCGTTGGAATAATACTGTGTGAAGTTTTCATTCAATTTTAGTCTTGCAATCTACAGAGGATCGGAGGTCTTGTTATACATATGCATATGCCCAGCAAACCTCAAGCATACCTCCAGGAATTTTCTCTATAAACGAAATATTTATGAAAGACCAGGTTTCTTAATGAAGATATTTTCTGTGAACTAGGGTTTTATGTCCAAACAACATGAATACGTTGCCAAATTAAGATGGAGCAACCGATCGATGGAGGTAAGTTTAATGTAAGGCTGTAAATTCTGGCACGATCCGATAACACGACTTGAAACCCGCACGAAAAAAGCAGGTTGAACCCGCACAATTAAAAAGCGAGTCGGCCGTGGGTTAACCCGTCATGACCCATTTAATAAACGGGTTGGCCACAGGTCAACCCTCCAACACGAAGTGAACTCGTTTCACCCGATTATGCATATTTCTTCTTGAAATTTTGGATGTTGGGATATTTGATCATAGGATTAGACAAGTTGAAATATTTTTCTTTACAATAATTTGATTTAATTATTTATGAATTATATATAATTATTTATATTCTTCGTCTGGTGGAGTTTTTAGTGAATTTAATCAATTTGTGCATTTTTTTAGTTAAATTGGTCGCATTGTTAATCCTTAAATAATCATTTTGTCTAACACGACATGACATATTTATTAAATGGGTTAAGCGGGGTTGTTGGAAACGGGTAACCCGTTTAATAAATAGATTGAGTTTGAGTTTAAATTTTTGACACGATTATTAAATAGGTTGAGTTTGAGTTTGTATTTTGCGACACGGCAAGTACCTTGACCCGACACAACCCATTGACAACCCTAATTTTATGTATTTAGTATATCTATATGAGGAGACCAATGTTATATGTATCGTATCAACGAATTATTGCTTGATATGTAATGAAAAATTAAGTTAGTTTTAATTATTTTAGAATGGATTGGTCTTGGAGTTAAGATCACAGCTGGAACGCTAATAGTTTACTTCTAAATCGTTGATTAAACGAGTAAAAAGTGATACACATATTACATCTCAAACAACAGTATATCAAATAGACAAACTAATTAGTCGTAATGTAGAGCACAATCACTCCGTGTACTTATTTTTCAGATAAAAGCATTCAATAATTTTAAACTAACTGTCGCGGAGATGTCTCTCAATTACAATTCTTCATATACAGAGATCGATATACTCTCAGCTATCAGCATCAATATATCTTTGACAATTTTGGGGAGCGATAGCTTTATGGGCTGCCTTGTCAATACTACTAGTACGCTCATGCATGCATGACAAATATGTGACGGAAGTCATGCAAAAAAGAAAAAATTAAAAAAAAAAAAATATATATATATATATATATATAGATAGAACTTTGCTCAGGTGCGGATATCCGCACCGAAGCAAAAAGGTACGGATTTGCCATTTTTTCCCACTTTACGATTATATTTTCACATCTTAACCGTTCAATGTTTAGTTCCTAATGTATAGATCATCTCTACAAAATTTCAGCCAATTTGGTGATCGTTAAGGTATCCAAAACTGCAATTTACACGAACGGACCGAATCTGTCGAACCGGAACCGTTCGTATTTATAATGGTAAATTGCAGTTTTGGATGACTTAACGATCACCAAATTGGCTGAAATTTTGCAGAGATGATCTATACATTAGGACCTAAAAACTGAACGGCTAAGATGTGAAAATATGATCGGAAAGTGGAGAAAAACTGGAAATCCGCACCGAAGCAAAAGGTGCGGACGTCCGCACCCAAGAAGGCCTGTATATAGATATAGATATATGGGTAAATGTATGATATGTTAACATTTCTCATACATCAACTATTTTTATCCCTCTAAGGACTCATGTTATCACTTTGAGGACTAATATTACTATTTTCAGGACTCATGTGGTAAACTAAGAAAATTTACTACTTTAAGGACTAATGTTACTATTTTGAGAACTAATATTACTATTTTGAGGACTCATGTGGTAACTAAGAAAATTTAACACTTTAAAGACTCATGTTACTACTATGAGGACTAATATTACTATTTTAAAGACTCATTTTACCACTTTTAATGCAATTGTATGCATGTCATATGTTAACACATTGTAGAATTTTTCATATATAATATATATATATTGTAAAAGTAAGAATGGATTGGAATGGTCTACTCATTTCATTTCATAACCCCTTTATATAGGGAGAGAATTACAATGGAAAGAACAATTACAATGATGACATTAACTACTGATTGGTTTCGTATTCATGCTGATGGATGTTAATCGGTAATTGCTTTGATTCCCTCTCCGTCAATCACTTTGACGAAGGCACAAATATGTTTTTCCTTTAACACTCCCCCTTGTGCCAAGTCAAAAACGAAATGGTGCATGAGTTGTTGCCTCACTAAAACCTTGCCAGTAACAAAAAAACCCTGTGGGACAAAAATACACTTTGGTCGAAGGAAAAGAGCACACACACCTTTTACATTTGAGTATGACATGTGTGTGTTAGACTCCCCAGACGTCTACACCTCCCCCTAATACTTACATTAATCTAGGGAGCTTGGAAAGTCTTCCATTCCTATGCTTTTCACATGTTTCTCAAATGTGTCCTTAGGCAATGATTTGGTGAACAAATCTGCCACATTCTCCTCAGACCTTACTTGATTCATTTGAATCTTGAGGAGAGTCTGTTGTTGCTAATTGTAGGACAATTTTGGCGATATGTGTTTTGTGTTATCACCCTTAATATAACCTAGCTTCATCTGTTCGATGCAAGCTGCATTGTGTTCATAAATGCAAGTAGGCTCTTCAGTGGTAGAACTCAAACCACTAATCCCTCGAATATGTGCAATGATAGTTCTTAACCATACACACTCACGAACCGCCTCATGTACAACAATGATCTTTGAGTGGTTCGAGGAGGTAGCCACAAGGGTTTGCTTGGTTGATCTCCAAAATATCGTCGTGTTCCCATTGGTAAATACATAACTAGTTTGGGAACGATATGTGGGTCAGATATGTATCCAGCATCAGCAAAACCGACCAAAACGTCATTTGGCGTTTTAGTGTAGTGAGTGGCGTTTTCGCCATCAACATTTCCTTTAGGGATTGCAGTTCCATCTGCGGTCCCTCTTGTCTCTCTGTAGGGAAAGAACAGTCTCAAGCCAATGGTTCCTTTTAGGTATCGAAAATGTTCTTGATACCATTCCAGTGACGCTGCGTTGGCGCTGAGCTAAATCTAGCTAACAAGTTCACTGAGAATACAATGTCTGGTCGAGTAAATTAGACTAAGTACAATAATGCGCCTATTGCACTTAGATAGGGAATTTCAGTTCCCAACACTTGTTCATCATCTTCCTTTGGACGAAATGGATCTTTCCTTGCATCCAAACTTTGACCGATCATGGGAGTGCTAGCAGGATGTGCTTTGTCCATGTTATATCGCCTGACTTTTGGGCATATGCAGATTGGTGGATTAGTATTCCACAAACTCGGTGTTCTAGTTCAAGGCCTAGATAGAATCAAGTTTTCCCAAGATCCTTCATCTCAAATTCGGATTTCAAGTAGCTCGCGGTTTCTCTTATTTCATCAAGAGTACCAGTTATGGCATATACTACTACAATTTGCAAATCCGGAACTTGTTTTCTTTATGAATACGCAGGGGCATAATTCATCGTTCTTATATCCCTTCCCAATCAAGTAGTCACTTAGATGGGTATACCACATCCGTCTGGATTGTTTCAATCTGTAAAGTGAGCGTTTCAACTTAATTGCAAACGCACTCTGTGGTTTAGAGTCACTTGACTTGGGTAATGTAAGGCCATTAGGCACTTTTCATATATATCTCTGAATCTAGATCCCCATATAGATATGCAGTAACCACATCCATGAGCTGCATTTCCAGTCCTTCGGAAATTACTAAGCTAACTAAGTAGCGGAACGTTATAACGTCCATTACGGGAGAGTATGTCTCCTCGTAGTCAATTCCAGGGCGTTGTGAGAAACCTTGCGCCACAAGGCGAGCCTTGTACCTCAGGACTTCATTCTTCTCATTACGCTTTCTGACAAAGACTAATTTATGTCCTACAGGCTTTACACTTGGTGGGGTTAGCACTACCTGACCAAATACTTGTCTCTTTGTCAGAGAATCTAATTCTACCTGGATTGATTCTTTCCATTTAGGTCAATCTGCTCTTTGTTGACATTTTTCAACAGAGCGTGGTTCGATATCATCGTGTTCTATGATTCCTTGAGCAACAGTATATATCATCAATGTGTATGGAAGATCTTTCTATCAACTCATACGTACTCTCGTAATCCTTTGAGATTTCTTTGTTGTTCTCTTGAATCATTTCAAACATCGGAGCGTCCTCCAGTATTGATTCATAGACATAACTATAATCAGAGATAATCTCATGAGAGGGATTCTATACATTGATGATTGGTTTGTGCCTTACTCACCCTCTTCTTCCTTGGGTGAGTGTCAATCGAACCAAGTGACCTCCCCCTCTTCCTTGGGGAGCGACGACCTCAACCACACCTCCACTTAGTACGGTTGCAGTGCCTCTATCTGCTACACCGTGCCCCTTGTTGGGGACTTCTAACCTTGCAGGCACATTTGTAGCTGGTATATGTGATCTCATCACTTTTACGATATCAGTAAACGCATCAGGCATCGAATCTGCTACGTTCTGAAGATCGATTATTCTTTTCACTTCACTTTCACTTTGTGAAGTGCTGGGATCAAAATGAGACAGAGTGGGGGACAACCACGACAATTCTTGTCGTTCCCTTGGAAAATCATTTTCCTATCTCCCCCTAACGAGGAAGACTGTCTCATTAAAGTGACAATCCTCAAATCTAGCGGTA
Source organism: Rosa lucieae (assembly GCA_024704745.1). NCBI lineage: Eukaryota > Viridiplantae > Streptophyta > Magnoliopsida > Rosales > Rosaceae > Rosa > Rosa lucieae. The sequence continues at coordinate 19,011,499 of CM045493.1, read as the reverse complement.
GAGAGATCGCCTGTCAAGGTTTCCAAATAGCGTATAATTGTTGGGGATTCGTATCCAACATAAATACTTAATCGTCTCTGAGGACCCATTTTGGTGCGATGTTGGGGCGCAATAGGCACATATACTGCTCAACCAAATATGCGTAAGTATGAAGTGTCAGGCTCATATCCAGTTACCAACTGGTACACAGAAAATGGTTGGCTAGCTGTGGGTCTTAAACGAATAAGTAAAGCTGCGTGCACTATTGCATAACCCCATGCAGATATAGGCAGGTTGTTGCGCATAACCAATGCCCTAGCCACCATCTGTAGCCTTTTGATGGTGGCTTCTGCGAGACCATTTTGTGTATGCACATGGGGTACAGGATGCTCTACATCGATCCAAATAGATATGCAATAATCATCAAATGCTTTTGATGTAAACTCTCCAGCATTATCAAGCCTTATAGACTTGATAGGGTGATCAGGGTGGTGAGCCCTCAAATGTATAATCTGTGCTAGGAGTATTGCAGCATTTCTTGTGAACAATAAAACGACATGTGACCAGATTGTCGAAGTATCCACCAGAACCATAAAGTACTTGAATGGTCCGCATTCTGGATGGATAGGTCCACAGACATCTCTGTGTATCTTTTGTAAGAATGGAATGTTTTGTTTTGTATCTTTACCATAGGAAGGTCTCGATCCTGTTTTTGCTAAAGAGCAGGCTTTGCAAAACGAGTGATGTGCCTTTGAAATAGTTAATGAGGCATAATGGGAGGGAGGTAGTGCATCTGGTACTTCAGAAGGTAATGACTGCATTTGGGCAATACTAGAACCGACACCTTGCAGTGTGGCGGTTTTTTCTCCCATTTTTCACTCGAAAGAAGGGAAGTCCGTGTGAGTTCTTGAAAAATACGGATCATTATGTCACGACTTCGGTGCCATAGGCGGTCATGCAAAAGCCTGTATGAGTCAATGTCCCACATTTCATTGTTGGTGACAATATAGGATTCAATGATCCGAATCGTAGTGAGCTACAGTCCACTAGATTGACTCATAAGTTTCTCTAAGATGTGTTTCCTTCCACAGTCATTAGATGTAATATCAAGGTATTCAGTTCCATTCTCACGGTGTGTTTTTTACTGGATAATCGTTGGCACAAATAGCTTTGAAACATTAACAAGGTTCGATTAGCTCTTTGTGCATATAGAGCGTCTGTGACTTGAAATGTTGCGCCATTAGGCAACAAAAATTTGGCAGTTCCTCGCCATTTTATTAGTTTTGATATATCAATCATCGTAGTCACAGAGGAATTATAGGCTATTGGTTCAATGAATAATTGCCTATTCTTAATATTGTGTGGGTAGTCCCACTATCATCTAAGCACTCAAGTTCTCCTCCATTCATTCCTACAAATAAATGGGAGGTATTTAGAAAATATAACTCATATTCTTTAGAGTATTTCTATTTGCATAGAATGGTATTCTTTTCATTCTAATAATTTTTCTCTAGATGTATTGCTTTACATCTTTATAGTGCTATGTCGAACCATGTAAATATGTGTATAGAAAATAAATTTGAATAAATTCAGTGCTTCAGAATAAAATTTGAAATTTATTAATAAGCTAACGATAATCAAATCAAGGTCTTGTTCAGAAATCTTATTCATCAATCCATGATTGAAAATAAACTTTAAGACCAAATAATAATCTAATTAAAAATGAGGCATTATGCCTTCACAACTGTCTTTGGAAAATAAAATGAATAAAGCAGATTAGTCAAGATTGAGAGCATCCATTGACTTAGCAAGTTCCTCTTTGCCACTGGAGTCTGCAACTGTAAGGTTGACGTCTAGGTCATGACCTCCTTCTTCCATATAGTGAGCCACTTGTTCTTTAGACTCTCTATACCTCTTGTAATTAGCTGCTACTTTGTTGTTTGCTTGGCAGTTCTTATACCAATGCCCAATGAATGCACACCTATAGCATGGTTCATTGTCAACTCTTTCCTTTAGAATCTTGTTTCCATGATCCCCATATCCCTTTCCACGTGGTGCATTGTTGCCACGTGGGTAGGGATCAGCACGTCTAAACCCCCTTGCATTGGAGTTATTTCCACCTTTCATTTTTCCATAATTAGCCTAGGGAATTTTCTTTGTCCCAGTGGGCCTAGCATTGTTATTCAAGAGAATCTTATTTTGTCTCTCAGCCACTTGCAGTAGGCTTATCAACTTATTGAAGGTTGTGATTCTTTTGTTGTCATAATCCAACTGATACTGGTTCGCTAGTATAAAAGCTGAATTAGGAAAGGTGGTAAGAGTCTTGTAGATCATATCATCTTCTGTGATTTCCCTTCCACAAAAATTGAGACGTGCTTTTAGGAGAAACATGTCCTTGTTGAAGTCACTGATCTTGTTATAGTCAAGCAAGTGGATTCCATTCCACTGAATAGCTAGTTCTGGGAGTAAAGTGTCATGAATGTTCCCAAAACGTCCTTTAAGGGCATCCCACAATTCTTTGGGTGTCTTCAACTGAAGGTACTCCCAGCATAGGCTAGGATCAATATGTCGCCTCAGAAAAATTAAGGCATCTGCTTTCACCTTATTAGATAGTTCATCATCTTTGGGATCAGTAATGGTGGCAGTGTAGTCTTTTGCCACAAAGGCAGTTTCCATATCGGAAACCCAACGATGGTACTCAAGTCCTTCTGAGTCCAAGATGTCAAACTCAGGTCGAGTTGGATCAGCCATCTACATAAAACAAGAGAGAAGATATAAATTACACAGTCATAAAGACATCCACGTAAATTATTTTCCAAATATATGAATTAGATTTCAAGACCAAGATTCGTAATGGTCACATTTTTTTTTTTCGATGCTATGTGAAAATACTTTATCACAGTAAGTGTGTGTATAATGCGCATGAATTTTCATTATCATGGCAAAATGGAATTTTATATGTCGTATTAAAAAAATAACTATAACACATTTAATAATAAATAAGACATAGCATATATAAAAATAAACTACATGACATGCTCAAATTGCACAAATATACAACAAAATATATGCGACATATAATAATAGCAATAATATATCATGCGTAAAATAAAATATAAACAATAGCATAATTAAAGGCATGCTTAGTAATAACTATATAAGCGTAAATAAAATTTACAAAACATGCTCACAATTGCATAATAAAAACATAAGCAATAAAATATAAAGCATGCTTCAACATAATTATAAATCATGCTTAAATATAATGATATAAAACATAAATAATAAGGCATGCTTAAAACAATCAAAATTATCTAATTAAACATGCTTAATAACAAAATAAAATAAAGGCATAAACAATATGGTATAAAGCATGCTTGGTTAAAATCATAAAATAAATAAAGAAAACATACTTGATTTCGATAAAACAATTCTAACACACGCGCGTGTTGATGCAGGCGTGCGTAGCGATATTTTTGGACTTGAGAAAAACTGGGCTGCTTCCTCTTTTCAGTAATGGGCCTTGTTTTTTTTTTTTCTGTTTTTTTTTTCTCTGGGCCACAGGGCCTGATTTTGTTTTTTTTTTCTTTTGGGCCGGGTCACCCTTTTTTCTCTTTTCTTTTTTTCTTTTCTCTTTTTTTTTCTTGACAAAGATGGGCTGGAGGGCCTTTTTTTTTCTTTTCTTGGGCCGCCCTTTTCTTTGGGCCGGGTTTTTTTTCTCTTTCTTTTTTTTCTTTTCTTTTTCTTTCGCGTCTTCTTCCTTCTGGGTTTCTGTCCCTCTGCAAGGCCGGAGCCGGACGCCGCAGGTGGTAGGCCGCGCACAAGACTGAGGCTGCGAGGATGCGGGGCTGATGCTGCGAGGATGCTAGGAGTTGCGGGGAGGCTGGCAGCTTGCTCGGCAGGCTGGGTAGTGCGAAGAGGCACGGGGATCTGCGCAAGCTGTGGTGGTCTGTGCAGACGGTGAAGGCTGGGTGGAGGCTACTATCAGGCGGTGAAGGCTGGCTGGATGCCGGTCTGGACAAGGAAGAAGAAGAACAACTGCAAATCGATGTTGGAGTTCTGTCAGGTGCAGATGGATGCTGCGCAGGAGTGCCAGGTTCGGGATCAGGGCACCGGGGGCTGGGCAGCGAAGTGCAGCAGCGAGGCGGAGGCCGGTGCAACAGTGAGGTGGAGGCCGGCGCTGCGACGGTGGAGAGAACCTAGATGGGTGTTGATGTCTGGCCGGTGAAGGTGAGGCCCGTGTAGGCTGGTGGCAGGGCTCAGTGCTCGAGCTCGGTCTGAACGGATTTTTTTTATTTTTTTTGGTTGTTGGTGGCGGCAGAAACAGAAGAAAAATATTTTTCTTCTTCTAGGGTTTGTTTCTTTTGTCAGAAAGAAAACTAGAAAATTAAGATTTTTTCTATTGGCTATTTGCTCTGAGCGTGCTGATAACGTGTAAAAGTAAGAATGGATTGGAATGGTCTACTCATTTCATTTCATAACCCCTTTATATAGGGAGAGAATTACAATGGAAAGAACAATTACAATGATGACATAACTACTGATTGGTTCGTAATTCATGCTGATTGATTAATCGGTAATTGCTTGATTCCTTCTCCGTCAATCACTTTGACGAAGGCACACAATATGTTTTTCCTTTAACATATATATATATATATATATATATATATAAGTTATTGATCTTATTTTGTACATAAAATATTTAAGGAATAGACTTAGTCTAATTAATTTAATATTATTTGATTTAGTGATATTAATTTTTTCTTTGTAGGAGAGAGGTCTTCGGTTTGACTTATTACTAACTAATTATTGTATATTTTCAATAATTATGTAATAATTTTTTTAGAAAAAATGAAAAGACTAAATTTAGCTACCATAAATACATAATCACAAATTCACAATTTAACCCACTCAACTACTTCAAAGTTCTCTATTACCTGAAGGCCAATTAATCAACAGGTTCTTACGTTGAATGGGAATAATAATGTGACAAGTGAAAACACAAGCAGATTGTGACAGCCATCATTTCAATGCTAAATATCAACCAGCACTCCCATGCATAAGCAAAACTGGCATGCGTGGGATCAGTCATTTTCTCAAGCAACATGTAGTCGAAGAGCAGCAAGAACTCAAGAAGCTTCTAATTAACTCATTATTTAAGCATGAAACATATAGGGGTCCCTTTGAATTCAACTAACAAGTTGCAGCAACCACTCAAATCTCTTTGCAATCTTATTTTATGTGTTTATTATTGTAAGCAGTGACGTAGGGATGATAAAGAATTGCTGAAATAAGACGCTATCATACTCGTGCTCCTATAATTATGGAAACGTAGTGTCATCTTTATTTCTTTCAATTAGTTGGGAGACGATTAAACGAAGGTAACCAAGAACAGTCAGCATTTTCTTTCTGTGTTATAATACAACTTGAATGAAATTCCTACTCAACAAATCTGGGGAATCACACGAGCTTAAAAGTTTCAGAAAATGACAAAATGTCTTGTGAAAGAATAAAGGCCGCGTTGGACCTTTGAAGATCTCCTCCATCTCATGTTCTGGTTATGGAAAATCAAAGAATGAAATTTTTTTGACCAAAATCATGTCTAAGGCGAAACAAATATCTGAATAAGTGTTTAGGTATGGATGTAGACTATACTCGCGGTCTTAGTTTTTTGACATTAAAAATTATTCTTTTCTTTTGAGGTTTTCACATGCATTTCTGGGTGGAAAAGAATGAGAAGTAAATCATGTGGACTCTTTATGTATACGTATATTTTAATTTATAATTAGATCATTATGCTAATTTATTGTTTAAAAAATATAATAATAAATAAATAAAATCCTTAAAAAAAATTAATTGTTTGCTCTTTAATTTACTTATTACTTCTATAGAAAATTACTCATAAGTGTCACTTTAAAACTTTAATTAGCTATAAGGCCACCAAAGTTTTTTTGTACACATAAGGCCACTTCCATCTTCAAGTTATTTCATCGATGACAATTCTACCCCTCTACAAACAAAACAGAGAGACGGTTTCTTCCTCCCTCCCTCCCTCTCTCCCCCATACCCGTAACCACAAACCTTTATCAGGAGCTCTTGGACCACCGGAGCTAACTACCGTCGGGAGAAAGTGATCGAGCCTCTCCACTGTTCGAATTGGTCGTCGAGCTGCCGGGAGAGAGTGATTGAGCCTCTCCATAGTTTGAATTCATTGTCGAGATCTCTGATGTCGACCGGGTCAGAGGTGGTGTCCGTCACCGGAGGGAATGGCTTTATTGACCATCGTCAGAGTCTCCTCCATCTTCTGCAGCGACCAGATCATCATCCTTGTCATCCACAAGATCTGGTATATGAGTGCGGGTTGTGGATCTGGTATGCGAGTTAAGGTCGTGGATCTGGAGCTAGGCTCCGACGGTCTGGAGCTACTATCACCTTCTTCAAATTCGAATCGCAAATTCAAACGCTCTCTCGATTTCTGCAAATTGGTTTTGAGTTTCTTTCTTCCCTTAGGTCGGTGGGCTTAGTACTCCGGTGAGTTCTCTCCTTTTCGTTCTAATCGTATCGATTTTCAGTTTGATGTAGAAAAAATCAAATCTTTGTTGTTATGCTTTTAGTCTAAATTTTTGTTTCTATAAATTCTTCTAAATCTGAACAGATGATATGGAGATTAGATATCTTGGGCATGTGAAAATTGATGCTTTAAATTTGAATTTTGTTTACTACATTTCTAAATATAGAATTTTGTTCCGAAACTATATAGAATTTTGTTATAGTGGTTTTTCAACAAGCTGATAGTAGTTTTCTATGTCTCTGTTAGTATCTTCTTAAGCTGATGTTAGTAGCTTTTGTTATAATGGCTTTTTAGCACATTGACAGTAGGTTTCTACATCTATTGTAATAGATTTTCACAACTATGATAGTAGATTTTGGTGATGGTAAAAGTAGCTTTTGTTACTGGTGATGGTGACAGTAGCCATTTGTTGCTGATGAGAGTAACTTTTTGTGTCCATGACAGTAGCTTTTGTTAATGGTGTTAGTAGCTTTTGATTTTTGGGAGCATATTTCTTATTGATAACAGTAGCTTTTGTTGTTGGTGATAGTAGCTTTTGTGACCTCGCCGGAGATCCACCGGAAGTTGGCCGGAGACCCACCGGAAGTCGGCTGGAGAAGAGAGAGAGAATGGTTGTTGACTTTTTACTCTAGTGGCATTTATGTAAATATGTTGGTTTTTATATCCAAAATATAACACCATTTTAAATCTTGTGGCCTTATGAGGGAAAAAATTAGTTGGTGGCCTTATGACTAAAAAAACATTAAAAGATGCACTTATATGTAATTAACTCTTACTTTAGAGGACACAAACATGTTGGTGTCAAAGATATATTGATAAACAGCAGAGCCCTAGGGTTTCTGAGCAATGTGGCGGCGGCGGAGGCGGCGCGGCAGTCTTCACAGGCTGTCTTTCATCGTAGGTCGCGAGTTGCAGACCTCAGTGTCTGTTTGGTGGTGCCAGAGGGTCGGACAGATCCGGTTCTAGGATCTTGGTGGCGGGTTTTGGCGTTGTTAGATCGAGGCAAATCAGAGGCGTTTCCTGGGCGATTGATACCGGCGTGGCTGGGGTCTAGGTGGGAAGGCGGATCTCAGTGCGGTGGTGTTGATAGGGGGACGGTGGTTTAACGGATCGGATTCGGCAGTCTGCGTGCCCTCTACTTTCCGGTAGATCGGGAGCCTGGGTGGTTTTGTACAGGGGAGCGGCAGCTCTCGGGTTGCAGTTTTGGATTGTGTTGATTGCGATTGGTGGTGGGCAGCTTTGGGTTCAACTCACTTCACCATGATCGCGCTTGATACTGATCGAGGTCGGCCACCGGAGATGGTGGTGGCGGCAGTGACAAGTTGGCAGCGAGGGCATATGTCTCGAGCTAGCCTCGTTGCCTGAGTCTGGGCTTGGGTCATTTGAGCTCAGTCTCCCTTGGGCCCAGTTGAGTAGATCTGCTTCAATTTGGAGTTGGGCCAGGTTGGAGGGTGTCTTGCCACCCTCATTCATTACTTAGTGTTTTGGGCTGGCCTGGCCCAAGAGTTGACCTCTTTGGGTGATGCGGCCTTTACGGTCTATAAAGTGCCAGTCGCAATTCAGATCATGGTTCTATGGAATTGGTAATTATCTCGAGTTGAACTGGAGAAAGCGGCTTATGGATGAGGAATAGACTCCTATTTGTTTGCTGGGAAGTAGCTTTCTATTTTGTACCACAATTGCGTGATTGGCGGATGGTTGGCTCGAAGATGATTTTGCCTCAGAAGACACGGAGTTGTTCTTTATATATGAGTCCGCTTAAAAAGTGGGCTCCTTTTGACTTGTAATGAGTTACAGTACTTAGATAGGATTTTGGTTGTTACCCCGCCATTTTTCTGTCTTTAAGGGTATGTAGACTCTGGCTCTTTAGCTGGTCATCTAATGCAATGAACCTTCTATTTCAAAAAAAAAACTCTTACTTTACTTTTATTAGATTGTTACTTTCCGCATTCTTTATAAGAAAGATGTAATTGTTTCGAATAATGTATGTCAGTAGTCGAAAATCGAAGACAACTTTTGCTCAATCCTTCTCGTCTGATGCCGCTCCGACTTTGTGATATTGTCAAACGGGTGATGATAAGTATAGGGTCTTTTTTTCTCTAAAGATTGCTTTACTTGGGGTTTTTGGCAGTGGTGGTCGGATTTGTTCTAGTCGAAGCAGGTTTGTGTTTAGTTTGGTTGTGTGCATCGTTTTCAGAGACGGTGGAGGTGACACCGACTGAGTTTTGGATCCAGGAGGCGGTGACAATAGGCGCATCAACGACGGGGTCAATTGACAGCTTGGATGCAGGGCATCTTACTTGGTTTGGATTTGGGTCTAGCTGCTTTGCAGATTGTTGGTTGTCCTCTAGGTGGTGATGCACGATGGCGGTGGTGTATCCTTAAAGCGAGATGGTGATGTTCGTGGCAAGTCGTGGTGGTGGAGGTTCACGACGAGGTGGCAGCGGTGTGCGAAACTTTTGCACATGATATGGAGACTAGAATGGGGCTGGGCTGCTGTTTGGGTTTAGGGTTTGGCTGTCCTTTGAGCCTTGGGCTGCTAATTTAGTCAGTAATTTTTTATTTCTAATAATTCCCTAATTTGTGCCCGAATTTTTAGTGAGCGTCAATGAGTTTTGATTAGTTTGCCTATTCACTATGTCGTAGTGTATCATAGTTTATAGTTTTTTTTTTTATCATAGTTTATAGGTTTGTTTTTTATAAGTGAGCGATGGATAATCAGTGAGTGGTCTTATTTCTATGTACTACTGTGGTACCACCATAAACTTCTTATATGTCCATAAACGACAGAGGGATGATATATAATGATCATTCTCGTTTTAGATGAATGACAAATAGATATGATTTTATATAAGAATAAGGTAGGTCAGTATTGCAATAAATAAAGTTATCGTATGTTGGACATGAATTAACAGTCAAATCAAGTATTAAAAGAAGTCAACAATATGAATGCTCTCTCCTCATTCTCAAAGACAATGTAAGAATGATATTCGATCATATTAATATGGGCGGTATGTTGGCATTCTAATCATCAAAAACCAGTGAAAACTTTAACAAAGTGATTGAAACTTGCTAGAAGATATGAAAATTTTGGAAGATATGAAAATTTTGAATGGGAACTTCTAGAAATAGTACATAAATCAATCAATTAGCAAAAATGTATTCATACTAGAAATGACAGTTAATTTGAAAACAATTGGTGAATTGGTGTTGGATCTAAGTGTTGATGACACAAGCTAAAAAGACTTTCAATCTTGGATTAATGGTTCCATTATGTGCTTTGCCCATTGTATTGCACCGGCCAGTGTTGGGGAGAGTCTTCGAGGGATTTTAATATAGGGCAATGATAGGGGTCTCAATGAGGCCTACAATTTGTGGACACCTATGAATTTTTGTTTTTTTTATCCGGTACAATATTTTCATATATTTTCATCTCTAAACAATCATTTGATAGCAAAAACACTGGCAAAAGGTTTTCATTCCATAAGAAAGTGCATACTCATGATTTAATTAGCTTCTTGCATAAACTATAAACTACGAAACTTCTTAAAACTCTAGACGGTAGACCAATCATTAGAATGAAAAAAAGAAAAAGAAAAAAGACCTTAAATTCCGTATTTTAGTGGGAACAAAAAAAACGAATAATTTAAGAGAGCCACCAAAATCTTTCCCCTAACCGCACGAAATCGATCAATTGTATGAGAGCCATTGTAATCCGGGGCGGAACTGAAGCTAGGGTAGAAGGGGTAAATTAGTGTATATATATTAAGGATTGACGCACACTTCTTATATATAAAGCTTCATGTATTTTCTAATATGTTTTTACAGTCTTTTCTTCCTCTTGAAGTAGAATGAAAAACTGGCAACACTTTCTTCCTCTTGAAGTAGATTGAAAAACTGGCAACACATTTTTTTTCTGATAACGTATATTGACTAAATTTCCACTCTAAACATGTTTCAGAACCAAGAGCAGCCTTATAAATTTGAATACAGATGAATGTTTCACAATATCTAAACACTAAACTATCAACATCAATGAAAAATGGAAAAGATTGTTAATCAATTGCCGTAAAACTTGACTGGTAAGTGAATAAGTGATGATGAATATCGACTAGTAGCTGGGTTTTTATCTCAGCAAATTAGAAGCTGAAGTAGCAATTGATTTATGTCAGAGGCTCAAAGCCTTATTAAGGGCATCAGTGTGGCAGAATGGAGGTGTACCAAAGTGGGGATTGTTGGTCCATATCTCATCAAAATGGGCTGCTATGTAACGGATCCACCAACTCAGTAGCCGATTAGCCATGTCAATGTGAGAACTTTCATCTGAATCGTTTGATAGAGAATTAGAGATGTTATGAGAATTCATTTATTTGACTGTCAATTTTATTTTTCTTTTGGTACCGATGAGGGTCACAAGCCCCAAAAACAAAAACTTAAACTACAACTTCACGAGGTTTTAAACAACTAGCGGTATCGACGGCGAAAAGCTCAGTATCATTATGGCAGCTCAAACATTTACCACATAAGCTTTTACAATTAAGAATATGCATGGAGATCATCCTATATATGGCCTAGGAAAACACCCTCGGAGAGCAGAAGCTTAAGGAAGGATTATCAAGTAAAAACCCGAAAGATTTGATTTGGAGAACTCTACATGTTCTTCGTATTAAGTTAATCATTCAAGGACTGGATTTAAAGGCAGATCTTCAAAGCATGAATCTTGCAGGACAGGAAGTTTATGTTCTTTTTTGCTACAAGAATAGCCTTTTTTTTTATAAATTTTGAGCCTCATGAGTCCCAACTATCATTCAAAGTTACCCTAGTGGCTTCTTTACATAAAGGAGCTTTTTTGCCAAGCAAGAAAATGGAGAGAAATCTTTTGTTTGCTTTGGCCTTTTGCCCTGTTGAGACTTGGAACAAATATTGAACTAAAGAAGAAAGTAAATGGTGAAGGATGAAAAGCAGTGCAAAGATTATCCATGAAAGAAAAAGCAGTGCAAAGCCAAACTAATATCCAAATGCAACTAGTTTCTTGGTCTCCATGGTGGTAGGGTCTCAAGGATCAGGCTTCAAGGATCTTCCAGTCAACACAAGACAAACAGTCCACCTATCATAATTTTGAACTAAAAAACCCCTAAAACATCTAGTATTAAATAGACAATAATGGGTACTGGATCTAATTTTATTGTATAAAAATAACATCTTTGAATTCTGCATAGTACTGCTACTATAATTCATGCCTTGCTGTAGAAGCATTAAGTTGCAGGGCAGCAGGCAGCAGGCGTAGGGCTACTGCTGCTGCTTCTGCACTCAAAATTTGGAAACAAATGGCACATGGCAAGTTTCATGCTATGAGATTTCATTTCAATCTTTTCAATTCAGATGTGAGTGAATGAGGTGACAAAGCATGCAATTATCAATTGGTCCAGATCTTATCCGTTTACCACTAAAGGATACAGGCAAGTACACAAGGCACCTCTAAATAGTAAGCTTCTGTACATGATGATGGAGTGGAAGCTAGGACCTGCAAAAGACCTCTCACTCTGTGGGGGTCAGTGTATACAGGTAAAAAAGAAGAGGAAACACCCCTTTATTTTGTTTTTTATTTTATTTTGTTTGGTCTGAAAAAACTAAGTTTGAAGAGGAAGGAGATCAAACACAATGAGAGAACTAATATACAAAGACCATGAAGCATATGAATGGAAAAAGAACTTGCTGAACCTAGCATGATAATTTGAGGGACAGAGGCCAAAGGGTATCTCTATAATCTCTACAGTTAGTGGGTCAAAAGCAAAAATCCCACCAAGAAAAAAAGCTAACAGGAAAACTGGGAGCTACCAGGACCGTAAGGAGAACTGCAGAACAAAGAAACAAAAGAATGGAGCAAAGCAATTTCTTGACAATTACAATTTCAACTGCCAGCTCCATGCATTTGGAGCAAAATTTTCCTCCTAACAAGTTATCTTTATCCAACAACTAATTAAACATTCTCCTTTATACTGGGGATGTATTCAGAAACCCATTGGCATCGGCCCAGCAATTTAACTTGATTCCACTACAACCAGCATGGTGTGTGAAGTCTACATCATGAGTCTTCTTCTTCATGAACGTTGAATCAGTTGTTGGAACAAACATTACTTTGAAGTATTTACAGGGGAGCTGATTAGTACCTCAAACCCCTATTGCAGATATTGGGTCCATCTGAAATTCTTTGCATGCTGTGACCGGCCACATATTAAACATCAAAGGGGTGGGGTGTTCTTCATGCCGTGGTAGAATTTTGCTGTCATTGAATTGTCCTTGTAAGCTTGCACTTGGAAATGAATATTGTATCAGAATAGTTTAGACTACACAGCTTCAACAGCTCTGAGGATTGCTGCTTCAAGACAGGATCACTACAACTCTGGATCACGAGGAGGAGCTTTGCCGCTAGACCGGCATCCAAGGCAATTGATGAACATTCCTCAGGGGCAAGTTTGCATATAGATGATAAGATTGACAACGCATATTGAGTACAACTCTCTGAAATTCTCATCAGAACCCTCACCATATTCGGTATAGTCTTCGAACAATCCTTCAACGCTAATACTCCCTGTGGTAGAGATGACAATGCATCCAATACAAAAAGGGCCAATTCTAAACATTCGTGGTCAAGAGAAGGCAAACATTCAACCAATTGCGGTACAGCTCCAATGCTCACTATCAAGCCCCTCGCTTCCTCATGCAAGCATATTGTTCTGAGGAGGCTCAGTCCTGGCAAGACTCCAACTTTATGTCTCGTATCTTTAACCAGCCTCATTATTCCAACCAGGAGGCTATGGCTCGAAACAATTTCTGATCGAAAATCCTTCTCCTCCATTAACATTTTGATCAACCGGGTACAATTGATTTTCGTCTCAATTGACCCCTCGTTCAAAATGTCCACCATCAAAGAAATCTTTGCCGGTTGCATCAAATTCATTCTGGACTCCGAATCAAGTGACAAATTCACAAGAATTGCAATGGCTATCGAACCTACAACATGTGAAGTAAATGGACCTAATAGAGACGAAACTACAGCAATCCCACCTTTATCAATCAATGTCTTCCTAGCAGTGGCATGAGCCCCCACAACTTGATGCAACTCCTTGAGCGCTTGCACCCTAGCTTGACCCTTCACCTTCTTCAGCGTCTCCACAAGCTCTGCAGCCCTTCCCTGAACATCTTCTGACTTCTTCTTCATGAGCAGATACTTCTGCGAAAACCAGGTGTAGATTAGATGGTAAAGGGTCCTATTCGGGGTCACGGAATCATCCCAAAGCTCCTGCATTGTGGTTGGACAGGTGAGGTGCCCCAAATTGAACCACTTGAGAATGTTGGACTTCTCATAGGTTTGCCCAGTGCAAAGGGTCACAGGGTCTTGCATTGGCTCAAGAGAAATTGGGCAAATAAACACAGAAGGGACCTCAGACAAGTCAAGCTCCTCAATCATCTTACTCAGATCCAATTTCTCACCAACACCAGTTGCCACAACCCCACCAACATCAACACCACCACCACCACCCAAAACCCCATCTTTCACAGCTGTGTCCAGATCTAGAACATGCCCATCTCCTCCACCATCAAACCCAACAACCCCATCCCTCTTTGAGGGCTGAAACATAGGCATTCTCAAAAAACCCTGAAAAACCCAAATCCTCCAAGCTATTAAAACCCCCCCAACTCAAAATGACTAGCTCCCTTTAGGCCACATTACATCTGGGTACCCCATGAAATGTGTGAAAATGGACAAAAGGACTGTTATTGACAATCACCAAGCAACAATACCCTATTTATTGCACACACAGACACATCTTCTGTTGCTTTTTGTTACTCTGCTTTTTATCTGATCTCTTTCCATGGTCAAAAAGCATCATTACAGTCACAATACAAATAATCAAACTTCCTTCACTTCATGCTCAAGCTTCAAAAGGGCACAATCACCAGAAACAGAAAAAAGATGTGCAGTGATAAAGCAAGCAAAGGGGAGCAAAAGACCAAACGATTAATTTAGACCACCCAACGTGTAGACTCTCTACAACTAAATCCAAACCTTAAAACGAGAAAGAAAAAAAAATTGAGGAAATGAGGAGAGGTTAACACTTAAGAGAGTGAGACTATGAGAGAGGCCGTACCACCGGAGGCAGAGTGGGAGAGACTACTGAGAGGAAAGCCATAGAGCTCATACTGAAAGGAGAGAGAGAGAGGAGGCCTTACTTCAGTCTTCATCGAAAATAGTAAATTTAGGTTAGTCTTATATTTATGGTAAAAAAAAATGAAAAGGGGTGACCGGAAACCACGGGCTGTAGCCGGTGAAGGCGCCCCTCGGCCCCCGCGCCACACGTGCACTCACTTCACGTGGCCTTCTTAATCTCCCGCTTCTTTGTTAATTATACTCTTGTTTATTTTTTAATTTTACGTTTACAAACCTCTCCCAAAATAACCTTTGCATCCTTGATTGCTAATAGAAGAGGGTAAATCCGTAAATCTCTATTTTTCTGGTTCTCAAGTTTGAGGTTTGAAGTCCAATTTTAGTGTGTTTGAATGAGGGAAAAAAATGATGAAATTGTTGAAGGAAAACCTAATTTGTGTTTAGCCCAAATTCTAGGTTACTTGACCTAGTGGTAATAGGATTTAATTAGAAGGATTTAGAATCCTAATCAATGTAGAATTACTTTCCTTGTATGATTGAGATTTTATGCATTGTAATCTTCTATATAAAGAGGCCCCTATTATCAATGAGAACACACAAAAATTCTCCCAAAATTCAGTTTCTCTACAATACGTTATCAGCACGAGCCCTAACCCTGAAACCCCATAATCGTAGCCTTCAAATCCCAGAAACCTCCGCAGCTAGTCAGTTACAGTAACGTGCTACAGTCTTCCGGCTGCTACAGTACGGCAGCTACAGTCTTCCAACTGCTACAGTACCCCCCCCCCCCCCCCCCCCCCCCTGCTACAGTACCCGACAACTTTCCGGCAGACTTTTCTAGACAACTTTTCCGGCAGCTACAGTACTTCGGCAGCTACAGTCTTCCGACTGCTACAGTACCCCCCCCCCCCCCCCCTACAGTACTTCCGGCAACTTTTCCAACAACTTTCCGCAGACTTCCGGCGACTTTTCTGGACAACTTTTCTTGCAGCTACAGTAACTTCCGGCTGCTACAGTGCTTTCGGTGACATTTTTCCCCGGCCATCTTTTAAGGTAAACTTTTCTAAAAGTTCCCGTTTTTTGAAGTTTTTCCTTTAATTTCTCTTCTTTTCTCGGGGACTTCCAACATCCCTTCTTCTACCCCCCTTTCTTCTTTATAGGGGAGACCAATAGCCGAACTGTGGGGGTTCGTGCTCACTCCAAGCTTAGAGCTTGTAGAGTCCTCCAAACTTAGAGTTTGTTGAGAAGAAAACGATCGACCATATACATCGTCGTTTCTATCTAATCCAAAACCCCTCTTGGAATTCAATTTTCTTGGAAGCGACTACGCTCAGAAAATTCCTAATTTCTTGGAAGCGACTACGCTCAGAAATTTAATAGTTTTTCGTGGTAGCCTTTTCGCTCCGAAACTAACCCTAATCTTGTGTTGTTTTTCAGGATGAGTTACCTGAACAAGTTGAGCTTTGTTCCACTCGAGACAATTGGCGCCGGATACCATAGGTGGGTCAGAGATGTGCGCCAACATCTTAAGGCTGATGGAATTCTGGAAACCATCCAAGAGCCTGGTCAGAACGTGCTCTCAATCGAGCAAGCTACTGCTTTTGAAGCAAAACAAGCTAAGGCCATAATTCTCATGACAAGGCACATGAATGACGCGCTCCAAAATGAATACCTCAATGAGGAAGACCCAAGAAAGCTATGGGTAGAACTTGAGCAGCGATTTGGCAACGTTCGTGACTCCCTGCTTCCTGATTTAGAAGTGCGATGGCATAGCCTCCGCTTTTGTGATTTCAAGTCTGTGCTTGATTATAACTCGGAAGCTCTTCGTATCAAGTCTCTGATGGAGTATTGTGGCCAAGCCATAACTGATACGATGTTGATCGAGAAGACTCTCTCTACCTTCCCCGTCTCTGCATTGATGATTTCAAAGAATTATCGGATTGATGTAAATGCAGGACGTATCACAAGGTTTCATGAGCTCATTGGCGCCATGAACGTAGCTGAAAAGCACGATAATATCCTTGTGAAGAACTATAATGCTAGACCCGTGGGAACTAAGCCTATTCCGGAGTCTAACTATAGTCGCGCCCCCAATGGAGGACGCAAGGAGCGAAACCCTAAGGATAGGGACAATTTTGGACGTTCTGGTCCATATATTCGCCCTAAAGAGGAAGGAAATCGCCAAGAGAGGCGTGCACGGAACCGTAGAGGTCAACGTGTGAAGAGAGAAAGAGGCGGAGCCTCCGACCATGGTGGTAACGCCACCGAAAGGATAGGTCGTTCAAATCGCGCCCCAATGGCGCCTCGATCAAGGGAGCCTGACCATGATGATGTTTGTTTTCGATGTGGATCAACTGAACATTGGGCCAAAACATGTACCGCACCCCAGAATGTTGCAAACGCATACAAGACGTATCGTGAAGCAAGGGAAGCAAATTACATGGCACAAGAAGATCAAGATGGCGATCTAGATCTAAGGGTGGAAGACTACAAGGATCAAGACCCAGAAATTGGCGATTTTGATTAAGTCTTTTTATTTTCAAGAGATGTAGGCGATTGCCATATTCCTTTTTATTGGATTAGATTTTCTTTAATCATAGAAACAATGATGTATTTCGTTGGCTTATGAATACAATTTCGAGTTCTTTTCATTATGACTCAATTTTGATTCTGAGCATATGACTTTGTGACTACGATGGCTAGACCATCAGTATTAATTTAAGGACATGGAATAGCCCAAGTTCCACTTGCCAAATGGCACCTTGATTACAGTTGTCACAGAACTCTCTACTCTTAGGGAAATAGTACCCAATAGCCAACGAATTCCATGCGAAAATGCATGTAGAGAATGGAAATGAGTTCCTTTGCATTACCTCTAATGATTGCGAACAAAGACGCATCTTAGAGACGTTTATGTGTCTCTCTAGTGGACTTTATGTCACTATTCGAGCTCTTAAATCCAATAAACTTATGAGAGAAGATCTCTTGGATTTAGACACATATTGGCTTTGTCAGGACATGACAGATATGATGATCCGTCTACAAAAGACTTCACATGGACATCATTTCTTTTGAGCAAAATGAAGCAAGATGCCGCCATAAAAGGCGCCAACCATGGGCATAACGCCATGGTTGTTCCTCCTTGTGGCCATGACGCCATACATGCTAATTCCCATGGCTCTCACGCCATGATGGGAGATGTAGTCACACATTTTGCTTCTAATAGCGCTACAGACGCTTAGGCCTAACCATACTCCTCATTGGTTGCTTCTAAGGCCTCTCGCTCATTTTACAAAGCCCATTCCTTATGGAAATTAGGACTGAGATTGTCCTATGCAAATGATATGACAATACTCATTTCGTTCTTACAAAGAATCCGTAGGGATTTTGTGGATTGATTCAACCAACTTGCGGACGCTTAAATATTTTATGATGTTGGTTGACACGCAAACACGCTGGTCACGTGTTGTGCCATTGTCCACCTATAAATGCTGCTTACGCTACACTCCTAGCACATATCATGTGACAACGGGCTAACTCCCCGAATCATCCTATTCAGTTAATTGGATTTGACTATGCTAGAGAGTTTACATCGAAAGACTTTCGATGGATATTGCAATGGGTTTTGATGTTGGACATCACATTCCCATGTACACACCTAATTGGTCTCGCGGAAACGACTACAATGGTAGTCCGAACATTGGTAATGCGCACCAATCTTCTTACATCCGCTTGGGGTGATGCAATATTGCATGCAGCTGTGCTAATTCGTCTACGACCTATCGCCACTCAATGTACCTCTGCGTTACAGCTAGTGACTGGGTACACGTCTTTTGTACTTACGCACATTTGAGTGAGTCATTTACGTGCCAATTGCGCAGCCACAGCGCTCTATGATGGGTCCTTACAAACGAATGGGCAACTACGTTGGATTTGAGCTTCCAACAATCGTCCGCCACTTAAATGCCCTTGCTAGGCGATCTCCTTACCGCTAGTTTTGCGGATGTCACTTTGATGAGACAGTCTTCCCGTCGTTAGGGGGAGATAAGAACACGAATGTTCAACAGGAACGACAGGAATTGTCGTGGTCTGTCCCCACTATGTCTCATCTTGATCCCTATTAAAGTGACGAGATCACACAATTATGCTGCAAACATGCCTGCAAGGAAGGACGTCCCTACGAGAGGACGTACGCGCCACCCTACACGGAGGTAGGCATGGCGCCAATGCCAAAGAGAGTGGCACTCTGGCATTACAGGCCGTGGCCCCAGCTAGGATGCGTGGGAGGCCCGTGGATTCGAAGGATACTTTGGCACATTCCAATCCTTTAATCATCAAGACTCAAAATCCGTCTCATGAGTATCTTCCGGGTTATGGTTATCGTTGGGGGACGCCTTAACGTCAAACCCTATTCCTGAGAATATAGAGCTCTATGAAACATACACTAGTGTACATGAGACGTGGGATAGAAACTCCATCATAATTGATGATGTAGTTACGCATTTTGTTGCGCATGAGTTTGCTGAGTCCGATGATATCGAACCACGCTCCGTTGATGAATGAATGAATGCCAACGTAGAGAGTTTTTGGCCTAAATGGAAAGATGCGATCCAGGTTAAGATGGATTCTCTAACGAAGAGGAAGGTTTTCGAGCTAGAGATGCCAACACCTCCTAACATAGAACTAGGGGTCGTCAACGGGCCGGGCCGGGCCTTGCTATATTTTTAAATAATTGCGGGCCGGGCCGGGCCGGGCTTTATTAAAAATCAAAGGATCCAAGCCCGTCCATATAAAGCGGGCCTTGCGGGCTTTTTGGGGCCGGGCCGGGCTTAGCCTTGCGGGCTTTTTTGGGCCGGGCCTTGCGGGCTTTATTTATAAATAAATATTTAAAGACACAAGTTTTTTTTTTTAATCAAGCTTTGGAAATTCAATGGATAATGATCAAATACAACCAAAGATAATAGATCTATATAACTATATTGTACCCAAAAAATCTATTATATATAGATACTAATTTATTGATAAATAATTTTTAAAGACACTAATTTTTTATAAACCTATATTTATATATATACACTCCAAAGAGCAACCCCTATCAATTCAAAGAAAATGAAAAAACCGACCGTTGGATGAGTTTATTACAATAAATTATGAGTGTGGTAAAAATTTAGCCAATTTCACCATATTTTCGAATCCGATCGGATTGGTTAACCGTAGTCACTTATATGTTTTATTGGTTGACCGATGGCGTGGCAACCGAGAAACGTGCTTATTTTTTCACATCACGTTTGTATATATTCCATCGATGGATGTGCGTAGACATAAGATAAAAAAAATTAATTTTAATTACAAACACATTGGTGTATACCAATTTTATTCCTTTAGTTGTATGACTTATACATTGCATTTAAATTGTTTAGGTTCATTCTAAAGCAACCATGAAAGTAGAAAATGAATTCAGAGAAACCAACCGCTCGATGGAGAGATTGTAATGTTTTATGGTGATTGTAGAAAATCTAGCCAATTTCGTTATTGTTTCTAATTCGATCAACTAGGTCAAACTTAGTTACTCTTATAAACCTATATTTATATATCATACACTCCAAAGAGCAACCCCTATCAATTCAAAGAAAATGGAAAAACCGACCGTTGGATGAGTTTATTACAATAAATTATGCGTGTGGTTAAAAATTTAGTCAATTTCACCATATTTTAGAACCCGATCTAATTGGTCAACCGTAGTCACTTATATGTTTTATTGGTTGACCGATGGCGTGACAATCGCGAAACGTGCTTATTTTTTCACATCACGTTTGTATATATCCCATCTATGGATGTGCTTGGACATAAGATACAAAAAATTAATTTTAATTACAAACACATTGGCATATACCAATTTTACTCCTAAAGTTGTATGACATATACATTGCATTTAAATTGTTTAGGTTCATTCTAAAGCAACCATGAAGTGGAAAATGAATTCAGAAAAACCAACCGCTCGATGGAGAGATTGTAATGTTTTATGGTGGTTGTAGAAAATTCAGCTAATTTGGTTATCGTTTAGAATTCGATCAACTAGGTCAAACTTAGTTACTCTTATAAACCTATATTTATATATCATACACTCCAAAGAGCAACCCATATCAATTCAAAGAAAATGGAAAAACCGACCGTTGGATGAGTTTATTACAATAAATTATGCGTGTGGTTAAAAATTTAGTCAATTTCACCATAGTTTTGAACCCGATCTAATTGGTCAACCGTAGTCACTTATATGTTTTATTGGTTGACCAATGGCGTGACAACCTCGAAACGTGCTTATTTTTTCACATCACCTTTGTATATATCCCATCTATGGATGTGCTTGGACATAAGATACAAAAAATTAATTTTAATTACAAACACAGTGGCATATACCAATTTTACTCCTAAAGTTGTATGACATATACATTGCATTTAAATTGTTTAGGTTCATTCTAAAGCAACCATGAAGTGGAAAATGAATTCAGAAAAACCAACCGCTCGATTGAGAGATTATAATGTTTTATGGTGGTTGTAGAAAATTCAGCTAATTTGGTTATCGTTTAGAATTCGATCAACTAGGTCAAACTTAGTTACTCTTATAAACCTATTTATATATCATACACTCCAAAGAGCAACCCATATCAATTCAAATAAAATGGCGACCGTTGGATGAGTTTATTACAATAAATTATGCTTGTGGTTAAAAATTTAGTCAATTCACCATAGTTTTGAACCCGATCTAATTGGTCAACCGATTACCGATATGTAGAATATATATATAGCACATATTCTATATAGAATAATAGAAGTATAAGAACCCACACACACACACATATATATATAATATAAAAACACACACATATAAAGATATATACATATATAGAAACACACACACACACACATATATATCTCTATATATATTATATATAAACAAACACACACACACACACACACATATATATATAGATCGCTATATATATATCTCTATATAAACACACACACACACACACACACTATATATATATAGTATCTCTATATATATAGATATTATATATATAAACACACACACATATATAAATATATATATATATATATACATATAGAAAACACACACACATATATAAATATATATACATATATATAAACACACACACACACACATATATATATATCTATATATATTATAGATATAAACACACAACATATATAAATATATATATACATAGATAGAAACACACACATATAAATAAATATATATACATATATAAAACACACACACACACACACACACATATATATATATAAACACACACAATATATATATCTAGGTGTGGTGTGTGTATATATATATAAAACACACACACATAACTACAAATATATAGATATATATCACACACACACACACACATATATATATATATATAAACACACACAAATATATATCTATGGTGTGTGTGTGTATATATATATTTATAAACACACACATATAACTACAAATATATATATAATAATTATAATATTTTACGGGCTTTTCCGGGCCTACGGGCCGGGCCGGGTTTTTGCGGGCTTTAGGCAGGCCGGCCCTCGGCCCACCAAGGCGGGCTTTTGCGGGTTTTTTGACGGGCCGGGCCGGGCTAAAAGCCCTCCGGGCCGGCGGGCCTCCATCGGCCCACTTGATCCGCGGGCTTTTTGATGAGGCCTACATAGAACCTGTTGACTAATGGGTCTTCGTTAGAAAGCGTGATGAGAAAAAGAGATGGCAATCTCGCCTTATGGCGCAAGGTTTCTCACAAAACGCCCTGGAATCGACTACGATGAGACATATTCTCTCGTAATGGATGTCATTGCACTCCACTACCCTGTCAGTTTGGTAGTTTCCGAATAACTGAACATTCAGCTTACAAATATGGTCACTACGTATCTCTATAGGGATCTAGATACGGAATATACATGAAGGTTCATGGTGAACTTCATTTATCCAAATCAAGTGGCTCTAGACCATGGAGCGCGTTTACAATAAGGTTGAAACGCTCACTAAAGTGACTACTTGATTGGGAAGGGATATGCCCACGCGTTTCTATAACAAGTTTCAGATTCCATCGCGGTTCATGTTGGACATGATCTTCATTAGAAGCCCTTAAAGAGTTAAGGGAAACCGCTGAACACTTGAAATCTGAGTTTGAGATGAAGGATTTTGGGAGAACACGATTATGTCTCGGTTTGGAACTGAGCATCGTGTCGATAGATGCTTAGGCATTTTGACAAGGTCAAGCCTTCAAGCACCCCCATGATCGTCCGTAGTCTTGATCCTGAAAAGGATCCTCTTCGTCAAAGGATGATGACGAAGATGTGCTAGAGGCAAAAGTGCTTACTTAGTACAATAGGCGCATTATTGTACTTATCTAATGCACAAGACCGGACATCTCATATGTTGTGAACTTGTTAGCTAGATATAGCTCTGCGCCAACGCGACGCCATTGGATTGGTGTAAAAGATATCTTTCGATACTTGTGATGTATGAATGATATGGGCTTGTTCTATCCCTACAAAGAGATGATGGATTCGGACCCATCACACACCAGGTACGCCGCCAACGCTGGCCTGCGTTCTCTATCCCCATCCCAAAACGACATGAAACGACTGTGTTTTGGAAGGTTTTGCTGATACTGGGTATCTCTCTGACCCACACAAGGTCGCTCCCAAAACTGGTTAAGTGTTCACCATGGGAAAAGATCGTGATATCTTGGAGGTCTATAGAACAGACCGTAGTCGCTATATCTTCGAACAATGCAGAGATCATTGCTCTTCACGAAGTGGTTCGTAAATGTATACGGATTGGATCCATAATTTCGCATGTTCGAACAAATGTGGTTTGAAGTCTACCACGGATGAGCCTACGAGCATTTAGGATAATGCTACTTGTTTTGAACAAATGAGGCAAGACTACATCAAAAGCGACAACACCAAGCATAATCAGCAACAACAGACACTACTCGAGATCAAAGTGAACTAGGTTCGATCTGAGGACAGTGATGCAGACTTGTTTACTAAGTCATTGCCCAATACCACGTTTGAGAAACATGTGGCAAGAATTGGCTTGCGGAAATTATCTGAACTCCCATGATCGTAGTCATCAGGGGGAGGTGCAGACATCAGGGGGAGATGTCTACATGTTCGTCTCGAATCGTGAATGGTGTGTTGTGCTCTTTTTCCCCTTCGACCAAGGTTATTTTTGTCCCACTGGGTTTTTGTTACTCGGCAAGGTTTTTAATGAGGCAACGAGAGAAGCACTGCGTTTGGGCAACACAAGGGGAAGTGTTGAAGGAAAACCTAATTTGTGTTTAGCCCAAACTCTAGGTTACTTGACCTAGTGGTAATAGGATTTAATTAGAAGGATTTAGAATCCTAATCAATGTAGAATTACTTTCCTTGTATGATTGAGATTCTATGCATTGTAATCCTCTATATAAAGAGGCCCCTATTATCAATGAGAACACACAGAAATTCTCCCAAAATTCAGTTTCTCTACAACAGAAATTTAATTAAAAGTGAGTATTTCATAATTCCTAAAAGTCAATTCCCTCGTTTGGCATTATCAGATTAGAAATTTTAAATTTCTCTATAGAAAAAAACGAAGGAATTCATTATTTAAATTCCCCACTTTAATTTCCACCAAAATAAGTGTCATTTACGAATTCCTTTGCAGTATTCAATTTTTATTTCCAAAACAAGGATTTTTTTTTTTTTTTTTTTAATTTGTTTTAAACTTTTTTAATTTATCACATTTCAATTCCTAAATAGATACAACCAAACAATAGAAATTGCAATTAATGAAATTTTAGATTGATGGAGTTAAAGATTCCATCATTTATAAATTCCTACGGATTTTATAATTTTCTCATCTAAACGTACCTTAAAGAACTTAATGACTAATTGATTCTTAACATCCTATTGTATTAGAACCACATTCTCTTTTCTTTCTCTCCGCAAAAATAGGAAACACGAACAAGTGGTTAATAAATTGGTTTCTCTGCTTGTCTTGTAGCGCCTCTATGCTTGCGTTGGCTTCCTACCTCGTCGATGTGGCTACGGTGTTGCTGGACGGGCTGGTTTGTTTCTTCAGTAGTTGTGTACTTTAGTTGCAAGACATGATCTTCTTCTACTTCTCAGATGGCAATTGATAGCGGCGCTGGTTCTCTAATGCAATTTCAATGGTTCTCTGTTTGCTTGGTTTCTCTGACGGAATCCAGACTGATCGAGTTGCTCGGGTCTTCGATAGAGTTCCATGATCTGGTTGCTCGTGTGTGTTGGTTTTCAGTTTTTCAAAATCGGATTCTCAAGTTCTTCGTCTGGTTGCTCAGAGGCGGGGTTTGCGTGTGCCCTAGAAAATTTTGTTTAATTTTTGAAGGTAAATTTTTCGCCAATAAGATTTTTTTCACAAGGTCACTTAAGTGAAGGAGTTGAGCTCGAAGATTTCTTTGGTGACGAGATTCTTTAAGTCTGGGCCATGTGATTTAAGTTTGGGCCAATGTTCTTTTATTTGGCCTAAATTATTACTAGAATTTATCGAGACAAATTGTCGAAGTAAATTGGAATAGGATACGAATTGGGTTGTAGCGAATTTGAATATTGAGTCTGTTAGAGAAATCGTTGGCGAAAAACGAATAAAAGTTACGAGCTCGAAAACCCGAAAGCGAACAGCATGGAGTATTACGTAATTTGACATGAGGGCAAATTCGACATTTCTCACGCGCTAGTATAAATAGGAATAGAAAACCCTAAAATCTCATTCTCTCCCAACCGCGTCTTCTCTCTTCTCCCTCCCCGACCTCTCTCTCGTCCTCTATCTGCCATCCCCGGAAAACCCCATCTCCGGCCACCACCTCGCAAAATCGCCACCACCTATCGATCCAGCATCCAAATCTGACCCAAGCCCGAGCCTTATCGTTGACATGCATCTCCGGTAGCCTCTGCGCCTGACAACCTAAGGTTGCGACGCCACTGTTGCTCCACCTTCGTCGATTTCCGACCGTCACCTCTCCACAACGATGCCACCGCCTGACTCAGCAAGCAACGAAGAGCAAAACGCAGAAGTTCCGCCACCCACCGAAGTCGGAAAACGACGCACGAGCTTCGCCTGAACCCGGGGCTTTGCATGTCGTCGTTTTTCAATTCCTAGCCATGTCTGAGTTACACGACCACCATGGATGAAGCCAGTACCTCAAAGAGCATAACCCTGTAACTCCGACCTCCCATTCCGGCAAGAGCCGCCGTACGCGCCACCGCTGAACTCCCAGACCTTCTTAACTAGGTAATTTCGTCCTCCCCCTTTGGATAATGCCTTGAGTCATTGTGAATTGAAAACCCTAATTCACTGCTCTCTTATTTGGAATATGAGGTTTGGGGAATCCGCAAAACTGAAGCTTTGGAGAAGAAATGAGCTACTGGGTCAGTTTCGATTGAAATCGAATATGGTGAGAATCATAGACTCTGTTCAATACGAAATTGGATGAGGGTTGTCAGTTAACTAGTGTTTTGCTTGCTAGGAATATGAATAGTTGATAGTGGTGGAAGGGTGCAGCTTGACGAATTGGTTTCTACTTTGGAGATTTTGGAGAAAAGAGAAGGTACGTCCTGGATCAGTTTGGTCAATATTGAAGGATGGTAAGGACATTCTGTAGTTTCTTATTTGGATACAAAAATTGGTGATGGGTTGATTATTGATTGTATTTTACTTGTTACGGATCCGAAAGGTTAAAGATGGTGGATTGCTGTTGTCAATTTTAATTTAATACTCGCAAGTGCACGATTCAATTGTAGGATAGATGTGCAAGCACGAGGTCATTCCCTCAAGGACTGATTGAAACAATTTTGCAATGGCAAGTGTGCTTTACTTAAGTGAAACAAACTGATTTTTTATGATGATTGAGTTGTAAACAGAAAATTAAAGAAAGAAAAACTAAAATTAAAAACAAGAATGAGCAATGAGATTTAAACTCTAAAGAAAGTAGATTATGAAGATGCTAAAGCATTGAATCCACCACCTAATACTTCTATCCTATTCTCTAGTTGATAACAATTGAATTCCCTAGATATCATGCTAAAGATTTCCGTACATAAGCTTTATTGATCCCAGACATATGCCAAAGTTCTTCTAACTTATGAATTCCAACTTATTGATCATGTATAGAACTCAAGTAGCCAAACTATAGTTTACTCCACTTAATGATCAGGTTCAAGCAAACATATTCAACTCCATTAAGCACAAAAGAACTAGGAAATCATGCAAACAAGAATATCGACTATGATCAAGCACTTGTATTCTCAATTCATAACTCTTTAATCACAAGATTAAATTATCTTTTGGCACCCTAGAAAACATCTACTCATTGATCAAGCATCATATTTTCCAACCAAATAACTCATAAACAAAACCTAAGTCTTATTGATCCCGAGCAAAGATTTTGAATAAAAGTTCTATTGAAACGGTGATTAAGAGTTTAACATAGAAATCCAGAAATTCAATAGCAAACCAACTAAACAAATAGAATAGTCATACTAGGGGCTTCATCTCAGCCCTAGCTTAGGAATTTAGCAATCCATAACCATGAAAAACATGACTAGAATCAAAGAAAACATGAAACAAACAATGGAAGAATTGAGGAACTCGGGTCCAGCGATGGTGAGAGCTTCTCTTCTCCTTGTTCTCTGCCGAATATGCTTGTCTTCTGTGTCTCAAAAACGTCTAGGTTTTCTGCCTGTATGTCTCTTTTCAATCCTACTTGACTTGGGTTTCTTCGGTCTTCTAGTCCAACTTGGAATAGCTTTCTTCTCTCCAAAGGAACGCAGGGTTATTAAAGTCAATGCAAGAAATTACTCCAAATATGTCAAACACGTTCAGCCTTGTTCCATTCAAGTGCTAAGAACAACGGATTTGGGCCTCACAAGTCAGGTTCCCAAAAGATAGGCAAAATCCGTCAGAATCTGCCTTCCCGAACTAGGTTCACTTAAATCATCATAACTTCCTCCAGAAAAATGCGAATCCACTTCTGTAAAATTCCTTAGAAAGCTAACATCCGTATCTTTCCAATGGTATAAGGCTTGCCTGCTAATTCCTTCTGAGAAGGTACAGTTTAATCTGTGAAGTTGACGCAAAGCAGAGACAATTCTGGAAGATCAGGATGGCCAGCATCCTTTCAATCCTGCGTGACTTAAACTCCAAATCATTCTTTTCTTCAGTTTAACCTACAAAACACAAACACAAAG
The DNA here is from genome assembly GCA_024704745.1 of Rosa lucieae. NCBI lineage: Eukaryota > Viridiplantae > Streptophyta > Magnoliopsida > Rosales > Rosaceae > Rosa > Rosa lucieae. Next base: position 18,983,489 of record CM045493.1, on the reverse strand, counting down.
TAAATGACTCAAAAATGACAAGAACTAAGCCTATAATCCTACATTTAAGGGTATAAAAATATATGAAATTATGAGTTATCAATTGCAGTAGCGATAAATTAGCTTCTAGTTTGAAAGAGAAGATTGGTAAGGACCTGGTTTGGTGATCTTGAGATTGTTGTGGTTGAATTGAGCAAAATTATGAATTCATGGTGATTTGAGCATGTTGTGGAATGGGTTGGAAAATGGATTGAATGAAGTTAATTTAAGACGACATTCTTGAGTCAAATGCTTAAATAGTTTGGTAGTTGAGATTGAAATTGGTTGAATATGACCTAGTTGGTTTTGTCAATTAAGAAGGTGTATCTGATATCAACTTTGAAAATGGTGGATTCTATTTAATTGAGCTAAATTAGGATATTGGATTAATGTTCATGAAATAAGGTTAAAATCAGAGTATTCTAGTGTTGCCATATCCCGAAGTTATCGTAAGAATGTAATAATTCGGGAATGGTAATTACTATTTATTTGCTAGTATTTAACGATTAAGTAAAATGAGGTCAAACTGGTTGACCAGAATTTTAACATGGAAAGAAGTGTGATCACCATCTATCGAATGAGCTTACTACGTTAAGTGAATTGTTTGGGAATGGAAATTGTGATTTGTTTTTCTAAAGTAAAAAGGTTAAAGAAATGAAGTCGATCAAAGTGCTAAGTATAATCACCATATCCTAAATGGTTCAAATGCAAAATCATTCGGATTATTTGGGAATGGATAGTAGATTTTTATGTTAAAGGATAATCCGTTGGACTTTAAGGAAATTAAGTAAATATTTTGGTTGCTCGGTTAGTTGAGTTATAGTGACGTTAAGTTACTCATTAATTCGATTTTTATTATAAAGGACTCGAGCATGTGCACATGGATTTGGACAAATGATCGAAAGTCAGGAACAAACCCGAATGTGGACGAGCACTCCAATTCCAGGTAGGGTGAGCTATCCTTTCCTTGTTAGAGGCTTTTCTATGTGTGGAATGCACTAGTAAAATAGTATGTAGCTTGTAAATACGTTTTTGGGTGTTCATTAGTCGATGCCTCGTGAGACCTGTGTTTCCATAACTGATATTTGCTGATTGCAAAAACTGAGGCTAGACTTGTATGTTGAGATACTGTACCCCATTGTATGTTTGTACTTGTGACCTGAAAGTGAATGGGACCTAGACACGTAGATTCCTAGGGATCCCACGGTGTCGCTAACCGTGAACCTTCGAGGGGGTCATGCTCTTATGTTTGTCGAGGAAGAGTGAGTACAGACAGTGAACCAGTCATAGGAGACTCAGGGCCAGGAAATGGACACTTTCGCTACTTGTAGTCAGAAGTACTACAGAGTAGTTGGCCGGTTCTCAAAGGATGACGAACCGAGTCGGTCACCGATTTGTTTGAATTTAGCCGGCAGGTAAGTATCTCGGAGCTCCAAGTTGTGTGAAACATACTGCATATGCTTTATAAAAGAAATAAATGTTTGTGGTTGCCTATTTTTAAAGTATTTTCGATAAACGTGCACAATATTATGTAGTAAATATTTTCAAGTATATTATCTTTCAAACCTAGCATGGTTGGGTCGGCCCCTACTAGGCATGCGAGGACGAAAGCTCACTCCTACAATAGTGTGCAGGTTTGAGCACGTGGTCGGGGAGCGTACAGAGGAGGCATATGGCTCGGCTTGGCGTATTCTTCTTTGATTTTATCAAAAGAAGGTTTTGATCCTTTATCGGATTTTGAAGTAGCTTGTTTATTTGCTTTTTATTTATTTCCTACTCGTTTACCAAAACTTCGAGAGGCCCGTAACCCTGGGACGCGTCTCTCACACTTGTAATTACTTAGTGATTTGTTTTCCAAATTGGGCTCCGATTATAAGCCCAAATCCTTTAGCCCACTTTAAATTCCGCTTTTGAAAATGTGTGTTTGGTTGCTAGAACGACTTGTCCAAGGAAGTGTTTTGTAAACCAACAGTTTGAACCCAAAAGGCCTTGCGATTTCGGGTTGATGAGTTATCGGAATGTCATTCGGGACATGTCGGTTTCTCATTGGCTTGGGGTCGCGGCGCTGTGGGACCCCTCTCTCGGGTCACCACAGTTTGGGGATTCTAATTTCCAATTGACATGGGTTTTCTAATTTTGACGAGTAGTAGTCCTGGACGGTGGTTCAGAGCGGTTGATTAGGTGGTTAGTGACCGCTCACTGTGATGCTCCTTTGGTTGTAATGGGGGCTGGTTTGTGGTCTCGGTGGGTTTGGCAGAATGACAGGGACAAATTGGATTACTGTTATTGATTTTGTTTGGTTAGGTACTTAGGTCTAATGGTTGTGCCATGGTTATGGTATCATCTCCAGGGACTAGTTGTTTTTCTAATTTTGATATTTTCTTATTGTCAATGTAATGGGGAGACGCCTCTACACGTATGCTGGCGGTTTTGGTATATGGTGTCAGAAGGGGCTACTCTCCTCTTGAGGTTGGCTGTAAGGATGTATTAACACTCCTGGGGTAGGTTTTTTGTCTGTAGGTTACAGTTGAGCCTTTATCGACTCATGGTGTCCATAATCGTTGGTTCTATATTAGGGGTATGAGTGAGTCCTCTTCTCTTTAGAATAGTTGGGACTTACAGTGTCATCTTAGATTAATAAATAGTCTATTTTTCTCAAAAAAAAATAATAATAACTTGATGGACAGAATAGTCATAGTTGAATTTGGGTCGTAGGCATTCAAAGTGAAGAACGAGTCGTCAGATCGTGACAAAAATAATAGATAACAATCATAACATTAAGTAAACTCTTTAGTAGCATTATGTACATTCGAGTAATATAATTGTATGTTTGAGGAATGAAAATGTTTTCATAATTTTGATGATCCGAAGGAGGGAAATACAAATTAAGGAAGAAAATCTGTGAGAATTTAAATTTGTATATTGTCTTTAAATTTTTTTTTAAGGCAATATGTTGATTAAAGGAACTCCTGAATAAATGGAAATCGAAACAAACTTTACCAATCGTTAAAGATAAAATTAGGGCCGTTTAGGGTTTAGATAAAATAAAAAAAATCATTTACACGGATAACGCCTTAGGGATTCCAAATTTGAGTCAACGGGTTCCCTACTTTCTTTACTTTATTTTTGCTTTTTTGGAGATCTTGACCAGAGGAGAAAATGATATTTTAGGAGAGAAATGGGTTGTAGAAAAGGCCAACCCAATTTTGGCAAAGGACAAAAGCCATGAGTCATGACCCAAACCCCCTCGGCCACTGCCTAGTCACTATGCCAAAATGTGCTTCAGACGACACACTTCAGACGACATAAGTTTTGTTTTATGTCGTCTGATTTTTTCAGACGACATAATTTTTGTTGTTGTTGTCTGAATATAGACTAAAACCATACTCATTCAATTTGAAAAAATGGTGAGCATTCAGACGACACATTTGTGTAGTTGTAAAAGATGACGATTTCCTATCTTAAAGATCGTTTCATTTTGAAAATATGGTTAGATACAGACAACACTATATTTGTTGTAAAACTATGGGGATATTTCAAATCTAACCCTAAGAGAATATTGGAATTCCCTCCAAAAAGTTCTAATCCTTTCCTTCTCAAAATGCCGAAACCCTAGCTGACTAGTCAATGGGGTGATACTCAGACAACACAATTGTGTTGTGTGAAGAAGGTGAGTTTCACTTTTTTTTTTCCAAGTCGCTTTTGGCATTACTACACATTTACTCCTTCCCATCTCGGCTCACTCTTTCAGCCACATAAAATCCCCATTTTCTCTCTCCACCTCTCGTTTGCTTCCCCGAAACCCAAAATCCCTAGAATCTCTCAATTCAAAAATTTTGTTCAGATGCAGTCCCTGGAACCGTGAAATCAGTTGGAATAACACCATTAGTGAAATCAGAGGACTGAAAAGGAGCGTAAGACTGGCCTGTGAAATCAGTCCTCTGTATTCATGTCTATCTCTTAGAAGCCAATCTTTTCTTCTCTCATCTCCCCTCTCTCTTCTGCTCTCTCACTTCTCCCCCACTCTCCACCACCGATTCTCCCCACCCATCATCTCTGCTGTCCAATTCCGCCACCCCTCCCCACCGTCCAATTTGAGGGGGACGAATGTTGAAATGGTTTTGTTGTGAGTTGTGACTTAGGAGTGAGTGGATTGAGTTTTGAGGGAGTGAGCAAATTGCAAATAATGTTTAGTGGTGGTGGCTCTTGTGTCTCAAATCACCTACGGCTGCGAGACCGCAACCTTCGCCGCCACCACCAGCCCCAACTTGGTTTTGTGTTCGTCTTTGGCTTTGGATTGGGTACTCGAATCGCTGGGCTACTAGTACAACGCTCTCTCAAATCCTTGTCTGCTCGTAGAATCTCGTCCTTTCACTCTATCATTCATTCCAAGTCTCTGTTTCAGGTACTTAATTACTCCTCCATCCCTTTCCACTATTTATGTTCCCATTCAACCTTTGCTATATATTATTTATTCTGATCTTTCTTCGATATATATAGTCTATCAAATAATGAAATTGACAACTTGTTTAGAGGTAAGACTAGTATTTGTTAAAATTAAACTATCAGAACATGTGGATATAGCTTCAAATTAAACTATCAGAACATTTTTTTTCTTCTCTGTTTCTGCTTTTGGAATTGCGTTCTTGACATTTCATATTTAGACATGGATGCCACTGCTAACAACTTCTCTTCTTCAGCTCTTTTTTTGTTGTTGGCTATTGCAAATGATTAAATAGCAGCAAATGTAATTGGATTTCCCCTTTTAATATGCAATGACACCACTCATTCATTCTTTTTTGTTTAGTTCACAAAATACTTTTGATTTCTTTGTGAACATAAAGACACTGCAGCCCAATTGTATTACAGAATACTAAAGGCTATAGCTAACTGACCTCTTTTGTGCAAGTTTAAAACAGAATGTTAGCTAAAGTGTCAAAGCTCCAGAATTTAAAGTCAAGGGTGAGGCATTTTGTTTTATATTTCTTTCTTGCACTTGTTGTTTTGTTTGTCTTAATCTTTAGAAAGGGAAACTATAGATTAGGACAAGTTTTAGCTATATGGTTTTGGGAATTTGGGGTCACCAGTATATGGTTTTGGTTTTGTTTGGTACTCTGGGTTTTAACTTTTCAATAGTTTCAAATCCAACGTTTTTTTCGAAGATTCTGAGGGAAAAGGATTGGGTTGAAAAGAAATGGAATAGGTTTTGTTTTTAATCTTACTCATCTTTGTTATTGTTTAGTGAATTGTCATTGGCTTGCATGAGTAAAATATTTTCTTCTGCTGATAAGTGATAAGGTTGTGAGTTACAAGTAGTATATACTTTATAGTTAGCAATTGATGTATGAATATGACTGAAGAATGGATCAGAATATTGTGAAATTGTCTGATAATATTCTAGCACACCTATTTCGATCAGCTCCTTGCTTCTCAGTTTGAGAGAGAAGAACTGTGGGTTGGAGAGTATGGTTGTTCAAAACACTATTACTGATCTCCAAATGTCGTGAAATTTTGATATATTTATGTTCTGCTAGTTAAAAAATGATCTGGAAAGTTTCACCTTATTTCGATGTATAATGAATCTTCAGTGATTTTTCTTTTGAGTCTGGTCTGCTTTGGTAAAGTTTCAGAATTTTTAGTGTACCCTCTAATTTTCTGCTGAGATTTGAACTTCTGTTTGAATTATTTAACCTATGGTCTTTGTATATATTGAACTAGACATTCCAATAGTTGTTTCAAAATTGATTTCTTGTCAATTGGTCATAAAATGACTTTTTGGTGGATTTTCTATTTTGACTTTGCTGCTGCTATATTTCTCTAAAACCTGACAGTTCAGTCTATTTACATCCATCGTTTCCCTTACTTCTTGAACTTCAATTAGTTTGAAATTTTAGTATGTAGTACCTTGATATGTCAGCTTTCATTCTGAAAAATTTCAACTCCATTGTTGCACAAATGAATTTTTCGAAAATCCTCAAAGCCAAACTGTTCTTGCCTAAATGTTACACTTTAAGTTGTGTCAAATTTGGTCATTTTCTGAATTTCTTTTGCACAAGATCATTGTGGAATGGAGCCTATGAATGCTGGGGCAAGCAGAGCTAAGGTGAGTCTAGTAATGGAGCCTTTTCCAAAATTGATGATGAACTGTTTGATTTATTGTCTTTGAAAAACTGTGCAGCCAGAAATTTATTATGGTTCAGTTTCATTGTTCTATATCCCAAACGGTGTGTTTTGATTCTCTTCCTTTGGTTGAAGTTTGTTGCAGAAGGAGTGAAGCACCTAAAGGTTTTGAGGATGGCAATGATTTACATGATGATGTATGTGCTGAATCTGTACGAGTACGCAAAGAAGAACTTGGGGCCTCTAAGATCGATTGTGTGGACTGTGGAGGTTGCTATGATCAATATTGTTGCTCTAATCTACTGGAGATTCAAAGGAGTGCCTGATGATTTCCTTCGTTTACTCAACATGAAGGTAAATCACTCTTATCCCTTCTTACAAGCAAAAGAAGAAATACAAATTGTATGGAAGTAAGGAACAAGAAGTTTCTCGAATTCATTAGTTTCTTTGGGATGAATTAAGTGCAGTGTTAGCTTTTCACACTTCTCCATGCTTTGGGCAAAACTAAAACCGGTGGTGAACTGTAATTTGCTGGACTTGATGTGAATGCTGCTATATGAGAATGCTAATCAGTAACTAGTTTCATATTTACCGGCATAACAGAATTCAGCTTCCTCTACTTGTTAACCTCTTTGCTCAATCTGCCAGTTTAGATTTAAAGGTTGTTTTGTTGTAGGAAAGGATGTGCTTGTGACTGCTATGTTTGGATATAAAATTAGACCTGGATTATGCTTAATTGCAAAGTAGAAATGGGACATTGATTTTCGTTTGTAAACAAATTTTGGAGCATATTTCATTAACAAAAGTCTATTAGCCTATGTTTATTTAGTTTTTTTAAAATGTCACCTATATATTCATTGCTTAAACTCTTTTACAGCCAAACACTCGGTTAACAAAAACCAAGCTACTTCTGTTCTCTTTCCATTCCACTCTCACTCTTCTCTTAAGCTCAGAAACACTTGAAACTGCTTGGTTCACTTTCATCAAAGGTTGAAAATCAGTAGGTACTATATCTCCAAGTCTTGCTTCTCATCATGTTAGGAGGTATGAAGCTAAGGGTCGATCAAACCTTCTACTGCACTTTTCCAATTTCGCAGCTCCAGGTCTTCTATTGCTTTGCATGTCATGTATACCTCCTCTAATTCATGCATTTCACTATGACAGACCAAATGGAAGACTTTGAAATTTCAAACCACTGAGCTTCTCTCTATTTTGCTTCAATGCCAGAAATTTTCTTTCATTTCGGTAGGAACTTCTACTTTCTGTTAAATTCCAGTTCTTAAAGCTATTCAAGGTTGTAATGGATTGCACTTTTGATTATTATGTTTTGGTAAACCCATGAGGATGGATAGGACTGGAAAAGACCAAAGTTCAATTACTGCACTCCAAGTGTTTGATGTTATGCCTCAAAGACAACACCCAAGCTGAACCAGTGGGCTATTCCGTGGTTTTCAAAAAACTTATACTCCTTGCTTTACTCTCAGTTTTTGATAGCTTAAATTAGACTCTTCAATGATCATTTTGAACTTAGTTTCGTGAAAAACGGAGTTACAATGAGATACTTGTGCTATTTTGAAGTTACTGCACTATTTCAGGATTTCTGCAGAATCAGTATTTCTGTCAATTTTAGATTCTTGTTTGACCCTCCATTTGAACTTCGATTAGCTTGAAACTTTGCAAAATAGTAGCTTTGCATGTCTACTTCAAATCTGGAAAGTTTTGCTTGAAATCACTGAAAGACTAATTGTTGGTGAAATTTTCTTGCTTGTTACCAGTTTTCTGAAACTTTCTCAAAACTAGCAGCTTATTGTTACAAACAATTGATTTGAGAACCTTTACACTTGTTTTCTGTCTTCGATCTTCAGTAAGTTAGATTAGACATGCAAAGCATACCTTGAAACTTAACTTCAGTTTGAAAGGCTTAGAAAAGGTTTTGTCTTTGTTTGAAAGTGAGTACAAACCAGTGTTTTGTATGCATTCTGATCAAAATATTCTGATCAATGTTTTGTTTTCGGAATAAGCCCACACAAGGTGAAGCTCTAGCTAGCTATTTCCCAGTCTCTAATTGAGTGATTTAGTCTAAGGGAGAAATGTTATTAGGACTGAAAGTGAGTACAAAGTGTAGTCTGAAACCTCAGATTTCAAACCTCTTTGAAGTCTATTTAGTTTAGCTACCTCGAGTTTATTTAACATCAGACTTCACTTGAGTTTATGTTGTTTCTTTTCTTTAACCAAAGGTTGAGACACGTTGATCCCAAATATCAAGTTTGCAGCTGCCCAAAAACTTAGTTTCGTTATCTTTAGCCTTGCGCATCTTAGGAAGTTCGAGTATTACTTTGTCAATACTTAAGCTTCATAAGATACACGGCGCTGTGACGTCAACCAGTTTTGGGATGTTGTAGTAAGCCCTTATTCATGGTAATAAATAGGATTCATACTAAGTGTAATTTTCTGGTGATTGTATAGGTGATCAAGATGGAGGTTGACTATCTCTGAAATTTGAAATGGGAAATCCCATTGTTCATACATTCTTGAGGTAATGATGGTTCTGAAAATCATACACTCACTTCTGGTTGGTTATTATAGCTGCTTAACAAGCCTCAGAGTTTGACTGATTGTTGTTCATTTGACATATATTTTGGCAGAAAATTCATTGATCTTGCTCAAGAGAGTTACTAAAAACTATGTTTCCTTTGTACCTTTCTCTTACATATTTGGATTTGCCAAGTTGATGTTATCTGATATTGACTGTTTGGCTTTTCTGTGTTTTCTGCAGAATCCTAATATGCAGTTTGAGGCTTTGATTTACTACCTCACAGATCTAAGTGAATTACAGATAGTTTTAGTTTTGGCTACTCTTTTGATTTTTCTGTGTTTTCGCTTTTGCTCTATTCCTCCCTGTAACACTACGTTACTCATCATTCAAGGTAAACTCATTCCTCACAATCTACACTTGACTAGAAATTTAACATTATAACCTACACTTGACTAGAAATTTTACACTCCTCACAATCATTTTATCTGCAGGCTCACTGGCCATTCCCTTCAAATCATATTATGGAGGTAAGAAAATGTTGTTCTAGTTGTTGGCCTGTTGTAGTGATATTATTGTGTTCTTGTCCTGAATTCTGGTCTAGTTCTTCATAAAATTGAGTTAAATAATCTTTGCAACTTCAAGCAATGTGATAGTTATCTAGACGTAAAGGTACTAAAAGCACTAGCAAATAATACCTCATTCTACGTGCATATTATCTGCAGGGTTATGCATATATGCTCACGCACCACGGAATACCTTCCGTTTTCTATGACCACTTCTATGATTCGGGTGATTTCATTCATGATCAAATCGTGAAACTGGTACAGCAGTACAGCTAGCTAGTTCCTTTATTGACTTGTGTCTAGTAGAAGTTTTTCCTTCATTAAGCATTTGGACTTCCAGATTAGTATATATGGGCCATTTTGAACTGATGCTCATGATTAGGTTTGTGTACATGAGACGATGGTGGATTAATGGAAATTGCAATGAATAATTTTGGATGTGGATTTTATGGTTTCATGAATGGACAATTTTAATTTCCAAAATGCATGCATACCAATTGTAACAGAGGACTACTAATATATGTTATCTCAAATTGCAAGCTACAACAAAAGCACACTAATGTGTGGTTGTAGCTGCACAAAAGCAACACAAAAACCAATTAGAAGTCTATTGCCTTTTTGGCATTGGGACGACAGAAAATTGTAGTCTAAATGGTAAAACAACAACATAAGTTAGATGGAATTGTTGGCTAAAGCGTATAACAACAACAAATAAGTGTGGTTGGACTTGATCACAGACAATATAAAACACGTACTATTAGTGGTCTTTTTTATATTCAGACCACAAATATTTGTGGTCTGAATAACCTCAAACGACAGTAAATTGTCGTTGTAATGAGACTGACATAACAGAAAGAATATGATATCTATTGTCTAAACCATTTCCCAACATCACATAAGTACAATTTCAAAACCTTTTATACAACACTTAAATGTCATATAAACCTACCATAGAACGACACTTAATTGTCCTCTGATGCACTTTACGACCATAGATAATTGTTGTTTAAAGTCAATTTGCACAACATTTAATTGTTGTTGTATGCTAGAAGACACAATAGTATTTACAAAAGACTGTGGTTGTTTTGTTTATCAGACAATACAAAACTGTTGTTTGAATGCTTTTAAAGATACAGATCACAATGTTCCCAAAATGCAAAACTCATCAGACAACACAAGACTTTTATTTTTTTATGTCGTCTGATGCCCCCAAGAGACGACACCGTACTAGACGACATATTTTTGTTCGTTCAGACGACAGAACTGTTCTGTCGTCTGAAGGCCTTTTTGGCATAGTGAGTGGATCAACCACGAATTTCAGACGACGTAAACCCCCTTTATCTCATTTAACAAATCCAATATTACTGACACTTTTTCTCTTAAAAAAAAAAACTCTTTTCCTATTTTCCTTTCCACAATTATTAATTTTTATTTAAAAATCCTCCCCACCATTTGACCGCAACAGCTTTTGCTTTGACTGTACGACTCCCCTGCCCAATCAAGCAACGCCGCGTATACATGGCTGACGTGGCTGTCTGTTTTACTCCAATCTTCTATGATTTGATTAATATTTAGGGGTTTAAATGGGTTTAATTAAGCCAATTAGATTAGGGATATCTTCACAAATGGTGTATGAACTTTAGGCCATTCTACATTTTGGTGTATCAACTTTCAAAACTATCAGAATGGTGTATCAAGTTTACTCCAATCTTTCATTTTGGTGTACGCCGTTAAATTTTCCGTTATCTTTGCAAAAAAAAAAAAAAATTCCGTTATCTTTCCTTTAGTTTTGTCAGTTTTTTTTTTTTTTTTTTTTTGTAAAGATAACGGAAAATTTAACGGCGTACACCAAAATGAAAGATTGGAGCAAACTTGATACACCATTCTGATAGTTTTGAAAGTTGGTACACCAAAATGTAGAATGGCCTAAAGTTCATACACCATTTGTGATATTTTCCCATTAGATTATGTAATACCTAAGGTCTCGTTTGGTTCACAGAATTGAGAGTTTAGGAAAGAAAAGTTATTCCTTTTCTACGTTTGGTGTGTACAAGAAAATGAACAACTTTCTTTTAAGAAGAAAAAATATGAGGGAAAGTGAATCCTCTCATCCTCCGAAGGATAAATTTTCTCTTCCACTTTCCCTACATTGATTACATAGTATAAGTACATTTATATCTTTGTTGAAAATTATTATTGACAATTTTATTTAAAAAGTTTATGAGATTTGTGTAACAATATATAAGGATAAAAATGGAATATTAGTACGGTTTTGTTTCCTTTCCTTAATGTTGATACCCAAAAAAGCACAAAGCATGCCGTACACACATTTCAACCCCCGATAAGGAAATACACATGCAAACCTCATTTGGAAATACAAAAATTACATATCTTCTTGAACCGTCATAGATGCCACGCATGTGGACCCAAGCCACAACTGCGCTCTTGAGGCTTGCAGAAGTGGGTGTGGTGTGGAAGGTTACGGAAACAAATAATGCTCGTATATTGATTTAGTCTCATTCGTGATTTCAGTCTTGGGGCCAAAATAAAGCCCGATGACTTAAATCAATTACGAAATGGTGAATATGAGATTTGGGCCAACATTTCCCTCAAAACCCAAAAGAAAAGAAAGCATGAACCTTCTATTACTGCCGAAAACCCAAAAGAAAGAAAGCCCAAAAACCCAACACCTTCTTCCACTTCGTTCTAGCCTTGTTTTCTCCCCCGCAACAATTGGATACACAGATCAAACCAAAGTCCCTAAGGAATAGTGATTTGTTCTATTAGTTGGTGAGGAAGAAGCTTTCTGACCAGTAGAGGGTTATCCTCTTCTTACTTAAACAATGAGCCCACAGTTCCCAAGCTTCCTCGTCCACCTCTTTCCAGGATTTACATCACTGCAGCTGCTCTGCTGCAATCGTTGTCTACTGCTGCAGCAACTGTTTCTTCCTCCCAAAACTTCTTCTCTCAAGTACTCTTCTCTTTCCCAATATTTAAGGCATGAATTGTGTGTGGATTGAAGAAGAAATGTTTTACCCATAAACCGTGTGTTCCCAATAGTCCATATAACGGGAGATTTGGGGGAGAGAGCAACAATCCAGCATAATCGAGTAAAACCAGGAAAACTTAGAAACACTTATAGCAAACCAAGCCTTCAAGCATAAGTCTAGCTTTCAGTCGTTTTATGTTGAAGTTTGATATCCAGCACAAGAGTGCGCTTCTCAATGCCGCTATGTTGTCAGAGTCGCTTTTCCCATTTTTCATTCTCCTACAATTTTTTACATTCAATTGTCTTATAGACTTTGTGGATTCCAATTAGATCAATTAGATGATAACAAAAAATAAAAAAAGAGTTATAGTTCGAACCGCTAAATTTGGTACCTAGCTAGAGATTGTTCAATTCTTTTATTGGGGATTGTGGGTTCTAATACAGAGAAATTGGAGGAGCTCTTTGATGTAATATATTTCTAATTGAAGGTGCTCTTTGATGTTCTTTAGTGTTCAACATGAAAGTGCATATCTTGGTTCAACCAAATCTCATGTTCTTTTTACAACATAGCGATTGCATGTCTATAATTGATGTTCACTAGTTAGCTCCAAGATTTCCAGCTAACTGGAATGCTGATATGGTTTAGCTTTGTTCTTTAAGTTGGAGATGTCTAGTTTTACAGATAATATTAAGAGGTTGCAATTTGCAGGAGATTTTAATTATGTTCTGTTTGCTTCTCTTGTATCGTAGCAAAGAAGAATTGTAACTAAGAGGACTGCATGTATTTTTAGAGAAATTCTTTTAAATGCATCTCTTATGAAAGCATTCTTTAGCATGCTAGATGATTCACAACTGCTATCACCCTTACTATTTCAAGCACTGCAAGTAGAAAAAACAAAGTGATTTGTATCGTAGAGTTATACTCTTATCATATGGGTTTATTAAACTTCTGGATAGAGATGGATGATGATGCACAAAAAGAATATCATGGTCATGGTGCACAAGAAATGGAAACAATAAGAAATCAATGGAAACAATAATGTAGATATTTGAAGGTGTTATGATATTTTTTGTGGTTACTTGATGCCAATCAGAAATCAATTGTTATTAATGTTACTCACATATTTGTACAAGTTTTTTTTAAAATTGTCCATTATTAATCATATGGCCACCATGATTTATAAAAATTGAAACTTAAGAAAAATTTATAAGGACATAATAAAGATTAAACTAACGATAACAAGAGCATTTGAAGCTGCTCAATTCAATTTAGTTAAGTTTGAAGCTGTCTTTCACTCTAGGCAACATTTAAAGGATTAAATAATGTTTAGTCGTTGAGTTTTTGACCAAAAGACACTTCAGTCTCTGGCCTTCTAATTTCACACGTTTAGTCCTTGTCCTTCAAAATTTCAGACCAATATATAGGTCATTTCCGTTACTCTCCGTATGAAACCTCTGTTAAATAGTTGACGTGGCAATTTTTTGACATCAAAATGTCTATTATGCCCTCATTTCTTTTTATATATATATATATATATAATTTTTTTTCTCTTTTTTCTATTAATTCTTCTTTTTCTTTTTTTCTATAATTTTTTTTCTCTTTTTTCTATTAATTCTTTTTAGGACAAAATACTGTTTACTCCCTATACTTATAGGGTTTCGACGTTTCAGTCCCTGACGTTTCAATTTCACCTAAAAAGTCCCTGAACTTTCCAATTTCATCTAAACAGTCCCTGCCGTCAATTTTCCGTAAAAAATCTGTTATCTTGCTGACGTGACACTATTTCAACAGTAAAATGACTATTTACCCTTATTGACCCCAAAAAAAAATTTACTCTTTTTTTTTTTTTAACTCTTTTTTTTCTTCTATTTTTTTAGTTTGTTCTTTTTTTTTTAACTCTTTTTTTCTCTATTTTTTTAATTTGTTCTTTTTATTCATACTTTTTTTTCTCTATTTTTTTAATTTCTTCTCTCTTTTTTTTTCCTACTCTTTTTTTTTTGCCTACTCTTTTTTTTTAACTCTCTTTTCTCTTTTTTTATTTATTTATTTGTTCTCCTTTTTTTTTAACCCTCTTTTCTCTTTTTTTTTTTTTCCTACTCTTTTAAAAAAAAAAACTTTTTTCCTCTTTTTTTTATTTGTTCTCTCTTTTTGTTTTTTGTTTATTCTTTCTCTTTTCTGTTTACCTCTTCTCTCTCCCTCCTCCTCTCTGCTCTTCGGCCTTCTTTTCCTCCTCCCTGATCTCAGCTCCAGTTTTCGACGAGCATCACCACCTCTCCTTATCACCGTTGGCGTGCCCGCCGCTCCAAGCAAGTGCTGACCATTCCACTGTCCATCCATCATCCCCGTCATGCTAGCAAGCATCACCACCTCTCCTAATCACCCCTATCCATACAGCGGTTCCAAACCAAATCGGAGCACACCCAAATCAAATCAATTCACGTGCCACCTCCCTTTCTTCGGTGCCAAAACAGTTCAAACATTTCTCTCTAAAGTTACGATCAGAAACTGCCAAATAGACCAAAAAAGGAAACTCGCAGGAAAACTCAAATATCTTATCCTCTTTGAAATCTCTATTGGCTCATCATCTCAGCAAACTAACACCAAAGAAACGTTATTGACATCGAGAAAAGCTTCTGATATAGCTCCAACACCACGAAGGGGCCGGAATCTGAAGGGAAGAGAACCCGACCATTCCGGCTTCCAAGCGTGGCCGAAAACATGAGCTGCGATCAAGGAGGAAAATAAGGCCGAAGAGCAGAGAGGAGGGAGAGGAAGAAGAGCTAAATAGAAAAAGAAATATATATATATATAGATATATATAAGGAGAGCGAACAAATAAATAAAAAAAGAGAAAATGTGTTAAAAAAAAAAAGAAACAAATAAAAAAAAAGAGAAGAGAGTTAAAAAAAGAGTAGGAAAAAAAAAAAAACAAATTAAAAAAATAGAGAAAAAAGAGTTAAAAAAAAAGTAGGAATAAAAAAGAACAAATTAAAAAAATAGAGAAAAAAGAGTAGGAAAAAAAAAGAGAACAAATTTAAAAAATAGAGAAAAAAGAGTTAAAAAAAAAAAGAACAAACTTAAAAAATAGGAAAAAAAAAGAGTAAATTTTTTTTTTAGGTCAGTAAGGGTAAAATAGTCATTTTACTGTTGAAATAGTGCCACGTCAGCAAGATAACAGACTTTTTAACGGAAAATTGACGGCAGGGACTTTTTAGGTGAAATTGGAAAGTTCAAGGACTTTTTAGGTGAAATTGAAACGTCAGGGACTGAAACGTCGAGACCCTATAAGTATAGGGAGTAAACAGTATTTTGTCCTTCTTTTTATATAGAAATCTCCGCCGTCAAGTTCTGTAACTTTAAACTCAATCCGGCATCTCCTCTCCAATCTCTTACCCAGATGGCGTTCATGACCGGGGGCGGAAGATGCGGCGGGCTTGGGTTGGAGGAATAGGAGACCATGCTTTCCGAAACGGCGGCACTTGCCATCTTCAATCTAAGCATTTTCATGCTCTTGAACTACACCCAGAAATTTACTACTCACCTTCCTCACTGCTGCCTCCAAGTCCATGCCCCAATCCCCACCGCCACTGCTTCGCCGCCCAAAACCCAGCTCCCCAAAAACAAGATCAAATCTTGTTCCTCCGTCGCCGCAATTGTCACCGATCCACCCTCCATGCCTTCACCGCAATTGTCTATCATCAAATCCACGAAAGATCTGTCACGCCCCTGATTTATAACATAGATAAAAATCGAAATACAATCCCATAATTATACATGCGTGATCGTTCAGTCATCAATATTAAATACATGGAAACTTTTTCCCTTTAAACTACCCACATATTGATGCACTAAACCCACTATGTCAATATTGACCCGCTCCACAGAGTCATATATTACATAAGCTTACGAATTAAATTCTAAACAACAAAATAAAACGTAATTTCTCCTCAGAGCTTACTACAACGGAAGTCCAAATAACGGTAAAGTCACAAAATTTGCTTCCTACCATTTAGCTGCAAGTATGCAACCCCAACTTCAGCCACGATTATCCTGACCTGCAGATTAACCCCTACACCTTTTGAATGGTGCACCGGGTTATCACACAACAAACCCGGTAAGCTTTTGCAAGCCCGTATGAGTAACTCAAAACAACTCACACCAAAATCACGGGATGAACCCCGCACGTTTCAATTGAAAAACCAATCACATTTTATTCTCTTAAAGCACGAAATAAAGGAGAACAACTCACACTTTAATTTCCTTCAAAATCGAAATAAAAGAAAGCAACTTAAACCTTAGTTTCTTTCAAATCGAAACATAGAAAACAACTCACTTTTTGATTTCTATCAATCGTACCTTAGAAAGCAACTCACACTTGAATTCTATCAATATAACATAGAAAGCAACTCACACTTTGATTTCTATCAATCGTACCATATCGTACCAAATCGTTAATAAGGAAAACAGCTTGCACCTTGTCCCCTTAAAAACCGTTAATAAGGAAGCAACTCACACCCTGTTCCCTAAAAACACGTAATGTCATGAGTTATCAATAACCAATTCCCATTACCCCATGAATTATCTATATGGCAAATAGACTAGAGCTCTAATTGAAACGTAACCACTTGTCCGGCCAAAGATGTGATTACCTGATATTCTGCCCAAGGTCATAGACCTTCGTTCCTCGGGCCGCACAGTCCCTTGAAGCAAATCATTAAGCAGTCGCACTGGACTCAAAATCATTACACAAATCTCAACACTTTTGAAAACAATCGAAATCAACATTTCCATAATCATTGTTTTCCGAAAAGCCACAAAACAATAAAAAGCACCATTTCATGCATATTGTTTTCATACACAAATCTCAACGCTTTTTAAAACAAATCGAATCAACAATTCCAAATCATTTGTTTTCCAAAAGCCACAATCCAAAACAATAAAACGCATCATTCATGCCTATTGTTTTCTACAATCCACAAACCACCAAAACATATATATTTCACGTAAATATATATATATATATATACGTAGTCATCCGCTCAGGAATGCCTACTAATACCAACTATAGCTTGCAGTTATTAAATAACTCTCAAAATAAAGGTATTCCGTTCATTAATGAACCTTATGAGATTACTCACCTCGAACTCCGGCTGCGTCTTCAATAAATCACAAACCCTCCAATCCACAAAATAACCATCCAATGTACTTCGTCAAGTACCTAATCACATACGGTTTCCACTCAGTAACAATTCACAACCGATTTAAGTCTAAAACCCTTGTTTTGAACTAAAATCCCCCAAAGTGGTGCCAATCGAGGCAAAACCACATCTGAGACCTCCCAAAGTCTCCAGAATACTTCCACGATCGATGTGACCAAACCACAAGTCGATCGGATGCTCGAATCCTCACGGATCGAATAAATCGATCGGTATGAAATTGCAAAAATCATAACAATTCCATACGAACTCCAAAAATTTGCAAATTATATATCGAAACGCTCGTATCAACGAGTAGAACATATATAATACCAAAAAAGTTCCATAAGTGGCCGGAACACCGACGGAACGCCTCCACAGGCGGTGGGGCACCGCCGCCGGCCAAAACTCAATATTTCACAAAACTCCCAACATCAAAGTTCTTCATCTAAGCATGCTTGTGAACTTTCATAAGTAGCTCGAAGTCAGAAAACAAGCATAAATGGTCGAAAACTACCTCAGAAGCTGTGAACAGTAATCCAATCTGAGTTGAACCAAGTTTTACATGAATCGATCCAAACAATCACCAATGATTGATCAAGGAGGCTGCTCTGAGCTCCCCAAGCTCAACTTGAAGCCTCGCCGACGTCGGAGATCGGAGAACCGATCGGGTCCGAAAACACTTAACTGCGCCGCATTACAGCGCCTCCGTGAAGGAGAATCGGCGCTAGAGGACACCAGAGGGATGACCAGACTGAGGAGACGATCCTATCTGGAAAGTTTCGTCGCCGGAGACAGCCGCAGTTCACCGGAAAATCCGGGTCGGGTCAGTCGGATTATTTTGTTTCTGAAGGTGCAGCCAAGAGAGAAGAGAGAGGAAGTGAATTTCCGGAAATGGAAATAATGAAAATAGTAAGTTTCCAACTTGGAAAACTTCTATTTATACGGAAATTCCTTCCAATGGCCATAACTTTCTCATATGAACTCTGATTCTCACGTTCCATATGTCCATGAACTTGTATCGACGCGCTCTACAACTTTCGTGAAGGAAGTTTTCAGAGAATCCCAAGATATAAAAAGTCAAACTTCACACGACCCCCTAAACTGTGAAATTCGAATATTTATACGTACGAAAACCATTTCACCTCACATACAACTTACAAATAAAGCACAATACCAAATATTCGTACAATTGGTCCATTATTAACTACCAAAATTAAATAACGAAAATCTAGGTCATCACAAGATCAAATTGAATTCAACTCCGACAACCTATTTCGGTCCTTCTTCGTCTCTTTTCCAGAGCAACTCTTGGCATGGTTTATCTCTTCTTCTCTTTCTCTCCTCTAGAAACATAGGGCATCATTACCTAAAGAAACCAACTCCAAAGCATAAAAAGCAACCCGCAGAGGAAAAAAAAATTGAGAGAAAGAGAAAGAAGATAGCTTGATTTACTGATTTGTGCAAGATTGGATTGTCGTTGGACGAGAACATGCTGATGCAAGCTATCAAGCTGGAAGCCGAGAGTGAGACTGTGAGAGAGTGCGGAGGATGCAGGCGGGCACTAATAAAGTTTGAGAATTTGAGGTGAGTTTATGGGTTTTGAATCGAGATCGAGATGAGTTTGATTGTTTGAGGCTTTGAATCACCCGACTCCACCAAATGGACTCAACCCACCAAATCGACTCACCCCAATTCAGCCTCATCCCTGAAATGAATTGGGCTTTCGCCTATTTAGGTTAATTTTGAGGGAAATTTGGAGATTGGAGATTGAGATTTCTTAGCCGTGTTGGGTTGGAAGATGGAGAAGGGGAGCTGTTTTTCCCTTTTCTGAGAGAGAGAGAGAGAGAGAGAGAGAGAGAGAGAGAGAGAGAGAGAGAGAGAGAGAGAGAGAGAGAGAGAGAGAGAGAGAGAGAGAGGAGGAATCGAATAGATGAAGAAACAAACAGAAAGAAAGAAAGAAAAAAAAAATCCTTTTCCAAACAAATAAAATAATTAATTAATTAAAAAAATATTGTAACATTTCGCCCCAAAAAGAGTGCCACATCAGCGACTTAATGAAGTTTTTAGACGAAACCGACAGCTTCCGTTTGATCAAAGGTCTTGATTTGACAATTTGTATGTACATGTAATTCTTGAAATATAATAATTTCCATATATATGGAAGAAGAAGTACGTGAAGAACACATATGTAGTATCCGCACCAAATGATACGCAAAATACAAGAGTGGTAAATTTTATGCACAACCTTTAGTCTTAGACAGATAAATTAAGCAGTAGTTCAACTTATAAAATTAAGCTAGATTTGAACTGATGACTCAGATACAATATTGCAAAATCAATAACAAACTAAATCGAGAATTCCACCATAAAATTGTTCAAACAATTGTAAATAACCAGATATATTAATATGATCACTAAAATTACATGATAATAACTTGACAATATGAATCTTGACAATCTTGAGCAGAATGAGTGAGGAAAATAGTTAGGTTCAACTAGTTTTAACTAACATCCGAAATATTAAATGCGTACAAGTAACCTAGCAAAATTATGTGATTGTGTTATAGATAAATGCTGCTAATTAATTCATTGACCCACATCTAGATAGGATTACTTAGGTTTAAAACTCTTAACATTCTTTATTAACCATACTCACAGAATTTTAATCAATAGGGTTTAGATAGAAGTACGTTGTATCATAGTTCATGCATGTGCATGAATAAGATGATCGAGCAGCTTATGGGACGTACTCAGTAGGTCTTCGTTATATTAATTGTAGATAACCATTCCACGCCCACGGATCCACTTCACCACCACCAACCCAATTGGTATGGAGAACCCTCACAGTATTCCAAGTCCCCCTATAAGGATCCTCCCCATACAAGCACCCTGGATAATGTCCATAACCATAAGGACCTCCACAATTGTAGCAGAAAAGACGATCAACCCCAAAAGCAAGATCATCGTATCGAAGGCCTCCTACAAGTTCCGAACCTACATTCTCAGGGTCATACCAGTTCACCAAACGTCTGTGATTCCTCCTTACTTCGAGACGAGCCTGCCGGACCTCCACTATCTCATTTTTCAGTTCGTGAAAACTTTTCTGCATTACATCTTTAACAGTCTCATCTGATTCAAAACTGATGAAACCAAATCCCCTCGACGTGTTGGTTTCCTTTTCATACATAATCACCCCCTCATCAATTGCGCCAAACTTCGCAAAGTAGTTGATAAATTCTTCTTCTGTAAGATGATGCGGTAAACCCCCCACAAATATCTTTTTGGGGTGATAAGATCCTCGACGTTGAGCATGTTGATCGCTTTGGTTATTCTGGTTCGTTCCGCGCCTTGGTTCTGAGGGATTTACAATAAGCTGTATAACCAAAATTCATCCCCAAAAAAGAATGACTAATTATCCAACACAAAATTATCACAAAATTAAGAGCATAAAACACTTATACAAACTTTCTACAATTACAGTTGAACTAACCTTTTTGTCAAAGATGGAGTGGTTTTCTTCCAAGACTTTCTCAGCCACCAATTGGTCGGTGAAGGTAACAAAACCAAACCCTCTAGGTTGACGAGTGATTCTATCTAGCACGATTACGCATTCTTCTACTTTACCATATTGGCTGAAGTGTTCTTCCAAAATAGTTTTGTCAACCTGCCATGGTATTCCACCCACAAACAACTTTCTCTCTTGCTCTGCTTCCATAGCACCTAATATTAACAAACCCTGAAAAATTTGCAAAGTAAATAAGGCAAGAAATAATTTATGTACGTATAGAGCCGCTTGTGACTTGTGAGAGACGGTCAATGTTTGTAACTATATGAAACAGAGTTTATAGAGTAAGTGGAGTTTATATACTACATAAACTAAACCCTAAATAAGAAGGAATATAGTGATTTACTCTAGTAATATTAGGATTCCATTCAGAAAAGGGCAACGATGACTAAAATCCGCTGTATAGATTTACTTCCTATTTTCAGAAAAGTTCTTTTCTTGGTCTAGCAATCTCAATATTTATGGGGGAAAAAAATCTGAACATTTAGTGCAGATTATTTCAATAATGGTGAGAACATGCATAAGTAATTAAATAACGTCTCTGAGAAGTATTTATAATGTAGGGCTGGCCCTGGTACGGTAACCGACTTTTTTAGGCTGAGCCGACTACCGTACCGATTGAGGCAGTAATTCAAAAAGCTGTACCACTACCGTCCCGCCAAAACCGGTAACCGTACATTTCGGTTACCGAGTTTCCGGTCGGTTAAGGCTCGGTTTAGGCCCAACCGAAAATAAATGGGCCAAACAAAAATTGAAAATTTTCAGCCCAGTTACTCAATCAAACTGTAATAATCCTTTTTTTCTGATTAGTTATTTATTCAATGGATACCAATTACTCAACTCAGCACCGATAATATATCTTCATCAAGCCTATTTCTCACCTTCTTATAGAGTTCTAGACTTGATGTTTCTCTAGTTTAGCTTTTTTCCAGTTCCACATTACAAGAACACAAGTTCAGAAATCATGTGCGTGACTGATTTCAAAGTCTAAACGTGTACTTAAATATTACATAACTTCATAATAGGAACTACAAACAAACAAAAATCTGCTTCTGATTCACTGATTTGATGACTTCAATCACTTGACAAAAAACAAGCCGCTATATCTTCAGCACCAATAGTTTGCAGCATCCAAATCTTCAAGTAGCAGTTGTTGTAGAAGAGTTTGCACCTCCCAAATGCAGTGCAGCAGTTGCTTCAAATTAAAAAAACAGAAACCAATACAAACAGTTCAGGCAATGCTCAATGTTGCTTGAATGCACAAAGAATCAGATAACATATACAGTCAATCGTTCCATCACATCAACTCACCAAGAAAAAGTACGGAAAAATTCATAACCACACGGACAACATCGAATTCAAAAGCCACAAAATCGATTTAACCTAACTTTCAAAAATAACCACAAAAAACACACAAAATCAAATCTACCTTTCGGAAGCGAGGCATCTTCTTTTGACTTTCCAACGATGTCCATCAGCTCCATCCTTGACCTGCGTCAACCACACCAAGCCATAAAAATCAATACAGAAACTATGGAAAATCGAGCAAAACTTAACAGATCTGGAGCAGATAGTGCATGCATGAAAAAATCAGCAACAGATTACAATTTTTTTCATAGAAATTAGACTAAAATGAGTAACAACAGTACAAGACTAAAAGGATATAGATTTTACCTATATTTTTCTGCTCTGAACCACCACTTCAACACCGTACAAGCATCTGAGCAACCACTTCAAAGTTCAAACAAGCAGCTAGGGTTGGGTCGAAGGATTTGGGGATTTCGAAAATCAAATGATATTGGGGTTAAAATTCATGTTGGTGAGGTTTGCATCTTGCGTAGATCGTGTTTTTGGGATAGGAATGGCCAAAGTTTTTGTACAATTGGGGCTGGATTCAAGAAATTAGAGCTGGGTTCTGAGAGGAAGAGAAAGGAATAGAGGGTCGACTCGAGGGAGAGAGGAGAGAGGCTGCGGGCACAAATGACCTAACCTCGCTGACCCCCTTAGGTTATCTCAATCTCCACTAAGATCCAACGGCTGTAATTTACAGATGATAGAAATCAACGGCTCAAAACATATCTCGTATTAAAAATAAATAAAAATAATAAAAGTATATATATACGGCTGGTCGGTAATACCGTATATCTGCAAATAGACGTACCGTTACCGTACCGTGTACGTATATACGGTTCGGCAGAACCGAACCGGACCTTCGGTTACCGTTTTGGTCGGCGCCGACGGAATAATGGTGAGAACATGCATAAGTAATTAAATAACGTCTCTGAGAAGTATTTATATACATACTGGATGCTTAAAAACCATGATTTGCTTTTATATAAAACCTCACCATGTAATTATGCAGAAGACTAAAAGCGGGAATACGTACCCCACGATAGGGTTGAACAATCATTATACATGCACCGGGTATTTTGGGTATTTCACTTAATAAATTTACAATCTAGTTTTTAAGTTTTAATTGGACAGTGGTACCTAATACCTGGCTGAATTTTTTTTTTACGTTTAAAAAAAAAATTATTGATGTTTTTAGTGATTACAATCGTTTAAAATGACATTCCAAGTAACTTTGGGAACTATTTGCACCTAAATTTGGCAAGGCCCACGTAGCAGACATGTGGGTCTGACGAACAAGGCGTGATGATTGATGAATGACCGTAGCTGATTAGTCGCTACACATTGAAGATTTACAAATTTAGCTGTCAACTTTATAGTAGAAGATAGCTAGTTTAGAGAACCATTACTAAATCTGAAGAAATCAAAGAAGGCATATTACAAATCTATAAAAGTTGACTGTCAGTTTCATGATAGAAGATAACAAGTTAAAAGGGCCGTTACTAAAGCTTGGAACAATCAACTTGAATGTGCATTAAGGGGTTTTGTTGCTGGAATCATCAGTTATTGAATTTGATTACCCATGAAATTAAGCATAGATGGTGTCAAAGAGACCAGAAACGTAAAGTAGTGTTTTATCTGTAATCAATATGTTTCTTGGCTGTTAAGGCTGAGATTGTGTCTTTTTCTTCATTCAGTAATTTAATCTTTCACTATAAAAAGGACCGTAGGCATCATTGTTAGTGGTCCTCGACCAAAAACTCTACGTGACTTCGTACTTTTATCTCAATACATTTCAATATTTCAACAACAATTATTAGTCTCTACGTGTTTTATCTTATCGCTTTTCTTTATTGATATTTATCTTTCCTGCACTTTACATTACCGTTCTTTACATTTCAGCAATTTAACTTTTCACTTTTTACTTTGCTGCACTTTATTTCTTGCGGTTTACATTCTTGCTCTTTATCTTCCTGTATTTTTTTTGCTGCACTTTTACATTCCTACACTTTCTTTCATGCTATTTATTTGCTGTTGTTTACTTTAGTCATTTACTTTTTAAATATTAAGAAAATCATAAAAACAATCATCGTCACCTCACTTTCACATCAATCACCAAGTTTCATAGCATGAAGACTGCAGTTAGGGAAGGTCGATCTGTGCTAAAGTTCTTGCATCTAATGCAGAGAGAACTCCGCGCCCGAGATCAATCCTTCCTCGGCCCACAATCAATTGATCAAAAGTCAGATCGGCACAAGATCTAAAAAAAAAAAAAACAAAACCTCGTTTGGCCTCCCGACCGCATGCCCTCACACTAGTTACCATACCAGAAGGATATGTGTAAGCTAAAGAAATCCTCGGCCTAGTGACACGTGGCCTGATGATTTTTGAGCAAATAGGAGCAGACACATACAAGCCATAAATGGCTTGAAGCTAGATAACAAATCAGAAGGTGTACTACACCAACAAGTTGTTCATGTACAATAGAACATTGCTATGAAACACTTTTAAAGAAACTAACAAAAACTGAAGGTAACTCTCCAGCCTTCTCAAGATAATTACCAATAATGGAATCATTGTCTTGATCTTGAGATTTGGAGACCAAACCATCAAAATCTGTAATCCTGGCATGCAAGAGATCGGCAGACCAATCAAAATTAAACTTGTCCCAGCATAAAGAACACTACTTGCCAAGACACACAATTGTGGTACTCACAGCGTGTTTAATACTCCTAGCACAGATTATACGTTTAAGGGCTCACCACCCTGATCACCCTATCAAGTCTAAGGCTTGATAATGCTGGAGAGTTTACATCAAAAGCATTTGATGATTATTGCATATCTATTTGGATCGATGTAGAGCATCCTGTACCCCATGTGCATACACAAAATGGTCTCGCAGAAGCCACCATCAAAAGGCTACAGATGGTGGCTAGGGCATTGGTTATGCGCACCAACCTGCCTATATCTGCATGGGGTTATGCAATATTGCACGCAGCTTTACTTATTCGTTTAAGACCCACAGCTAGCAACCATTTTCTGCGTACCAGTTGGTAACTGGATATGAGCCTGACACTTCACACTTACGCATATTTGGTTGAGCAGTATATGTGCCTATTGCGCCCCCACAGCGCACCAAAATGGGTCCTCAGAGACGATTAAGTATTTATGTTGGATACGAATCCCCAACAATTATCCACTATTTGGAACCCTTGACAGGCGATCTCTCTACCGCTAGATTTGCGGATTGTCACTTTGATGAGACAGTCTTCCCGTCGTTAGGGGGAGATAGGAAAAAGGATTTTCCAAGGGAACGACAGGAATTGTCGTGGTTTGTCCCCACTCTGTCTCATTTGATCCCCACACTTCATAAAGTGAAAGTGAAGTGAAAAGAATAATCGATCTTCAGAACGTAGCAGATTCGATGCCTGATACGTTTACTGATATCGAAAAGTGACGAGATCACATATACCAGCTGCAAATGTGCCTGCAAGGTTAGAAGTCCCCAACAAGGGGCACGGTGCCGCAGATAGAGGCACTGCAACCGCACTTAGTGGAGGTGTGGTTGAGGCCGTGGCTCCCCAAGGAAGAGGGGGAGGTCACTTGGTTCGATTGACACTCACCCAAGGAAGAAGAGGGTGAGTAAGGCACAAACCAATCATCAATGTATAGAATCCCTCTCATGAGATTTCTCTGATTATAGTTATGTCCATGAATCAATACTGGAGGACGCTCCGATGTTTGAAATGATTCCAGAGAACAAAGAAATCTCAAAGGATTACGAGGTACGTATGAGTTGATAGAAAGATCTTCCATACACATTGATGATATATACTGTTGCTCAAGGAATCATAGAGCACGATGATATCGAACCACGCTCTGTTGAAAAATGTCAACAAAGAGCAGATTGGCCTAAATGGAAAGAATCAATCCAGGTAGAATTAGATTCTCTGACAAAGAGACAGGTATTTGGTCAGGTAGTGCTAACCCCACCAAGTGTAAAGCCTGTAGGACATAAATGAGTCTTTGTCAGAAAGCGTAATGAGAAGAATGAAGTCCTGAGGTACAAGGCTCGCCTTGTGGCGCAAGGTTTCTCACAACGCCCTGGAATTGACTACGAGGAGACATACTCTCCCGTAATGGACGTTATAACGTTCCGCTACTTAGTTAGCTTAGTAATTTCCGAAGGACTGGAAATGCAGCTCATGGATGTGGTTACTGCATATCTCTATGGGGATCTAGATTCAGAGATATATATGAAAAGTGCCTATGGCCTTACATTACCCAAGTCAAGTGACTCTAAACCACAGAGTGCGTTTGCAATTAAGTTGAAACGCTCACTTTACGGATTGAAACAATCCAGACGGATGTGGTATACCCGTCTAAGTGACTACTTGATTGGGAAGGGATATAAGAACGATGAATTATGCCCCTGCGTATTCATAAAGAAAACAAGTTCCGGATTTGCAATTGTAGTAGTATATGTCATAACTGGTACTCTTGATGAAATAAGAGAAACCGCGAGCTACTTGAAATCCGAATTTGAGATGAAGGATCTTGGGAAAACTCGATTCTATCTAGGTCTTGAACTAGAACACCGAGTTTGTGGAATATTAATCCACCAGTCTGCATATGTCCAAAAGTCAGGCGATATAACATGGACAAAGCACATCCTGCTAGCACTCCCATGATCGGTCGAAGTTTGGATGCAAGGAAAGATCCATTTCGTCCAAAGGAAGATGACGAAAAGTGTTGGGAGCTGAAATTCCCTATCTAAGTGCAATAGGCGCATTATTGTACTTAGCCAATTTACTCGACCAGACATTGCATTCTCAGTGAACTTGTTAGCTAGATTTAGCTCAGCGCCAACGCAGCGTCACTGGAATGGTATCAAGAACATTTTCGATACCTAAAAGGAACCATTGACTTGGGACTGTTCTTTCCCTACAGAGAGACAAGAGGGACCGCAGATGGAACTGCAATCCCTAAAGGAAATGTTGATGGCGAAAGCGCCACTCACTACACTGAAACACCAAATGACGTTTTGGTTGGTTTTGCTGATACTGGATACCTCTATGACCCATATAAAGGTCGTTCCCAAAATGGTTATGTACTCACCATTGGGAACACGCGATATCTTGGAGATCAACCAAGCAAACCCTTGTGGCTACCTCCTCGAACCACTCAGAGATCATTGCTCTACTTGAGATGGTTCGTGAGTGTTATGGTTAAGAGCTATCATTACACATATTCGAGGGACTAGTGGTTTGAGTTCTACCACTGAAGAGCCTAC
Source organism: Rosa lucieae (assembly GCA_024704745.1). Taxonomy (NCBI): domain Eukaryota; kingdom Viridiplantae; phylum Streptophyta; class Magnoliopsida; order Rosales; family Rosaceae; genus Rosa; species Rosa lucieae. The sequence continues at coordinate 18,955,856 of CM045493.1, read as the reverse complement.
TTGCATTTATGAAGATAATGCAGCTTGCATCGAACAGATGAAGCTAAGATATATCAAGGGGATAATACAAAACACATATCGCCAAAGTTTTCCTACAATCAGCAACAACATACCCTCCTCAAGATTCAAGTGAATCAAGTAAGGTCTGAGGAGAATGTGGCAGATTTGTTCACCAAATCACTGCCTAAGGCCACAGTTGAGAAACATGTGAAAAGCATAGGAATGCGAAGACTTTCCAACTCACTTGATTAATGTAAAGATCAGGGGGAGGTGTAGACGTCAGGGGGAGTCTAACACACACATGTCATTCTCAAATGTAGAAGGTGCGTTGTGCTCTTTTCCTTCGACCAAGGTGTATTTTTGTCCCACAGGGTTTTTATTGTTACTTGGCAAGGTTTTTAGTGAGGCAACAACTCATGCACCATTTCGTCTTTGACTTGGCACAAGGGGGAGTGTTAAAGGAAAAACATATTGTGTGCCTTCGTCAAAGCAACTGACGAGAGGGAATCAAGGAATCAGTGATTACCATCAATCAGCACAATTATAGATCAATCAGCATTCAATGTATTTAATGTAATTAATATTTCCGTTGTAACTCTATCCCTATATAAAGGGACTATGAAATGAAATGAGTAGACCATTCCAATTATCATTTTACTTCAACATAACATGATTTTTTTTTTTTTTTTTAATGTTTCGTTCCTAAGAAGTAAGAAGCGTAGAATAATGAGAAATTTTAAATACACACCCCTAATCACTTAATACACATCCCTATTATTTTATATTTCAAATTAGATTTTGTAGGTAGGTTAAATGACCAAAACAGACATCTATGCATTAGAAGAAAAAAAAATAGTCATATTTTTCTTATATTATTCTATTTATGTATTTATGTATAGATAATTAGATAAACACAAAAAATTTCTATACATAGCTTCCCAATTTAATACAAGAATAAAGTTAGAAACTATCAAATTTAATTTTTCCTTAAATAAATTGTAATTAAATGAGGTTAGAAACCATAATATTAGAATTTCAAAATCAATGGCATTAAATATTTTTAAAACATATCACTTTACTCCCAGTTTTTAGTTAACTTCCTTCTTTGTTCTAAGAGTTATGATTAATCAATTTATTTTCTAATATAAAACATCACAGGTGAAAAAACTTTGTAATTGTTAATTTGTTTGGTCCCTCTAATGACAACTTTTTTGTTTCGCTACTGTGGAGAAACTACTGATATTGTTTTGGTTGAATGTTCAACTCATAATTTTATACTTGATTAACATGGTGTTTGGTGGATGTGAGCTCAAATAACAAAAAACCTATTTATATGCATCTATTTAAAGGGAACAATAATAAATCTTTATGTATTTTTTAATAACAAACACAAGTAATCAATATGGTCATTTACAAAACGTCAATATAATAGAATATACTAATCGTATTAAATAATAACCCTAATATAGTAAAAAAGTAGGATATTTCATGATTTTTGAGATTAAGGATATTTTAGGTACTTTGGGTTGTGTATTTAGTAAAATATTAGAATGAGAAATTAAATGGGTGGTGTATTAAGCATGGAGTGTGTATTAAGTAATTAGGGGTGTGTATTTAAAACTTCTCAATAATCAATAGAGAAAAGAAAAAAATATCGCATCTCTTAGCTATATTTTTTCTTTGCATTAAGTATTCAAATAAGCTCATTAGTAAATATCTAGAAACTAAATGAAAAAGAGTTTAAAATAGAAAATATAGCCTAAAAAGGAAATCAAATATTAAGAACGCCGAGGAAAATGGGTTCATCATTTCTTATTTTAAGCATTAGTTATCATAATTTCTTTTATTGAAGTAATTCAATGAGAAAGTAATTCTATAAGCCTAAATAAAGTATTTATTAGGGGAAATGATCATTTACCTAATTTCAGCTTAAAAATTGCTCACTTGCTACACTAACAGTTTTTTAACCCTATTTACCCAAAACACTCTAAGGGATTATTTCCCTAATACCCAATTAATTTTTTTTTTTTTTTTTTGGGACACTTTGCCCTCTCCTTCTTTGTCACTTAGAGAGAGAAGTGATAGGAGACCTTGCCGGACTCCGGTGACTAGTGGACGGCAGCGGACTCCTGCGACCGGTGATGGGAATCCGGCTACCGGTTACCGGAATCCGGCGATCGGTGACCGGAATCCCTAATCCGGCTACCGGACTGGTGATCGGATTCCGACGTCTGATTTTATTACCCCCCAATAATACAGAGTAATCATATTATTGCCCCCAAATAGCAAGTTTATTAGGGATCAATAATTAATGAAAAATAAAGATGTTTTTAATTTTGAATGTTTTAGTAGGTTTATCCAAATAAATAATCTTATTATTGCCCTAATAAACATTTTATTGCCCCCAAGTAATCGTATTATTGCCCCCCAATAAACTTGCAACAAGACGATTACAACAGTTAAATATTAGTACATGCAGTCACCAATCTACCAAATAGATACTATTCTAATACATAACTGGAATTAAAACATTTTTTTCTGCATATTTTCTCATACTAGACAACTTGTGGCATGTGGTATGCCAAAAAAAAGAAGAAGGTGTAGACATCATCGATCTCAGAAAAAAAAAAAAAAAGAAGTTTAGACGTCGATAAAAAAAAAAAGTGCAGAAGTTGATTTGGTCGGCGATGGAAATCAGGAAGCAAGGTTGGAAAGAACGACTTTTGGGCAACGAGGTTGAAGGACTGGCCGTATCGAGACTAGAGTGCCTCCGTGAGCTTTGAACAGACGACGCCGGTGCGAGTCCCGACCCGGAACAAAACCCTATTCTTGCAGAGGCTGCAATTCCCACGATCCTCTTCTTCTTGCGTCTTCATCGCATGGCGGTTGTCTTGAAATCGGAGATGTATTCGAGGTCGACGGTGAAGGCAACCGGTCTAGCACATCGCAGATCTGAGATTGAGGGGTAGAGGGATGACGGAGAANTATTGGAATCTTTTATAGAATGTAGCAATGAGCAATTTACCTGCACAGAAGCACAGCACACCCGAAATAATAAGAATAACACAATTGAGCAACAAAAAAAAAAAAAAAAAAAAAAAAAACCCAAAATACCTCATGGTTCCCAAATCCGGACCCATGAAATTGGGTCTAACAAAGGGTGTAGTGGGCCCAAAAACAGCCCAAACTATTGGTGCCCCATTTTGAGTTGGACACCCAAGCAGGGCCCCATTCGCGTTTGCCAACTGCTGCCAGTTGGCATCTGTATCCAATCTAGCCACCAAAACAGAAGCCACCCGCCTCCTTGGAACCCCGCTGGCTGCCCAGCAGTAGTAGGCCAAATCTAAGGTCGGATTAGCGAAACCCAGACCCAAACACGGATGACACCACCAGCCTAGCCACATCTGGATCAAGGCCGCTACCATCGGATCTACAACATCGTCTGCAGCAAACCAAAGCTCGACAGCTCGCGCCTAACCCACCATAACACGTCTCCCATCGATAGAACCTGGCCTAGATCCCACACCAAACTCCATAGTGGGATTCCCCAAAACATTAGACTTAAAACCACAGACGCCTATCCTACAAAGCAGTTGTGTCGTTGAAACCCATCCCTTTTGGAAGGTGCACGGCTTGAATGCTTCGTGAGATTGAGACCGACCTGCAGTGCTTGTACGCATTGGTGAACGTTGTAGCAGAGGCGCCATAAGCCCCCTGGCTCAACGCCCATCTGTGGCGGCGCTAGCAGTAGATCAAGAAGAGGAGGTAATCTGACGTAATCGAACTTGGTGGCTGAGTAGTTCACCAGAGGGTCTCGGTGGCGAAGTTCCTGCAATGAACAAAGAGAGAGAGAGTCTGGGAGGGGAGGGGGAGTCGAGGGGGAGTCGAGGGGGAGAGAGAGAGAGAGAGAGAGAGAGTATGAGGGTAATACTGTCAAACACTGTTAGATTGGATAAATGGGGTTAAAAAATTCTTAGTGGAGTAAGTGGGTGTAAAAGTAAAATGCAATTGGAATTGGTCTACTCATTTCATTTTAGTCCCTATAGGGATAGGTTACAACGAAATTAATTACATTAAATACATTGAATGCTGAGTGATCTATAATTGTGTTGATTGATGGTAATCACTGATTCCTTGATTCCATCTCCGTCAGTTGCTTTAACGAAGGCACACAATATGTTTTTCCTTTAACACTCCCCCTTGTGCCAAGTCAAAGACGAAACGGTGCATGAGTTGTTGCCTCACTAAAAACCTTGCCAAGTAACAATAAAAACCTTGTGGGACAAAAATACACCTTGGTTGAAGGAAAAGAGCACAACGCACCTTTTACATTTGAGTATGACATGTGTGTGTTAGACTCCCCCTGACGTCTACACCTCCCCCTGATACTTACATTAATCAGGGGAGCTTGGAAAGTCTTCGCATTCCTATGCTTTTCACATGTTTCTCAAATATGGTCTTAGGCAATGATTTGGTGACCAAATCTGCAACATTCCCCTCAGACCTTACTTGATTCACTTGAATCTTGAGGAGGGCCTGTTGTTGCTGATTGTAGAAAAACTTTGGCGATATGTGTTTTGTATTATCACCCTTGATATATCCTAGCTTCATCTGTTCGATGCAAGCTGCATTATCTTCATAAATGGAAGTAGGCTCTTCAGTGGTAGAACTCAAACCACTAGTCCCTCGAATATGTGTGATGATAGCTCTTAACCATACACACTCACGGATCGCCTCATATAGAGCGATGATCTCTGAGTGGTTCGAGGAGGTAGCCGCAAGGATTTGCTTGGTTGATCTCCAAGATATCGCCTTGTTCCCAATGGTAAATACATAACCAGTTTGGGAACGACCTTTATGTGGGTCAGAGAGATACCCAGTATCAGCAAAAACAACCAAAACATCATTTGGCGTTTCGGTGTAGTGAGTGGCACTTTCTCCATCAATATTTCCTTCAGGGATTGCAGTTTCATCTGCGGTCCCTCTTGTCTCTCTGTAGGGAAAGAACAGTCCCAAGTCAATGGTCCCTTTTAAGTATTGAAGATGTTCTTGATACCATTCCAGTGACGCTGCGTTGGCGCTGAGCTAAATCTAGCTAACAAGTTCACTGAGAATGCAATGTCTGGTCGAGTAAATTGGGCTAAGTACAATAATGCGCCTATTGCACTTAGATAGGGAATTTCAGCTCCCAACACTTGTTCGTCATCTTCCTTTGGACGGGATGGATCTTTCCTTGCATCCAAACTTCGACTGATCATGGGAGTGCTAGCAAGATGTGCTTTGTCCATGTTATATCGCCTGACTTTTGGACATATGCAGACTGGTAGATTAATATTCCACGAACTCGGTGTTCTAGTTCAAGGCCTAGATAGAATCGAGTTTTCCCAAGATCCTTCATCTCAAATTCGGATTTCAAGTAGCTCGCGGTTTCTCTTATTTCATCAAGAGTGCCTGTTATGTTCATATCATCGACATATACGGCTACAATTGCCAATCCGGAACTTGTTTTCTTTATGAATACGCAGGGGCATAATTCATTGTTCTTATATCCATTCCCAATCAAGTAGTCACTTAGACTGGTATACCACATCCGCCTGGATTGTTTTAATCCGTAAAGTGAGCGTTTCAACCTAGTTGCAAACGCACTCAGTGGTTTAGAGTCACTTGGCTTGGGTAATGTAAGGCAGTCAGGCACTTTCGTATATATCTCTGAATCTAGATCCCCATGGAGATATGTAGTAACCACATCTATGAGCTGCATTTCCAGTTCTTTGGAAACTACTAAGCTAACTAAGTAGCGGAACGTTATAACATCCATTTTGGGAGAGAATGTCTCCTCGTAGTCAATACCAGGGCATTGTGAGAAACCTTGTGTCACAAGGCGAGCCTTGTACCTTAGGACTTCATTCTTCTCATTACACTTTCTGACAAAGGTCCATTTATGTCCTACAGGCTTTACACTTGGTGGGGTTAGCACTACCGGATCAAATACCTGTCTCTTTGTCAGAGAATCTAATTCTACCTGGATTGATTCATTCCATTTAGGCCAATCTGTCTTTGTTGACATTTTCAACAGAGCGTGGTTCGATATCATCGTGCTCTATGATTCCTTGAGCAACAGTATATATCATCAATGTGTGGAAGATCTTTCTCAACTCATACGCACTCTCGTAATCCTTTAAGATTTCTTTGTTCTCTGGAATCATTTCAAACATCGGAGCGTCCTCCAGTATTGATTCATGAACATAACTATAATCAGAGATACTCTCATGAGAGGAATTCTATACATTGATGATTGGTTTTTGCCTTACTCACCCTCTTCTTCCTTGGGTGAGTGTCAATCGAACCAAGTGACCTCTCCCTCTTCCTTGGGGAGCCACGGCCTCAACCACACCTCCACTAAGTGCGGTTGCAGTGCCTCTATCTGCGGCACCGTGCCCCTTGTTGGGGAAATCTAACCTTGTAGGCACATTTGCAGCTGGTATATGTGATCTCGTCACTTTTACGATATCAGTAAACGTATCAGGCATCGAATCCGCTATGTTCTGAAGATCAATTATTCTTTTCACTTCACTTTCACTTTGTGAAGTGCGGGGATCAAAATGAGACAAAGTGAGAACAAACCACGACAATTCCTGTCGTTCCCTTGGAAAATCCTTTTTCCTATCTCCCCCTAACGACGGGAATACTGTCACATCAAAGTGACAATCTACAAACCTAGCGGTAGAGAGATCGCCTGTCAAGGGTTCCAAATAGCGGATAATTGTTGGGGATTCATATCCAACATAAATACTTAATCGTCTCTGAGGACCCATTTTGGTGCGCAGTGGGGGTGCAAAAGGCACATATACTGCTCAACCAAATATGCGTAAGTGTGAAATGTCAGGCTCATAACCAGTTACCAACTAGTACGCAGAAAAATGGTTGGCTAGCTGTGGGTCTGAAACGAATAAGTAAAGCTGCGTGCAATAATGCATAACCCCATGCAGATATAGGCAGGTTGGTGCGCATAACCAATGCCCTAGCCACGATCTGTATCCTTTTGATGGTGGTTCTGCGAGACCATTTTGTGTATGCACATGGGGTACATGATGCTCTACATCGATCCAAATAGATATGCAATAATCATAAAATGCTTTTGATGTAAACTCTCCAGCATTATCAAGCCTTATAGACTTGATAGGGTGATCAGGGTGGTGAGCCCTTAAACGTATAATCTGTGCTAGGAGTTTTGCAGCAATTCTTGTGGACAATGAAACGACATGTGACCAGATTGTCGAAGCATCCACCAGAACCATAAAGTACTTGAATGGTCCGCATTCTGGATGGATAGGTCCACAGATATCTCCTTGTATCCTTTGTAAGAATGGATGTTTTGTTTTGTATCTTTAGCATTGGAAGGTCTCAATCTTTTTTTTGCTAAAGAGCAGGCTTTGCAAAACGAGTGATGTGCCTTTGAAATAGTCAATGAGGCATAATGGGAGGGAGGTAGTGCTTCAGATACTTCAGAAGGCAATGACTGCATTTGAGCAATACTAGAACCGACACTTTGCAGTGTGGCAGATTTTTCTCCTATTTTTCACTCGAAAGAAGGGATGTCCGTGTGAGTTCTTTAAAAATACGGATCATCATGTCACGACCTCGGTGCCATAGGCGGTCATGCAAAAGCCTGTATGAGTCAGTGTCCCACATTTCATTGTTGGTGACAGTATAGGATTCAATGATCTAAATCGTAGTGAGGTATAGTCCACTAGATTGACTCATAAGTTTCTCTAAGATGTGTTTCCTTCCACAGTCATTAGATGTAATATCAAGGTATTCCGTTCCATTCTCACGGTGTGTTTTTACATGATAACCGTTGGCACAAATAGCTTTGAAACTTTAACAAGGTTCGATTAGCTCTTGGTGCATATAGAGCGTCTATGACTTTAAATGTTGTGCCATTAGGCAGCAAAAAATTTGGCAGTTCCTCGCCATTTTATTAGTTGTGATAATCCAATCATCGTAGTCACAGATGAATTATAGGCTATTAGTCCAATGAATAATTGCCTATTTCTTAATATTGTGTGGGTAGTCCCACAATCATCTAAGCACTCAAGTTCTCCTCCATTCATTCCTACAAATAAATGGGAGGTATTTAGAAAATATAACTCATATTCTTTAGAGTATTTTTATTTGCGGAGAATGGTATTCTTTTCATTCTAATAATTTTTCTCGAGATGTATTGCTTTTCATCTTTATAGTGGTATGTCGAACCATGTAAATATGTGTATAGTAAATAAATTTGAATAAATTCAGTGCTTCAGAATAAAATTTGAAATTTATTAATAAGCCAACGATAAGCAAATCAAGGTCTTGTTCAGAAATCTTATTCATCAATCCATGATTGAAAATAAATTTTAAGACCAAACAATAGTCTAATTAAAAGTGAGGCATTATGCCTTCACAACTGTCTTTGGAAAATAAAAACAGATCAGTCAAGATCGAGAGCATCCATTGACTTAGCAAGTTCATCTTTGCCATTGAAGTCTGCAATTGTAAGGTTGACATCTAGGTCATGACCTCCTTCTTCCATATAGTGAGCCTCTTATTCTTTAGACTCTTTATACCTCTTGTAATTTGCTGCTACTCTGTTGTTTGCTTGGCAGTTCTTGTACCAATGCCCAATGAATCCACACCTATAGCATGGTTCATTGTCAACTCTTTCCTTTTGTATCTTGTTTCCACGATCCCCATGTCCCTTTCCACGTGGTGCATTGTAGCCACGTGGGTAGGTATCAGCACGTCTAAATCCCCTTACATTGGAGTTATTTCCACCTTTCCTTTTTCCATAATTAGCCTCGGGAATTTCCTTTTTCCTAGTGGGTCTGGCATTGTTATTCAAGAGAATCTCATTTTGTCTCTCAGCCACTTGCAGTAGGCTTATCAACTTATTGAAGGTTGTGATTTTTTTGTTGTCATAATCTAACTGATACTGGTTCGCTAGTATAAAAGCTGAATTAGGAAAGGTGGTAAGAGTCTTGTAGATCATATCATCTTCTGTGATTTCCCTTCCACAAAAATTGAGATGTGCTTTTAAGCGCAACATGTCTTTGTTGAAGTCACTGACCTTTTTATAGTCAAGCAAGCGGATTCCATTCCACTGAATAGCCTAGTTCTGGGAGTAAAGTGTCATAAATGTTCCCAAAACGTCCTTTAAGGGCATCCCACAATTCTTTGGGTGTCTTCAACTGCAGGTACTCCCAGCGTAGGCTAGGATCAATGTTGCCTCAGAAACATTAAGGCATCTGCTTTCACCTTATTAGATAGTTCATCATCTTTGGGGTCAGTAATGGTGGTAGTGTAGTCTTTGGCCACAAAGGCAGTTTCCATATCAGAAACCCAACGATGGTACTCAAGTCCTTCTGAGTCCAAAATGTCAAACTCAGGTCGAGTTGGATCAGCCATCTACATAAAACAAGAGAGAATAAATTACGCAGTCATAAAGACATCCACGTGAATTATTTCCAAATATGAACTAGATTTCAAGACCAAGATTATAATGGTCACATTTTTCAATGCTATGTGAAAATACTTTATCACAGTAAGTGTGTGTATAATGCGCATGAACTTTCTTATCATGGCAAAAAGCAATTCTTTTTTGTATAGCATTCTAAACAAGTAATAATCATATCACGTAATAAATAATAAAAACGTAGCATATATTAAAATAAATTACATAGCATGCTCAAATTTCACAAATGTATACCAAAATATATGTTACACATAATAATAGCAATAATATATCATGCGTAAAATAAAATATAAATAATAGCATAATATAAAGGCATGCTTAGGAATAACTATATAAGCGTAAATAAAATTCACAAAACATGCTCAGAATTGCATAAATAATATATAACAAAATATATATGGCATGTTCAAAATAAAGTATAAACTATAGCATAATTAAATAGCATGCTTAAACATAATTATTTAAAACATAAATAACAAGGCATGCTGTAAAATGATTAATATTATCGAACAGAACATGCTCAATAACAAAATATAATAAAAGCATAAACAATAAGGTATAAAGCATGCTTAAAAATAGAAAAGATAAATAAAATTCACATGCTTGATTAAAATCGTTAAAAAAAAAAAAAAAACATACTTGATTTCGAAAAAAAATAAAACAATCCTAGCACACGCGCGTGTTGATGCAGGCGTGCGTAGCGATGTTTTTGGGCTTGAGAAAAATTGGGCAACTTCCTCTTTCTTTTCTGCAGTGGGCCACGGGCCCTCTTGTTTTTTTTTTTTCGTGGCCTGGTTTTTTTTTCTTTTTTGGGCCGTAGGCCTTGTTTCCTCTTTTTTTTTTTTTTTTTTTTTTTTTTTTTGGGGCCGCTTCTTTTGTTTCTTTCTCTTCTTTTTGAATTGGGCCGGGATTTTTTTTTTGGGCTGGACCTTTTCTTTGGGCCGGCTCACTTTTTTTTTTTTTTTTTTTTTTTTTTTTTCTGCGTCTTTTTCTTTCCGGTTTCTCTCTCTTTTTTTTCTTTTCTTCCTCTCTTCTTCTTCGCGTTTTCTTCTTCGCGTTTTCTGGTTCTCTGCTCTGTTCTTCTGAGTAGCAGGTGGGCTGGAAGGGAGGAGGCCGGGAGAAGGATCTGGATGTCTGGCCGGTGGGTTTGGCCGGCGGTAGTGCTACAGGTGGGATCTGCACAGGCAGGTGAGCAGACTCGGGCTGCAAGGATGCTGGGGCTGCTGCAGTGCATCGAAGGCATGCTGCTGGTGGCTGGAGGCCGGGCAAGGCTAGGCCCGTGTGGGCTGCGTTACAGGCGGGAAGGAAGCCGGTCTGGACTGGGGAGGGGAGGCGCAGACGACGCTGGGCACTTTGGTGCTTGGCCGGAGAGGCAGAGGTGAGGCCGGTCTGGACTGGGGAGGGGAGGTGCAGACGACGCTGGGCACTGTGGTGCTTGGCCGGAGAAGCAGAGGTGAGGCCGGTCTGGGCAGGGCCGGCCTAGGGAGAATTTTTTTTTTTTTTAATTTATTGGTGGCGGCAGAAAAAAAAATTCTATAGGGTTTTGAGGGCTTATTTGCTCTGAGCGTGCTGATAACGTGTAAAAGTAAAATGCAATTGGAATTGGTCTACTCATTTCATTTCATAGTCCCTTTATATAGGGATAGAGTTACAACGGAAATATTAATTACATTAAATACATTGAATGCTGATTGATCTATAATTGTGCTGATTGATGGTAATCACTGATTCTTTCATTCCCTCTCAGTCAGTTGGTTTGACGAAGGCACACAATATGTTTTTCCTTTAACAGTGGGCAATTTTTAGGCTAAAATTGGGTAAGTGGTCACGGCCCCTATTTATTATGCTTATTTTAGGAAAAGAAAATGCAAAAGAAATAATTAATAAGAAAAAAAAGAAACAATTTTGAAAAGTAAATTTTTGAAGGAAAAAAATGAGGTGGAGCACAGGACCCACCTGATCCTATGTTCATACTTCACTCACTTTCGACGAAACTAATATCGTTTGGGTTGTTAGGCAATGACAGAGCCACATTGAGACCATGTGGATCCCATGACACATCTAATTTATTATTTTTTTTGAAAATCTCTATGAGTAAAAAAGATATTTCTTTGAATTTTTACTCAATAGCATGAACTGTCAATCTGTTGTGCAGTGGTTAAGCATGCTTGTGTTCATGCCCTTGGTCCAAGGTTTGATTACCTTGTAGCATTATTTTTAAAGATGATACAACTCAGGACCAGGACCTTGTAGCATTATTTTTTATATTAGCTTTTATTTTGTTTTCTTTCATTCATAAAAAGTATCCAACTCAGGACCAAACCTAGCTCATGGTATAATCATTGGGCTACTTAAATTTCGATGTGCATGTCCAGACATTCAGAGAAATATACGCCCAAATAGTGTTCATCACTATCCATGGCTCCGTCCCATGCATATACGTATTTTGCCAACCATTCAAAATTCTTTAGTTAGTTATAGTTTCAATTTATTTGTTGGGTGGTGCTATTCAACACACTTATTTTCTCTATTCACATATCCCCTCTATTTTTCTATTACTTTAATTCAAATTTTTTTTTTTTTTTTACAAATTACCCTAATCATCCTCCCTTGCAATTATGTTTTTTTTTTTCTTTTTTATATTTGGCAAGTCAATCATGAATCAAACATCATTAGCAAATAGGGGTCTTATTGGCAAATAGAAACTGGAATGCAGGTCAGAGTATGGTCAGATCCATGGATCCCAGGTATTCCCAATTACACTCCTAGTGTTCCCGCTCCTGTGGTAAATACATCCCTACAGGTTAGTGCTTTAATTACTGATCATTCAACATGGAATAAAGTTAAAGTTAGGGACTTAATTTCTATTGAGGAGGCGGAGGCTATTATGAGGATTCCATTAAGCTCTAGAATGGTTGATGACAGGTGTGTTTGGAGAATGGAAAGGAATGGGAGCTTTTCGTTTAAAACTGCCTATAGGCATTCCTTTGTCAATTCTCCTTCCAGAAAACCTAGCACTCTCAATGTGTCTGGTGATTTTTGGAAGAAGGTTTGGAAGGGGGTAATTCCTAGTACGGCTATGTTGCATATGTGGAGGGTGTGCAATGATATTCTCCATTCTCTGGAGCGATTGGCTTCAAAACATGTGGTATTGGAATCTCAACTTTGTGTTCTATGTACTGTTGAAGTTGAGTCTACATTGCATTTGTGCCGACATTGCTCTTATACTAAGTTGGTGTTTCAAACTAATAGTACATAGAACACAAACTGATGGTTTTGATATGGTTGGATGGTTGAGTCATTGTGCTAACCATTTTCAGAAAGGTGACTTTGAGGACCTTATGTATATGTTGTGGAGTGTTTGGAAAGAAAACCTTAGGGTTTGGGAGAAGAAACATTCTACCGCAAGTGATGTTGCGTATGCGAGTACGAGACTAGCAGAGTTCATGCTTCACAACAGGAAGTTTGGGGTTACTGGACAGCATTCTAGAGTGGAAAAATGGAGTCACCCCCAACAGGGATGCTTAAAGTTAATCTTGATGGCTCATTCCTAGCAGCATCAAGGACGGGAGGGCTAGGCTTTGTGATTCGTGACTCGGTTGGAATTATGCTTGTTGGAGGAGCTTGTCATCTTAGAAATTTATTATCAGTTGAACATGCCGAAGCTTTGGCATGTTAGGCAGCAGTGTAGTTTGTGTTACAACACAATATGATGCCAGCTATTTTTGAGATAGACTCCATGTTAGTACAAAGACAAGTCTCTGACCGTGGGAGCTTGAATACATCTGTCTTGGGAAGAATATATGATGATATAGGGGAGATGTTGGCCTCCACTCTTGTTAACGTTAGTGATCCGTGGGATCTCAAGTTAGCTTTTTAGAGAGAGAGAGAAGGAGAGAGAGTGACACGAGATGTATAGTGGTTCCACTAGTACAAAAAGTTAATCACACAACACTAATCACACAACGGAACACAAATCATCTGTTGTGTGTTGAAGTCAGTTTAATCATACAACGGTGCTGGTTGAATTCTGTTGTGTGAATGCCAACAAAGTGATAACTTTTTTTATAGGAACTACATTGCACAACGGAAATTAAGCATGGTCCGTCGTCTGAGCCTTAAAAAATTTAGCGGCAGATTTCCCTCCACTCTCGAGTCTTGGTTGCCTCTTGAAATCTGAAATTTGGCTACTTGATACAACGGTGCTTGAGGTTTCCGTTGTGTGATTGAAAACTGGATGCCAAATTTTGAGGAAGCTTGCTTGAATGTCTTCCACAAGGTAAACCTAGTGCAAGTTGTAGAAATTAGACAACAGAAGTTATACTTTTGTTGTGTGAAGTTGGAATATAAGCGGCAACATTTTAAGCCAAAATGCTATGGGCGCGGTATATTTCCCTCCATGTGTTTGACATTTTGATTTTTGTAGTGCACTCTTACAACAGTTTGTTAGGTTTGTGTTGTGTGAGTCACTTTAGATTTTATTTGAAGTTTAATTATACCTCCCACACTGAAACTCTCCGCGACAAAACGAAATGAAACTCAGTCCTCTCAGACACACCCTAAATCTCGGTCCACTCTCAATCTCGGTCCGCTCTCAATCTCAATCCCGCTCTCACAAACCCTAAGTCTATTTGGATCCCAGTCTATTTGGATCTCTCTCACCATCCTCTCTCTCTATCTCTGTGCGAAACCCCTATCTCTCGTGAAAGCTCTCTCAATCTCGATCTACAAGTCTGCAACCATGGCCGAAGCTCAAGAATCCGATCAAAAGAGTGAAGAAGAAGAAGAAGAGGAACACTATGGAAGCCGAAGCTCAAGAATCGAGCCCCCAAGATTCGAGAGGTACCACACGAGGCCACAAGTTCTCTCGTGGTTGTTCCATGGCAGCCGAGCTCGGCTTTCACTCTCTCTCGCCTCACCGACCTGTCACTCACCAAGCCCCTCCACCCACAACCACCACCGCTCTCTCGGTCTGCAACGAAGCACGCCATGTCTTCAGAGAGCTCTCCTCCTCTGATTGCAGCTCAGCTCAATCACCTCCCTCTGCTCGCTAAGGTAATGCATAAGCTTCTTCAACCCTAAACTCTTTTGCTTCATTTCTACTAAACCAAAATTTGAATTGCCAGAAACTCTTTGGAAATACCAAAGTTAAATCTCTTTTTTTTGGTTTCCGATTTCAACCCGACGTTATTGGAATTTGAGTCTTGCTCTGCGTTTGTTCTTCTGGGTCTGAATTTTAACTGCTAAGAATTGTTGAATGAGCCCTATGTGGTGTGTATGATATGCTCCAATTTTTAGGTTAGAACAATCAGGACATGGCTGACACCGGTGACAAGAAGCCTAATGCCAATGCAAGGTGAAAGTCAAGCATGGAGGTGGTGGTGGTGGTGGTGAGTTTGCCTTGCTTTCCGTTTCTCGTTCTCGGTTTTCGGGTTTTTGCTTTGATTTCATTTTGCTGTGAGCTTAGCTCGGAATTTGTTACTGATTGTTACTTGAGGGTACCATTTGGTGAACTGTCCTGGCTTATTTCATTCTCCTTGATTAGATGCGTTTTGACCTTCAATATCTGATTTAACAGCTCTAATGAGAAAATAAGTTTGGAATCTGATAACCATGGTGTTCAATTACTGGGTCTGTTGTTTTATTTTACTGCACAATTTTTATCAAGCATTACAGATTCACATCTTTTTTGTTGTGGTCTTATAGAAAAGGAGTAAAAATTTATTTTCAATTCAGAAGTACCCTCCTGGTGTTGTGCTTGTACCTATGGGAAGCAGGACAGGAAAACCTTTTCGTACAACAAACCTGATTGTTTTTGCACCTAAAAATGTTCCAAATGATTCTGGAAAGAATGGTTTTATTATCGCGTGTGGAAGATGCGTTGATAGTGGATCCTGGGTGTCAGTCTAAATTCCATGAAGAGGTATGGCATGTTAGTTTGCTCTGCTGCGCCTGGAAAATGGTTTATTTTTAGCCATCATTTACCAGGTCTGTTTAAGAGAAGAAACTCTTGTAAAAGAATTAGTGTTTATAGATTTTATTGTGATAGCAGGTTTTGCTAAGACTGGAACCGGTTTTATTTTTCATCTGTTACAATTCAACAAATTCTATACAGAATGCTTACCAGTTTAGTTCTTAACATATATCGTTTTCTTTCTCTGTATTATCAGCTCAGACAAATTGTAGCTGCTTTGCTGAGAAAGTTAATTGTGTTTGTTACTCATCATCAGCGCGATCATGTGGATGGTAGGTTGTGTAAAACTAATAAAACTTAGGATAAGACATGTAATTTTTATTTAAATTGATGTGTAGGTGTTTGTTCCTTTTTGTTCCCAGGTCTTTCAGTTATTCAACGTTGCAATCCTGAGGCTACATTATTAGCACATGAAAACACCATGCGACGCATTGGGAAAGGTTGTGATTGTAACATTATGTATCCAGTGACTGAAAAGCCTAGGGACAAAGATAGTAATCTCAATTATGTAATTCCAGAAACTTTCCAGTATTTTTAAATGATTTTAAATTTAAAAAACTAACTCTATACGAAGAGGTTAAAACTTATTTCCTATTCCTCATTTCCCTCATAATACTGGTCTTTCTGTACCCTCAGTTAAGAACATTTTTGTTAACTTTTAAAATATTAGAATGACTATGGTAATTGTTTAGCAAGATAGATGAAAATGTTTATGGAACTTAGGAGATCAGTTTCTAATTCTATTACCTTTGCGCTGCTCTTTTCAAGCTCTGCTTATAACTTCTACTTCCTAAGCTCATGGTCTTATATGTTGACAGATGACTGGTCTCTGGCTTTACTGCTATTTCTGGAACTGAAGAGATTTGCATTGGCGGTCAGCGGTTGATTGCCATTTTCTCTCCGGTAGTTCTCACTTGATTTTCTTATTCAAAAATCATATCAAATTTAAGATGGGATTTGCAATAAAGTGGGCGACCATATCACATTTCTTGTTTCTCCTCATGGAAGTGTCTTTAATTCGAACCTGTAGAAGCACACTTGTGCTCAGATATTCTGAGGCTTGAATGCTTGATAATTTCATTTCTCTAAACCAAGATATTGGTTGTTTGTTACTCTGATATGCTTGCTAAGTTACTATAATGATAGCACCTGTGCCTTGTGGTTTCTTTAGAAAAAAGCATGATTAAGGTTTCAGTATCATAATTATAGCTAATATATTAATATAGTAGTTTAGTAACGTAATCTTTCTTCTTGATATAGTTTATAAAAATTCTGACATGAAACTTGTTATATGGGGAGCTCTTAAAATGAACAACTTTTCTAATTCAGGGACATACAGATGGCCATATGGGACTGCTTCATGCCAGTACTCACTTATTGATTGTAGGTGATCATTGTGTGGGGTAAGATAGAAGAGAATTCTGCTTTGCTATGAGCAACTGTGAATTGATATGCAGCAGTATCTGGGAATTCTGGGAGAATAAAACAATAGAATTGTTGAACAACTACAGATGGGATCAAGGCAATTAAGAATAAAGTGCAAAAAAAATAATTCAAAAGTATATTAAGAAGATGATTTTTTGGACTTCAGTTATTGCTTTAAATTTCATTTTAAGTTATGAATGGGTCCCCTTGCTTTTGCGATAAAAGGATTCTAATGTGGAGTTTATCTGAGCCTTGTTGTTTACACTTCTAGTAAATTGACTAGGGTTAAAATGAAATGAAATCATCTTATCATAGACAGTGCAGTGAACTATGAACTATGAAATGATTAAACATGTAAGACAAAAGGTTAAAGTCTTGCCTCCGCCAGTAAAATATGTGATGCACTTTTCAAATTAGGTTTTTTCATAGGTGTGACATTGTTATATGCTGGAACTCTGCTAAGAAAAACTTTGGTTTGTTTCAGTCAAGGTAGTGCCATACTGGATGTTACTTCAAGGGGAAATATGACTGTAAGTTCATTTGTCCTATTTATATTGTGTCATAGTTATTTCCTATATAAGTTTCCTAGCCTAATTGATGAGTGTCATTGTGGGATTAGACCGGAAAACACATGCCCAATTTGTAGTTACTATATGCATGAAGATTTTTGTTTTTCTCCTCATTTACAGGATTACTTTCAATCAACATACAAATTTATGGAGATTTCCCCACATGCTTTGATCCCCATGCATGGGAGAGTTAACCTCTGGCCAAAGCACATGCTTTGTGGATATCTCAGGTATGAAACATAAGGCTCTCCTCTCGAACATCACACTTTGGCCTAAATGCTATTGTAAAATTACTCACTATAGCTCTGTGTCAAATGTAATCTGACATAAGAGGGTTGCTCTTTCAGGAACCGTAGAGGTAGAGAAAGTTCCATCTTGAAAGCGATAGAAAATGGACCTGAAACATTATTTGATATAGTTGCAAATTTATATTCTGAGGTTGACCGTAGCTTTTGGATTCCTGCTGCATCAAATGTGAGGCTTCACGTGGATCATCTAAGCCAGCAAGATAAGTTGCCAAAGGTAAAGGTTTAATGACAGTAATCTGTTTCCTTGGCCTTATATGGTAGCAAAGTCACCTGCAGGGTTTAAAGATGAGCTGCCTGTGCCTAATGCAGACATTGTCAAATTTTTTCAAATCACTAAACAAGTTTGCATCTTGCAGGCCAATTGTGAGTGAGACATTCGAGGTTTTGTAGAAGCGAATGGCAGCTGAAGGTTAAGAGCCATCGAGAATAGGAATGTTTTTTTTATTCATGTGTAGCTAGCTAAGAATGCTCTTGTTTGGTGCATTATCTTGTTACTTGAATGTATTGATGCTTGAATAATGGTACTTGAATGCTATATGGATTAGAGTATTGTTTATATGGTAATATATGGAGCATTATTCTGGACAAACATTATATTGATATTCTGTTTGTTCAAGGTTTAGTCATACAACACAATACAAACAATGTGTTGTATGAATGTAAAAGAGTTCAAATTGAGGCTTCTCCTACAACAGTCACTAGTTGGTACCCAATTGATTACAGTATTCACACAACGGATAACCAAATATAATTGTTGTGTGAATTAACAACCAACAACAAAAGAAAACAAAATTCTGTTGTGTGAGATTCATAACACACAACAGAAATAAAATGATCACTGTTGTCTGAGTAATCAACAGACAAGGGAGATAATTTTACTTCAGTTGTGTGTTACTTACCTCAGACACAAATATTAAGTTAATATCCGTTGTCTGTTAGTAGTCTCAGACAACAAATAATGAGTTATATCCGTTGTGTGTTATGAATCTCAGACAACAAAGAATAAGTCATACCTGTTTGTGTGTTATGAATCTCAGACAACGGCAAAATTTCATCTTCTGTTGTCTGAATGTGGCCGGCAGGCTCGCCGCGCATGCCATGCCAGGCACATGCTGCGCAGAACTCACACAACGGAAATAGGTATTTCTGTTGAGCAAACTATTATCACACAACGGTGAAATCACCGTTGTCTGATTTTTCAATCACACAACACTCACTTAGACCACGGTGAGCTTGGTCATCACACAACACAAATTCACCGTCGTCTGATGACCTTTTTGTAGTAGTGTTCGTCTCCCGCCTTAGCGGGAAACTACGTCCACTTGAATGTTACACTAGTGTGTTGAGCCTTGCGGCCCAAGGGATTACAAAAGATGTAATGGGATTGGATTGTGTTTAAGTGGGAGGAGGCATTCCTTGAAGGAATGCTTCTCCTTTACATTGTTTTCGATGTGGGACAAGCAACCCCAATTTCTAGTCTAGAAAGCCTATTTGTGAGGGCATGTTGGCAAGGCCGGAAAGGTGGCTTCCCGGCGATGGATTTGCGACTTCCGGATACCGTAGCGTAGCTTGAACATAGAGCTACAAGATGCAAGTAGCGGTTGGATCCCATGAGGGTGTTGTTTATGCTTGGTGAGGTAGCAAACTAGCCTTGCTAGTAGAGGTATCTACAACTCCAAATGTGAGAATTAGTTATACGAAGAGGGGTGCCAATACTGTGGCTCACCTTCTTGTTGATTATGCAAAGTTTCTTCAACAAGAGACTTTTTTCTTTTCTGCACCTATCTTTTTACAAGCTGCCCTTGCAGCTGACTCTACATTTGTGTAATTGTTCCAATTTTCAATAAAGGGATGACATCATTTTACTCAAAAAAAAAGAAAAAAAAGAATCAAACATCATTATACAATAAATCAATTTTTTTGCTACTAAGATATTATGACACGAAGATCTTCTAAGTAACACTAATTTTCAGCAATAAATATGGTTTTGCTCTCCACACTCTGATTGTTAGGTAAAAAAGTATTGGACCTAATTCAACATTGTGAAGAAAATGCCAATATAATAACTAGTAGGTTATTTAGAGTAGCAGTTACAATTATTGAACTGAAATGTATAGATGGTAAAAAGTTGGTACGCATATAAAAGTGAAATGCATAAACCATAGTTGGGGCTGCAAAAGTAGAGAGTAAAAAGTTGCACATGATCTTACAATAGCAAAGAGCAAGCTATCCTTATTTCAACACATTTAATTCATTTGAAGTATAAGCAATGATAAAACTGTCAACACAAATACTTCAATAATGTATATTGGAGCATGAATTACCTAAATAATTTGGCAAAAAAATAACAAAAACCAATGTACCAATCCACAACATTGCTTCATAAAAATAAAATCTAATAAACAAGAGTAACTAGAAGCATACGAACTGTTGGTGAAATTACAATAAAATTATAATTTCTATATGAGAAACTCGTTGACAAAAGGCTGAGGCGCGGGTATCTCGCTCTCTTTAAGGAGATTCAAGCCCTCTGCGGAACAATGCCGGTGCACCAGAAATCTCTTGACTTGTCCCCTCCAGGATACAACAGCCCAACAACAAGTTGTGTGGCTCACACCAATTTGCACAAATTGGAGGAACCCAAAGCTCCACAAAAAGAACACCTTTCTTTGGCCAAGAAACACACAAGACTCTTTTGGGGGATTTTGGAAAGAAAGTTGATGGGTGAATAGTTGAGTAAAAGTTTGATATGTTTTAGCATGCAACAAATGGTGCTATTTATAGGCTCTTAGGACACTCCCTACCATTAATAGGGTAGTAACCAAAAGCCATAGGTTACAAGAATTAAAACCCAAAATAAATCAAAATAAAACACCATGAGTTACAAAATAAAATTCAAAATAAATTCTGAATTTAAACAGACAAATAAATTCAGATTTTAAACACAAAATAAATTCACCCAAATTTAATTTCAATAATAAATAAAATATTAAAATGTAACAACATTCCCCCACTCATTTTAATATTTTAAAAAAATATCAACCAAAGTTATCGGCCAAAGACAAACCATTATGCATCATGAAGGTGTGCTCTGCATTGAACCTTCACTTAGTGAAACAGCAATCCCTACTCCAGAGTTGATAGTGGTCTCAGACTTGAACTACAACTGCTAAGGGAAAATAAAACTACTGCTCACACATAATAATTCTGGTGTTAATATGAGCTTTTTTAGCTAGCACGTTACGGCCTTGTGCTTATCCCGGTTTTCATGAGTGTATTTCAAGAATAAGCCCAATTCTTATAGAGCGGCCCCACTCTCTTACTCATATAGGTAAAATCCGTCAAGGATGCTCTTATAACTATGACATCCCACTCATATGAGCTACAGATTTTATTAAGAGTTTTAAGTAAACTCAACCTTCATATACGTTACAAGATTAATGCACTTACATCATAGGGATGAGTAAGAAAATATGCATTTTTCTTACGGCCACCTTATGTTTCGTTTTTCCCATTGAACCCAGTTTTTAGGATCTCTAATCACCGGTTGGGTGTCCTCATATATGGCTCATGACGATATGGGCTTCAATCCCATCCCCTCGATGTATTCCAGACCTTTTCTCTTGCCAAGCCCTTAGTTAATGGATCTGCAAGATTATCACATGATTTAACATAATTCACATTAATAATTCCATCACTCAAATATGATCTCACAGTACTGTGCTTTCTTCTTATAGGTCTGGATTTACCGTTATAATAACAGTTATTTACTCTACCAATAGCTGCAGTGCTATCACAATGAATCAATATAGGTGGTATAGGTTTTTCCCACAAGGAATTTCATGCAATAAATCTCTCAACCAATTTGCTTCTTCACTTGCTGAAGCTAGAGCAATAAGTTCAGCTTCCATGGTTGAATTAGAGATTATTGTTTGCTTCTTTGATTTCCAACAAATAGCGCATCCACCTAATGTAAAAATATAACCAGTGGTAGAGAGAGAATCACCTGGTTTACTTGTGAACCTGCTAAGTACTCCAACTGCATATGCAATGTCAGGTCTAGTGCAGTCAGTCGCATAGCGCAAACTGCCAATTATGCTAGCATATTCCTTTTGATTAATCACATCATTTTCACTTTCAACAGGAAATAAGTGAACACTAGAATCAAAAGGAGTAGACACATGCTTGTGGCCAACATAATCATATTTCTTCAAAATTTTCTCTATAGAATGTGACTGATCAAGAAAAATACCATCACATGTTTTTGTTATTTTCATGCCCAAAATAACATTAGCCTCACCAAGATCTTACATATCAAAATTGCTCTTAAGCATAGTTTTTGTCTCATCAATTACATGCAAATTTGAGCCAAAAATTAACAGATCATCCACGTAGAGACTAATAATAACATGTGAATTTTTCCAAGATTTATAATATATGCATTTGTCACATTCATTTGATTTATAACCATTTCCAATCATGCAGGAATCAAATTTTTCATGCCACTGTTTAGGAGCCTGCTTTAAACCATAAAGGGATTTAGATAACTTACATACCTTGTGCTCTTGACCAGGTTCTATAAAACCTTCTGGTTGGTCCATATAGATCTCTTCATCTAAATCACCATTTAGAAAAGCTGTTTTCACATCCATTTGATGAATAATCAAATCATGAATTGCAGCAATAGCAATCAATAATCTAATTGATGTAATCCTTGTAACCGGAGAAAAAGTATCAAAAAAGTCTAGATCATGTTTTTGCTTAAAGCCTTTAGCAACAAGTCTAGCTTTATATTTATCTACACTTCCATCCGGTTAGAGCTTTTTTCTAAGGACCCATTTACACCCAATGGTTTAAAAACCTGTTGGTAAATCTACTAATTTCCAAGTATTATTAGAAATTAGAGACTCCATTTCATCATTCACAGCCCTTTCCAAAAATTGCATCTGGTGATGATAAAGCTTCATGTAAAGAAATAGAATTTTCCTCAACATTATAAACATAATAGTCAGGGCCAAAATCTTTTTCAACTCTACCTCTCTTACTTCTTCTAGGTTCATTTTCATTAGTTTCTTGTATATGCAAATTAGAAGAAGAAGAACTAGGTTGTGAAAAAATATTTTCTCTAGATTCTTGACCCCCACTATTTTTTTATTTAAAAGGAAATTTTTCTTCATGAAAAATTGCATCACCAGATTCAATCACAACATGATTTTCAACATCAAGAAATCTATAGGCAGTACTATTTAAAGCATATCCAACGAAAACACAAGTAGTAGCTCTAGCACCCAATTTTGGTCTTTTAGGATCAGTTAGCCTCGCAAAGGCTAGACAACCCCAAACTCTAAGATAACCCAAATTTGGTTTATGCCCCTTCCACACCTCAAAAGGTGTAATTTTTATTTTTTGTGGCACTCTATTCAATACATAACAAGCACCTAAAACTGCTTCACCCCAAAGATTAGAGGGAGCACCTGAATCAATCAACATGGCATTTGTTAACTCAATCAAAGTTCTATTTTTTCTTTCTGCCACACCATTAGATGCAGGTGAATAAGGTGGAGTAACTTCATGAATCACTCCTAAAGATTGAACAAAAGAATTGAATTCAGAAGAACCATATTCTCTCCCTCTATCACTTCGGAGTCTTTTAATTTTTCTACCGAATTGATTTTCAACCTCAAGGAGGAACTCTTTAAATTTGGCAAAAGCATCACTTTTATTTTTCAACAAATAGACATGAGCATATTTAGAAAAATCATCAATAAAAGTGATAAAATACCTATTACCTCCATGAGTTAAAATTCCCTCAAATTCACACAAGTCTGTATGAATTAATTCCAATAGCTCGGTATTCCTTTCAACATTTTTGTGAGGCCTTCTAGTAATTTTTGCTTTACTGCAAGTCTCACATTTTTCAAAATCTTTTTGCACTGAAGGAATTAAACCCAACCTACTCATGATTCCTACATATCTACTATTTATATGACATAAACGTGCATGCCAAAAATTCAAAGAAGAAAGCATATAAACTGAAGTAGATGCTTTATAATAATTCTCAACATTCAATTTGAACATGCCATCACAAGCATAACCTTTGCCCACAAATACACCTTTTTTGGTGATCACATATTGGTCAGATTTCATAGTTTGTTTAAAACCAGCCTTA
Source organism: Rosa lucieae (assembly GCA_024704745.1). Taxonomy (NCBI): domain Eukaryota; kingdom Viridiplantae; phylum Streptophyta; class Magnoliopsida; order Rosales; family Rosaceae; genus Rosa; species Rosa lucieae. Next base: position 18,931,897 of record CM045493.1, on the reverse strand, counting down.
TTAAGAAGATAACTAGACATCAAATTTTTTCTCATGAAGGGTGTATGCAACACATCTTTCAAAGTTAGCACCCTACCAGAAGTAAATTTGAGTTCCACCTCACCAGTTCCAAGCACATGAGTGGTATATGAATCTCCAAGCATAACTGTTTTGGGCTCCTTAAAAGGAGTGTATTTCTTGAACCAATCTTTATCATAGCAGATATGCCTATTAGCACCACAATCTGCCCACCATCCTTCAACACTTTGAACCATATTTACATCAGTTATCATTGCCACATATGGTTCTTCAGTGACGTGAGCTTGAGGAACAGCCTCACGTTTTCGATAATTGCAATTTCGAGCAATATGCCCACTTTTGCCACAAACATAACAACAAGTATATTGTTGCTTATTTTCTGAATGTGGATATTGGTTCTTATTCACATAGCTTGGTTTGCCTTTATTCTGTTGGTGAGGTTTACCAACTTTTTTCATATTTTTTTTTTTTGGCTGCATAAGAGAATTTTTATGAAAATGACCATTGGGCATATTATTATTGGAAGATAATAAATTTACCTTGGAGATGTCTTTGTTTGTATGTTGCATAAGAACATCTTGACCTCTTGCTTCCTCCTCAACTCGGATGCGAGTCGTCAAGGTCTCCAATAAAATCTCCTTTTGTTTGTAACGCATGGATTTTTGGAACTCTCTCCATGTTGATCTACAAAACCTCTCAACATTTCTTTGAATAATAGTGAGTAGTTCATTATAATCATAAATATTATATGAGACATAAGTCAAGAGATAAAAAGTAATAGTTATACTCATCTTTCTCAAATTGAGATCTCCCATATTGTCGAACGGTTTCTCTTGTGCACGCTCCATCTTGTTTGAATCCCCTTAAAATTGTTGGTGAAATTACAATAAAATTATAATTTCTATATGAGAAACTCGTTGACAAAAGGCTGAGGCGCGGGTATCTCGCTCTCTTTAAGGAGATTCAAGCCCTCTGCGGAACAATGCCGGTGCACCAGAAATCTCTTGACTTGTCCCCTCCAGGATACAACAGCCCAACAACAAGTTGTGTGGCTCACACCAATTTGCACAAATTGGAGGAACCCAAAGCTCCACCAAAAGAACACCTTTCTTTGGCCAAGAAACACACAAGACTCTTTTGGGGGATTTTGGAAAGAAAGTTGATGGGTGAATAGTTGAGTAAAAGTTTGATATGTTTTAGCATGCAACAAATGGTGCTATTTATAGGCTCTTAGGACACTCCCTACCATTAATAGGGTAGTAACCAAAAGCCATAGGTTACAAGAATTAAAACCCAAAATAAATCAAAATAAAACACCATGAGTTACAAAATAAAATTCAAAATAAATTCTGAATTTAAACAGACAAATAAATTCAGATTTTAAACACAAAATAAATTCACCCAAATTTAATTTCAATAATAAATAAAATATTAAAATGTAACAACACGAACCAATCAACCCTCAATAAAAAAAACACCAACCCTTGTTGAAACCCACCCCCACAAACAACCACTCCTTATCTCTGAAACCCCTCTCATATTATAATTTTCCTATGGCAAAATCTTTTGTATTCTAGCATAATATGGTAGAACAAATCATGTCTATAATCATAAGGCTATCATTATTAGGCTGTTGTAAAGTTTTATAGTTGCTTAATGGATTCAAATACGCCAAATAATTTCAGTTAGATTTTACCAGGAATGATGGATTCAAAGGGGCTCGAATGATCACTGACCTCATATTTTTCTTCCATGTCTCCATTGAAAATCAAATGTAAAAATTTTCTCCAGAGATGTGTCTAAAGTTGCTTATTCTACTTTGATTGAACTTCAAAGCATCACATTAGAGAATGACTATGCTAGGGAAGTTTTTGTTAAAAAAAAAAAAAGGAATCAAAACGAGTTTTGAAGTCCTCTGTGCCTGCAGGAAAATAAGAGTTTAGGATTTGGGGATGATTGAATTGCCAAATAGAAAAAGAAAAAATTTAATTGCAAGGGAGGGTAGGTCGGGTAATTTGTAAAAAAAAAAAAAATTAAAATACTAGAAAAATAGAGGGGTTGTGTGAATAGAGAAAAATGATGTGTGAATAGCACCACCCTATTTGTTGTTACAATATTCATTTTACCTCCTTGGTATTTGTATTTCAAGTCATTTGTGTCCTTGTACTTTTAATTTCATCACACGTATCTCTGTACTTATCAATTTAATCAATCTTGTCTAACCCTTAGCTTTTTTGCCAACTAGTGTGTGATGTATTTTAAAATTGTAGTCACTTACAATATAATTTTGCATGGCATGTTAAAAAATTATTATCATACAAGGGAACCTATTAAAGCCACTTTTTCAATTTACGAAATATTTGATGGAACAACTAATGTTTGAACAAAATTGATTAAATTAGAGAGCACATGAATACATGTGATGAAATTAAAAATGTATGGCCACAACTGATTTAAGATATAGATGTTAAGGAAGTAAAATGAAATTAACCCTTACAAGAGAAATTTATTCCCTTTTAGATCTCACATTATACAGTAAAATGGAAATGGAGGTAGCAGCAATCAACAATATTTGTACCATATAATTTACAGCTAAATATCAACAGGCATCATTGTACGGGGGTTAGAATTCTAATATGCATGGTTTATTAATCCGAAAAAACGAAATCCTATTCTTTTCAAAATTGATCTGAAGTCTCTCCTTTGCCCATCTGGACTTGAACTCTGCTTTTGTGTTGGATTTGGGTTACATTTTGATTAGTTCATACATTAGTCCAACCCTATATACAGACACAACACACACACACACATCAGAGCAAATATCGTACTGCTATTTCATCGGGCTCTACTGTTGAAGCCTTTCTTTCAGAGCAAAGCAGAGAGCTTCTTAGAGAGTCGATCGACTGTAAAATTGGAAGTGGTGGGTGATTGAATTAAGATGCATATGGTGATCACACAGAAAGGTAATAGAGATTATAGTAAAAAGAGAATACAAGTGGGAAAATACGAGTTGGGAAAGACTCTGGGAGAGGGCAGTTTCGGCAAAGTCAAGTTTGCTACGAACGTGGAGTCAGGCCAACCCTTTGCGGTTAAGATTCTGGAGAGGAAAATAATCATTGACCTAAACATGGCCAACAAGATAACAAGGGAGATTGAAACTTTGAAGCTTCTCAAACATCCAAACGTCGTCAGATTACACGAGATTGTGGCGAGTAAAACCCAGATTTCTATGGTCCTAGAATACGTTAAAGGGGGAGATTTGTTCGACAAAATCCGTCATAACGGAAGGGTCACAGAAGCCAAAGGCAGGAAGATTTTCCAACAGTTAATTGATGGCGTTAGCTACTGCCACAACAAAGGCGTTTACCATCGGGATCTTAAGCTGGAGAACATTCTCCTAGACGAGGAAGGAAACATAAAGATATGTGACTTTGGCCTCAGCGCCTTGCCCCAGCATTTAAAAAAAGATGGGTTACTGCATACAATTTGTGGAACCCCTAACTATGTTGCTCCTGAGATTCTCATTAATCGGGGGTACAATGGCGCCACCGCCGATACATGGTCTTGCGGTGTGATCTTGTTTGCCATTCTTTCGGGGTTCTGTCCTTTTGACGATAAAAATCTTGCAGTTCTTTATCACAAGATATATAAAGGGAATTTCAAAATACCCGATTGGTTATCACCTGGTGCAAAATCCATGATAAGAAGGATTCTGGATCCGAATCCTGTCACCAGAATAAACATGAGAGGCATAAAGTCAGATGAATGGTTCAACCAGGACTACACTCCTGCAAAACCCGATGAAGACGAAGAAGAAGGAGATATACATGTCGATGATGAAGAAGCTTTAAAGATTCCAGATTTGCATTGCTCGACTGTTAAGGTCCCGGGTTTTCTTCGGGCTCTATTATGTTGTTTTGGGCTTTGTGTTTCAGACTTCCAGTGCAGTGAGTTTATTGACCAAAAAAAGGAAGTTTGAGTATGTTTCTTCTAGATGTCGTCCGGGCAATCAGGTTGTCATGGTTGGTCAATCATTACTTCTATGACACGTGTCAGGCCACAACGATTGCAGGTACGAGCTGGGTGTGTAAGTTATTGAGTGATATATATATAGCTAGCTGTACGTGGGTCTGCAATTTTCTCTTCGATCAGCTCTCTCTGTAATTTTCTGTTTCATTTCTTTAGAAAACCTAATTGAAGGGGACAGATCCTAACGTCATGCCCCCACCCTTACTCAATGCCTATGAGTTTATTGGATTCTTCTCATGTCCAGATCTCTCTGGCTTCTTCTGGTCAAACATACAAAAGTCCTGAAAGATGGGGTCAAGGTTGATCCTCAAGTTTCAACTAAGAGATAAAGAGTTACAATACTTCTTTTACTGATTTACTTAGAAAGTTTACTAGTGCCACAACCATCCTTGACTCTATTATGCGAGCAGGGACGGAACTAGAATATTACATTGAGGGGTCAAAATTTACTTTAGCTTGCGAAATTATTTCTTCAAGATAGTTTTTTAAAATAGCAAAAAGGGTTCAAGACAGAAAAAAAAAAAAAAAAGAGGTTGGGTAACATATGAATGGAGGTTTAGAAACAGAAAAGAGGTTAGCATATCAATGGAGAAGATATGCTTATGCTTATTCACCCGAGTTTTATAAACATAAAAAGGTTTTACAAAAAGAAAAGCAGGAGAGATTTGAAGAAAATCTCTTAGAGCAAGTCCACCCGTTGTCAATAAATGTCAAGATCGAAAAGTCAAGGGGTCAACCCATGTCCAGTGGCAGTGAACAGTTTCTTGACAGTTTCTCTTCACTGCCACTGTCAAGAAATGTCAAGATCGAAAAGTCAAGGGGTTTCCACCAGTTTTGTCTCTTGACCAGTCAGATTTACTGTTCATTGAAAAAAAAAATTAATTGGAAAATTGAAATAAATTTGATGTAAATAGATGGTAATAATAGAGATTTATGGATAATTAATGTCAGAATTGTGATTGCTATAACTTTTCTGAAAGGGAACGACGCTAGGAAGAGAACTCATCGCTTCGCCACGACATGTGGGGTTTTTTGGGCTTTCGGGATCGTTTTGGACTTCAAAACTGCAAATTACTATTTTTATAATATTTTCGGTAGACAAATTATGATCCACGTATAGTTACCGACAATATTTCTTGAAATGCGTGAAGCCACCACCGACAATTATTTTAAAACGCTTGAAACAACCACCGACATCTTTGAACGGACTAGATCATTTGCATACTATTCAATCTAACGGTTATTGTTGATGTAATTTTATCTAAGATTTCGGATCAGATTACGTCGAACCAGGTCTGGACACATGTCCTTATCATCTGATCACGTTTTATGTGAAAATTGTAAATAAATAGAGAAAGAGGCAGCATACCATTCACACACAATCTGATATCGGCAGATCTCCTTCTTTTTCATATCTCCATATCCAACACATTTTTGCTCCTTCCCTAATTTCAATGAAGAGATTGTGGGCTAAGTATCGACAATCTCGAGATGAAGAGATGTGTACGACTTAATACTGTTGTGGTAGCAGCAGTCGCTGAAGCTGAATCTTCTTCTCAAACACGACGAGGTGGTTCTCGATTGGAGCGTGCACCAAATGAGGAGCGATTTAGGGAATCAAGAGGGAAAATCATGATTGAAGATTACTTTGTGGAGCGTCCAGTTTTCAGTAAAGAGGAATTTCGGACACTGTACAGGATGAGTCACAATGTTTTCAACCGCATCTCCAGTGACCTTTGTTCTATGACCGGTACTTTATCCAGAAATCAGATGCTACTAAGAAAGTCGGACTACTTCCCCAGCGAAGCTGACATGTTCCTTAAGAATGCTTGCTTACGGTGATGGGGCAGATCAATGCACTGAGTATTGTCGATGGCTAAATCTACCTCCATCGAGGCTCAGAAACGATTTACAAGAGGAATCGTTAATCTGTACTCGGCAGAATATCTCCGGGCTCCTACTCCGGCCGACCTTAGAAAACTTCTCGCCAAAGCTGAGAGAAGATGTTTTCCTGGGATGATTGGAAGCATCGATTGCATACACTAGCAATGGAAGAATTGCTCAACAGGTTGGGCTGGAGAATACAGCGGTCGAAAACTTGTGCCACTATCATCCTCGAAACAGTCGCATCTTATGACACATGGATATGGCATGCCTTCTTTGGAATGCCTGGATCATGCAACGACTTCAACATGCTTGCTAAGTCCCCATTGTTTGACGAGCTCACTGCTGGTCGAACCTCTCAGATCCAATTTCAAGTGAATAACAGAATTCACAATTTAGGCTACTATCTCGCTGATGGTATCTATCCACAATGGTGACTTTCGTGAAATCAATTCCACGACCCACACGACCTAAGGATCTGAAGTTTTCCCAAGCTCAAGAGGGGTACAGAAAGGATGTGGAAAGATGTTTCAGCATTTTACAGTAGCGCTTTAGTATTGTTCGAGGAGTAGATGTGGGTGGGATAGAGAAGACCTTCGATACATCATGCTGACTTGTATTATGTTACACAACATGATAATCGAGGATGAAAAACCAGATGACAGCGATGAGGATTTGGAGTCCGATGAAGAAGAGGATAACAATATGAGGCCTAGGTTAGCTACGGTTTGGGAAGAACCGACCGGTGATGACTTTGATCCTGTTGGTAGAGATGGTTATTATTTCAACGGATTCATGGATCAATACGATGCCATTAGAAGTGCAAACAGTCACTCAAACCTTCAAGAAGATCTGATAGAGTATTTCTGGAACATTCAAGAAACATGGAGATCTAGATCTGATATAGGTTTTTTTGGAATAATTGGCTGATATCTATGTTTTTTTTTATGTTCGTGTGCTTTGAATTTGGCTTGTATTATGTTTTGCGAAGTTTGTGTGCTTTTAATTTGGCTAATATCTATGTTTTTTATGCCAGTGTGATTTGAATTTGGCTTGTATTATGTTTTTTATGTGCTATGATTTTTAATATAAGGTGTGTGTTTTAATAAGAGGAATTTTCAAATACAACTTTTATTTCATAAAATTTATGCTTACATAAATGAAAAACTAGGAATAAGTATAATACAATTACACAGCATGCATAATCACCTAATTCTTCAAATCATGATCCTCATCCTCTCTAGGAATCCAATTTGTGTTTGAAGGTTCATCATTAGGGTTAGGGTTGGTGGAATCACCCATAGAGAAAGGTGAAAATTGTGGTTGTGTAGGATATCCCCCGGGGTAAGGTGGTTGCGGATAGTATCCACCGGGGTAAGGGGGTTATGGGAATCCACCGGTGAAGGGAGGTGGTGGGAATCCACCGATGAAGGGAGGTTGTGGAAATCCACCAGAGAAGGGAGATTGTGGGAATCCATCGGGGTAAGTTGGTTATAGGTATGCAATGGGGTAAGGAGGTTGTGGGAATGGACCACCAAAATTTGGTTGTGGGAGTGCACCACCAAAATTTGGTTGCGGATAGTATCCACCCATAGAAGGTGACGTCTGCTCGCCAAGATCTTCTCTCTCCGCTATCTTCTTTTGCTTTCTTTACTAATAACGTTTTTTAGTTGGCGTCATCTGACTTATATCCATCTCCATAATACGCTCTTCCCTCTGTTTAATTCTATCTTCCCTCTCTTGTAATAGGAATGCATCTTTTCGCATATCCATTTGCAATCGGATACTAACTCGTTGATTTTCCTCTTAGAGACTTCGAGCAAATTCCTCATTGAGTTTTTTCTTGCTAGCTATTGCTTCTTTTTGGATGCTCTCTATACTCTTGACAGTGGTTGACAAGGGACTTTGATCCTTTGCTGCATTCTTTCCTTTCTAATAGCTTCTTTCGCAGCCTTCCTTCCTTGAGGCCTCACATTAGAATCTGCAATTTCACCGGCAATTACCTCATCTACATCCATGTCCAAGTTGATGGGAGAATTTTCAGCAAGTGGTTGTGTGTGCATATGTTCACTTCCTTCATTTGATGTTCTTCCAGATGTATAGTTAGAGATGTTTTTAAATTGTGCAAAGCCCTCCACAACAGCGTAACAATCAAAACTCTGAAAATTAAATTTTTTGGCTTTCCCTTATCTTCATTCCGACATGCCACAATTTATGTGCTTCATTTTCTATGTTATTTAAATAGGAATTAAAATTCAATTAGTACAAATATAAACGCCATTATGAAGGGTCCTCTATTATAAAGTAATCATTTTAATAAAAAAGTATCTCACCGCACTATGCCAATAAAGCCTTCAGACGACAGATGAGATCTGTCGTCTGATATGTAAATTATATGTTGTCTATCCAGCTGCCGTCTCTTACGACATCAGACGACAGATATCCTCTGTCATCTCTTCTCACTCAGACAACAGAAGTTTCACAAGGCTCTGTCGTCTGAACAACCCAACACTGAAGGATTTGGGACTTTCTGTCGTTAATAATCACATACAATGATAGATTAATGTTGTTCAAACGAACTACAAACTACAGTTTTAATAAAACTGCTGTTGTCTGACATGTAATAAGAACACATTTATATGTTGTCTAAAGTTACCAAAATAAAAGCTTGTTTAACAATCTATTGTCTGAATGCATTTTCAAAGACATTTAATTGTTGATATAAGCTGTGAACTTAATAACGTTGAAATCGAATTCTGTTGTGTGATAGTTAAATGAACTTCGTTTCTGTTGTCTGTTAGAAGAACTTCTGTTGTTTGATAATGAATTGAACTTCACTTTTATGTTGTTACTATATTTGTGGTACAACATATCATAAACCTGTATGTGTTGAATTTGTACGAACAGACATCAAAAGCGTATTATAGGACCTAAAATTAGCAAATTTCCCATTGCATCAAGTAACCCACCAAACTACAATCCCATCAGTTTCAGGATACTAAACTAGCTAGCAGCTAGCTTTTACATTAGCTAATTTCAAGTACAGCCATTGTTGTGATCAGCATAATATCTTGAAAGCTACTGAAATTTTTTTCCTATATCACTAACTATTGAGTACAAATATATTAACAAGTGTCGATTTCACCAACTTCCTTCATACACTTTAGTGTTTCATTTTAGAACCGCACTCAATATGAGCTCCTCCTTGCATACCAAACATAATAGCTTATTATACACAACTAAAAGGCATTATGGAAGCATATATAGTTCTGTAAGAACAATATAAACAAAATATTACATGAGCACAAGTGATGATATCAGATCCCACCTAACTACAACAGAGAAATCTAGGCTCGTCACTCAATTGATAGCTAACATTGAGCTTTCATCCAACCTGTCAACTAGAAACAAGCAGCTTCTATCAACATACTTTAATCACCACTCGAATCACATATAAATGAACTGAAGCTTTTAGTTGCAAAGTGTACAATCTTTTGAATTTGATCACTTACATACCACATCAAGATAAGAGTAAGTACTGACCTCTTCTTTTTTCCAAAGTATCAATTGTTTAAATGTACTAGTGATTCATCTAGTATAGCAAAAGATATCATTGATCCTATTAATCAAACAGACGATGTAATTCACCAAGTAAAAACAGAAGGTAATAAACTAATAGGAGTGTCCAAAAAAACATTGCTGACTTTATTTTCTTAATGAATACTAAAGAGCATCAGTGATCTCTTTACCTCAAGATTGTCTGCCCTTGACGTTCTTTGCAACATTAAAACCAAATTGTGGCTACATTAGCAGCAGGAACATTGACAAATTCAACTGGCTACTTCGATTGTCCTCTTCCTTGTGAAAGAATAACATTAGACTAAACAATAAATATCTAGAACTATGTTCTCATGCAACATACGGGTTTTTATCAGCTACAAGATTCACATTTCAGCTAGCCTTCCATCTGATCTGTTTATCATTTTAAGAAATGTGATAATATGCAAAACTTGAGTAGATTTTCCTAAAATTGTAAATGACATTTGAAATAAGATTGTCAAATCCAAGTCAAATTACTGTTAATAGTCTATGAATACCTCCACACGTACTTTCTCAGCAGCATGGTCAACTTAGAAAATTCACCAAAAATTCATTGCAAATCCAAATGACAAGAAATCAGTTTTCAAACAAGCATTGAGATGTCTAGTTCAATATACAGAAAAACCAGAACTTAAATGATTCATGTAGAAGTTCAAATCTCAACAGAAAATCAGAGGAACATTTAAAATTCTGGAACTTTCTCAATTACAGACCAAACTTGGAAAATTCACAGAACATTCAATTTATGTCAAAATGCGATGAAACTTTCCAGATCCTTTTCTAACTAACAGAAGTAAAACATATCAAAAATTTAGGTCATTTGAAGGTCAATAAAGTCAGGAAAAATAAATACCAAAGAAGGTTGTACTGCAGATCAGTTTCCGCAAATTTCTTTCAAAATACTAGAGTTCTTGGTATCATAATCCTTAAACTGATGGAAGAAAAATGATTATAATTTCACAATGAGACCTATAGTTAACAATGAGACCTATAGAATATCAAAGCAAAACAAAAATTTCATGATTGCAATCAGGCGACGTCATGAGACCTATACTCATACCTTTTGTCTACTCTATCACTGTGGAACTGTGTCTTGTGTTAGAGATGGGTTCTTGTTTATCAGGTCTCTGCACATGATAAGAAGAAACAATTTAAAAGAAAAAGAAAAAAGAAAAATAAAAAAAGAGCAATGATTTTCCACAAAGCACATAGCATTATAGCAAGTGGCGCAGCACATATGAGAATAAATCATGGACATGTAAACACCATGACCACAACACAACCAAAGTACTTAAGTGATCTTCCAATTTTCTGATTAAAAGAAGCATTTTAGGCTCTACACGTGATTATAATAGGGAACCCAGAGGTTCTCTTCTCCTATAAATATAAGCATGCAGCTGGACCAAAGTCATACACAACATATCTGTATATCTTTCCTCTCTCTCCACCCCACAGTTTTTCTCTCTCAAATTGAAAAGTGAGAAGCTGATTGAAATGGGCTCCAATATAACAGTGACGACAACAATAACCAAAGAGTAGATAACATATAACAACATCTTACCATATACATTATACATTATTCCGAAATGCAAGCTTATATGAAAAATTTATCTAACACTACCGTAAACAGGTAAAACAGCTCCAAATAAACCAAACGATACCAAAACAATGAAAAAGAAATAACAAAAATAGTATCTTTAGATGTAAAGCCTTTTCTATTTGCTTTTATTGTACTTTTGTTTTCTCAGATTATCAGCAGAATACAATAACATCAAACAAACAAAAAAAACTCACCCCTAGAATACAACTGATTGAGAGATAAATCACTTGAAAGACCAACAATAACAATATGCAAAACCTCACTATGCCAAAAAAGCTATCAGACGACACGCATCAGACGACAGATATATACTAAATGTGTTGTCTAAATACATAGAAAAACCATACTTGTTTTATTTTGAAGATATGGTTAGATTCAGACGACAGTTAAATTTCGTCTGAAAAGATTGAAATTTTCTATATTGAACCCTAGCAGAAATTTTCGAATTCCCTCCAACAAGTTTTAGTCTTTTCCCTCTCAAATGCTCAAACCCTATAGCTGACTAGTCAATGGAGTGTTATTCAAACGACACAATTTCTTAATTGTGTTGTCTGAACAAGCACTACTAGAATTATATTTTAATTCCCCCCAACACTTGGTCATTTTGTTTGAAACTTTCGAACCCTAATTGATAGATTCAGTGTTGACTGGCTCCTTCTTCGCTTCCCCGACCTTAGCTCCTTCTCCAACCTAAGCTCGTTCTATGGGTTCAGCTTTTTCTTTCTCGCTCTTCCCTGAAACGCTAGCGCTCTCCTCCTTCATCTTCTGCTCTCTTTCCACAGCTACTATCTCTCCCTCCCTCACCGACGCCATAGCCTCTGCCAGTACTTCTAGTCCAACACCACCACGTCGTTGCTCCGAGATGCGAACTCCAACTGGTCCAACCGGCCTCCAAGGAGTCTATCGTCCTCGATTGGTGCGACTTCGAGCACCAAATGCCAGCGATGGAGGAACTTAACACAACGCAATAACGACGGCGCGACCGGCATCAGGTACTCTGTTAATTTCCATAGTTTATTTCAAGTAACTTTGATTGCTAATACTCACTCATGCACATTCTGTACTTTCTCTCTGGGTTTGCAGATTCCGCGTTCTTCTCACTCTCTCTCCGTCTCTACCCATCTCTCTTCTGCATAAAGATAAATTTGCAGAGTTGCAGCAGCCATGGCCACGTGCTGCCCTTGGATCCTTCGAAGATCGACTCCGAAGCGGATGACATGAAGCCAAAACCTAACCCTAATCCTTCAAATTTTGGTGGAGAAATGTCAGAGGGAAAACTAAGAAGCAAATCAATTTGGGTAATGATTTTTCGTATTTGATGAGCTGCAGAGTTTGTTTGATAATCTGGGTAGTTCTATTTTTGAATGATTGAACTGATTTTGAGGTTTCTTTCCATTGTAGTTGACAATTGCTGGAGAAATGTCAGAGAGGGAAACCGAAGAAGCAAAATCAATTTGTGTAATGATTTTTCATATTTGATGAGATGTAGAGTTTGTTTGATAATCTAGGTATTCTTATTTTTGTATAATGGTTCTGATTTTAAGGCTTCTAATAGTGTAATGTGCTTAGGAATTGGGTATTTGGTTGTTCTTGTTGTGTAAGCTTTTTTCTTTGTTTATTGTGTTTTATGAAGTGATGTGTAGAACTAGATGAGTATTTGATAGTATTTGTAGTTTGAGTCTTGATTTCACTACTTTGATTAGGAATTTGGGTATGAATTGGAGGTGGTATTTCTTCAACTTGGAATTGGTTTGAGGTTTTTGAGCTGGGGAGAGTATATGATACAATTAGTAGTTTTGGGTCTTGAGAAATTTGGTGTTTGAATTCCATACAGTGCATTTGCTTTGTGAGGTTGTATTCCTTTTGTTCATGATCAAACTTGGCTGTGCAAAGTTTGTACTTTTGCATTGTTTGAAGTTTTCTATGTTTTAACTAAGGTACGAACAAGAACAAGTAGTGTATCACTGATAGTACAGTCTTCTTCCTCTTATTTTTCTCTGTCGACATCTTATTGTTACTATGGTTTGATTTCTTGTAGGGAGAGATGGTTTGACTCACAATATGTTGAATGATATTCATAACCGTTGGAAACATGAAGAAGCAGTAAGGATAAAATGTCAAGGTGGTCCAACTGTTGACATGAGAAATGTTTGCACCCAGCTCGAGGTATGTTATGTTCTAATCATGGCTCTAAACTTTACTGGATCTATCTTTCTTTATATTTCTCTTTCCTCCGTTATTTGCTTCAATTAGTTTCTATATCCACAGAAGTAAGAATTTAGTAAAAGCTTTATTCTTTCATGGTTCAGGAGCTTTGTTTTTGTTACTGTTGGAACAATTAAGGTTCAGATAAGAGAGCTTGTTCTTGTCTTGGCTTTTAAGATTCTGGAAGTTACTTTTTTACTTCTTGCTGTAATTCAGCTCTGCAAATCTTTGTGGTTTTGAGCAAAAAATGAAGAGGGATTTTCTTGGGTTTGAGTTCAAATAAGAGTTGTGTGAATGTGAAAGATGATGCCAATGATGAACTCAAGAATTCAGGTTTGCTTTATTTTTTATTTTGTTTACTTTACTTCTTGCTTGTAGTACTGTTGCTATATCAATTGAATTAAGGCTTGCTGAAATTCTTTCAATTTGTCTGCAAATATAGGGCTTCACTATTCTGTATAGACTAATGGTAGATGCATACCTAAAGATTAATTGGGGCTGCTGGTACTGTTGACTTGTGGGTCTATCAGTCAATTAGATTTACGGATTTAAAAAGAACCAACTTGTGACATGTCATGCTTTAGCTACGGCTTTAAGTTATCAGCACATATCATATGATACTACGATCGAAGACTCACTCCCAAGGTAGTCTCTTATGTTAATGCAGCATCCGACAGTAAGCAAATTGGTGTCATATTTCAACTTGTTCACCAAAAACTTTTCTCGAGAACAAAATCTCGAACTAGAACTGTAGATTCATACCACTTCTGACCTTTCTCAATGCTGGAGGTAACTTGATATGAAAAAAATATCCTAAATGGTAGATAGCTTCTTATATTTGTCCTTACTCTGATTAGGTTACTTAAAGTTATAGGCTTCTATACTTTGTGGCTTCTATGTTGTCTCTTCAGCAAGCGCAGTTTGGAACTTCAAATTTATATGCAGAAGAACATCTTGGAACTTATTTCTCTGATCATGTTCCAAAATCACCAATTGCCTTTTGAAGAAATGATCAAGTGCATTTCAAGCAATATATTGTGAACTTGCAGACCCGCCTATTGTCAATATAGGTTACACTTATTCAACATCACATTCTCAGCACTAATGCATGATTTTTCTCTATTTCAAATCCTATTGCTCTTATCTGCATTCAATCTCCATATGCTCATGCTTTCTTACAAATGTATGAAATTTAAGTCTTTAGCCTTCAGCTTGTTGTCATGTATGCTATATTTGCCTTTCAACTATTGTATTTTTCAGAGTTTATCATAACCAGGAAAAACATAATTGTTTATGCAATAGGAAGTTCCCCAATTGACGTCAATGCCTTGGAAAAAAACCCCTATCTATTCTGCCTTGTCCTGACCCCAGGTAGCAAACTGAACATGTGGTTTTTTGGTTTTTTCCTTTTTTCTGTGAAATTTTTGCAGATATTTAGTTTCATTTCAACTTACTATCTCCTTTATTTCTGCATTGAAGGCATTTGCCGACAAATATCTCTGTGCAACCACATCCTATTGAATTGAAGCATAAATGTAATTGTATTTGTCTTCCTCCTGATTCTAACCTCATTTATTGATACATATTGCTGACTATTGATTAGATCGTTTCTTTCAAGCCATGACTCTCCTGTCTAACAACACAGCCAAAGTTAAAGCAATAGCCCTAAGGATGAAGGCACTGCAAATGATTGTTTCTGTGCACCACCTAAATCTGCCTTCACCAAACATGATCAATAGTATGAGATATCAGTGTTTTTTGGGTTCCATTTGTTGATCATGCCAACTGTTATGGGTTATTGAACTCATGTTTACTAAGTTTAGCTCCATTATGGATGTATGTATAGCTGCAGTAATGTATGTATAGCTGCAGTAACAGATTAATCAAATATTAGTATTTTTATGAATGGATTCCATATTTGATGAATGCATTGGGTAGTTTTCAGATTTACATAATTGTGGCGCAACGAGAATACAAATATGTCATCTGAATTAGAAAGCAACAATAAAATGAAATCCAAATATGTTGTTGGACATATCTAAGAACAACAAAAACAAGAAAAAATGTTGTTACTTGTGCACTCAAACAACAGAAAATTGTCATATGAAATAAAAAGCAACGACAAAATGAAATCCAAATATGTTGTTGGACATATCTAAGAACAACATAAACAAGGAAAAATATGTTGTTACTTGTGCGCTCAAACAACAGAAAATTGTCATCTGAAATGAAAAACAACGACAAAATGAAATCCAAATATGTTGTTGGACGTATCTAAAAACAACAGAAACAAGGAAAAAATATGTTGTTACTTGTGCGCTCAAATAACAGAAAATTGTCATTTGAAATAAAAAGCAACAACAAAATGAAATCTAAATATGTTGTTGGACATATCTAAGAACAACAGAAACAAGAAAAAATATGTTGTTACTTGTGCACTGAAACAACAGATAAATGTTATTGTAGGCTACTAAGGACGATAGATAAATGTAATCTGAACTGAATGCACATGACATTTATCTGTCGTTTGAATTCACTAGTACAAACAATTAGCTCATGTCTTGATTTCATCAGACGAAAGAAGACCAAAAAAATTTCTGTTGTTTGAAAAATAAGACGACAGAGGAAATCTGTCGTCTGATACCCCTAAGAGACGACACCGTACTAGACAACAGAAATTTTTTTGATCAGACAACAGATCTCCTCTGTCGTTTGATTGCTTTTCTGGCATATTGCCTGCAACCAAAATCAATGACAACCCAATTAGATGCACATATTAGCAGCCTTGTAATTCAAGCATTTCAGTAGAATTAAATCAATCATTTCACAAAATTTCATAGAAAGACTGAAGTAATTCCAAGTATCTATCTTTATTCTCTATTGTTAATCAATAGATCACAAATAGTGACCAAGTACAAATTTCTTCGTCCCTCTTTTTTTCTTTTTTCTTTTTTCTGTCTCCTCTCATTTTCTCTTCGTCCGCAGAACCCAAATGGTTTTGCCCTCTGAAAACCCAAAAGTCACTATTATCAGTATTATGCAAACTATAATAGGAAATCAATTATACACAATCCCTCACTGAATCAAATATGCTTAAACTTGTTGTGCCAGATAACCCAATTGTATAAAATTAGCAGAAATAAAAGAGCAAAATTACCTAATTGAAATCAAGATTGAAACTTTAGTGTAGAATCCAATCCAAATTACAAACCCATAAACTAAATGAGAAGAATCAACCTAAAAACCCAATGTCACCAAAAAGTAAAACAACTAGAAACCCCCAATTTCCATCCAAAGACTGCAACTTCAAACAAGATCCACAATAATCGAACCCATAAGAACTCAAATGGAGACAATACTCAGATCCAGATGCAATTAAAAACAAACAACCTATCATATCAGAGAACCCATCAAGACGTGATGAAATTAAAAACATAGAAGAACTTACAAGGCAAGAGAGAGAAAAAGATAAGCTGAAAATTGCAGAGTGCGACCGACCGAGCAAGAACCCGATCGAACTTGTATACTCAAGAGGTTCTTGGACATAGTTCCTGCGTTACATGAAAGCTCTGTCAGTCATGCGTTTGTCAAAAAACATAAAGAATCAAAGTTCTTCTATACCCAAAACTTCCATACCCAAACTTGCTTTACCAGAATCGCAAGAGGATGAGAGTGTGTGTGAGCTTGAGAGGGTGAAAGGGATTGAGGGATTGAGGTTCATGAGAGTGAGAGCGTGCGAGGGAGAGATTGACTGAGAGTGAGAGGCGGCAATTGTGTTTTTAGATCTAGGGTTGGTTTTTTTTTTTTCATCTAAGGGAAAGGTCCTAGCAAAACGAGTGGGAAAGCCCGAGTTTTTCTTTTTTAGCCAAGGGAGGGAATACTTTAGATTAATTAGGGTTTGTTTCCCGTTTACTCAGACAACATATGAATGTTGTCCTAATTTTCCACTTTTTCATGCGAATTTATCAGTTCTGTCAGACGATAGATATCTGTCGTCTTAATTTTCTAACTTACTAAAAAGATGAAAAGTATGGATTCTCATGTTATTCAGACAACAGAATTAATTTATATGTCGTCTAAAGAAGTTTAAAAGATTCAGACAATAGAAAACATTTCTTCTGTCGTCTGAAAGTATTATTGGCATAGTGCCGTTTTTCAATAAAAATCAATAAGTACAAATATAAACATCGTTGTAATTACATCATTATTTATTAAGTAATTATTTTAATTATAACGAAAAGCAATTAGTACAATTATAACGATATTATAATTACAACATTATTTATCAAGTAATATTTAACTATAATGTATCAACAAATTAAATGATTTATCAACAAATACATACCTCATCTACTGCAGCTTGCCTTAATGCACAATGCCACTCAAAGAGTTCAACCTTCAAAATTTTCCACCTTCCCTGCAAAGAAGAAGATGATCGACCCTTTCCTTTCCAATTTGCAGCAAAGTGTCGCTTCACATGCCTCCATAGGTCGATTTTTTTTCTGATTTGTGCCCACAGCCGGATTTTGGCATACATCTTTCCAAGGCTTGCACAATTGAACATCTTCCTCATCTGTCCATCTCCTCCCGGATTCGATATTATCATCTTCACTTTGAGCTCCCTCCTCTTGTCCGGCCAGTTCCCGTGAGTTTCCCCTTTGTTCAGCCATATTGGATATAAAAAAATTTGGAATATGAAAGCAAAAGCAAGAGGAGGAAGAACAAAATTGGGTTACTATGAAAGATAATTTTTTTGGGTGTGAGATGTAAAATAAATGGTTGGTATTTATATTGGTATTTATAGAGAAATGTTTAGAATTTTTTTTGTTACCATTTATTAATGTTAGATATATATACTACATATTAATTGTTTGCCGTTGGATCCTCTTCTTAATTGAAACCAAGGGCTGGGAGTAATTGACCGTTACTCTCTCTATTCAAATTGGACCAACAGCTTTGTTGCACGTGGCACAGATCGACCCCTTCTTTGTCGCAACGTGACAAGCGACTGCGCGTCACTTTCTGCCTACACTATGCCAAAATGGCCTTCAGACGACAGAACTGTTCTGTCGTCTAAACAAACCAAAATATGTCGTCTAGTATGGTGTCGTGTCTTGGGGGTATCATACGACAGAAGTGTTTTGTCGTCTGATTTTTCAGACGACATAAAAAAATAAAAGTCTTGTGTCGTCTGATGAGTTTTGCATTTTGGGAACATTGTGATCTGTATCTTTCAAAGTATTCAAACAACAGTTTTGTATTGTCTGATAAACAAAACAACCACAGTCTTTTGTAAATACTATTGTGTGAAGCGTACTTGCAAGACAGATATCTGGTTAATTGTGTGGACTAAATGCCCTTGAGTAAGAAATATGAAGACTCATATGTAGTGTCTTCTAGCATACAAGAACAATTAAATGTTGTGCAAATTGACTTTAAACAACAATTATCTATGGTCGTAAAGTGCATCAGAGGACAATTAAGTGTCGTTCTAGGGTAGGTTTATATGACATTTAAGTGTTGTGTGAAAGGTTTTGAAATTATACCTATGTGATGTTGGGAAATGGTTTAGACAATAGATATCATATTCTTTCTGTTATGTCAATCTCATTATAACGACAATTTACTGTCATTTGAGGTTATTAACACGACAAATATATGTGGTCTGAATATAAAAGAGACAACAAATAGTAGGCCTTTTATATTATCTGTGATCAAGTCCAACCATACTTATTTGTTGTTGTTATACGCTTTAGCCAACAATTTCATCTAACTTATGTTGTTGTTTCGCCATTTAGACTACAATTTTCTGTTGTCCGAATGCTAAAAAGACAATAGACTTCTAACTAATTTTTATGTTGTTTTTGTGTAGCTGCAACCACACATTTTAGTTTGCTTTTGTTGTAGCTTGCAATTTGAGATAACACATATTAGTAGTACCCTATTACAATTGGTATGCATGCATTCTGGAAAATAAAACTGCCCATTCATGAAACCATAAAATTCACATCCAAAATTATTCATTACAATTTCCATTAATCCACCATTGTCTCATGTACACAAATTAATCATGAGCATCAGTTCAAAATAACCCAAATCTACTAATCTGGGCAGCCAACAAAATATATGCATGCAGTACTGCAAGCTAATAAACCAGAAGCACTACACAATCTGCGCAACCAACTAAACAACACAGCAAAATAGCTAGCAGTACTGTAAGTCAAAGTCTGGCCTATATATCAACTATGCATGTCCAAAAGCTAATGCTACATATCTCCAACTACTAATTAACCTACACACTAGCTATATTTAAACTTAAGAACATACTTTGCCTACTCTGCTCGGACAACATCAACATTCTCCATTGTGTAGTGATTTGCTTTTCTTTCCCACTGCAAGGACAACAAGGACAAAAGCTTAGTCATAGATCACAGTGGATTAATCCAATAAATCAATATTACAGTGGATTAGTTTAATCTTTTAGATTCTAAGGATATCTTTTGGAGTAGTCTCATCCTTGGTTCCGCAAGCAGAGGTTTGGTTAAATAAAGAGTATACAAATAACAGAATTCTAACTTTATTTGCACAAGGATTATGAGGATTCTAAGCAGAAATTAATTAATAATGGCGTGTGAGGGAGATCCACATAAGCTGGTAACTAGGGTATAACAAGCCTTACGGAAGATATATATTATCCATGTACTGGTCTTTTCATGCAATCAGACAAATCCACAAGATCAAGCAAACTACAGGAAAAGACCATGCGAGTAATATTGATGATATGATACATGATCAAATTTCCCTAATTTATCTAGCTATATTGGTTAAACCATTGACTGCTCTCATAATTATACTAGTGTTGTGAAGCTAATGAGTTCTCAGAGTATAATTATATTCAAACTAATTACAAGGACTGGTTAGAAACAAATTGCACTAATTATAGGAAAAATATAAGGAACCAACATACTAACAGAAGAACTACAATATCTCAGAGACCAACAATTAATACTCCCCAAAGACACAGCTAAAGAAGCCTCCCTTTAGCACCTAGTTGCAGCAGGTATTTTCTCAACTGGCTAAGGGAGATAGAATGAGTCTTTATTGATGGAAAATCTAGAAGACCTGATGTAAATATATTTACGAGCATAAGAATGAGTCTTTCATGTCTTCTCGAAGCAAACAAAAGATTATGTTTTCTAAGCATAAGCTAACATTGAAGTATCTATCCTTGCCGCTTACAAAGAAGTCTTCTTCCTTAGTCAACCAAATTATCTTATTGAACCTTTCTGCATATTCATCTATCTATGATGGTAATATGACTGTTATTTACAGAACCTCAATAACAAGTTTAACCTAAGGAGTGTTCAGCAGTTATATACAACTATGCAACTAATTTCCCTTTGATTAACCATAACCTCTATGATCAACAAAATAAAGAGAAAACATGCAAAAGAAAAACATTGATCCCAAGGAACTAACTCATTTAACATTTGCAACAAAAATACTATAAACTAATATGATCCTTAGTGGTCTAAGTTCATTGCTATGAGTTATAGTCATCTCAAGTTCTCAAGAGCCCAATATATTTTCCTTAATCAAGCAATGGATCAACAATTGTTTAATAAAACTACAATGTCATACCTGAAAACACCAATAATAGGAAGTCCCTTCTGAATAGCTACACTTCTCTTCATCAGGAGTACTACTCAAGCACCATCATTTACCTGGCTAGCATTTCCTAGAATAAAAAATAAATGAGCTGAATTCACAATGGTTGATTTATATGCATTAAAAAAGGACAAAAGTCCTAATAAATGAAGATACTATCATGAGTAACAAGCTACTTGATACTTGAGTGATGAAATACCTGCAGTTGTTATCCCATCTGATTTAAATGTCTTTGCATTTGGCCGGATGCCATCATCCACATAAATTGTAACATGCCTCTCCTCTCCAGTTTTTGGGTCCACAATCTATGCAAACAAATAATCAACTACCGAAATGTAAACATTCAGAGATTCAAAATATATGCAATGCATTGCTCGCTTTCTCCCTCTCAGTCTCTGTCTCTTTTACACATGGCGCGCGTACACACACACGCACATGCAACAATGAATATCAGAAACACTTTTATCTTTTACAATTTTTGTGTGCTCCTAAGAAACATTAAAATATTCAGGGAAACAAAGGTAAGCCAAAGACATATTGACTCTTTAATGTATCATGATACTAACTTTTTGCAAAGGCATTTCAAATTCCAAAGTCCATGAATTCAAGAGCTGGTTGCTTGAATTTTGGGATTCATAGTTGAAGGGTTCAATGACTCAAGGATTTATAGAATTATATTAAATAACTAAGATACAATATATAACTAACAGGATTGAATAAGAACTGCTTGCTTGAATTCTAGGATACTTATGTATTAGGGACTTTGGGACTGTTCTGGAGACTTTTTTGAAGGGATCACGATAGGGTGCATACTCTAATATGCAGAAAGTAACGAACATTAGTCTTACCATTATTCTCACATTCCTAAGTTCTTAGAATGTTAGCCAAAAGCAAGTTTTATCTCAGAAAACTTATATTGCCTAGTACCAAGAAGTTTGTTAGTAAATATGTCACACTTTTCCTACTCAACTACTACTCACGATTTTATCTTATTAGCCAAGTCAAAAGTAGTTTAAGAGGGAATGCTTAAGATAAATGGAATAAGATAGTCTGGAAACCCGTTTTGACTAGGGATCTCTATAATTTTCAACCATTGATTTCACCAAGTCCAGGAAGATGGATGAAAGTAAAACACCAATAAGTACACACATTGAACAAGAACTCAACTATTCTTTTTCTGCCTTCAAAACAAAACTTCAAAATAAAATCTGTGCAAGACAAAGCCAGGTCTACTCTTGTTTGCTAACTGCCTAGTCTAGTATGTGCAGTATACACAAATAAATGCAAATCTTGACAATACATACTCAACTCTCTAAACCACAAGTTAAGAAAAGGCAGTGTTATATATATATATATATATATAACTATGCATAGATGTATAAATATGCATAAAAGTTAAGAAAAGGCAGATGTATATATATATGATTATACATGTGTGATAATAATTTAGTTTAGTGCAATGCATTCATATAATGGGATGGCAAAACCTTTGTGCAAATTGGTGCTTCTTTAGCAAGATGATAGTAATTACAATCATAAATTGCATCAGGAAAAGGAAACAACATGCTTGATCCCTGTTAAGCTTTTCACCAAAAACTCAAGAAATCAACACTTCCAGTAATCATACCATTTACACTTCCACTCAAGAGTCTAATACAGTTTTACTTTTCTGATAGCCTTTAGGTGTTGAGGGCACCTCCTTTCTCTCAAATAAAACATTGTATCAATGAACTTTGTATAAGATTTTCGTCCATCTAAGTAAAAGTCCATTCTAGCCTTTTAGCAAATGGAGGTGAAGGTAATGAGAAAGTAAAACACCAATAAGTACACCAACCATTCTAGCCAACCATTTATGTTGTTACCTCAAAAGATACAAAGACTTAAATATAGCCACAAATAACTTTGAAAGAAAAAAATTATAAACAAGTTCTTATAGGTAATCAATAAACAATTTCAAATTGCAAGCAATCTCTAAAAGCATCAGGACTATTTTCTATGCAGTGTCCAAATTTTCATACAATGTCTACACAAAATTATGAGTGAACATGAAACTAGATGTGGACCAGAAAAATATACCGCTGACCAACCATCTATATTGGTGCTCTTTAATATCTGAACGGGCCTGCAGGATATATATATATATATATATATATAGCAGATATATATTAAAATAAATTCAACAATATTTCTGAATAAATTATATATATATATATATGTTAGATAAATATTAAAATAAATTCAACAATATTTATGGATAAATTGCTTAACAATAAAAAAGTGACATTACGTACGTGTCAACAGGGCAAAGCAGCATACATTCATCCCCTCGTGAGCTTCTGAACACTCTCCTTATAACACACTCTAATGGGAAATTATTGGTAGGATTAACCTGTCCAAGACTGCTTCAGAATTTAATTTTAATTTATTTTTAATTTAAAGAATCAATGTAATGACAAATAAAGAAGTTGCACCACAATTTGTATCTATTTTTAATTAAAGAGAAAGTCA
Organism: Rosa lucieae; assembly: GCA_024704745.1. NCBI lineage: Eukaryota > Viridiplantae > Streptophyta > Magnoliopsida > Rosales > Rosaceae > Rosa > Rosa lucieae. Next base: position 18,908,385 of record CM045493.1, on the reverse strand, counting down.
TTGACAAAAAAGGAATAAATATAGATAAGTGGACAAGTATACATTGAGAAAAAGTACCCAGTAAGTACAACAATCTTAGCAGAAAGACACTACTACACAAAGTGAATCAGACAACAGTCAAAAGCCTGTTGTCTGAATGAAAATGGAGATGTTGTAAACTGGCGTGTTGTATGATCTCCCCCATCAGACAACATTATTTTTTAATTGTCTCTCTGGTCCTTCACACAACATGTGTACCTAAATATGTGTTGTCTAAATTTACCAAATTTTGATTCATGACGGTAGTCTGTTGTCGGGTATGAACTCAGACAACAGCTTATTGTCGGGGTGTTGAGTGAAATTCACCAAGCACAACAATCTTTCCAAGCCTTTGTTGTTTGCTATATATTTTCAACGACAATATTGTATGAGACCTGATGTGTGAAGTAAACATCACACAAGCATTTTTGATTACCAAATGTTGTGTGAAATGTATTACAAATATCAATTTGCTCGATATGGTGTTGTCTCGGGTGAACCTCAGACTACATCTTCAATAACCGTATGTTGTCTGAATATCTCTAAGATAACAATTATCTAGATTCCAATGTTGTCTAAAATTCAATTAATATAACAATATTAATTAAGCATGTGTTGTACCGGATGAATTTCAGACAACACATTTTTTTTTCTTGTTGTCTGAATTAACAATTATATAACAAGTTTGATGATACTGATGTTGTCTAAATGTAATTTAAGATAACATTAATGTTGATGAATTTGTTGTCTTGAATGAACCTCAGACCACAATATTCTTTCCTTCTTGTTGTCGGTGTTCCTTTAAGATAACAAGTTGGTATATAAAGGTGTTGTCTAAATTCTCCTCAGACAATAAGCTTTATTTGGACCTTTCTTTTGTGTTGTGTGATAGTTTTCACTACAACAGTTACATTCATATATATGTTGTTAGACTTGAGTTTGCACAATTGATCTGGAAATAGGCAGATATGAAATTCAAAGTTGTCATTTACTTCATCATTCTCATACATCATTCTCGCAAATCTTACATTATCAATTCAAAGTACAAGCATCAACTCATGTCCAACCAAATCCATAGAACAAAGTTTCAACTGAACTAAAAAAGAAGATATAACTCCATAAGTACCAAGCGCAATGCTTACATATATGTCTTCACCATAAACTTTGCCCACTCATTTCTGACCACATCAATATCTTCCTGGGTATATGTTGCTTTGCCTTTTCTCTCCCACTGAAATAAATTAGTTTGTAGTTAGTAATGGACAAATTTGCAAAAAGAATCTATAGCTGTACGTCATTGAGCATTATGTATTCTGGACAACCTTGACAAAGTTTTGTAATCTGAGCATATATGCCACTTAGTAATTGACATCAAAATTTCAATAACCATAATCCAAGCAACCAACAGCAAAATTTCAATTACATTTACCGAATAACAAGCATCAGGGTTGAAACAAGAGACATGTAAAAGTACAAAACTAGCATGTGCAATTAAGTTTAACCACCTGCCTACCACAATGTTTAAAAGTACCACTACAAATTCACTTACATAGTTCGAAAAAAATAACCATATCCACATTCCCAGGCACATCAAGCAGCAACTGCCTCAAAGACTACTCCTTGGCACCAGCTGGGTGTAGTAACTCATCAGTATCAAGATGAATAATCCAGTCCATTCCAGCATCCTATTGTTTTTGTATGCAAGAGAAAATTCCAAGAAGACAAAAAGAAAAAAATCAACACGAGCTCGTATCAGAAAGTAAGAATAGTAAGAATAACAAGAGGGGAAAAATTATATGAGATAACATCTTTCATACCCTTGCCATAACAATAGCCATCTCCATATTGAGAGATTGCTTCACAAATAGCTCATAATTGCATGGTTTGTAAAAGAAACTTGACAGCCATGTCTCATTCCAAATCTGACTGATGGTACCAAAAACAAGAAGCATAAGAACAAGTAAATCAGTAAAGATATATCCAAGAAACAACTATAAGAGATAAATGTAGAACAATGTGGAAGCATTTAAAGATGATTATTCATTGATCACGAGCTAAGGAAAGAGCCTAAGCAGCCAGGAATATAGCAATTATAAAAGAAAACTACATTAGCAGTTAGCATAAGAGTGGTCCTAGCAAAAAAGTGGCAACTCACCTTCTAGCTTGTTGCTCCTCGAGCTCCTTTGTTCTGTATATCAATTTTACTCCCTAAGAAAATACCAAAAAGTTTATCCTCAAAAGATTTTACCCAAAGAAAATGACAAGATATAATAGAAATCCATTTGAAGTGGGGGAAAAGAGAACCAAAAGAAGAATAAATCAACTAAGCTGAACATAAGCAGACCAAAGCATATTTTGACTCACAGGTATAGACTCCAGAACTTTGGATACTTCAGGAGACACAGCCTTTCCTTCCACAAAAAGAAAAAAGGTGAAACTCCAATAACCTTGTGATAAAACATCCATGGTAAAATCTGATCTAAGCCTGCCGACGTACTTGTAGTAATTACTATCTGCAAAGTCAGAAGCAAAAAAACACAAACAATTCATTAAAGTTTGTTTTTCAATAGAAATAATAATAATAACATAATGACACTGAGTCATTGAGAGAAGGACAGGGTCATTCCACTGAAATGTCTTTCTGTCGAACAAGTGATCATATTAAAATCCAGTACTCAAACCTAACAACTATCATTCATCATCTGAACAATTGGGTTACACGAAACATCATCAAAAGTGTTATACAACGGAAACAAGACATCACATTAAATCCTTATAATCACACTAGTTAATAAAGTAGAATGTGATCTCAAAAATAGCCGACTCACATAATCAAGTTCTACTAGCCAAGGATTCACTCATAGTCTATACATGTGCCTGTGAAGCAATGATATTGTGTTCGCTTATTCCAATACCCAAACTGCTCGAGTTAATACGTTACTTTATCAGTCATAACCACATAAAACTCATTAAATGGATGTAGCTAATTCACCATTACTTTCCATTAGTATTAACTGGTTTAGGCTAATTCTACCACTGTAGAACCACTTGACTTACCCAGTTGACATATTGAATTATCAGAGCAGGCATGCATAGGTTTTAAATAAAGGAGATCCCTTCTTTCAAAAATCTAAAGCAAATGTCACCGTGTCTATTTGGAGAGCAAGGTTAAGTTGAGGTTGCCAGAAAACAGATGGAGTTACTTCACATTTTACAGCATCTGAATAGAAATTCTTTATAATTGAGATGATAATACAGAGATTAGCATCATACGTAATCTCCCGTGAAGAGCAAAGTCTGAGTACCCATATCACAAGCAGTTGTAGCTACAATGGTGAAACAAAATTCACTTCTGTCGTAGGTTTCACTATTCATTTCTGTGTCACTCAATTTCTACACTACTACAAAAAGTGCATCACACAACGGTGGAAATCTGTTGTGTGATTTGGACCATGTCTGTCGTCTATCTCGATGTTGTGTGATGAGGACACTCCAACAACGGTGAAACACCGTTGTGTGTATACCATAGACATAACGCATAAGTTAAAACCGTTGCACCAATTCTGTACATGCCAATGCCAGAAATTGGATGCGGCGCATTCAATTGTTGTTTCGATGTTGATCAGACAACAGAAGTAAGTACATGCTGTTGTTGGTTAACTTTTCACACAACAGAAAAATGACACTCAGACAATAGAAGTAATACCATACTGTTGTTGGTTAACTTATCACAAAATAGAAAAATATGGCAACTGTTGTTGGTTGTTCCTTCACACAACAGATATCATAAAGTAACTATTGTATGTGTGAGACTCAGTGTTAAATTCTTCACAAGTCATACAACATATTGTTTCTATACCGTTACGTGATTTAACATGGGACAACTGACATCTATTATTTCTGTTGTGTGAGTACTAATGAGACAACAAAATTTTATAGAGACCGTTGAGTGATTTTAGTGGTTTATTGTGTGATTGACGACAAATGTGTATTCATACAACGTTCGTTCATTATCGATATTCTACCTAGAATATTTGCATAAATATAATGCTCAATATATATTACATAATGAAGTATTCTAATTCAAGCGTCTAGTGTACCAAAAGAGCTAGCATTTGTCAATCATCTATATATACATTCATGTATCCAAAAGAGCTAGCATTTGCACAAATGTAATGCTCTATATACTTCCGATGACCTTGAAGCTTTTGCTAGGTCCGGGATCTGGTCCAGGACCTACAGATCATGACAGAAGCTTACAATGCTCTAAACAACATTATCTTCAACATAACCTCGAATGTCTCACTCACAATTGGCCTACACCATGATCAGATCATTGTTAGAAAACCAAATATGCAAAGAAAAACACTAGATCTTTAAGACCACCGGAATCAGTAATTTGCATCCATTTAATCTGAATAACCAACATGATCAACGAGAACTCAAGTACCTTCCCAAGTTGATCAAATCCATCTAACTGGTTAAGCAACTCCATGAGTGTTCACTGGATTTCACTGTCTGCATTGGTCCCATAGCTAAAACATTGTCCACCAATAGCATCGATCTCATCCATAAAAAATACAGGGCTAGATATAAAGTCAACAAATAAGGTATGCTTTTTAACAGTAATATACATAGAAAATGCTGAACAAATTTCAAGCACAATAATCTGACCACGCGATTGGCCTGCAAGATGCAAACTTGTTTAGTGATTTAAAGAAATTTGACAATGTCTACATCAGGCACTTGTGTGTATTCAAGCAATAACAGATGCAAACTCTATACAGTTGACAATTGTCAGTTGTGAAAGACTATATATTCATGGTTAAGTATCAAAGCATCACCAAAGAAGCAGTCAACTGGATAATCATATACCTTGGGATAGGTTGATATGCATTTCTGCACTGAGGAGGAGATTCCACATTTAGACCTTCAGTATACCTGTGCCAAGTAGTTTATCTTCTTCCAATTGTGGGTCCTCATTTCTTGACAAAGTTCTAATAGAGATCATCTCTAAGTTGCAAATGCGGAGGCAATCTATGACTCACATGCCAATGCTCTTGCACTACTTTGCAGCTAAAACTGTCAAAAACTTGTGCAGAGCCAACCCATAACGTGGTCTGTTAAAATCTACTCATAGTTAATTTCACCCAAAAAAAAAAAATGCTCATAGTCAATAAAGTTTTTAATTGCAATTGACACAATCATCCAAGTGAATGCATTGTTGGAAACTAAAATCATAGATGAGTAAACTTATCATGAACATTACCTGGAAACTAAAATCATAGCCAAGGCAGCACATTGATCCATGTGTCAAACTTGTACAAGTACAAAGATGCATAGTCCGCCATATTAGTTTAGCGAGGATCGAGGAATGATCAATTACTGTTCAACTTAAGTTTGAAAAGTTATACCATACCAATTTATTTTGTCTATAACTTAAAACAGGGGAAAGTATGGTTCAGAATATACCACAATTATTTCTAGGTTGTAAGTTTCTTTTCTTTGTTTTTTTTTTTTCCCGAAAGTGCTGGTACTATAAAGTGGAATATGAAAATGCAAACAAAGACTAGAGAATTACTTCTCTTTTGAACTCAGCCAAAGCAGCACCCAAGAAATCCTGGTCTAGGAACTTCTTCACAGCAACTTCCTGTAACTCAACTACAATCCACCACCCAAAACTAATAGTCAACAGTTAATCTTAATTCCTCTTGTAATGGCTGTGAAATAAAATACAAAACAATTTCAAGCCTCAGCTAATGAATTAAGTAGATGCATAGTTCCAGGAAGTAATAGCAATATCAGAATCTACCATTAAAATAATGAGAACAAGAGTCCCACTCATGAAAAGATAGAAATCTTAGGTAGCCTATAAAAAGACTCGAATAAACTTGCTTCCCAATAAACACCAGAGCAATTTAAACAACATAGCAATTTGCCTACTTGACCTGATGTTGCTAATTTACATGCAATCTTAGAGAAAATGCTGAACAAATTTCAAGCCCAATAGCATCGATCTCGTCCATTTTCTACTTAGAGGCCGATCAATCCTAACAAATTAAATCATAATAACCAAGAGTTTCCAGGAACTATGTTTATGTTTTAAACAAAGAAAGGTCCAAACTTTACTTACAACGTTCATTATCGAGAGTTCTAAGAAGAATCACTAAATCAGAAATTATCCAAAACAGCTCGAAGAATCACTAAATCAGAAACTATCCAAAATTAGTAATTCAGATTACCCATTAGTACACATCAACTTCTTCTTCGTGTTCTAATGTTTGACTACCCATTAGTAAATAGTAACTTAGTAATTCAGATTACCAAACTAATATACATAACAGAATGTTAGAAACACAGTAAATTTCTAAATTGGATCAAGAAGGGTGAACTGCATAATACCAATGGTGATGAGTGACTTAAGTGGTGAGGAAGAGTTTGACTTGCGTTGCTTTAAGAACTTTTTCGGGTTCAACAGGATCCTTTGGTGCTCTCGTCAATAATTCTGATTCACCCAAAACCCAAAACAAAATCAGAAACAAAATACTTTACCATATTACCAGCAAATCAGCGACAACCCATCACTCAATCAGTTAAATGAGTAAACAAGGGAATCTAAATGCAATCATATAAGAGGGAAACAAAACCAGGTGCATTACTAAAACAACATGTGTAGTAAAAGACCCAAATGAAAAATAAGCCAGAGAGATAGCAACTTAGACACGCGAAGGTCCCAAATTCTAGAACAATCAAAACATTGATAGCTTTACTGGTCAACTTATCCAAATAATCCCCATACTCCATTTCCTCCAGAACCAGACAATTCATATTGAAGACCCACAAATTCTTCAGACCCATCAACCAACAACCGGCTAACTATTTCTTTTTAGCTAAGTTTGGAAAGAAATGTGTTCCCAGACACACACACACACACACATGCGAAATCACAAAAGCAAAACAGAAATTCATGGAGTCTGTAATAAAACTGAAACAAAGCAAATTGGGGGAAAACAAAAGAAAAAAGAGAATTAGGAAAAGATAGTACCTTGGCTAGATAATGAGCTCTGTCAGTGCCTTCGACTTTCAAAAAGGTTGAAGCTTCCCTGAAAACGAAACCTGAAATAGCTTTGAGAACGACCTCCTATGGCGGGCCTTGTTCATCCTTGGAGAGAGCGGGTTGGTTCTCATTGTGGAAGCAACTGAGTTGGGTCCGTCTGGCGAACTGGCGGGCCAGCTGCGGAGAGGAGAAGCCATTTGGGTTAGGAGTCGAATAAGGAAAAGCAATGGTCTATGACAAAGGCGAAATTAGATCTAGACGATTATAGAATTCGTTAGAGATAGGGACTTTACCAGATCGAGAAGCCTTGAATTGATTTGGGTAATGCAAAGCAGAGCTTTGATTATCGACTAGGTAGATGGAGTTGGAGGCAGATTTGGAGCCCCAATTCGAACCCTAATTTCTCCCTGGAGACTAAGAACAACCGGTGAATTAGGGTAGAGGATTTGGGTCGGTATATTGGGGAAGAAATAATAGAAGCGAGGAGCTGAAATACGTTTGAGTGGTTGCAGCCCTCTTCTTCTTATGTTTTTCTTCCTTTCCTTCTTTCTTTCTATCGAATATATGGGGTTGGTGGCCATAATTTTAGTTCATCCCACAATAGATAGTAAAAACTGTCGTAGGAGAGTATACATAAAATGATATGTGCCAAAAGGAGGGAAATTTGCCGCTGCGTAGGTTTGGTGGGAGGATTTCAAACTGATTTGAGTCAAAATGAAAATATTGCTGGCGCCTATGTTCCTCATTCAGAAAACAGAATGACAATACCTGTTGTACAAGATTTTTCATGTTGCCCTAGGTACACCTAGTAGAAATTGTCAAATTGTCATACAATGGAAATAACTAGACTGTTGTACCATACAGCACATTTCGACAACAGAACATGCATAATTCTATTGTGTGATAAAGTTGGTGAACTTGTCTTCAGAGGGAATTTTGAGTTCAATGATGGCGGGATATCTACCTCTAAATTTTGTGTCATTCATACAACGGAACATGCATAATTCTATTGTGTGATAGAACTCTTAAGAAAAAGTTCTCAATTTGGTAGCATTCCCACAACAGAACTTCATTAACACCGTTGTACAATGGAGTTCACGTTATCAGACGACAGTAAATTTTTATTCTCTTGTCTGATGGGTGTTGTGTGATGCACTTTTTGTAGTAGTGCTAGCTCTGGCTGATCTCTCTAAGTACACAAAAGGTTTAACTTATAAACATGCATTTCAAATATACTATCAGCCATTGACAAAACATAAACCTGATAAGAAAATATTGGTTGATAGGAACTTATCCATACCAAAATGAAATAGCACTAGAGTTTAAGCTATAATTTGAACTCCTAAATTCATAGCATGAGAGAAATTGAAGTAGCAAATTATCACTTAGACTTTTCAGGGTACAAAACTGAGCAATATCCTTGACTAACCAGTAACCAAAGCTGAGGATAAGTCGTTAACTCATAACAGGGCATACCAAAACAGATGCAATTTCATACTCATGTATTGGTTGCCAAGACAATTTGTATTCAGTAACCAAGGCAGTTAGTATGCAGTAACCAATTAGTATGCATTTACATACCATATGTCCATATCAGATACAATTAGTTTCCACTATGCTATTGTCCACAATTGTATATCAGATACAATTTCAATTCCCACACAATTTCATATTATCCAAAGAAGGAAATGACAATGTAAACTATTATCCAAAGCAGGTAATGGGTAACTATTTTACAAATTTTGACACAATGTGGAATTGGATGCGAACAAACCGAAACCAAGCATTTTAAGGCACCTGAATCTGAATAAACAACCTAACCGAAGAAACATGTATGCCTTCAAATTTAAAGTAAAAGTTGATATCAAATCGATAGTAAAAAAAAGCATAAGAAGAGCAGATTGTGAATGCTCTTCCAACTATTTATGCAGATTGTGAATACTCTATCAATAACTAGAACAAGCAATGACATCAACATCTCAAAATCTCAAACTCAAATAAAACCCAAACCCAATCATACCCAACAAACCCAGATTGAAAATTTCCAAACCCTAATCAAACAAAGGCCAAATTAAAGAGGGATATAGTACCTGTAGACTAATCTAGACTAATCAATTCTCTAGCTCGACCAGAGTTGATGCGGCCGTAAGCTTCGGCGACTTCGAGCTCAGGCAGCGGAGAGAGTAAACCACCTGGGTAGCGACTAAGCTTCGGCGACTTCGAGCTCGACCAGGTAGCGACTTCGAGCGGAGAGAGAGTGAGAGTGAGAGGCGGAGAGAGAGAGAGAGTGAGGCGAGAGCGAGAGAGTGTATCGGTTTCTGGTTTCGATAGGCTGCTGAGATGGTGAGATGGTGAGAGCAAAAAGGAGGGAGAATGACCTAATTTCTTTCAAGAAACGGAGGGAAGTTTTTGGCTTTGATACGACCAAGGAAGGAATTGAGGTAGCAGATAAGGATTTGACCGATTTGTGTTTTGGGCTTTTGGCTACAAAAATAAATATAAATTAAACTTTTTTGTTTTTTCTGATTTCTCAGACAACACATGTCCTAATAGCTGTTGTCTTACAGTTATCAATTTCACGAAACTCCAATTGATTACAATGTGTTGGCTGAGTTTGAGAAGAAACGACAAGTATAACTAATATGTCGTCTGACTAACTCAGACGACACCAAAATGTCGTATGTCGTCTGTTACATGTCGTGTGATTCACTTTGTGTAGTAGTGAGAAACAATAAGCACCAAAAACAACGAAACTAACTTCCGCATTCCAATCTGTTTGAAAGGCAAAAAAGGAGCTATTCCTAGAAATTGAAGAAACTAAATCCCTTCATGATGCCCAAACTAACCAACATCGCCTTCATAGCAGATCTCCCCAAAACCAACACCTTCTTTACAAAAAAATATGTAGTTTCACATAACAAAGACACACAATCCTGGAATATGTCCCAGCTCACATTAGAATCCTAATAAACACCCTTCCTCAAAGAGCTAAAGCAACCAGATTGGTGCTTCTTTAACAAGATGATAGTAATTACAATCATAAATTACATTACGAAAAGGAAACGGCATGTTTGATCCCTATTAAGCTTTTCACCAAAGACTCAAGAAATCAACACTTCCAGTAATCATACCATTTACTGGAATCCATATCTCTCACTGTGAGACCAAAACCTTGCAATGGCTTCATTCATATATATATATATATATATATAGCTATCAGGAAGATATTCAGTAAACCAAGTTTAGCTATAGAAAAACAAACACCAGTTAAGGTAAAGATCACTTATAGGTAATGTAGGCCAACCATCCCCCTTGAATCCCTACCAACCTTCTCAGCCTAAGACAATTATATGAATTCCATGAATACTTAGTGTCATCTCCCAGAATTCATCACTAGAATATCCAAATTTGGATTTCATTGAAAGACCTTAAAATGATGGGAATTCCATAAATCCAAACCTAGAATTAATCAAACGCATCTAAAAATACATAATGAAGCCTTACTAAGGGAATTAGAGCACGAATTTACCTTGGGCATCCAAACTTGAAGTTCCTCTTCTTTCCCCCAATTCTCTAACTTCATCCTCCATATCTATCAAAACCCAACGGTGAAATATGAAAAGCACGACAACAACAAACCCTCCTACCTAGTGGCCAAATACCAAAAAGCCCTTAAACAAAACCCTTTTTAATCTTTTTTTTTTTTTCTCGGTTGTTACATTATGAATGCAGCTACATCAGCAACTGCCTGAAGGCTAGATCAACATTGCATGTTGACGGTTCTGATGGGAACTATATCCAGATAAAACAGATGGACTATAAGCTTCTGACTATAGATAAAACTGAATATAAGGTGCCCTTTAAATACCATGTACAATTAAAGACTTACCAGGAAAACCAACATAAAATGCTGCCATCCTGCACTCAATTGCTCAAAGTGAGGCAGGAGCGAGAACTGTGCCAACCACTATATCCCCTACTTCACTTGGGTTCAAATTTGTTCTCTCTATAACTGCCTACATAACAAGTACATCACAGATAAATTAGCCCTATAGACCTAAGATGAAACATACAAATCCCGAGACTCGACATTCTTTCCTATGAAAATTCAACTGTACGTTTATCTTACCTTCAAAACAAGTGCCAGCAAATCATCAGCTAAAGTATCATAAAATCGCCTCGCTTTGCTTTGTAAATGGCAGTTCGATAGGCCCTTTTTAACATAATTTTCAAGGCAATATTAAGCACAGGGAAGGTATAAACATTATCAAAAGATATAGATTGCAAAAGATTAAACAAATTTCTCATTTCAGTCAATTACTCATGCCACAATCACAATATCCTTCCCAGCAAATCCTTTTGTAGCACCACGTTTCCCTATCAAGGCCAACAAAATAGAAGAAACATGTTACAACAGAAGAACTATTATCCAAACTCAACCCAAAACCCAAATGAGTTTTAATTGAAAGAAGAAAGAGTTCTTGTCAAACAACATGGAAAAACCCCAACACATAAATCCATTTCAACCGAAGGAAAACCACAGCACTAAATCGAAGAGAAACCCCCAAGACAAAACCCCAATATAGCTATATCCATTTCAATCACCCCATCCCCAAATAGAAGAAAAACCTAATCGAAATCAATTAAAATCAAAATTTTGGATAATAAGCAAACCTAAAATTTGCAAATAAAACCCTAAAATCGATGATGAAGGAGAGAGGAGAGAGGAGAGAGTGAGAATCGAGATCTGAGAGAGCTGATTGAGTGAGAAGAAGATAGCGCCCAGTTTCGCAAGTTCTAGGTCGAGCTGAATGAGCAAGAGAGAGCGCGGGAGCTGGTGTTGGAGTGAGAAGGACAGAAAATGATTTAATTGCTAGGGATCTATGTAAAAAAGCACAAGTCAAAATAACTTCAAAAATTTTAAAACAAGCTCCACACTCAGACGACATTTAAATGTTGTCTAAATGTCACAACAATTTCTAGTCAACTAGAGTTCGGCTATTTGAGAGGGAAAAGTACCTTATCAAATTTTGGATATCCCTCCACATTTGAGATAGGAAATCATCATCTTTTGCAACAACAGAAATGTGTTGTCTGAATGCTGACTATTTTTTCAAATTGAAGGAGTATGGTTTTAGTCTATATTCAGACAACACAAAAAAAAATTATGTCGTTTGAAAAACTCAGACGACAGAAAACAATTCATATGTCGTGTGAAGCACATTTTGGCATAGTGCTAGTTGCGGCACCACGCATCAGCGTCTCGTCCTCCACTTCCTTCCTTCAGCGCGTCACCTTCTCCACTTGTGTAGATGACGTCACCCAGATTATCAGTTGGGCCGAGCTGGCAGATGGTTTGGCTGGGTCAAGAAAAATGTCAGGCCGTTGACTTTTTTCTTGGCTTCGGTCAAGAAAGGGTGGATTTTGCCTAGTTAGAAGCCCATTGCTGGAAGCTTGTTTTTCTCTTCCATGGTCACCACCTCAGCTTTTCTTAGCTGGTGACAAGTTAAGAAGCAACCGGTGGAGTTGCTCTTATGGCCTCAGGCTTTGTTCTCCATACATATATACTTTTTCTTTTCAGAAAAACTGGGGTGGGCTGCAGCACAACCCAGCCCCACCCTCATTCCATTCATGTCTGCAGGTAACTTTGGGAGATAAATATTTGGGTTCTTATCATTTACATAGTTTAATGTTGTGGCAGACCCAAGTAAGGAAATCTCATGAAAACTTTTATTTTTATGTTGGGGAATACTAGATACACACGTACTCTCCATATGGGTCTAACAACATAGTGCCACGTGTTATGTGCGAGCAGAAATAAATTAGTTCTTTTATTTCATTTTTATATTTTTTATTTTAATTAACTTTATCTTTTTTCCAGACGCATACTTATATTGGTATCTAATAAGTCTTTATATTCTGATAAATCAATTTTACCCTCTCATTTGTCACGATTATGTGTTTATGTTAAACAAGTGAAATAGAAAAAAACAAAAGGTGTCATTTGCTCTATGAAATGATACTATTACAAAATTGTGTCTAATAGGAGGGTGGTTGTAGCCAAATTTGCTGCAAATTTGGTTGTTTGGTGAACCACATTCTTTCTTTTGTTTTTTTTTTCTACTGATTAGTTATATTCTAAATAAAATCAATGTAATTTGCTGAAAATTATTAAATTCAATGTCATGACATGTAAGCCGCCAATTCAGATGCCACATTATTTGATATTGATTTTTGGTATAATTTTTTAGAGTCCATAACACAGCTCTTTGGCAAATAACAGTTGCTAGCATTCATGTGCCAACATTCCGTTTAAAAAGTCAGAAAACATGTTATATTGTAAACTGATCTTTTTTTTTTGGTTTTTTTTGTTTTTTTTTGTGATAATTTGTTAAAAATAAATCTCGTGCTATTCAGATATTAGTGCATAGAGTAGTTATTGAATCTTTTTTTTTTGAGACTTGAGAATCTTCTTTTGGATTGCCATAGTCACATTTACCTATTCATCATAAATGTTATGTTACATGAGGCTATGATTCTGCTAGATAGCCTTAGCTCAACTACTGCAAGTATCAGTTTTAATTAGTCCAACTGACTATCGCCATCTCCTTACTCATCCCCTCGGCATGCCGTGTCACTCACCTAGATTGAAAAAGCAGGCTTGAAAATTGTAATGGTCTCGATCATCACGATATTATACAATGAGCTAGGTTCAAATGTGTGATACTACGTGTAACGTACACTTGAATATTTGTAGTTATATAACTAACTGAATTGAAAATGAGGAGTGAAAATGAAAATAATCAACACTCTATGCTTTTTTTTTTTTTTTTGTGATATCTTAAATTTTGTGTTATGTAAAGATAAAATTTTTGAGTTTGTGAATTGCAAATTTAGGAGTGTGAATTTTATTTTCCTTGAAAATTATTAACTATGTTATGTAAAGAAAGAATCTATTGAAAGAAAAAAAGTGAGAAGGTTAGGGGTTTGTTTGTTTTACTTGTTTGTATCAACAAGAAATCATCACCATTTCATTTAACTAAGATATGAGTGCATGAATATTGGAATGAAGTGGGCTCCAACCAGAATGGAGCCCCCGACTGGTCTTTCTTTCATTTGGATGATTTGGTTGTATTAAAGTAACCGAGTAAATTATAAGTAATGTACCAGTTTTCTAACAATGTGTAAAATTAGTCAATTAATTGAATATTTTCATATAATTGAATATGAACGTGCCATGCACTATAGAGATGATCATGTAGTAGAATCGAAAAATCATAGGGTACTAGAATTTCTAGGTGCGACAATCATCATAGTTAAGCGGTCATTAGTCGGTGGTCGTTAGGCCTATAAATAATATATATATATATATATAATATACCCATGAATATATTGTATCTTGCAATTTTTTTTGTCTGTTTCTTTTTCGTCAAAGATACAAATTCCTTGGAAAAGAATTGGATTGTTTTGTTTGTAACATTATCTTTTGGATCTTACATATCGTAGAGTTTCATGTATATAAAAAAAGGAAAAGAAAAAAAAGAAAAATAGCGATAGAGCTACTTAGTATAATATTTATACATGTAATTAGAGCTACTTAGTATTACTGTTCAAAATAGAGGTTGTACTGATCATAGAGTATAGACTATAACTTTGAAATGATTTAACATTAATTACGTATACAAGATTCTTCATCTTAATTAGTAAACTAAAGATACATAACCTTAATCCGGGATGTGAGACAACATTCCAACATTGTTTATTGGGATTCTAGTATGATTGTTGTATAACGTGTTTGAAAATTATCTCATAACCTTATTATTTTCATAATTGTTTGAAGTATCAGTCTTTTAATGGGGCCGTGACCACTTACCCAATTTTGACCAAAAAATTGCCCACTTGCTCCACTAAGAGTTTTTTTACCTCATTTACCCAATCTAACTTCTACTGACATAATTACCCTCATTTTAATCTCTCTCTCTCTCTCCCCCCTCACCGATGTCTCTCTCTCTCTCTCTCTCTCACTGAACTCCGTCGCGCTCGACGAATCCGGCGACCCAGACCGCAACGACTTCTCTCTCTCTCTCACTGATGCTCAACCCAGGCCTCCGGCGACCCAGGCTTCCGACGAATCAGATCGTCGATCTTCCAGTGCCACTGGAGCATCTCCACTGGTTGTACATGTCCAGGTCCATCGGGTTGTTAGAGACCCGAACTGTCGGGACAAACTTTTTCTGGGCTGCCCTAAAGCAGCAAACCAAGGGCGGGTAGTCGTACAGGAAATCGATGCCGTCATCGTAATCTTTGAGCTCCGAATCTGAAGATTCGGGTTCTAGTTCTATCGGGCCATTTTTCAATCTGGACTTTTTTGGAGCGTTGGGTTTTCTTTGGTGGGGTCTTTTTTCAGCCACGGCGACCGGGCTTCTTGGGTTCTTCAATGCTTTCATTATCTTCACCGGAAGCTCTGAGTGGGTTCAACTTGTGAGGTTTGAAAGGTTTAAGCTTGAAGAAATGCTGGTTCATGGTTATACTCTAAGGTGCTCTCAGGACGAATCCCGGTGAACGTAAAATCATCGAGCAAAGCCTTAATCAACTTCTTGCAATTTCAGACGTTGTGATTATCTATTTGGGTTAATTGGATATGTAAACTTGACTTGTATTGATCGGAATTATGTTTATTGGAGGGGAGTAATATAATTATTGGGGGGTAGTAGACACATTATTGGCCCCCAGTAGACTTTGATACGAGGGACAGGGATCACTATAGTGTGGTGTTTTGATAAGTTACATGTTGTTTTCTGTGTATTAATTCAAATTATCTGTGAATCCTACAAAAATGTGCATTTTTGGTGGTCTATTAGGAGGCAGTAGAGACATTGGACTTTGTATTGGGGGGCAATAATATGATTATTGGGAGCCAATAATATGATTATAAATTGATCAATTGTGCCTGTAGTGTATTCATTTTGGTTTTGGGAGTTCATACAATTCACTGGACGGTAATAATATGATTTTTGGGAGGCAATAATATGATTATTGGGGGGCAATAATATGATTACTGGGGGGGCAATGATATGGTTACTGGATATTATTAGTGACCGGTCGCAGGATTCCCGTCACCGGTCGTCGGATTCCAGTCACGGTCACCGGATTCCGGTCATTGTTCTCCGATTCCGATCACCGGTCTCCGATTCCGATCACCGGTCTCCGGCACCCTGCCATTGGTCACCGGAGGCCGGCAAGGTGGAGGATGACTTCTCTCTCTACGTGAAAAAGAAGGAGAAGGCAAAATAGTCTAAAAAAAAAATAAAAAAGAATTAATTGGGTAAAGGGGAAATAATCCCTTAGAGTGTTTTGGGTAAATGGGGTTAAAAAACAGTTGGTCGAGCAAGTGGGCAATTTTTAGCCTAAAATCGGGTAAATGATCATTTCCCTGTCTTTTAATACCATCATAAACTTAATTTTGAACTTCGTCGTATAAAATTCCAGTTTACCTTATGATATTTTCAAAAGATAAACTAATAATAGCAAACTACATATATCCACTTGATAGGATTTCAAAACACAAAAAACTCCACAACATTTGGTTTTGAATATTTAAGGACAAAAGTTTACACTTAAGAGCATCTTTAGTAATACCAGTGTTCTAAAACTCGGCCGCCTAGACGGCGCCTAGGCGCTGGGCGGCAGCTCTCCGACTCGCCTAATGGGTAATCGGTGGCTCTGGGCGTTCTAGATTTGGGTGGGGGCCTAGGCGGCCTGGGCGGAATAGGCTAGGCGGTTGGGCTAGGCGGTATTCGAGGGGAAGCTTATACCAAACGGCTGAATTCACAGCAAGCATGGTGGACTAGTCAGCGTACGTGTTGAGCATGATAGTTCTGATGCCGGAGGAGAGCGAATAGCATTGGTGGAGGAAGGCTCTTTCCAGTGTTGGTGGAAATCGTGGAAGTTGGATCGCAGAGGCAGAAGGGGAGATATGTTAGAGATCGTAGTGCTGATATTACTGCAACTGTGCAATGAGTTTTTGTTTTTGACTTTTTTGAAAATATTCCTGGGTTTATTTGCGAAAACGAGGAAGAGATGAATCAGTGATGAACTTATGATTGAGGTGGCCTTTCTCGGTGTGTGGCTGCTAAGGCAAGAAGAATGGATAAGGTGTGCACATGACACGTGAAGAAAACAATTTGAATTGATCATGTACGTGCTGCCATGTTTGATTACAGGTGTGGGCTTGAGGTGCCCTTGTTTAATCAATTCTTTTACTCTTTAACAATTATTATTCTCTTTTAAGAGTATATATTCTTAATTATATAATTATATACTATAAAAATAAAATAAAAATTAAAAAAAATACAAAACCGCCTAGGCCATGACCACCGCCCGACTAGCGCCTAGCGATTTTTAGAACCTTGAGTAATTCTAGCCATTTTTTAGTCAAATTTTAGCTAAAGTAGCTAAAAATTTATTTTAGCTAGCCACTTTAGAATTACGTCTGCATCAATGCTCTCTATTTTAGCTAGTTTTGAATTTATATTATTTTTTAAATGAAGATTAAATAGTTTAAATATATTTATAAATTACATAAAATAACTTAAAAGGTATGTTTTAAATTATAGAGGATGAGGCTCTCTATATTTAGGAGCGAGATAGCTAAAAGTTCTAATAGAGAGCCGCTTAAGAGTCTGGTGCAACTGCTAAAATAGATAAAAAACTAAACATGCTCTCCAAAATAGCTAATGAGATAAAATAGAGAGTCTGCTAAAGATACACTGCACAATATGCTCTCCACTTGCCACATGTCATGAGTTAATTTACTTTTTTACCATTAACTACTTATTTTGACTTGTAATCCTTTTATAAAGATTAAATCTTACAAATAGAGACAATCTGCTCTCTATTTGCCACATGTCATAAGTTAATTTATTTTTTTACCTTTAATTACTCCTTTTGACTTCTAATCCTTTTATATTACTTTTTTTTCCTGAGAATAATCAATTTATGTTACTTTTTTTTCCCCTGAGAATAATCCGTTTGTGTTACTTTTTCCCCCCTTAACTACTCCTTTTGACTTCGAATCCCTTTATATTATTTTTTTTCTTTTGCTGAGAATAATCTCTTTATGTTACTTTTTTTTTCTTAGAATAATCTGTTTATATTACTCTTTTTTTTTAATTTTTTTTCTGAGAATAATCCATTTATGTTACTTCTCAAAAGCAAAAAAAAAAATCTTTCTTCTACACGTTGCTAAGAGAAAGAATCTCAGACCTCACTCTCTTACTACTCTTATCTCATCGCCTAATTCTACTATTGCAATCGTCCAATCCTGCTACTGCACTCATACTCGTCAAGTTCTGCTACTACACTTGTACTCGTGTCTAGTTCTGCTACTCATGTTCTGCTACTGCACTCATCATCACCTAATCCTGCTACTGCACTCATACTCGTGTTCTGCTACTGCACTTGTACTCGTGTCCAGTTCTGCTACTCATGTCCTGCTACTGCACTCATCATCACCTAATCCTGCTACTGCACTTATACTCGTGTTCTGCTACTGCACTCGTCATCACCTAATCCTGCTACCACACCCGTCCAATCTGCTACTGCACTCGCTGCACTCATACTCGTCCAGTTCTGCTACTGCACTTGTACTCGTGTTCTGCTACTGCACTCGTCATCCCCTAATGCTGCTACTGCACCCGTCCAATCTCGCTACTGCACTTGTTGCACTCCTCGTCCAGTTTTGCTACTGCACTTGTATTCTTGTCCTGCTACTGCACTCGTCATCGCTTAATCCTGCTACTGCACTCGTCCAATCTAGCTATTGCACTCGCTGCACTCATATTCGTCTAGTGCTGCTACTGCACTCGTCATCGCTTAATCATGCTACTACACTCGTCCAATCCTGCTATTGCACTCGCTGCACTCATGCTCGTCCAGTTCTGCTAATGTACTTTTTCCTACGTGCCAGAGCTTTTCTTCTCACTGGTTTTGTTCGATTATTTCTTGTGTCAGCACCCTTTTGCACCTCCACATAGTAGCCAATTTGAACCATAAACAATGAATATCATATCATTAACATAAACCATAAACTATAAAGTAGCAAATCAATTCAATTTGAACATTAGCAGATCATATCATTGACAGTAGCCGATCATATCAAAGTAAATCACAGAACCTTAATGATACTAAATTCATGAATCTGCTCCTCATGTATATCAAAGCAAACTACAGAACCTTTGTTACTCCCCGAATCAAATTTTTCATGTTTAGTTGTTATTAAACGAGGAATGACTATTTTCTATACAATTTATTTAAGTTTCGATTTTTTAGGGGGCCCTAAAAGTTGACTTTTTGACCTGATTAAAATTTGAAAATTTTTTCTTCATGAAAGTCGTAGAGGACGTTAAACCGAGCTTGTGCATATTTAGTTCGTAAAAATCAGACTTCGTCTGCAAAAGTTATAATCGAAATATAAAATTTACTGTTTATGATAATTAAGAAAGTTACTGTGGGTAGGTCAGAAACCTACCCAGCCACTTTTCTCTTTTCTTCCCAGTTCTGTCTCTCTTCCTCTCTCTTCCCTGCGTCTGCCCTCTCCCGTTTTTCCTTGATTTCTCTGGCATCCGGCAACCAAACGGCGCGCCACCACCCATAAAAGAACCTTCTCTTTCTCCTCTACACGTTGGTACCCGTGGGTCACGGCGATTTGACTAGAAAACCATCAATTTTGGCCAAAACCGTCACTGTAGCAATTGTGTTCTCCGGCCAAATTCTCCATTTTCCGTCACTTTCAGAAGTGAAATCGGTCCAATTAGGAGCGCATCGAGTCACTGAACATTTTCCCTCAAAGTTTCTAGCTGAAATTCTCCTTCTCACTGTGGAAGGAGAATTTGAAGGATTTCCATATCTGTGAGTTTGGAAATTGATGAAACTTGGTTTAAATTTGGGTATTGGACAGTGGCAGTGCCGTAAATTATGATGAAACTCTAGTATTTTAGTCATTTGCCATTAAAATTGGGAATCAGGCTTGATTCATTTGGCTTTTGGGCCTGGGCTCATGTCTTCATTTGTATAAATCTTTTTGCAAGTAGATTTTCTGTGTTTACATATTTGGTCATGTGCTACTATGTAATTTTCTAAACTTATAATTGCCTTACTCATGAAGAAATCAAGAAAACAAATTACGTATGTACGTTATAGTCATTTGAATGAATGAAGTTACCATGTCACCTATATGCTTATGCAGTAGCTCTTAAAACTTCATCAAGCAAATTAGTTTTTTTGGGCTAATTCTGCATTTCTTGCCCTTTTGAGTGTTTAATGAAATCTCATTATGATAAAAAAAAATTAAAAAAAAAAACTACAAGCAGATTAACAAGATAATATAATTTCAGCAGCAAGTGCTGAATGTAAACTGTAACGTAAATTAATTGGATATATATAGTTTGCGTGTTGGCTTTTTCTTATTGAGAAATTAAAGCATCGCAATGTCAGCCATCCTTATGCTTGTTGTATAGGACAAACTAACTTAAACAATTAACACGAAACAAATATGAATGATGATTCAATTCTCAAACAAAAAAAAAGAATGATGATTCAGCACATATATATTTATATATATCAACCGCCACTGATATTCCCAGGGCTGCTTCAACTCAATTATTTCCTATAAGTTAATTGATATAAATACAGAATCCAGCAATTCCATATTTCTTGTAGTCTTGTTCTTATCACACATACTTTACTCTTTGTAAATTAATTCTGACCGGGCCTGACTTAAACTGAATCTTTGAAAAGGTCTCTGCCCTCAAATTTTTTTCAGTCCCTCCTAATTAATCACCTTACAGAAGCGACCTCCTGTCCCTTATTATATATACCAGCAACTAAATAAATAAATAATTTAAAATAACCAGACCGAGTCACTCTTCCTCAACCAACACTTTCAATACTTACCAATCTAGCTATTAGCCTTTATATATATGAACCCCTAACCACATAATACCCAATACCATTAGAGATTCCCTTATATGCTCGTTGTATAAACCCATGCCATCTACAAATCTCCTCCACAATCATATACTATATTTATCCCCTTATTAAGGGTTCCAATCATTAATTTTTCTGTTTTATGGAAGCTTGATATACGTTTGAACTATTTCCCGGAAAATTGGATGATCCTGGTGGACGGAACCGAAAATTTATGAGGTTTTGTTGTTACAATTACAAGATGAGCAACGCGATCAAGAGTAGCAAAGGAAGCAGATTCAGCAGGTTCATGAAGGCGCCTATAAGAGTTTTGATTAAGGCGAGGGATTTCTACATCAAGAGCATGACCGAGTGCTCCACTCGATTCGACTATGGTGGCATGGCCATGGGCTGCCCTACTGCCCAAGTCCCAAGTGCTTTGCCAAGAAGCTTCAGCACCAGCTCCGTCAAGTCGTCAAGCAGCAGCAACAATGATGATTACAGAGAGCTCATGAGGGCTGCTTCTGCTAGAAGCACTTTCGCCTATAACAAAAATATAGAGGATCTTGGGAGAAAGCAGCAGATCATCAATAGTACCGGAGCCAATAATGCGATGATGAATCGTAGTCGCAGCGTTGGAATTGGAAGGATTGATGAAGACAAGGCTTGCGAATTTGGTGAAGAAGATGTCAACAAGAATATGTATCCAAGAAGCAGAAGCTCTGCTGTTGCTAGGAGAACAACGTTCTAATCATATGGTATTATATATCTAGAAGTCAATTGTCTCTTTGTTTAATTTATCCTTTTCTTTTTTCAAGTCATTTTTAGGTCGATTGAATGGAAGTTGGTCAGTTATTTAGTTCAAAAGATTTTGAAGTAAATTCAATATATGCTACGTGAAGTTGTATGAATGGAAATGTTCGGTCGAGAGGGAATGAAGATTTGAAAGCTTTAGGTGTACCGTAACTATTGTCTCATAATTTTTATTTGTTAAAATTGGAGTTTTGATGTATGGTGCCTGACATTGTGATATATACCTATATAGAATTCCAATATTTACTTAAGTTCTTTCGTGCTGACCCAATTTGTAGTTAGAAATGTGATTTCTCTAAAATCAAGTATTCATTTTAAAAATCATCCACTATATGTTCAAAATGCAGGTTAGATCATGTCTTGATTACCCCCTATATACTCCATAGCTATTGTTTACCAACTCATCAGTTGAATTAGCCAAAGCCTTCATTCTTTTGGAACCATGAAAATAGGAAAGCAAAAACCAAATGCATGTGGTTGGTGCAACGTCTTTATTCCAATTAATTCTTCACGAAAGTATGTTAGATTGGATTGGTGGGGTGTTCTCACTAAAGTCGTCACTATAAAATGATATACTAATTATAACCAAGTTGATATAGTAATGGAGGAGCCACTAAAACATATATAGATAGATGGTCGGCACTATATATCGTCCCTATCAATGTGAAATTGGATATATCTTTTCAATCACGCGTCGCACTACGACAATATTTTGCATGGTGGAGCTAGCAAAGTTTGGATGATGATAAATCGATGCCGTACAAAACAAGCAATTCATAAGAATAAGAACATATATAGGGATCTGGTATCTGTATCCGTCTCAATTAACCTACCAACTGAAGGACTTTAGTGCCATTCAAGTCAAATAGTCCTTTGTGGATCATGAGTGTGTGTTCATCATTTCATATATACATCAGTAGACTTGAGATTCAAATTGAGTTTCAATTCATAGAGTTTAATATCTTCAACAAATCACCATATTTATGAAGTTCAAAATACTTCTCCTCCACCAAACCATTTTTTCTCTTTTCCTTAGAGAAAAAAGATAAAATTTATTGATCATATATTAGTCCAGTCCAGAGGCGAATTCAAGGGGGGCCGAGCCTAGGCATCGGCCTAACCTTGAAAGTTAAGATGAGTTATGAAAGTCTCTTTGGTCTTAGGGTTCTGTAGAATTCTTTTATGAAGGAGGGCAAGAGGCTGGGGTTGGGGACGATACCCTACACATCCTTTATGTTTCTTCTCTTCAATAAAGATGCCGCCTGATAGTTTGAAATATTTAATTAGGGATAAGAGTCATAATTAGATTTAAATACAATTAAATATAAATAACACCAGAAACTGTTCACACTCTATGAGTGTGGAAAAGTGGATGGTCACCCGTCTAAAAATAAGTAGTTAGTTTCTAAAAATAATAAATTTTCTTATTAATTATTTATTTAAGTTTTGACTTTTTTATCTTTGACAATTAGAAAGATATATAAAGTTATTTAATATTTTAGGGGTATAAAAGTAAAAAAATTCAATTATGGTGAGTAAGCACTATTTTCTTAAATATAGTATAAATAATACTTGTCAAAGATATAACAAAGTACACGTGACATCAGCATCACTATTCTACACTAAGTTTAGAGAATTGTGTATTTCTTTAAAAAAATTTGTTTAAACTTTTTTCTTTTTAAGATAACATAATATTTCTACTTTTATAAACTATAAACTATACTTCTCTCTTCGCCCCTTAATAATTTTTCTTTTTGTTTTTCATAATTTTGCTTTAGTAAGTGATATCTATTTGTGCTTCAATTTTCATGTATGTAATTGCTACATATTTAAGAGTTTGTAACTTCAATTAAAATACAAGAAAATTTTCTTTGAAAAAAAATTAAAAAGAAGTCTATTAATAATCTTGCCTTACTTGAGAAAAATTTTAGATCCGCCACTAAGTCCATAAGTATACAAATGTTAAGCAAACTACGAACAAATGTCACTCAAGATATATTATAACAATTGTATGTCTCTGTACTAGTGAATCTTCTACAGCCAATGTACTCTATTGTATGTACTGCAGTAAAAAAAATTAAGGGTTAATTCCTGTTTACTCAGAAATCACATGTATTGTGCCCACTTGCACCAACAAGTTTGTGTTGTGCCCATTTACACAAATCTTAGAGGAAAAGACCTATAGCGGTAGTATTTTCTAAACTAGTGCCTAATATGTCCTATGCTGACTTTTGGGATTAACCTTTACTTTTACTTAGGAAAACCTGTTCAAACTCTTGAAAAAAATAAAACTAGCCTTCAACATGCCCAAGTTTTTCACCTAATGGCTCCCTGCCTAGCGGTTACTTTAACAGGCGAAATCACTGCTGCTTGTTTCTATCTTAAGCTTACGCAATTTGTTTTTCTAAGAAACATAAAATTCAAGCCTAAAAAATAGTACAGAGATAGAGGGAGAAACAGATATAAACATCTTAAACATCAAACTAAAATAAAATGACAAGGTGGATGAGCAATCTGAAATTATTTATTCAAACATAATTACTTACTAAAATTCAGAGCCTCATTCTCAGGTAACAGCTATCCATGAGAATGATTACAGATACTTTCTTGAAGGAAAGCACACTACTTCACACTAGACAGGAAGGGAAGAGCACATTGCTACTATAGCTTTCTTACTTCTTGAGAGAAGACTCTTTGCTCAATTTTCTGATCTATGAAGGTTTTTGATGGAGGAAGTTTTTTCGATTCTGTTTTTCGATGTCGATACAAATGAAACTAAGGCTCCTTATATAGGGAGCGGAACTCAAACCGAAATTCAAAATATAAAAATGTACAGAACAACTCCGTGATTTTCTGCTTTTGTGAGTGCTCCTGATAATGGAGGTCGGTTGGCAAAAGCAGATTCCTTTAGGTAAAATGTTTTTCACCTGCTTTCTTTTTGAAAAGCAAAAGCAGCTTTTGGGAAAAGTCTAAAGTTACTTTCGGTGCTTTCTACACCTGCTTCTTCACATGTTCTCGTCCGTTTCTGAGTTGTGGCCAAGGACAAAAGAGTTGTTGTCCATCCCAGCCATTCTGGCAGTATTTGCATTATTTTCGACATTTGTATCAACATACATCTTGTAGTGGTTATTGCTTTCAAGCTTTTCAACCCATTGTAGGCATGCCAGTGTCGAGTCTATCTCCTTTCTTGTGAGAGAGAGGAAGAGGTCGCTGCTGATTACGTCAGGATGATCGTAAGCAGTGATTATTGTTTTTTCTCCTGCTACCAGAAAGGTATTTCTTGTATCTTGTTCGATGATCTTTTTAGGACTAAATACTGTTTAGTCCTTGAGATTTTAACCATAAAACACTTCAGTCCCTGACCTTCTAATTTCACGCGTTTAGTCCCTATACTTCAAAAATTCATACCAATAGGTCTTTGCCGTCTAAAACCTCCGTTAAGTCGCGGTGAAATGTCTATTATGCCCTTAGTTCTTTTTTTTTTAAATAAATTTATTCCTTTCTCTTTTTTTATTTATTCTTTTTTTTTTCTTTATTCAGAGAGAGAGGGATCCGAGGAAGGAGGAATCGAATACATGAAGAAACAAATAGAAAGAAAGAAAGAAAGGGAAAAAAAATTCCTTTTCCAAAAAAAAAAAAATTTAATTAATTAAAAAAAACTGAGGGCATAATAGACATTTTGCCACGACTTAATAGAGGTTTTAGACTGCAAGGACCTATTGGTTCGAAATTTTGAAGTATAGGGACTAAATGTGTGAAATTAGAATGTCAGGGACTGAAGTGTTTTATGGTCAAAATCTCAAGGACTAAACAGTATTTAGTCCATCTTTTTAATATATTCTAGAGACATGGCCTTCATCCATGGAATGCTTGAATTTGGTTGGCCATTGTATCCAACACAGTCAGGCTGTAGATATCTTCTTTGAATGATCCTTACATAATGATATGGAGAAATATATTCAACTTCCCCATTTCCCTTTTGAATCCATTCTGGAGGGGTGGATCGGAACTTTAGCCTCAGCATGCAGTCATTTGTTCTAACATTTTTGACTGTGTTGACAATGATGGGTGGTAGGCCTTTGAGATCATCATTTGTTTTGGTCCATAGATTATGGACAAAACCATTTTCAACAAGCTAAAGCTTGTGTACTTGAGGATATTCACTCTGAACATATACTAATTATCTTCCAACATAAGGTCCTGTGACTATAAAGAGAGTTGGAGGGATACACGCTTCAGCATTATGCTTTCCTATCAGATCATGAAACTCGAACCAATCTGATTCTTTTAGTGCTATGATAGGAACTTTAGCACTCTCTGGATCGTCAAGGTAGTGAATTTTTTTCTTTCTGGACAACACTCTGTGTGTATGAACTTCTTCAAACTGTGGTCTAGCATTTTCATAGAGTTCTTAAGCTAATGCAAACAGAGCTGGGAACATGATGCCACTACTTCTTTCCTGAAAGGCAAATAAGAGATTATCTAAAATTGCCTTCTGATGGTATGCTAGCCTCCTGCCAGTTCTGAATATAGGATCAGTGAACGTTTTCAGTTCATAATTAAAAACATTATAACTCCACTTGGAGTTGATTTTCTTTTTGGCAAAACAACAGCCTTCAACGGTATTGATGGGCCTTTTCCGTCTGCCATTTGAGAAGGGCTAGCCAATACACTGGGATTGATCAGTTGTAGCTATGCCTTTTGGACTTAGCAAAAACCTTTAGAGGATTTTTTCTTTGGGATCTTCAGCAGTTTCATGTTCTTTCCCAGTTCTTCTGCTCCTGGGATTGCGACCTTCGTCTTCATCTTTTCTGTTGAACGTTGCCATTTCTCTGGTTAAGGCGTCTGGAAGATATTTCTTATTTCCTATAATTAATTCAACATTATAATGATATTGGTTGAGAAATAATTACCAGTTTGCTAATCTTCCTCTATCAGCAGCTTTGTCAAGTTTAAAATTTTTAAAATTCTTTACTCTAACACAATTGGTGCAAACAGTAAAGGGTTTTCCAAGAAAAGTTGGAGAATTTAAAATTGCTTTTTTGACAGCCAAAATTTCTTTTTCCCTTGTTGGATAATTTAGTTCTGCAGGGCTGTACTTGCCACTACAAAATTTACAGATCTTTTCAATGTTAGTTTCAGGCGTTTTTGCTATAACAACACCGAACCAGTAATTATCACTAGCATTTGTTTGGAGAATGATCTCATCATTTTCCTCTGGTTGTTGTAGAGGAGGGAGGTTTTTGCAGAGATTTTTTATCTGCTTCACAATTCTTTGAAGTTCCATTTTCTCTGGGAACTAGTTTTAGGAGATAACATTACTGTTAGTCCTGAGATTTTGGGAATAAAATCTCTTCCATAGTTGATGACTCCCAAGAATCTCTCTAGACTCTTTGCATCAGGAATTTTATTTGGAAATTTCCAGATTTTCTCAAGGATGTGAGGTTGGAGTTTTATCACTCCATTCTTGATGTTTATTCCTAGGAAATCAACTTCATCTAAGATAAAGAAGATTTTCTTTTCTCCTAGGATGATTCCATGCTGAACTATCAGTTTTACAATCTCATGGAGGTGATTCATATGTTTTTCTCTGTTTTTGGAGAAGACCAGAATGTCATCAATATAGACGATGCAGAATTCAGCAACATGTTTGAAGATGTCATCCATCTTCCTTTGAAAAATCGAAGGGGCTTGTTTTAGGCCGAAGGGCATTACTAACCATTCGTAATGACCCTGTGGTGTTCCAAATGTAGTGAGATGAACACTATCTGGATGCATCTTGACTTGTCAAAAACCCGACTTTGCATCTAATTTTGAAAAGACTTTAGCTCCTCTGAGCTGGTTGATCAGTACTCTTACTTGAGCAATTTGATAACCATCTTTGACAGTGACATCTCTGTAGTCAATTACCATTCTAGCTTTGCCTCTAAGGTTTTCTACATGATTTCTCTCGTAGAATGCTGGTGCATGATGAGGGTAGTGGATGGTTGAATTAATCTCTTGTTCAGGAGATCTTCAATATCTTTTCTGAATTCCTTTTGATTTTCCTCTTTGTACTGAGGAATAGTTTTGACATGACAGATGACATTCATGTCATGTAATCTTAATTAACAG
This sequence comes from Rosa lucieae, assembly GCA_024704745.1. Lineage (NCBI taxonomy): Eukaryota > Viridiplantae > Streptophyta > Magnoliopsida > Rosales > Rosaceae > Rosa > Rosa lucieae. Next base: position 18,880,418 of record CM045493.1, on the reverse strand, counting down.
ACCACTGGGTCTTTTTCTCAAAACTTTTGAGGGTCTACATTGATATTCTGTTCGAGTAGTTTCTTGATTTTATCAAGAGTGAGAATTTTCTGAGACTCAAGCTTATTCTGAAAGTGCTTGAGGTTATGCTCATGGATGAAACTAGCTTCTTCATCTTAGCTAGTTATTTCTTCTTCTTCTTCTTCATCAGAAGAATTTTCTATAAGCAACTCTTGTTGCTGCTTGATTTGAAGTACAGGTTCAAATTTGGGTTTGTAGGGCTTTGGATCACCACTATTTTGTTGCGATCTCAGATATTGAGTAGTAAAGTTAAGACCTACTACAGTTTTTGCTTGTGTAAGCCGGTCTGCCCAGAACACTCTGTCTCCTTTTCTAAAGCCTATCGCTTCTTCATCTTGAATGAATCTTTGTTGGAGAATAAAATCATTTCCCAACAAGAAATCAGATACTTAGCCTTCTGATTGCCAAAGAGTGCTGATAACAAATGTTCCTCCAGCAATGGTGATGTGAACATTTCTAGCTACCTTGTTCATGGTTAGGTGGCTTCCATCAAACTGGACACCAGTAGCTATTCTTTTCTTATGTTCTTTCCAGAGTTCTTCTGGAATTGCAAAAATCTTTGCAATTGTAAATCCTGATCCATTATCTACAAATGCATGTAGATGATATTTTTTGTGATCAGGGAATTTGAATCCAATCTCTATGTTGTTGCTGTATCTACTAGTAGAGACGACTTTCAATTGTTGAAGCTCATTTTCTTGAGCTTATTCCTGAGGTATGAATGGTTTACATTCTTCTGAAACATTTTCTGGTATTTCGACCAGCTCTATAGTTGTATCAAGTTTTTCTTCCTCGATTTTTTCTTCCTTTTTTGAAGAAGATGATTCCACAATTTTTTGGAACAAATTTTATGATTCTTTCTCTTTTTGTTCAGAGAAATATTCTTCATATTCTTATTCTACCAATTGGTTGACAAGGCCATTCTTGGTCTTTCTTCTTGCTTCTGCTATGAAGCATTCTTTGTTATAAGTCTTTTTTGACTTTTCACAGAACATAGGAAGTCCATTCTTTTCGTGACATAAGCAGTAGTCACAAATGAATGTTCCAGGGTTCACCTGATAAGAACACGTTATTGCTTCCGTCTTGCTTTCTTCCCTATTTTTGACATGTAGAACATTCATCTGTCTAGATTCTAAGTACTCTACTTTAGAATCTATTTTAGAATCAGATAATTCTTCTTCTTCAGACCAGGCAGAGTAAATTGACCTATCGTCATCTTCTTCATCAGAATAGGCTATTTCGTAGCCGTTCATATTTGCTGATTCTACTATAGACTCATATTCTTCAAATAGAATTTTAGTAGATTGTTTACCCTTTTCCGGGCATTCATTGGCATAGTGCTCTTCAACCTTACATAACCAGAATCTGCAAGCTTTCTTGCCTGGTTGAGTATTCTGATGGTTAACTTGGTGATTCTTCTTTTTCTTGAAGAATTTTTTTTTTGGATCTTCATCCTGTTGTTTCTTGTAATTGGAACTTTTCTGAAATTTCCAATCTTTTTTTTTATTATTCTTTTTGAATTTTTTCGAGTAATGTTTTTCTTTTATTTTTCTGTGGAACTTGGATTCATGACATCCCCAGTTGGTTGGCATATCTAGTATTTCGTAGCAGAAATTCTCAACTTCTTTGAGTTGTTTCTTGGTCATCTTAGCTCTAAGATTGGCTTTGCATTGCTCTTTCAGTAATTGCCTGATTCTATCGGTAATTCCTCGAACTGAAAATCTTTCAATTGGTTTTTCAGCTATGCTTTCTCTCACAGCTGTTCTCCATGGTTTAGGGAGTTTCCTGTGCAACAGGCTGACTAGATCGGTATTCTCTGGTTCGCCGATTGTACAGTAATATTCTTGAAATTCATTCAAGTATTCTTCAAAATATCTCATGTCACAGATTTTGAGAGCATAGATATTTGATTTGGCGTTTCTCTAGCCTTCTTACTCAGATTTGAGAGGTCTCCACAGAACTGATGGTATAGGGGTATTGCAAAATCATACGGAGATTTTGAATTTTTTATTTCTTCTAGTCAGTCTTTTCCTCTGGCAGTTTCTTTGAACGACAGATAGTACTTTTTGGCTACTCCAGTGAGAGTAGTTTCATAGTACACCTGAAGATGTGGTGCTTCAAATTTCCCAAGGGTAAGAGCAGAGGCCATCATCAGGCTATCTACCCATTGGTCAATGTCTTTTCTTTTATCTAGAGCTTTATCTAGATTTAGCCAGATGCCGTAGTTCGTGATTGGAACTCTAGGCATGTTGTCCTAGTGGACAAATATTTGAGAGTTTCTCTCTTCTTTTCTGCCCTTGAGGGCTTTCTGCACAGGGAGTTTTAATTTTCCTTTTTCTCGAATGATGAAAGTTTTGGAGCTATCTCCGTCTTCCATTTCAATATCTTGGTAGGGAAGGATTTTTCTTACCTTTCCTGTATTGAAAATTTTCATTTCTTCTATTAGTTTTTCTAATCGTTCTGGATTTTCGCAAGATTCTGCTTCATCATAGAGTTTATAGACATTTTCTGCTCTAAGCATATTAACTGGTCTGTTCAGATCAGTTTCTAATTCTTCTTCAGTGATAGGCTATGAAGGTTCTTCAGAGTATTTGGTACCACTAACACTAGCTTCTCTAGTGCTGTAGCTTCTTCTGAGAAGATTTTTGCTTATCCTGATATTTTCAGGACAGACATCACTTTTCATGTGATTGTCAAAATTTAGACTGATTTCTCCAGTCTTTCTGCTTTCATAAATTTTTGCATTCGCATTCTCTGGTGGCTTTTTCGGGCCAGATAATTTCCATTCAATAGGGAAAGTACTTCATTCTAAGTAATTTTGTGAATCTGTTGTGAATGGTTCTTCTGACTGGTGAGGAATTCAGTAGTAAGACCTTGGATATTTGATATCCTTGTCTTGGGTTCTACTGTGGTACTCATCAATTTATAGTATATTCTGTATACTATAGCAAGTTATAGCATATCTTCTTTCATTGATATGTCATCTGTCTTGACTCTCAGTCTTAGACAGTGAGCTGCATCTTTCAAGCTAGTTGAGAAGTTTGGGAAGCAATTGAAATATGCCACTTGATTGCATAAAGATGCTTCAAGGGTTTCCAACCGACTAGCTTGAAAATCTGTTAGTCTATTGTCTTGTATGACGCATAGAACTGAAAAGTTTATGCCTTCTCTGGCAAGAAGTTTTATGCCTACTTGGCTGCTCCAATATGCATAAATTGATATTTTTTGTTCTTGCTCTAGAAACTTCTTCAGGAGTAATCATCAAGAGATTTGTTTCTCCTGTTGTAGAAGGGGTTGTAAATTCCAACAATTTGAAATGATGGCTATCCATCAGTTCAAACTTTTCCCTTTTGTAGATTTGTTTAAAATCTAACTTTGGAATTGAGGAGTTTTTTACCTCCCGTTCAATTTCGTTGTATTCGAATTTTTCTGCATTTAGGAGTTGTATTCCTTTCTTTTTTTCAAAGATGTTCATCATTTTGACATCTCTTTTTTCCGGGTTTTCATACCGGATACTAGTCTGACTAGTAGATGGTTCCAGAAAAATCATGTTTGGAACAAGATTCTTATCTAGTTTTTCTAATGGTTTAAATCCATTAGTTTTCTTTGTTTTTACTGGAGGCACTTTCTTGTCCTTCAGTATATTTTTCATAGAATCCAGCATTTTTTGCTGTTCAATGATTTTTCTACTAACAGTTGTTAGCATTTCTTCTTCCGTTTTTGAAGTTCTTTGATATAATCTATTTTGTGCTCCAATTTTTCCAATTGGACGATTATATCTGGTATTTTTTCTAGATGATTTTGACATCTAGATACTTCTTGTATCAACTTCTGATATTTCTCATCAGAAGATTTTAGTAGAGAATTCAACTTCTCTATTAGCAATTCTGAGATTGTCCCCATTAGGGATTCCCCTTTTGAGCTCTTTGCAATCTCCGATACCAGTGATGTGCAGATCTTACCAATGCTCAAATAGTCAAGAGGTTTTTGTTCCTCGCTGACCATGAATTTCAGATCTTCGATATTTTTCTCTAGCTTGTAGATTCTTTTCTGTACTAGGAATATTCTATCCCATTAATTATGAGTGACTCAGCTAAGCCTGTCTCTGAAATCTTTTGCTCATCTTAGCTTTTCTCGTTCCTCTTCTAGCTCTTTTTCAAATTTTCTACAATTTGCAATCAAGTCCAATCTAGACAAAATAATATCTAAATGTGCAATTATAGATAAAGTTGTTTTAACTGCTTACCGTCGAATGTAGAGGATGAAACTTAGCTGTAACCAACATTTAAAAATATAATTTCAAGATATGGGCCCACCACGCTTTATCAAAAGAAATAACATATTATTTTAAGAGAAAAGATGATGGAGAGGGGTATTAGTGGGATGAATAGTATGTAGTTTTGAAAAGTATGGAGAAAAAGTGGAAAGTTTTGTGTGAGTGAGAATGAAAATAAGTTGGTGGGGTGTATAAGAAGTATATTGGTGGATTTGGGGTGTATGACAATTTCCCCAAAAATTAATATACTAAATCAACATACGAAACCTATACGCACTTGTAGAAAAAAACCAATTGTTACTAGGACATGAAAGTAAAAAACATTATAAAAAAGCATATTTCCAACTAAGAATTATATTATCAAATGTAATAATACATGACTACAATCTACAGTAATGGTGAAACCTAGTAACTCACCAAATTCCATTCTTCACTGGTGAAGGTGAGTAACTCACCAAATTCACTATTAGCTAGGCCAATATATAATCTTGAAAACTGTTCTAAACCTAGTTCATTCATGGTTAAGGCACTACTACAAATTTGGGCAAAGGCCACACTCTCTTAGCCACGAATAAGTTAATTGTGGAGATGTTAGCTCAATTTGCTCGGATGGTGCAAAAGTCCCACTTTTCCAATTATAATGGCATCTATACAATTTGTTTATTATTTTTTTCCTATCGTACAAACAGTACTTGAAATTTTCGTGACTATTAATTTTCATACCACAATTTTAGGAAATATCAAAATGATATATGAGGATTTAAGCTCGACCTAATATTCATACTTGGAACCACTAACGACATTAAATCTGTTATCTTTTTAAGAGTTTCGTCCTTTCAGTATTCATCTTCTCCAAGTTCACTAACTTCTCCCCTATCTCTACAACTTCACCCTTTATTCTTTCTTCTGGGTTTGGTTCCAAAGCCCTAGACAACAGCTTACTCAACCTTTTGAAGCAAAGTGTCGGAAGCCGTCGGAGGGCAGGTCAGGGAGGATGATGGAGGAGCTGTGGCCCTGTGTACGGAGCTTGCGGAGCGTTTGGAGGAGGACACGTACGAATTTGGGATTGAGGCGGTGAGGTGAGCTTGGCGATGGTGGAGGGTGAGAGAGGAGAATCATTTGAGGATGGAGTACCTAGGGTTAAGATTGGGCTTGGGGTCTAAGAAATGAGAGTGGGAATTGTAAAGGGAGATGTGGGAGGTGAGGGAGTCAATGGCGGACGCAGGTAAGGACAAGTGGGGCAGTGGCCTCTAATGATTTTTGTTTTTTGTTTTTGCTAAGCAGCTTCATTTTTGCCTCCAGAAACCTATGAGTCCATAACTATACAACCCCGGTTCTGTAGTCTTAACCATGAAAAAGAATCTAACCCCCCCCCAACAATTAAACAAAGGAAGAGGTTGAAAGGTTCCCATAAAGAGGAAGTTAAGTGCAGATTTGTGTGTCTTCTTCTTATTTTTTGCGGCATATTATTTCCCAACATATTCGTTCGTGTAATCTGTACTTGAATGATTTAAGAACTTGTGGATGCTCAACCACATTCTAGGTTTTCTGTCTTGATCGGTTTTGCTAATTTTTTCTTATCTAGATTTTCTTTGCTGCTGGATTTCAATAAGGGATTAATGAATGGTGAATTTGGAATCCTACTATGTTCTATAAAATAACATAATGGGTCTGTTGCAAGTTTGGTGAATAATATTGATTTGAGTTCTCTTTGGATCTAACATCTTTGTGTAAGCAAATTAACATTGCTTATGGAACAAGACATTGTTTGGAGTTTGTATTCTGCATATATGCTTCATATATGTAATTAATCTAAGTTTAGACTATAGTATAAGCTTATGATATACATCATATTAAGACAAGCTTATCTGTTATTTGAATTCAAAATTTGGTTGCAGTTAGACAAGCAGTTAAAGCTAATAGGCAGTTAAGGTATTGCAGCAGTTTCTTTATGGATGGAACTGCTTTGCAAGGTTGCTGTATATATATGTCAGATTGGTCCCTTCTAATACACGAGTTGTTCTTGTTTTAGTCCCATATACTAAGAGAACATAAGGGTGAAATTAGGAGAAGGCTATCATGGACAGTAGGAGTGCATCGAGTAAGTTTTCTGGGTTCATGTTCTTATGTTTGGTTTTCTGCAGATTCAGGATTAATATGTAGTTTTCAATCCCTAGTTCATTCTTACATTCAGTTAATTTGCAGTAATTCTACTAACATGTTTTGATCTAGTATAGGTTCTAGATTATGTGTTTGTGATTGCTTAAGCATACTGTTTATAACAATTGGTATCAGAGCAGCCATACATAGATCAATTACATGTAGAATGAATTAACTGCATTAAGTTATGAATTCTGGGAATTTCAATTACTTTAATCCGTATCAAGTAACTCATAAAATATTTTACTTGTATATTCTTGATCATAACAATTACTGATTTAGTAATATACATTAATTTTATGAATTTCATCTGTTCTTATGCTTTCGTTCAACAAAATATTCATATGTGGTTCATATGAGCATGACAAAAACTGTCAAATATTTGAAGATTCACATTCAAGTTCATATCAGATTTATATTATACGCATAAGCATATATATATTCATTCATCTGTTATTGCGATTATGTGATGATTGGTGTGTGAATATGATGATATGATAACTGATGTGAAAATAAATGCATCAAGTGCTGCCAAAGTGGCCTAAGAATGTTTTAAATGGAATTATTTACATCATTATGTTAATCTTTAAGAACATATGTGTTGTCAAAGTGGCTTTATGTCAAAAGAGAAAAACGATGTCAATGTTCTATTGCTAAAGTTACAGGTTTTGAAACTTAAAATTAATTTACACTGCTTTCCAAAGAAACACAGATGCAGACATTTGGTTTTGAATCTGATATTATATATATATATATATATTGAGTAAATGAACATTCATATATCAACAGAGATTAGTACACAACAAAGGTTGTCAAAATCTTGAAATTGATACAGTTTCATATTGATGCATATATATACTTATTTGGGACATACAGTTTATTCTGGTATTGAGTTACACTAGATTACTTTGTTTGGTCATTTCACATGCAGCTATGCACTTTCCTATGAGTATCAATCAGATTGAGCTTCTGAATGGCTCAAACTTTAAGAAATGGAAAGGGGACATAGAACTGAATCTGGGGATTTTAGATTATGACCATGTATTGAAGGAAAATCCACCAGTAGCATTAACTGAGAGTTCTAGCAAAGAGGCAAGGGAGAAACATGACAAATGGTACAAGCATAACAAGATGGCATTGATCATGATCAAGAAAAGCATGCATGAGAATGTAAAGGGCAGTATACCTGATTTAGAATTGGCCAAGGAGTTCTTCAATTCCATTGCAGAAAAGTTTAAAATTTCTGATAAGGCTGAAGTGCAGAATTTGGTGAGGTCTCTTGCAAGGATGAAATACAATGGCAAGACTAGTGTGAGAGAGTACATAGTGAGAGGTTCTGATATTGCTGCAAGGCTGAGAGCACTGAATATGGCAATAGATGATTCATTCCTGGTGTACATGATTCTGGACTCACTCCCAAATGAATATTCTCAACTCAAGACATTGTACAAGACTCAGAAAGAAAAATGGAGCATCAATGAGTTGATCTCACTGTGTGTGGAAGTTGAAGATGAAATGCAGAAGCAAGAAGGACAAGAGGTGGCTGTGAATTTGATGTCCAAAGTCAAGTACAAGAAGAAATTTGGCAACAACAAGAACTTTAAACCTGGAACCACTGTAAGCACCTCTAAATCCATTGTGAAATCTGATCATGATAAAATGAAAAACAAACCTGCAGGTGGCATTAAGTGTTTCTTTTGCAAGAAACTTGGTCACTTTAAGAAAGATTGTGAAGGTTTCAAAGCTTGGCTGAAAAAGAAAGGTAGATTTCTTTTAAAATCTATTTTCAATTTTGAGTCAAATGTTTTTGTCAATGACAACTCTTGGTGGTTTGACACTGGTTCCCCTATTCATATTGTCAATTCATTACAGGGATTGTCAGAGATTTCAATCCCAAGAAAGAATGAGACAAGGGTGTGTACTGGAAGTGGCCAAAGAGTGGCTGTGAAGGCTGTAGGGATTGTTAAACTCAAGTTTAGGAATAATTATGTATTAGTGTTGAACAATGTGTACTGTATTCCAAGTATTAGTAGGAACTTAATTTCTGGTTCTCAATTTGTAGCAAACAATGGTTTCAGCTTTTCAAGTAATAATAAAGTTATGTATTTCTATCATGGTTCAAATTGTTTGGAGATGCTGATATGGTAAATGGTTATTGGTGTGCAAATTGTGAAAATATTGTAGCTGAAACTGATGACAGCAAGAAAATTTTTCTTTTAAGCAAATCAGGTTCAAAGAGAAAATTTTGTGATGCATCATCTTTCTTGTGGCATAAAAGATTAGGTCATATCTCCAAACAAAGATTGCAAGAACTTGTGAAACAAGATATTTTACCTGCCTTGGACTTTACAGATTTTGAAACTTGTGTAGATTGCTTGAAAGGCAAGATGACAAATACTAGGAACACAGGTTCAAAGAGAAGTGAACAAATGCTTGATTTAATTCACACAGATATTTGTGGTCCTTTTCCAGTTAGTACAATCTGTGGGAATTGTTATTTCATCACTTTCATTGATGATTTTTCAAGATTTTGTTACATTTACTTAACTTCAGAAAGGTCACAAGCTTTGGAATTTTTCAAAATCTATAAGGCTGAGATTGAAAAACAAACTGGAAAATTGATTAAGTGTATCAAATCAGATAGGGGAGGTGAATACTTTGGCAAGTATACAGAACAAGGACAACACAAGGGTCCTTTCGCATTGTACTTGCAAGAATGTGGGATAGTGGCTCAATACACTACTCCTTATAACCCACAGCAGAATGGAGTATTAGAAAGGAGGAATAGAACATTGATTAGCATGGTGAGAAGCATGATTGTAAGGTCTGCACTACCAAAATTTCTGTGGGGAGAAGCTTTGAAAACAGCAAATTATATTTGTAATAGAACTCCAAGCAAGGCTGTACTCAAAACTCCTTTTGAATTGTGGTGTGGTTACAAACCTAGTTTAACTCATTTCCATGTGTGGGGTTGTAATGCAGAAGTGAGAGTTCATAATGTGGCAGATGGAAAGCTTGATTCTCAATCTGTAAGTGGTTATTTCATTGGCTATTGTGAAAAATCAAAAGGCTTCAAATTTTATTGCCCGAACAGAAGCACAAGGATTGTGGAGTCACATAGAGCCACATTTTATGATGAATTGTTTGATAACAATGCAAGAAAAGATACAGAAAAAGAAATAGTAGAAATGCAGAATAGCAACAAAGCCTTTGAAGAATGGTTTGTGTACCAGGATTGCAGTGCCTCACCAATCCCAAACCAAGACTGCAACAACAATTCAGTTCCAGAAAATGAAGCACTTTTGAATCCTATTCCAGAAAATCAAGAGTTTGATATTGCAGCAGACCAAAGTGAAGATATAGTGCAGAATGATATTGAGAATGCTGATGCAGCCACAATTGCTCAAAATGAACAAAGTTTGAATAATGAAGTGCAAGTGCAGCAAGTTGATCAACAAGATGAGATAAATGTAGCACCAAATGTAGAAGTCTCTCAACCCATGGCCTTGAGAAAGTCTACGAGAACCAGAAAATGTGTCATATCAGATGATTACAAGCTATACCTGACTATTATTGAAGAGACTGAACTAGGAGATGAAGATGATCCCATATTAGTTGCAGAAGCTATGCAATCTGTAAATAATGCAAAATGGAGGTTGGCCATGGAGGATGAGCTTCATAGCATGGCACAAAATGGTGTATGGATTTTGGTTGATAAGCCATGCAATGCTAAGCCTATAGGATGTAAATGGGTGTTTAAGACAAAAAGGGATGCAGGTGGCAGAGTAGAGAGATATAAAGCCAGGTTGGTGGCTAAGGGCTACAATCAAAAGGAAGGAATTGATTATAATGAGACTTTCTCTCCAGTCTCAACCAAAGATGCATTCAGAGTTGTCATGGCCCTAGTAGCACACTTTGATCTTGAGTTGCACCAAATGGATGTCAAGACTGCATTTTTGAATGGAGATTTGCATGAGGAAATTTATATGTTGCAGCCAGATGGTTTTGTAGAAGATGAAAGCAAGGTCTGCAAACTCAAGAAATCAATATATGGTCTTAAGCAAGCTTCCAGGCAATGGTCCCTCAAGTTTGATAAGGTAATCACTCAATTTGGATTTATGGAAAATAAATTAGATGAGTGTATTTATCTTAAGACCAGTGGGAGCAATTTTATTTTGCTTATTCTATATGTTGATGATATTTTACTTGCAAGCAGTAATATTTGCTTGTTGAAAGAAATAAAGGCTTTTCTGTTAAGTCAGTTTGACATGAAAGACATGGGAGAAGCACATTATGTGCTAGGTATTGAGATAACCAGAAATAGAAAGCAATGTGCTTTAGGTTTATCTCAAAAAAATTATGTGGACAAGATATTACAGAGATTTGGAATGCAAGGCTGCAAATCAGGTGATGCACCAATATCTAAAGGAGATAGACTGCATAAGGGACAATGTCCTAAAAATACATTAGAAGCAGAGAGCATGAAAAATGTGCCTTATGCAAGATTGGTGGGGAGCTTGATGTACGCTCAAATTTGTAGAAGACCTGATATATCATTTGCAGTAAATATGCTTTCAAGGTTTCAATCAAATGCAGGCCATGATCATTGGATAGCAGGAAAGAAGGTATTGAGGTATTTGAAGAAAACAAGGAATCATATGCTGGTTTACAGAAGATTAGATGAGCAAGAACTGGAAGTGGAGGCCTATACAGATGCATCTTACAAATTAGATATGGATGACTTGAAATCAACATCTGGATACATATTTCTTCTAGCAGGTGGAGCCATTTCATGGAAAACTGCAAAGCAAACCTTGACAGCAACATCAACTTTTCAGGCTGAGTATATTGCCATTTATGAGGCAACAGGTCATGCATTGTGGTTGAGAAATTTTATTTCTCATTTGAAACTAATAAATTCTGTGGAAAGGCCTATGGTAATTTACTGTGATAATGCATCAGCAGTCTTCTTCTCTAAGAATAACAAGAGATCATCAGGTTCAAGGAACATAGATGTCAAGTACTTTGCAGTAAGAGAAAGTGTTAGGGATGAAGAGATTGAAGTTGTAAAAATTGGGACAAAAGATCAGTTAGCAGATCCATTGACAAAAGCTTTGCCAGTAGCTGATTTTGTCAAGCATGCTGCACATATGGGAATTAAAGACATCATCTAGAGCTGAATTACATGTCAGAATCATTACCAGTTAGTATGTATTATGACTTTATTGTTGTTTAGTTGTGATATGATCAATAATGTGCAATTATATTATTAGGTTTTATCCTATTAATCATCTGCTAAAATCAAGAAGTACATGTACATATTGCAATTCATATGATGGCAATACATATATGCAGATTGTGATAAAAGTTTCAGAATGAGATATAATTTGCTTTATTTCTATTTATTAAAAATTTTGGTAGAACTTTAAACATACGAGTGTGTGGCTAAATGCATAAATAGCACATGTGTGTTTATACTGTTGTTGTAACTGAGGTTCATGTGATTTTAGTCTACTGCAATGTGATCTTGTAACATCAGTGTTTATTTTCATTCACTGTAATGTTCTTTGGTTCCTTGTAGTTAGACATTATTGACAGAATCAAGATTATAAAATTTAAATAGCCTAAGTGTCTAAACTTGCAGTGCACACTTAAGTAGATAAGTTCATATGTGAGTGTATATATATATATATATATATATAATATATATGCATTCATCTACAATTTCAAATCAATGTCAGGTTCAGTGGGAGATTGTAAGCAAATTAACATTGCTTATGGAACAAGACATTGTTTGGAGTTTGTATTCTGCATATATGCTTCATATATGTAATTAAGTTTAGACTATAGTATAAGCTTATGATATACATCATATTAAGACAAGTTTATCTGTTATTTGAATTCAAAATTTGGTTGCAGTTAGACAAGTAGTTAAAGCTGATAGGCAGTTAAGGTATTGCAGCAGTTTCTTTATGGATGGAACTGCTTTGCAAGGTTGCTGTATATATATATATGTCAGATTGGTCCCTTCTAATACACGAGTTGTTCTTGTTTTAGTCTCATATACTAAGAGAACATAAGGGTGAAATTAGGAGAAGGCTATCATGGACAGTAGGAGTGCATCGAGTAAGTTTTCTGGGTTCATGTTCTTATGTTTGGTTTTCTGCAGATTCAGGATTAATATGCAGTTTTCAATCCCTAGTTCATTCTTACATTAAGTTAATTTGCAGTAATTCTACTAACATGTTTTGATCGAGTATAGGTTCTAGATTATGTGTTTGTGATTGCTTAAGCATACTGTTTATAACACTTTGTTGCATTGATCCAGGGAAGTCTGGTTGAATTTGACTTGGTCAGGTTGGAGTGTTGGACATCAATTATATTATTGGATTGAAAGCATAAAATTTTGTTGTTGGAAAGGCTGCAATTTTATTGCCTTTGACTAGGATTTCATATGATTGGTGGGAAAGAAGACTTCAATACATTTCAGAATCAATTGGGGTAAATATATTAGAATTGTATATAGATTAATGGAGCTAGCTGATGAGATGCAAATCAATAGAGAGGGAGAGATAATGGACAGAAAGCCATCAACTTTTTTCTTTTCGCTCCCACCTACATAAATCGATGTGTTCGCCACCAGAGGGAGTCGATGAGTTGGTTCTGAGTTATGCGAGAATTGTAAGGGGATTTAGGGTTTGGTTTCCAAGGCCGAACCAGTGGAGAGGGAGACAGAAATGGGGGCTGGGGGAGAGAGGGGAACCGGTTTCATCCTTCATTTTGCTTGTATCTCTGGTTTTGTTGTTGCTATTGTTGTAATTGTTTGCTTGTATTAGTAATTATAGACATTGTTGTATGATTACACTGTTCTGGCAGACAATTTTTGACAAAACCTATTAAAGGAAGAAGAACAAGAGGAGCAAATCAAATTTGAATTGAAGCAATTGTTGTTGCTTCCCATCTAGAGAAATTCGATTCTCCAAAAATTGGCTTCCATGGATTTGATTACAGTATCGAATCTTTTGGATGGTTATGATTTCTTCTATTCTTTCAGAGAGAGAATCGAATCTCTCTGAGTGAAGATAAGGTTAAGTGAAGCAGAGAGATTCTTTTTTCTTCTGAAAATTGTAAGAGAGATTGACCCAAATTGGGGGGGGGGGGGGGGGGGGGGGGGGGGGGGGGGTGGGGGGGTTGACGGGCGGGCGGGAATAGATAGGGTTGAAGAGTTACTTTTTCATGTATGAATGGTGGGTCGGGCTTAAATTCTCAGTACCATTTTGATATTTTCCAAAACTGAGGTATGCAAATTAATAGTCGGAAAAAGTTCAAGTACTGTTTGTACGATTTTTCCTAGTAAATTGGTTTCCAACTCCTTTTCCAAAAAATTAGCTTTCAACTTACTTTATAGAGATATTCTTACATAGGGAAAACGCATCACGTGGTGGTGTGGCTGCACAATAAAAACCAACAAACTTTAAGGTGTGTTCTAAAACTATCTTTACTTTATTAAAGTGAAGACCCAAAACATCTCATGCATGTACATTGATTGGTCAGTCCTGCCAGACACGTGATACGTCTTCCCTATGTAAGAATCTCTCTACTCTGTGATTAGATATCAAGCCTAACTTGTTCCCAAACCCTAAATCCCCAATTTCGCATAAGAAAAAGAAAACCCTAAATCCGCAATTTAGCAGGCATGAGTTCCACAACTAGGGGTCTAAGGAATCATGAAATCAAATTGCTCAAGGCCAATGGGTCTCAATTCATCCATAGAAAAGATAGGCTTCAAGGTAGCAAGGTATGGAGAGCAAAGAATTTAACTTTACAAGATAAGTCACGCAAAACAGGCACCAAGTCGAAAGAACAAAGGATTGCTACTTCCCTTCCCCACGAGGAAGCACCAAATAGCACCAAGTCGGAGGAACTATCTTCCTTCAAGAAAGGACCAAATAGCACCAAGTTGGAGGAACTATCTTCCTTCAAGAAAGGACCAAATAGCACCAAGGTGGAGGAACCATCTTCCTACAAGGTTTACGGAAATTGGTATATCTACACACCCTATGAAGCCCGTGCACCTCTTGGCACCAAGGTGGTAAAACCAAATAATGCCACTTCTCCCCATGAGGTTGCTGTGCCTTCTTTAGATCGTCTTGATCTCAATGAGAAGTCCAATGGTGCCATTGAGGACTCATCTAGTTTTGCTCGGGTTTGTAACTTACCTGATGGTGATGTAATACCCCTCCCACTTCCGATAATGATTGCTGCCGTTTTAAGTGACCGAAGTCCTAGCTCTAAATTTTAGTTTTCCTATTCAGAAGCACCGTTTAGATGCTCCTAGATATTGCTGATATTCCAGGAAGCGCCGTATAGATGTTTATGGATATTGCTAGTGTCAATGAGGAAGCATGATTATTTTTATGTGGGGGCAAATTTTTTTTTAAAAGAAATATAATAAACCTTGACGAAAGAGTTGGGTTTATATTTGTTTTTAATATTTTCACAACTTCACATTAAAAACATAACAACTATCAATCAATATAACCCTAATTATATAGAAGAAGAAAAGAAAAGAAAAAAAAGAAGGAATTTTCGAAAAAAGAAGAAGAAGAAGAGAATCGTTAATCAACAATGTGCAAAGCACATGCATGTAATTAAAAATACATGTAAAAGAACAATTTTCTTAATTTACCCTACAAATATTTAAAATAGTATAAAAAAAAAATGAGAGCGAGAGCCTTCTCTCTGCCTCTCCTCCAGCGGCGGCTAACCCTAGATCTCTAGGGGTTCGACCGTCAGTCACTTTGGCTTACACAGAGTTTCTCCCTCGTGTTGCATGTTCGACATTGTCCTTGAGTTCGTGGCTCTCCTCTGTTCAACCCTCTGGTTGTTGCACCCAACTTTCATCGATTTATCGCCGGGATTCCTCCATTACTGGCTTTGCTCGTGCAGCACTCCAATCCTGTGGTGGTGATGGGTGGTTGCATTGTGGCTTGGATCCAAACCAGCCATGGGATCCGAGATCCACATAGGGGAGGCTACGGGTCGGCTGGCTACCTGCAACGTTTTCGACTCAAGCGTTGTGGTGCTACAATGGTCTTCTAAATCAACTTCTTCATCGGAGTTTGTTTTGGAGGGATCAGGGTGCAATCAAGATTGCTTGGTTTGGAGGCTGGTTACGGCGTGGTGGTGCAGCTGCTATGTCATTTGGATGGTGGCGTATCGCACACGGATCATGGCGGCAACGAGATGCACCCGGATCACGGCAGCAGCGCGATGCAGGCGGATCACGGCGGCAACATGCTGGTAGTCTGGGTAGTGATTTGGGTGTTCAGATCAGTTCCATTTAGGTCCAAATATGGGCCTAGTTCTTATTCTTGCTGGGTCTGGTTTGGGCTGTGGCCTTAGGGTTTCCATACCTTGGGCTCTTTGGATTAGGCTTGCTTTGGATGGTGCTGTGGGCGTCATAGACTCGGGTAGAATTGGAAGGGGAGTCTGCTACTCCTCTTCTGAAAAGTACTTATTTTTTTAAGTCGTAAAGATCATAATCTCTGAGGGTTTTTTATTCTTGCTTCGGAGGTTACTGATCTTTGTTTGGAATAATGGTGCGTGAATTGTCTAAGAGGTGGGTGTACTGGGGGTATATTGGATTCTTGTTCTTGTTTTAGAATAGGAGTCTCAGGGTACTCTGAGAAACGATTCTTTCTGTCGACCCCATAGGAGTGTTTCGTTTTTGTACTGCTTGCTGAATCTATATAATGGCCTGACCTCTTTTGATAAAAAAAAAAAAATACATTTAAAAGATATAAGAAGTAGAGTTGTTCGGTCATTTCTTTTATATTTGTGGGCCAACAAACCCAGTTTTTTGCTAATACTATATGTAAAAATTTTGTATTACACTGGACTATAGGGTAGGGATTTTTATTGCTGTTCAACATGCACAATATTACTGAAACGATTTCATGATAGTAGATACTATAAAGCAAATCAAACAAAATCCAAGAAAATGAGTGGGTGCAGATGCCGGGCCTTGGCGGCGTCCGCCACTGGCCTAGTGTTTGGAAGAAAAGAAGTGGTGCATCTTTCTTATGTTTACCGGGAGACTAGTTTATTACCCAAATGTATTGTGAGATGGTTAATGCAACATCAATATTCTGAGAATTTTGAATTTTGTCTTACTCTGTAATTCTATAAAACTGACTGAACTTTTTCTATTTTGACACCTATCACATCCATATGAACTTTAAGCCGACACATAAACAAAGAATTGACACAAAGAATGGACATATGTCATCAGTCCACCATGCAATTAGTCCAGCCCAAATTCTCTCACCCTCTTCCAACAACACCTTGAAAAATAAGAAAAATGGAAGCAACAAACTTTGAGAGGACAACACTGTTAGGACAGTTTGGTGCCAAAAATTTATTCCTTGTGATATTGCTGCTGCTTTTATCAAAGCCAAAGCTGGTTACTTGCTCAATTGTCAGGTCTATTCCTGGATTTCCTGGTTCTCTTCCTTTCCAACTTGAAACTGGGTGAGTGATTTGTAAGAATTTGGAATAAGCCATGAACTTCTAAGATTATCAATTGATACAACTTCAATTAGTAGATTTATATATCAAATGATGCATTCATGTCATTGCACTCAGTTGTTTGGGTTTTTTACTTTGATTAGGTACATTGGGGTTGATGAGAAAGATGATGTGCAGTTCTTCTATTACTTTGTTGAATCTGAAAGAAATCCCAGGGATGATCCTCTTTTGCTCTGGCTCACTGGTGGTCCTTCTTGCTCTGCTCTAAGTGGACTTGCTTTTGAGATAGGTAGTTTACGTTTACCAACCGTAACTACAAAATTGATTATCTTGGGAACCGTCATTTGACAATGTAAACATAGAAAAATTGGCCCCAACAAAACACACCTAAAATTTCTTGTTAACGTAACTTCCTGTTGCTGAATATATATATTTTTTTTTCTGTTTTTTTTCAAGCTTTCTTGATCATCTTCCACCCACTGATTAATTTTTTTCAAGTTTCCATGTTAAATGACCTTCCTTCTCAATTTTCAAGAAGCTTTTGACAAATTGATGGTTTTGTTTAGGCCCCATAAAATTCAACATGGTTGAGTATAATGGTAGCTTGCCGACCTTTGTTCTTAATCCCAACTCATGGACAAAGGTAACCAGTAAGATGTGCATCCTGACTTATCTTGTTATTCAACTGCTACTGGTACTATTTCCTGATGTTCTTTTTCTGAATGATCGGATTGCCTAATGTATTAGGTTTCCAGCATAATATTTGTAGATTCACCTGTTGGCACCGGGTTTTCATATCCAAGGAGCTTGCAGTGGTCCAGTGATACATTATTTGTAAATCATATTTATAGTTTCCTCATGAAGGTAAATTAGCACAACGATTGCATTCAAATGAAACACAAACACAAGCACCCAACAATATGCACAATAAGATCTCTGTGTTTCTTATTTTTTGTTTCGTGTTCGAGGCATTTTTGTTTCGTGTTCATAAACTTGATCTGTATGCCTTTTTTATTACTTGAAATGCAGTGGCTACTCTATCATCCTAAGTTCATTTCAAATCCAATCTACATTGCTGGTGACTCGTACTCTGGCATGATAGTCCCAGTTGTAGCTCAAGAAATTGGAAAAGGTAGTGGTGATAGCCAAAACTTATTCAACTGCAATAACATATGGCTCTTGTAATGAACTACAGAGGGGTACATTACCTGGCTTGCTACGATGTTGCAGGTATCAAAGTTGGGGATATACCAGCAATTAATCTTAAAGTATGTGTTCAGATAGGACCAAATTGTTATCACTTCACCAGGATTTTGGATTTTCATAGTACTGTAAGGCCTCTAATGATTCAAGATGCTTTTCAGGGTTATCTGCTTGGGAACCCATGTACAGATTTAAATTTTGATGAGAATTCAAAGGTCGCATACGCCCATCGCATGGCACTTATACCTGATGAACTCTACAAGGTAGTTAGTTTTATGCACATTTTTTTTAACATATATTGTCGTCTAGGTGCCACCTTCAGTCCTAGAGTGAAGTTGTTTTAGTTTCTGAACATTATGTTAAGTGGTGGCTGCACATGTTTTTCAGTCAGCAAAGAAGAATTGCAGAGGACAATATGCAGGAATTGTTCAAAGCAATAAACAATGTGCAAAGTATCTCCAGGCAATCTCAGCAGTAAGAAGATTTTTTCCCCTTGTTCAAACTAGACTTATAAATCATTCCTACATTTCTTTACTCTATTTATTAAATACTACTTGCCATTGTAGTGCACTGAAAAAGTGAACCGCGCACATATCCTAGAGCCTCGGTGTCTTCCGAGCTTTCCTATAATTAGTATGACGAATGATCACCAGAAAAATTGCATTGAAAGGTCGGAAGAGGCATCATTGGCTGTCAACCCAATTCACCTCGACCTCAATCCCAAACATATTGGCTTTCCTATATTTGGTTGCAGGGTATGTTCTTCACTTTTCTTGAACCAATCAAGGTTCCAGTGGACAATGTCTTATGGGAAAACAATGACCCTCATTACACTTGCAGAATTACCAAAATTTTCTGATGCATGTTTGGGCAAATGATGCTAACGTCCAGAAAGCACTTGGGGTTCAAAAAGTAAGACAGTGTTAACCAACTGTAAGATTCAAAGCCTGGAATTGTTAGCTACACTAAAACACAGATCACAAACACAAATGTTTAAGACATTGTTGATGCTTTGCAACATCATGACTTCATGAGCGTTCTGCCAGTGAAAATTCCTCTATTCCCTTATGTGTGCAGAGGATGTTCTGGATCAGGTGCAACAGCAGCTTGCCTTATGACAGATATTTCCGCAGTGTGCTTAGCTATCATCGATCTCTCAATACCAAAGGTTATCGAGCCCTTATATACAGGTTGAGTTGCAGTATGCCCAGTTTCCCAATTGGTGCTCAAATCACTACAGTTGTGACGGTGAACTTTTTTTTACCTTTGAAAAGTGTCTGGTTTCATGCAGTGGGGATCATGACATGGTGATACCGTACTTGGGAACCCTAGCATGGATTAAGTCCCTCAACTTTACTATTGTTGATCGCTGGAGACCGTGGCTGGTTGATGGTCAAGTTGCTGGGTAGGCTTTGTCTACACCAAGTATGCTTTTACAATGTAGCTTATTCACTGACTGTTGTTGTTTGCTCTGTGCAGATACTCCATCGAATACTCAAACAACTTTACATTTGCAACTGTTAAGGCAAGAATGCTAAAGTGCTTTGTACAACAGTATAACATTGAAAATGATCGCCTAATATGAGCTTGCATTAGTTGTTGTGGTGCAGGGAGGAGGACACACAGCTCCAGAGTATCAGCCTAAGGAATGCTTTGCCATGTTTAAAAGGTGGATCTCTGAAGAGCCACTCTAACTCCCACTTCAGAGCGCTATCTATAGTTGTGCTAAAATGTATTGACAATGCTCGCACCTTTCGTTTGTCAAAGAGACCATGCTACCATGTTGCATCCTGTTTGATATTGAAATTTAAGATTTTAGAATTGAACTTCTATATTAAGCCATTAACTGCGTGAGAGATTTACAAATACTACAAATTGTTAAATGACATATCCTAAGTTCTTAAAAGAAAAGGTTGGAGCATAATTCTTTAAAGTATTTCTTCCTAACTCAAACAGGTTATTTTAGGGCTAGTTTGGGATTGCTGTGACTTTTTTAAAAAAAAAAACTGCTGCTGTTGTGTTGTGAGAATAATCAGCTGTGAACTAAAACAGTTTTGTGTTTGGTAAATAATATTTTTTAAATTGATGTCAGTACTTAAAACAACTTCAGAGCGTGTTTTGATTCACAACAGTTTCTAAAAGCAACCTCTGAATTGCTTCTAAAATATGCTATCAGTGACTTATAACTTTCAATTAAAGCTGCTTTTTAATGAGAATTAAATTCAGTTTAACCCCCCCTGAGGTTTGGGGGTATTTTCATGTCAATCCATGTCCTCTCAATTTAATCAGTTTACCCCTCGAACTCTTCAATTTTCCTCAACCATGTCCAGTGTCTCATTTTCCGTCCAATTTGGACGTTAAATCTGACAAAGAAGCCCACTTTAAGGCTAAAATTGTCATTTCATGCACACAAAAAAAAAAAAAAAAAAAAAACACCACGACCATATTCGATCCCCTCTCTCCGCCCTCCTCCTCCTTCTTCTTCTTCTTCGACCCAATCTTCTTCTTCTTTGATCTCCTGCTACCAAAATCACCACCTCCCTCAAATCCAATTTTTCTCCTAGCCTCCACGAACCCATACTTGCCTACCATCTTCTCTTTGTGGCTAGCTCAGAGTCTCAAACTCTTTGTGTCTCATATCCCTAAATCCCAAATATGCAAACTTGAACCCAGAATCTAACTCACCTCAGCCTTCATGGGCTACTCTCTAATCACACTACCACCTACTCCTCCACCTCTTCTCAATGGTGCACCACATTCTCCTTCCTCTCGGTGAACAAATTATCAATGACAATGACATCGTTCTCTCTAGAGAGTAACTTGTCGACGAGGTGAGACCCAATGAAGCCGGCGCCACCAGTGGCGACGATCCTAAGCCTGGGCTTGCCGAGGCTGGCGGGGACCTTGCCGGCGTTGTGGGGGAGGTTGGTGGAGAAGGAGGCGGTGTTGATTATGTCCTGAACAGAGGAGAAGGATCTAGGGATGCAGGGATTGGGCTCGGAAGGGAGAGAGTGGGCTGGAGGATGAAGAAGGTGGAGCCGAAAAGAATGCCAACGAAGATGAAGAGGAGGTGTTGCTCTTTGAAGATGTAGTTGATGAATCTGGGGAGAGAATTGGGTTGCTTAAAAGCTTTGGTGGAGTAGGAGGAGGCTAGGGAGGTTGGGATCTCTTCGTCCCTCCTGTGATTCACGCTCGATTGCTTGTGTAGTTGTTTCATGCTTCTACACTCAACCTCGTCTTCTTGTTCGTCGCAGAGATGGAGATGGATTAGGCTTTATGGTGGATGATGGTGACAGAGTGAAGGAAGTGGAATTTGATGGAAGAAGAGGAGGAATCAGAATACTTGATCAGAAAACCAAGCCCTGCTAGGTTGATTCTCTCTTCTTCTTTTTTTGCTTAATTGGGTAATTTGATTAAGTATTTTGATTGGTTTTGAATTTCTCTGATGATTTTTTATCTGTATATTGCAAAAATTGATTGTTTTTACATGTGAACTTTAAGCAAAAGCAATTCTGGGTTTTTCCGCCTGTGAATTGTGAGGAATCAAATGGGTCTTTGTTGGTGACTTGATTTGGTTCTTTAGAATGGGTTTTAGATCTAAAGTTAGAAACTGGCCTTATTGTTTAGGTGTTGATTTAGGGTTAATGGAGAAGAAGAAGGAGGAGGAGGAGGGCAAAGAGAGGGAGTCGAATATGGTAATGTTGGTTTTTTTTTTTTGCATGAAATGACAATTTTAGCCCCTAAAGTGGGCTTCTTTGTCAGACTTAACGTGCAAATTGGACGGAAAATGAGACATTGGACAATGTTGAGGAAAATTGAAGAGTTCGAGAGGTAAGCTGATTAAATTGAGAGGACAGAGACTAACATGAAAATGTTCTTGCTCCCCGGCCCACCACTCTGCCTATCTCTGATCAATTCAACAGGAAATCGATCTTCGATACTGAGTTTCAGTGCCGGATGTGGACAACCTAGATGATTTTTACGAATTCCGGGATTGGAGTACTGTGAGCATGTTTTAGAGAAAAACCCATCTAGGGTTTCGTTGACTGCACTTCACATGGCTGCCACATCTGTGATCTGTCCTTGGACTTTCTTGGATGAAGGGGCCTCAATAAAGAGATCCTACGCATCTGTGGTTCGCCCGTCTTCCATTCCCATTGTGGATTTACCAGCGCCGGTTGTACAGGATGGGAAGACTACTGTTATGATATCTGAGGAAGCCTATCAGTCTGGGCTGGATAAGTGTAAGCACATGTTGCTTGGTCGCCTGCAATTGGCCTTCGGGGATAAGCCGTATTCTCCACCCGATCTGCAGCGTAAGCTTGGGGTTATTTGGAGCGGTCTAGGTAGTTGGACGATCATCCCAATGGGGAAGGGATATTACTCGTTCAATTTTGCCTCGGCAGATTCACTGGCTAGGGTTTGGGCGCAGGGTGCTATCGCTCTCAAGCCTGGTACGTTGAGGTTTATGAAATGGGTTCCGAATTTTTCCCCGGCGAGTCAAAAGAACACGAATGCGCAGGTGTGGGTTAGATTTTGGAATCTAGGGCTGGAATTCTGGGAAGCGCGGACGTTATCCGAGATTGCTAGTGGTATTGGCGCTCCCGTGAAAATTGACCCCAACACTTTGGAACGCAAGTATGGTCTGTTTGCTAGGGTTCTTGTGGACATTGATCTCTCTGTTGACCTTCCTTTGGAGGTTGTGATTAAGCGTAAGAATGGAGAAATTTTTGTGCAAGCGGTGGATTATGAGAAGCTTCCTGACCTTTGCTCCCATTGTGGTAATGTGGGACATCGTGTCACGGATTGCAAATTTGTAAAGCCATCTGCCAATGAATCTACTGATTCAAGGTATGGTCGCGGACGCTCTAGAAGGCGTGGAGCTAAACAGTCCCGACGGAGGGTTGTTTCCCAGGTGTATGTTCCGAAGCAGCGCCCCGGTAAGGAGATTATTGTTCAGGCCACTCCTACTCCGATTATGGACGATGGTGAAGGCCCTTCTTTTGTGCAGAAGTCGCCAATTGTTCAGGAAAATCATGATAAGTCGTTGTGTGATGAGATTTTAGCACAACCTAATGAGGTTAGGTCAGCTGTGAACTCACTTTTGCAGCTTCCTCTTGAGCAAGAGGCCGCTCCCAAAGGTTGCATGAGAGATGAGGCTAGTGGGGTGGAGCTGGTTGTTAGTACTGTGAGTGTACCTATTGAGGGTGCAACGCTGCAGGTGGTGGATAATGTGGTTCCCCAGGTTGGTGATCTTCAGGAAACAGGAGGTTTTTCTCCACAAAGAGGAGCCACGGGAGGGGGAACTCTACTTAATAGTTGGTTTGATGAAACTGAACGGGATGTTCAGGAGGGTGAGTTTACAGTGGTTCAGTCTAAAGCTCAAAAGAAAAACCAGAAGAGACAAGCAGCTTTGGCTTCTAACAGAGAAGCCTATCTTAATCGTTCTAAAAGTGTTCCTCAATGAAGATTCTCTATTGGAATTTGCGGGGTATTTCTAATGACCCCACTCAAAATGCTCTTAGAAAGTTTGTTATGGATAATAATCCTGATGTGTTGTGTATTTCGGAGCCTTTTGTCTCTTTTGATTCTGTTCCGCTTAGTTTTTGGAGGTCTCTGAATTTGGTAGCGGTGTGTACAAATGACAGGGGTTCTTCTATTCCTAATTTGTGGGTTCTCTGCAAATCTTCTATACATCATGTGGTTAACGTGCTTTCTAGGTCTGATCAACAAGTCTCTATTCAGGTGACTTTTGATTCAGTTAATTGTGTGCTAACCTCTGTTTATGCTCGTACAAGTATGGAGGATCGGCGTCGTCTTTGGATTGATATTGCTTCTATTAAGAATAACTTTGTTTCTGGACCTTGGATTGTATTTGGTGATTTCAATGCAATTCTTGGGGCTCATGAGAAAAAGGGTGGTGCGCCAGTTTGTCAGCGATCTTGTGAGGAGTTTCAAGCTATGTCTGATATCTGTGAACTTTTTCATATTGACACTAAAGGGGCTGAATTTACTTGGGTTCGTCGGAGAGGTGTTAGGGGGAATGTAGAGGTAAGACTTGATCGTTGTCTAGCAAATCTCGCTTGGATGGATAGCTGGGATACGTTTGATTGCTGCACCTTACCACGGATATGCTCTGATCATAATCCACTACTTATGACTTTTTCTAATGCTTTTGGGGCACATCAAAGTCTATTTCGGTTTCGGAGAATGTGGTTAGAGCATGGTATCTTTCATGGGTTTGTCAAGCAATGTTGGGATGCAATTACTGTGCACGGATGCCCTCTTACAATTTTACAACATAAATTGAGAGTTTTGCGTCAAGCACTTCGGTCTTGGAATTGGGAAGTTTTTGGTAATGTTCACAGGCATGTTGACTCGGACCTTGCAGATTTAGTTGCTCTTCAACAACATATTTCTACTACTGGGGGGTCTGATGCAGATTTTACCAAGGAATGTGAGCTTCAGGCAAACTTGACTGAGTCCATGCGTTTACAAGAGATGTTTTGGAAGGAGAAATCTCGGTTGCGTTGGCTATCAGAGGGCGATCGTAACTCATCTTTCTTCCATGTTATGTGTCGGGTGCGACGCTCTCGTTCTTCCATCACTCTACTTAGAGATGGTGATCAGGTTTTTCAGGATCCTCTTGCTATTCAGAATCATATTGTGGATTTTTATTCGCACCTCTTTGCTAATCATACAGATTGTTATGATTCGGGTCTCATTAGTCGTGTCATTCCTTCTTTAGTAACTATCGAGGAAAATGAGGCTCTAACAGCTATTCCATCACCAGAGGAAATCTTCTTAGCAATGAAAAATATGGACCCAGACAGTGCACCTGGACCTGAAGGTTTTAATGGACATTTCTTTGTTTCTTGTTGGGAGATCGTGGGTGCTTGTGTAATTGAGGCAGTTCAGTCTTTTTTCGAGCATGGTTCATTGCCACCTTCTTTTAATTCAAGCTTGATTATTCTTATTCCCAAGGTGGATCATGTAGACTCTATTAAGAAATTTCGGCCTATTGCATTGGCCAATTTCGTATTCAAGATTATCCCAAAGATTATCTCTATCCGGCTGGCTTCCATTGCTTCACGGATTATTTCTCCTCAACAACATGCTTTTGTTCCAGGGCGGAACATAGCGGACTACATTATTACTACTTCAGAGTGTATTAATCTATTGGACTCCAAATGTCATGGTGGAAATGTTGCAATTAAAATGGATATTGCCAAAGCCTTTTATACTCTTTCCTGGGATTTTATTTTGAAGGTTTTGGAGGCCTTTGGCTTTCACCCTATTTTTGTGCATTGGGTTAAGGTGTTATTGCATTCGGCGAAGCTCTCTCTGTTAATTAATGGGAGGTCGGTGGGTTATTTTTCCTGTGGTCGTGGAGTGCGCCAGGGAGATCCTTTGTCCCCTCTTCTTTTCTGCTTGGCAGAAGAGGTTCTTAGTAGGGGTCTCTCTGAGTTGTTGAGTAGTGGTCGGTTGCACCCTATTTCTTCCCCAAGGGGGGCATTGGCTCCTTCACATGTTTTATTTGCTGATGATGTGATAGTTTTCTGTCGAGGAGATAAACGCAGTTTGGAGTTGGTTATGACTTTCTTTGAGGAGTATGGGCTTAATTCAGGGCAAAGAATTAACATGTCTAAGTCTCACGCTTTTCTCAGCAGACACATTCTTTACCGAAGGCATTCTATTAGTAGTTCTCTCGGCATTCCTATTGGGGAGTTTCCTTTCTCTTATCTAGGTGTGCCTATTTTCCGTGGGAAGCCTCGTGTCTCATATTTCCGGCCTTTGGTGGATAAAATTCGGGTGCGTCTCTCTAGTTGGATGGGCTCTCTACTCTCTATGGCAGGCCGTCTTCAATTGTTGAAATCGGTTTTTAACAGCATGCTTGTTTATTGTTTCCAAGTGTATGAATGGCCTATTTCTTTGTTGCGTCGGATGGAAGTCTGGTGTCGCAATTACCTATGGTCTGGCTCTATTGATAAGCGTGGTATCCCTTTAATTGCTTGGAAAACTTGTTGTTCACCGGTTGAGGAGGGTGGGCTAGGCCTTAAGCAGTTGATTGTTCTTAATCGCTCTCTGCTTCTTAAGCGGAGTTGGGAGGTTTTTTCTTCTCCTTCATTGGGTAGTTCTTTTCTTCGAGGTCGGTTTTGCCGTAATGGAGTTTTGCGTCGTTCATATGCTAGTTCCTCTATCTGGCCGGGTGTGAGGCGCTTCTGGGATCTAATTCAGGAGAACTCAAGGTGGATTATTGGCTCTGGTGAGAAAATTTCTTTCTGGCGCGACAATTTTTTGGGAAAGCCTCTTCTCCATTTTTTTGGGCCTCACACAAATATGTCTACTATTGCTGATGGGTTGGTGGCAGATTTATTCATAATGGAGCTTGGCGTCTTCCTGCGTTACTCCACAATCATTTTTCTGACTTGTGTGAGTTAATTAGAGCGGTGCCTATTGCTATGGTTCCTAACAAACCCGACAAGTTGATTTGGTCTCCATCCTCTTCTGGTGTGCTAACAGCGAAGGAGGCTTTTCACTTCCTACGCCCACATCTTCCTCTCACAGATTGGGGTAAGCTTATTTGGACAAAATTTATTATTCCTAGAATCTCTCTTCATGTGTGGAAGGTCTTACGGGGTAGGGTGTTTTCAGAGGACTTGTTGCAGCGTCGGGGTATTTGTTTGGCTTCTCGCTGTGTTCTTTGTGGTTTAAATGAAGAGTCTTTGATTCATATTTTTATGACTTGTCCATTCTCTGCTTCATTATGGGATAGCTGGGTGGTAGTTTTTAATTTGACCTATATGCCAGCTTCATTGTTGGATTTATTAAACTTGGGGTGTGTTGGTCGTAGCTCCCAAGTAAAGGAAGTTTGGCTTATTTGTTTTACCACTACTTTGTGGTTTATATGGAGAGCTAGAAACAAAATGAAGCATGAGAATTGTGTGGTTACTGTGGAGGCCACGAAGAGGTTAATTATGGGTCATGTTCAAGCTGCTAGTAAACTAGCCACAGGAAGTATGTTTAATTCAGTGGTTGAGCTTCAAATCTTAAAATTTTTTGGGATTAGTTGTCGTCCTCGTCAGTCTCCAAGGATTATTGAGGTTAATTGGATTCCTCCAATTATGGGCTGGGTGAAGATTAATACAGATGGTGCATGGCAACGTGTTTCGGGAAGAGCAGGTTGCGGGGGAGTGTTTAGGGACTATCAGGGCTCTTTTATGGGTGCTTTTGCTTCTAATCTTGAGATTCCTAGTTCCGTCGATGCGGAGATCATGGCGGTTATTCAGGCAATTGAGCTTGCTTGGGTTAGGAGGGAAGCACATTTTTGAGGTTGATTATTGCAGGTACTTTAATTTCCTTCGTGCACCCCATCTTGTTCCATGGAGGTTCCGTGTTGCTTGGGATAATTGTTTGCACCGTATCTCGCAAATGCAATTTAAATCTTCTCATATTTTTAGAGAGGGAAATCAGGTGGCAGATGCGCTTGCTAATGTTGGTTTGTCATCGTCAGGCTTGGTGTGGTGGAATGAGGATCCTCCTTTTCTTCTGGATCTTTGTCGACGAGACTCACTTAGTCTTCCCAATTTTCGGTTTATTTGAGTTGTAGTTTTCTTGTTGCTTTCATCTGTTGATCGATTATGGCATAGCATAGTTTTTCTGTTTTTTGGCTAGGGGTATGGGCGTTGTCCTCCCTTCTTCTGTTTGTATCATCCAACTCTTTTAATAAATCTGGTTGGGAGGCTCTGCTCTCTCCAATCATATTTCAGCCAAAAAAAAAAAAATACCCTCAAACCTCAGGGGGGTAAACTGAATTTAATCATTTTATTTATTTACCAAACACAATCAAATCTAAAATTTTGAACAAAAGTTGATTTTTTTTAAAAGCGAAGCAATCCCAAACGAGATCTTACTAGTTCTCATTGGGTACAAGAGTTGTGCATCAATATCTAGCATATGGAAAGAGGCGACATGTATGGTTAGTGTTTGGATCCTTTAGGCTCATGGTGTCTGTTATTGTGTTGGGGTTAGAGCCCATATCTCACCTTTATATGTTTTCCGATTCATTAGTTGAAGAATATATATATAGTAGAATATAGGGAGCTTCTATTGATATCTCCAAAATTGGTATTTAGACATTCCCACTTAATAGACCTCCGACAAAAATAACAAATATGCTATCTACAGCTCCCTAATTTTCTCATAATATCCATCATCCAATAATATCAATAAAAACTTTTTTTTCAGAGTGTTCTGTTCATATACCTCCAAAATCGGTAGTTAGACCTCCATCAATTTTTGAACATTTCACAATATTATTTTACTCTTGATATAACTAAGCTGGAAAAAAAAAAATTCAATTGATAGCTCTCTCTCCCCCCCCCCCCCCCTATTGTTGTATTTTGTAGGCATATGCATCTTTAGAGCCCTGGAGAAGTTCATTTCTTCAACTTCCTAAGATTCCCTCGGTTCATATATTTGCTCAAACAGTACACTCCAATTGATGAGTATGATTTTAAGAGAAAGTGGTCTGTTAGTGTTTTGGTTAGATAATATTGCATATCCGAAATTGACTCGAGGAACTGCAAAGTAAGGAACTGTTGATTTCTCTGCTGCTTGGTAAGGATGAAGACCATAACAAAAACAAAAGGGAAACAATGGCATAAGGATGACCATTTGTTGATTTCATACTTGACTTTTTTTATTTTTTCTTAAAATAAAGATGTCCAAATGTGAATCTTGGAGGTATGAATAGAAGCTCCATAGAATATATTCTTTGTTTCTTAAAAAAAAAAAAAAATTTAAATTACTCGATCATAAATTGGAAAAAGCCTAATCCAAACCTCCTCGTTGTAGGAATTCTACTAATAAAAGGTTGCTTGCACACACTGTTAACCCGGCGTGTATAAATCCCATGCATAAATGAACTCTATATATACCATTGTTCTAAATAAAAACAAAGAACTCTGTATACCAAACCTCCTCGTTATAGCAATAAAGAACTCTGTATAGCGCACTGATTTTGTTGCTCTCCGTCTCCATGGCTCAACTGACTCCACTCGGAGCCGGCCTAACTCCAGGCAACAACCCCCACATCATTAGGCCCACTAAGCGCCCCACCGTCGTCCATCTCTGCAGCCTCGTCTTCCTCATCGGTTTCGTCAGCTTCCTGGTTTTGGTCATCTATTTTATTATCACCAGGGATCCCACACTCCCCAAGTTCAAAGTCGAATCGGCCACCGTGACCCAACTCAACATTGAAGGCTCCAAGTTAACCGCCACGTGGGACTTCACTCTCCTTGCCACCAACCCTAGCCGCAAACTCGAACCCTACTACAGCCGTGTCCAGGCCGGGGTCCGCTACCAGGATGGGTGCCGCGATGTTTACACCCTCGTGAAAAACCCGTTCCCTTCGTTTGTTCTGAGCCGGAGGAACCAGACACGTGTCAGTTTGAGACTCGGAGTGTGGAGGCAACCGGGGAGGCAAGTGGCGCAGGGAATCTCCGGCGAGAGGAAGAGTGAGTTGGTGAGTTTCGGAGTCAGACTCCTGGCTAAGGTGTGGTTTGAGTACTCTAGGATATTGCCGGCGGAACGAGGTTGGATGCTGGTCTCCTGCGATAGGGTTGATTTTGATTTTTCCGGGAAGAATGGGACCGGCGAAATGACGAGTCGGTCTGGGCAGTGCGATGTTGACTACTACCCAATACTTCCCTTGGGTAGTACTATCAGTAAGAATAAGTTGGCAAATGCTATATAGTTTGAGGTCGGTTCTGACCACCAATGTATCAACGGATCAACCCGCTACCACCACCGCAGCCACTGTCGGGGCGACAGGAGGAGAAGGAGGTACGTAGAGGGAAGACCGGGCTGGTGGTGCTTCAGTTGTGTGAGAGAGGGCTATGCATGGCACCATTATTTTAGGGTGTTTTAGGTTTTAGATTCTTGTATTAGCTAGCCGGTAATTTAATTTCTTTTTATTTACTGTGGATTTGGTCATTAAGTATGTCTTTCTTGAGTTTCTTCTATTTCAGCTTCTACCTTGAATTTTTCCAGCTGTTTCTCATGATGCATGATGAAAAATATACATTGTTTAGTTTAACAACATACAAAGTCTTATGACCGAGCAAAGCATGGACACACTGGTGTTAACTATATATGAGCAAGCTTATATTAACAATGACTTTCCATTTTAAAGAGTTTCTTGTGGGCGTTAGAGCAAGTGCAGCGGTTTGAACTTGACCGGGCATGGACTCAGAATTGATGATGTGTTGCCCAGCTGAAGCAATTTTCAGCTTCCACCGGGTAAGAATTGGCTTTGCATGACCGAGGGCAAAAAAAAGGGCAAGTGCCTGACTATTTTCCTACCCAGTCAAGCATGCTGCCAAGTCAGTCCAAGCCCCACACGTGGCTGACGTCAGCCACTGATGCCGAAAGTGAGACGCACTGGAGAAGAGCGTGGAAGGCACGGACCAATTGTCCAGAAGAAGAGTGCGTGTTTGCCACTATTTTGTCGCATAGCGACAGACAGTGGCCAACGAGAAGGCAACACGTGCCTCTGAGACGACGTGGGGTAGCCGACATTTTGATTCCAACAGTAAAATTGGAGCAGTTAAAACACTAAATTTCAGTGGAAAATGAATAGTTAAAATTGATGAACAGTGAAAGATGAACAGTCTTGACCGGTCAAGAAAAACAACGGGTGGAAACTCATGTCCAGTGGCAGTGAACAGTATCTTGACTGGTCGAATTCTTGACTTCTCGACTTTGCCTTTTCTTGACTACGGGTGAACTTGCTCTTAGTGTTATAGTCGTGTTTAAATGACTTCATTTTAGACTTCTATCATATGATGAAATACTAAAACCATTTAACTGAAGATGCATGACCCTCAAAAGTAAACATTGTCCTAACACGAAGTATAAGACCGCACCTAAGAAGATGAGTAAAAGGATCATGCTTTTTAATGTCAAAAAGCATTTATCCCTAAGCTTAAAGTTTCAAGTTAATATTTTTCACCTGCCTATGTTTTTTTGTGTGTTCTCCCTTCAAATTCTGCACATTCAAATAAGTCCGAAGTCAGTATACACCAGTGCAACGCGTAAAACAAGGCTCGCAAACTTGACGGTGATTCGATGAGCTAATATCTAAGTTTACAACTCATCCCACAATTGTCCTACCAACGTCAAGACAGCGGACCCTTTTAGAGCCGGTAAAAACCGAAGTTAGCTAGTCACAATTACAGCCGAACCAAGTTACTAACCAACCTCTAGAGCGTATTGAAATCAGCTCATCAGCCTAAATCACCCGCCAATATTGCTGCAAGAAAATGACACCAAAGCACACTTCACTGTATGAAGTTTATTTTCGGTCTCATTTCTTCTACAAAAGCTATAGAACTAAGCAATTAGAGAGCTTAAGAGGAACCCATTAATCTCAAACCAACAAAGGTACAGAATTGGGTGATTTGGGTCCCTTCTGCAATCAACAATGCGCCGAGAAGAGAAGCGACGCAAGTTCAATGAGGCTGTCCTCAACACGCTTTATCCTCCTCCTTCTCCTCCATCACCACCAGTACTCCTCTCTCTCTCTCCTCTCTCTCTCTCTCTCTCCTCCGACTCCAAACTTCTCTCAACTTCTAATTCTGAAAACAATTGCTTACAGCTCAAAGATGAGGACGTAGACTTGAACGTTTTACGTCAAGACTTTGAACTAGAAAGTGGGTCTTCAGCTACTAGCGGTGATGAGGATGGTAATGGCGAAAGTGAGATTCAGAAGCTTACGAGGGCCCAGCGGAAGAGACTCCGGAAGAAGAGGCTTAAGGAAGACGCTTCTCGACGCAGGCAAATCATAGGGCCTCTTTTGCCGTCGACAATCGGTGAAGGTGAAAATTGCACTCCAGGTGTTCGACGAAATGCCTCTGAGGAACCAAGTGAGATGATCATCTTATCTCTTCACTGTTAGCTGTGTTTATTAGATTTTGGTTTCTGGGTTTGAAAAATTTAAGAGTTTAGAATGCATTTGTGTAGGTGATCAGCCACCTCAATCTGGTTGCAGTAATCAGAAGAACAAGGTGAAGCAAAGAAGGAAGGCGAAGAAGCTAGCCAAGGAAAGAGAGCAACATTGATGTATTTCGATTTGACCAACCGGTAAAGGCTGTGATTTGGCTTGTGGAATGGTTAGGGTTAATTTAGATGTGTTTAAGGGTTCCATTTTATTTTCTATATTGAGCACAAACTTGTTAGCATTGCTTGCATCTTTGCTCACCAAAACACATCATTACAATGAATAATGCGGGGCGAAAATATACAGATTAACACATTACTACTGTGTATATGGTATGAACATGCTTGCTTCAGTTGGTTTTGTAGGAGCTGCCAATGTTATTCGGCCTAATTAAGTGCACACGGGGGTAAATATTATACATTTTACTTACATGAAAGTTTTAACAGTGCACTATAAAATGGATAGGGTAAATGGATAAGATAATTTCTTGATATTAAATAAAGAATCAATATCCCTCTGCATATTGCCATAAGCGTCCTTGTGCTACCCAAAGCAATAGCGGTTCAGAATCGTCAGATGCCTCATGCATGTTGTAACTTGGACCCTGAGGACCTGGTTTTCCTATGATCAAGATTCAGAAAGAAAAAATAAAAGTCAAATCCTCTGCATATTTTCTATCATATAAAAATCTCAGAATAAAGCAGAAGATTAAAGCTGCCTATTACCTATCAGCCTGAAAATCAAGTCATTGCATTGTCTCCGATGAACCATTAAGTTAACCTAACATCTATCCAGGCTAGTTTACAGGTGAGGAAGATGGTCACAGCAATATAGGAAGTTATGATAATCCAAGCAAATTAAAGAGAAGTTAGGTAAGGTAGCTCTGAGAGTCATGTGACAGTAACAACTCTCATGAAGCCGTGATCAGAAATTAAAAAATGGTGTTCAACAGTTCAAGTAGATGATATAAATCTCTAGTCATTGTATTTAATGATTTAAATGACATTATGGTTCATCCAGATCTATCACAACTCACTAAGTCCACTATCTAACCCCCTAAGATGTCCACATATTTTAGTCCCTTTCAAAAGGCACCAAGGACCATGATTTAGTCAAATATCAGTCAAGAGGGGGCAGTGACTAATTGTTAGATACTATTCTAAAATAATGGTGAAGCACATAATGCTCCCATCATCAAGTGCTTATTATAAAGTTGGATATCATCCTCCAATCATAAACAAGATTTAAGATTTATGCCCCTAAGAAAGCTACAAGATATTTAATTAAATAAGTACTTGCACTACAAAAGCCCAAAGAGGGAATTAAAGCAAAAGCAAAAAAGCACATGTCCAAAGCATAAAGGCCAAACCAAAGTTTTTCATGCAATGTACCTTTCTATGTGACCATGATAAAATCAAACGACTCTTACGACACCACCGGATAGTTAAACGGCAACGGCTGGAGTGACGGATCCACTGCGCTCCGGGTGCACGAACCCATATTTACGAAGCACCTGATTATCGGCGAAGTTCAACGCCTTTTGCATGCCGTCCCAGCAAGACTCCCCGGAATACATCTGATTGTGGTCCCCACTGCAGGGCTGGCATCCGGTGAAGTGCGTGACAAACGGTCTCCTCCAGCTGCCCGCCCCGTACCCGGACCCCGCGTCCTTCAAAAACTTCTCCCTAAACGCACCGTATTGCTCGCTCACTTTCTCCGCGTGTCGCCTCCTCAGCCGCGCCACGTCCTCGTCCCCTTGCCGTTTCTCTATCTCCGTGAACTTCTCGGTGATGTTGTCCAGGGTGCCGACTATTTCGGCCCAATACCCTTCGAAATAATAATCGCTCTCTAAGTAAATCCTGTCCGCCCATTTCTCGTTCTCTTTGTAAATCAGGTACGCCAGGCCCGTCTGATCGTCCGACTCCGGGAACGCCTTGTCCTTAAACGTCGCCCGGAGCGTCTCCCCCCACTTCTCGTAGTCCGGCGTCTGCGGGCCCATCCCGGCCCAGCCTCGAGGAAGTCCATGGACCACTGGCAGTTCCGGATCAGAAACACGCCGGCGTTTAACCCCGTCCAGCTGTGGGTGTCCAGAATCAAGTGGGCCCAGCCGTGAACGATGAGGTTGTGGCTCCTGTACTTCTCTAACGGTAATTTGAACTCCATGTCGGTGAACAACGCGTCCGAGTCGACCCACCAGATCCACTCGGCCTCCGGGTGGGCCACCATGGCGGCCCGGATGACCGGAATCTTGGCCCAGTAGCTCTTCATTTCCGGGTGAAGGAACGCGTTGTTGTAGAACAAATCGTGGCCGTGTATTCTGCAGTAGTCCACTTTGTTCTTGAAGAATCTCAGCAGTAAATGATCGCCGATAGGATTCTTACACGCGGACGGCTGCGATCCCGTCACCATGAGAATCCGTTCAGCTGCTCCGGCGCCGAATGAAGGATGATGCAGTAGCCACTGGCTCCGCTTCTCGTCCCAGTTTTTAACCGGGTTGCCAATAGAGTAGGTCAGCTCCGGGTCGTCGTAGAAGGTCCGGTCGGGCGGGTCGGACTGTAGATTCGGACCCGGGTCGGAATGACGAACCGAATTGGACCGGGGCGGAGTGACGGTACGCCCGAAATTGGGGGCGGAAGTGGAGTTGGGGTGTATGAAGGACCATATAGTGATGAGGAGTAAAAGAGCGAGAAATGCGCCGCCGAGGAAGAGAAGGCCGTCGGTGAGCCATGAGGAGGCCTTGGCTCGTAAAGAGGGCTTCGACATTGGTTGGGGGTGAGAGGAGGGCTCGGGGGAGACCATGGTTAAATAGTAGTGGTGGAGGGGTTTTAGGGTCTGTGACAGATAAGGCTAACAGCGATGTTTGGCGGTCATGGATGGAAATGTTCTTGGAGGTTCTCAGTTTTTGGTCTGGTAGATATTTTAGCAGTATACTAGAGACTAGGGAAGAGGGAGCGAGGAGACAACAGTACTGTTGTGATTAAAGGGGTAGGGGATGCTGAGTTGCACTGCGAGTCTGTGCGAAGTGCGTGATCGACGGTAGGGAAGGGTCCTACGATGTCTGGCTTCTTACCGAAGAGACACGTGGGTGTGAGATATGAACCGACAGTTTAGGGGGAGTAATGGGATTTTTCCAAGTCATGGAAATTAAATTTATTTTCACCGTTACAGTAGGGCTATGTACCCAAAAAAAAAAGTTACAGTAGGGCTGTAGGAGATGGGTGTAAGGGCATTACGGTTATTTCAAAGGGGCAACAAGTTGTTAAATGGCTTTGCCAAATATGAGAATGCTACAAGTCCTGAACTGTAAGAAATTTGTTCTTCCCTACCATTTGTGCAAAAGATGACAATAAATATAAGGACTGATCAATGATCATGCACATGGATGCAGCCACAGTTGTACGAGTATGGTTTGTTCCATGATACCTTTGTCGGATGCACGTAAAATCTATTTTCGACATCATTTGAAATCGATCATCTTTTCATTACATGTATTGTCGTAGTCGGTTTTATATAATTCAGTTCTCTAAAACAACCACGTGGTGTGGTGTGCTGGTCGAGTGGTCTAATCTGAAACATTCATATCTAACGTTCGATTCTCAGCTCCATCCCGTGGTCAGTAGATTGGATGGACATTTGTTCGTTAAAATGAGAGTTCGTGCGTCTGTGGTGCAGTGATTAGTTTGGCAAAACTAAGATACACTGTATGGGCGTGTGTGGTTACTATTTACGTCTTCCTCCTCAAAAAAAAAAAATCTCTAAAACATTACAACTAATTGGGAATGTTTAGTCAACCAACTGCATTGAACACAGACAATTTTCCGAACAATTAGCATTTCATCATAAACCGATGATGGCAAGTCCTAGGAGTATTGTTCTATTTGCTTACTAGGGTTAGTATAACTCTACAGTAATTTTTGTTAGATGGTATTTGTCATCCTTCTGTAATGTTTTATTAATGCATTAGTATTTTAGTAAGGAAAAACAGCAAGGCGTTACTAAACAATAATGGGTGTTACCAATATTCTTATTACAAGTATACAATGTTGCAGATAAAAACAGAAGAGCACAGAGATACCACTACCATCAGAAGATTCAGAAGATAATGACTTGCCGCATATGGTTTTTTAACTTGCACCCATACATAGATTAATCCAGTTTTATGGTATATTTTTTATCAAGAACCAATGAGCCCTAGTCTAGACTTCAACAAATGACATAGATATTCAACTTGAGACAGTATTCATGTGTGTTTTCCTATTGTCAGGAGTTTTCTTATTTAGCAGCATTTCCAATTCATAATATATTGTAGGCAATTTGTTGGTCCACTCTCAAGAATCTAACCATCACAAGTTGAATTACAAGTTCAGGATATTAAACTTGTATGATGGTTTGATTACGGATACAAATCTGCTTACAAGCATTCCTTGCTTTACAAAAATCCAAACAAATAAGAGCCTTTTTATCCTCTAATCGATCCATTACAACGTGACTTATTTTCATTTTTCTTTCTTTTGATTTATCTGTGCATTTAAGTTTGTGTTTTAAATCTCTTCTCGTACAATATAAAGAATTTATCAAGGACATTTATAAATTATTGTAATCGATCTTAAACTTAAATTTCACCAATGTGATCTTTTTTGTCAGATTATTAAACAGTGTAATTCATAACTGAAAAAAAGAATTACAACTAGGGCTGTCACAGTCACTCGGTCGGTTAGAATCGGTTATAGGTATTACTATTTCAAAACCAAAGCTTTCGGTTTCAAAATTAAGCTTCCAATTACCAACCAAAATTTTCTGTTTTTAATCATATCTAACAAATTCGGTATTTTTGTTTTTGATATTACTAACTTTAGAGCAACTAATTTTTTGTAATATAAATTAGAATAAACAATATGGTTTTTGTTTAATGAAAACTAAAATTGGGAGATAATTGAGTCGTACTTTCATTGATAATATGGGCTTCTTTATATAGAGTATTACATGGCATAGAATCAGAGTTATACAAGGAAACGTAATATTACAATTGATTGGATATCTCCAAGATTCTCTGATATTATCTCTAATTCTAACCCTATTACCACTATATCAAGTAACCTAGAATTTGGGCCAGACACATATTCTAGATTTACTTGAACACTCCCCCTTGTGTCGCCCAAACGTGGTGCTCCTCTAGTTGCCTCATTAAAAACCTTGCCAATTAACAAAAACCTAGTGGGACAAAAATAACCTCTGTCGAAGGGGGAAAAAAGCACAACACACCATTCATGTTTCGAGACCATACATATAGACACCTCTCCCTGATGTCTGCATCTCCCCCTGATGACTACGATCATTGGAGTTCGGATAATTTATGCAAACAATGCTACCAACATGTTTCTCGAAAGTGGAATATAGACACTTAGTGAGTAAGTCTGCCATACTGTCCTCAGATCGAACCTAGTTCACTGATCTTGAAGAGAGTTTGTTGTTGCTGATTATCCTTGGTGTTGTCGCTTTTGATGTAGCCTTGCTTCATTTGTTCAAAGCAAGTAGCATTATCCTATATGCTCGTAGGCTCATCTGTGGTAGACTTCAAACCACAATTATTCGAACATGCATAACTATGGATCCAATCCATATACATTCACGAACCACTTCGTGAAGAGCAATAATCTCTGCATTGTTCGAAGATATAGTGACTAGGGTCTGTTTTGTAGACCTCCAAGATATCACGGTCTTTACCTATGGTGAACACTTAACCATTTTGGGAATGACCTTTGTCTAGGTCAGAGATACCCAACATCAGCAAAACTTTCCAAAACACATGTCGTTTTGGAATGAGGATAGTGGACGCAGGCCAGTGTGTGATGGGTTTGAATCCATCGTCTCTCTGTAGGGATAGAACAAGTTCATATCAATCGTACATCTCAAGTACAGAAAAATATCTTTTTTCACCAATCCAATGGTGTCCCGTTGGGGCAGAGCTATACCTTAGCTAACAAGTTCACTGCAAATGAGATGTTCGGTCTTGTGCATTGAGATAAGTACAATAATGCGCCTATTGTACTCATGTAAGACACTTCTGCCTCTAGCACATCTTCGTCATCATCCTTCAGACGAATAGGATCCTTTTCAGGATCAACACTAAGGACTATCATGGAGGTGCTTGAATGTTTGAACTTGTCAAAATGTCTAAGCATCTATCAATACGATGCTTAAGTTCCAAACTGAGAAATAATCGTGTTCTCCCAAAATCCTTCATCTCAAACTCGGATTTCAAGTGTTCAACAGTTTCCCTTAACTCTTTAAAGGCTTCCAATGAAGATCATGTCCAACATGAACCGCGATAGAATCCGAAACTTATTATGGAAACGCGCGGGCATATCCCTTCTCAATCAAGTAGTCACTTTAGTGAGTGTTTTAACCTTATTGTAAACGCACTCCGTGGTCTAGAGCCACTTGAATTTGGCAAATGAAGTTCACCATGAACATTCATTTATATTTCGTATCTAGATCCCCATAGAGATTCGTAGTGATCACATTCGTAAGCTGCATATTTAGTTATTCGGAAACTACCAAACTGACAAGGTAGTGGAGTACCATGACATCCATTACGAAAGAATATGCCTCATCGTAGTTAATTCTAGGGCGTTTTGTGAGGAGCCTTGCGCCATAAGGCGAGATTGCCATCTATTTTTCTCACCACGCTTTTTAACGAAGACCTATTAGTCAACAGGTTTCATGTTAGGAGGTGTTGGCATCATAGCTCAAAAACCTTCCTCTTCGTTAGAGAATCCAACTTAACATGGATCGCATCTTTCCATTTAGGCCAAATCTCTCTATGTTGGCATTCATTCATCAACGGAGCGTGGTTCGATGTCATCAGACTCAACAAACTCATGCACAACGAAATGCGCAACTATATCATCAATTATGATGGAGTTTCTATCCCACGTCTCATGTACACTAGTGTAATTTTCAAATAGCTCTATATTCTCAGGAATAAGTTCTGACGTTGAAGCATCCCCCAACGATAACCATAATCTGGAAGATACTCATGAGACGGATTTTGAGTCTTGATGATCAAAGGATTGGAATGTGCCAAAGTATCTTTCGAACCCACGGGCCTCCCACGCATCCTAGCTGGGCCATGGCCTATAACGCCAAAGTGCCACTCTATGGTGTTGGCGCCATGCCTACCTCTGTGTAGGGTGGTGCTACGTCCTCTCGTAGGGACGTCCATCCTTGCAGGCATGTTTGCAGCATATTTGTGTGATCTCGTCACTTTAACAGGGATCGAGATGAGACATAGTGAGGACAGACCACGATAATTCTTGTCGTTCCTGCTGAATATCTGTGTTCTTATCTCCCCCTAACGATGGGAAGACTATCTCATCAAACTGACAACCCACAAATCTAGCGATAAGGAGATCGCCTTGCAAGGGTATGGAGTGGCGGACGATTGTCTGAGTCTCAAATCCAACGTAGTTGCCCATTCGTCTGTAAGGACCTGTCATAGTGCGCTGTGGCTGCGCAATTGGCATATAAATGGCACACTCAAATATACGTAAGTACGATACTTGTACCCAGTAACTAGCTGTAACGCAGAGGTACATTAAGTGGCAATGGGTTGTAGATGAATTAGCATAGCTGTATGCAATATTGCATCAAATCCAACGTAGTTGCCCATTCATCTGTAAGGACCTGTTATAGTGCGCTATGGCGGCGCAATTGGCACATAAATGGCACACTCAAATATGCGTAAGTACGATACTTATACCCAGTCGCTAGCTGGAACGCAAAGGTACATTGAGTGGCAATGGGTTGTAGATGAATTAGCATAGCTGCATGCGATATTGCATCACCCCAAGCGGATATAAGGAGGTTGGTGCACATTACCAAATCCTGACGACCATCGTAGTAGTTTATGCGAGACCATTTGGGTGTGTACATGGGAATATGATGTCTAACATCAGTCTCACTGCAATATCAAAAGTCTTCGATGTAAACTATCTAGCATAGTCAAGTCCAATTGACTGAATATGATGATTCGGGGAGTAAGCCTGTTGTCATATGATATGTGCTAGGAGTGTAGCAGAAGCAGCATTACAAGTGGATAATGGCACAACACGTGACCAGCGTGTTTGCGTACTACAAGAGAAAATGTCATCTACGACAACCCAAAATTGTTGTAAAAAGTCAAAATTTCTCGCTGAATTGAAAATGCGATGACTTTGGGTTGTCGCAATCAGTTGTCGCCTTATGTGTTTTACTGATTGTCAAAAGCGACGAAATTACACTATTGTTGCTTTTTCAATATGCGACGCAATTGATTCCTCGCATATCACAAATTGTGACACTCACAAATGTGTTACCAAAAACTATATGCGAGACTTTATATTTGTTACTATTTTAAATATACGACGCTTCGTTTATGTCACATATTCCATATGTAGGGCTTGGATGTTTGTTGCATTTTCAATAAGCGACGCAATTCGTTCCTCGCATATGACATCTTGCGAGACAAGTGAGTGCGTTACAGAATGCTATAAGCGAGACTTTATGTTTGTTACAATTTCTAATATACGAGACCTCGTTTACATTGCATATTCCGTCTGCAAGGTTTTTATGTTTGATCAAAAATTTATATGTGAGACTTTTTTTTGTTGCATATATTAATATGTGACACATATATATTTGTTGTAGAAAACTATATGCGAGGCTTCTTGCTTGTCTCCTATAATTGCGTCGAGGAATTAATTGCGTCGCATATTAAAAAACCAACAACCATGTAACTTCGTTGGTTTTGATAATCAGTAAAACACATAAGGCGACAACTGGTTGCGACAATCCAAAGTCGTCGCATATTTAATTAAGCGACAAATTTAACCTTTTTATGACAACTCTGGATTGTCGCCAAAGATATTATAAAGATATGTCAAATCAGCATAGTTGTCGAAAATACAAAATGCAAGATTAAATATTTGTTGAAAAAAATAATAGGTAAGGTCACATTTAATGATTTGCAACATTTGCAAAAGAATCATCTTTGTTGCAAATGACTTTAAATGAGGCTGGTTTGTCTAATTTAATAATTATTTATTTAAATATTCCAAAATGATTTGAATATCTAATAAAAATTAATTTTTTAATAATAATCAAGCACTTATTAAATCATAAATCAAATAAAGTTTACAAAAATTCTACCCAAAAATAATAATAACTAATAAAAAGAAATTGTTTGCCAAGACTACCTAAAACCTAAACAAAAAGTTACTGAAAATGACTCTATGAATCACAATTTTTTCTCCAAGAAGTTTTGTAGAACTCCTCCAAGGCATGTTAAATGAAAGGCACAGCTCCGCCACGATTTATACTCCTTTTTTTTTTTTGAAAGATAAGTTGATATCATTAGATCAACAGCGAATAGGCTGAAGTCTACCAAAACTTACATAAGAAATCCGGCAAGAAAATCCGGAGTAACCTACCTAAGCAAAAGCAAACCTTTAAAGATAACTGGGTCGCTCACATTTAATCGAGCCTATACAATAATGAAAAAAACCTCGCCTCCTACGGAAAGAAATCATTCAACTAGCCCTCGCTTGCCAGGCACGCAATTTTGGTACAAGCAAGAAACTAGAAACGTCATAGAAGACTCATAGAAGTTAATCCAACCTCACACAGGCTCATACCCTAAAACATTAGGGCCCCATTGGCCTGGACCCGAGCCCAAGCCCGTAGGCCCAAGCCCAAGTCCAGTCTTGTCTAGCGACAACAAAAAACAAAATCAAACAGGCCCAGCAGCCCAAGCGCAGGCCCCTGCCCCAGTAACCCAAGTTTGAGCCCAGGCCCAAAGGCCCAAGCCCAAACCCAAACCACCAAGGCTGAAACCCTAGGCTTCAGCTGCCAGACTGCCTCCACCTCCGTGTCCGGCGGCCGGCCAGTCCCCCATCCCATCGCAGGGGCGGTCAAGCTTGCCTGTTCCTCGGCCTCGGCGCCTCCTCGACCAGAAAGAACCGGAGCCTGCACTGAGAAGAAGACTCCCCGCCGCTCTGGAGATCCGAGTCCGACGGCGATCAAGCAATCTCAAACCAAAGCTACAAATCTGGAGAACCCAACCTCAAACCACTGCAATCAGTCGATCGATCAAGAACCAGAAAGAAGCAGTCTTCACTTCCTCGAATCCGCTTCCTCGATACCAGCCAAACCAGCCAACGTCGCCGTTGAGCAAACCAGTTCCGACGTAAACCCAGGAAGGAGAAAATAAACCAACCCCGACACTTGCTCTTCAGCCCAAGCGACGACCACGCTCCTCTGCCTCCCACGCAGACCACGTACGCCGCCGACGAGAAGCCTCCGCTGCTAGAGCCAATGGGAGGCGCCGCTGCTCTCTCTGCTAAAAAACCCTAGGGTTTTTTCTACGATTCATACTCCTTTGTTTCTTCGGTTAGCTGAATTCTTGTTGCATTTTTCCTTTATAAATAATGTGAAGTCAAATATATATACTCTAAGATTTTTAATCCAAGCATAAAACTGAAAAAACATAACAAAAACATTTTGGAGAAAAAAAAATATAGGTGTAGAGAATACATACAATATACTTTGGATTGGTATAGAGCTTATCACATAGCCAATGCCACTCCTCTGTTGATCTCTCACGCCATAGATCCGGTGGAGGAAGCATGGCTCGTCCCTGAGCAGGTGTTCCACATTTTCGATAGTGATCATGCAACTTCCACTTGAATTGAGCATACGTCAAGCGCATCTTGTTATTCACAAAATTCACAATTTTTGGATGTTCTATTTCCACATCAAAATGTACCTAATCAAAATTCAAATAATCCAAGTACGTTAGGAACACAATATATTAACTTTTCATTAAACCAATTTGACTAAATAATTAACTTACTGTTAATCCCTCTCTCAATGTCTTTCTTAATATTTGTTGGAATCTTATTCTACCCACAATAACATAACGGAGCTTGACTTCGAACCAGAATTCCTATAGAGGTAGTGAACTTACTATACATGTATTCAGTCATATGGACCCAATGCATCCGGTCAAAAATTATCTCCATCTTCTCATTGCTATTCCTAGCAATCATCTGAATTATACCTTTTCCAGTCTAAAGCATTGACTTGGTAACCCTGAAACCCTCAATTCGTAGCCTTCAAATCCCAGAAACCACCGCCGCCCTCTTTGAAGATCTCAACTCCAGCAATCTAGAACCGGCCGGAAAACCACCGAACTGGTCACCGGAAGTAACGAAAGTCCCTCTGCTCGGTTCAAAGCCTTCATTCCAGCCTCCTGCTGCCATCTTCCACCAGCAGCAGCACCATTGTTCCAGAACCCCAGAACCGGAAACTTCAATCCCTGAACCGGCCTGAAGTTCCTAGCAATCATCTTCTCATTGCTATTCCTAACAATGATGTTTGCGGTCAATGAATGTCATCTGAATATTCCTAACAATGAGAACCACCAAAATTTGGAACTAAAAATTCATAACAGACCAAACCTTGAGCAATTGTATAATGGACTCAGAATTAAACCTATTCGGTAACTTACCTGCATAAAATCAAGGCCTAAAGCATACCTTAATTTTGAAAGTTTTGCTTAGACGAGATCAGAGAGAACAAAAAGAAAGAGAAATGAAATATTTTTTAATATTAGCAAAATAACAGAATCATTGAATTGCACCAGCAAGAAAACCTAGAAAGCATTAGAACTAAAACCAAAACTGAGACTATAGTACAACAGCAAGCAATAAAAATCATATTCTATTTAATGATCGAGAACTTGAGCTTTACTAACATAAGTGAATTTCATAAAAGATTTGCTTGTGATAATCCAGATCAAACAAACAGAAGGACATGCATGTGGGTGGACATCGAGTGAGTCAAAATGGCACCAATTTTTCAGATTTTATATAACAAGAAATAAGAAGAAGAAGACTAAAAAGGGAGAGACGGAATCTGGAATTCGAGCCCGATATCACCAATTGACAAGCCAAGCCAGAGTAGACATAATAAAAACTTAATTGAAAAAGTGGCTGCAATCACATACAAAGCAGTTTTCTTTCTTCGGAAACATGAAAACCAAAAAGTTTGAAAACATTAATTTTGAACAATAAGAGACTTGGGTAGATCCAAAACTGACAATAAGAGAAAATGTACCGTTTTGGTGGATGTGTTTGAAACACCTTCAATCTGCAATTCCACAGAAAAAAATCAAAATCAACAAACAAAAGAAAATCGAGATTACAGAAAGAGAAAGAGAAACATTTTACCAGCAACGTCAGTTAAGGAGAAAGAACTGAAAACAAGGAGAGAGAAAGTCAAAACCAATACAAACCAAAACCCAGAAAGAAAGAAAAAAAC
Source organism: Rosa lucieae (assembly GCA_024704745.1). NCBI lineage: Eukaryota > Viridiplantae > Streptophyta > Magnoliopsida > Rosales > Rosaceae > Rosa > Rosa lucieae. The sequence continues at coordinate 18,835,827 of CM045493.1, read as the reverse complement.
TTGATAGTTTGCAACAAATCCTTCGAGATGAACATTGAACAGAGAAGTTGATGTTCTGATGAGGCGGTTTTGTTCTCTTTTATATTGTCATCCATCTCTTTTGGGTTGAGAAGAATCCTAAATAGGACTCCTCTCTTTTCTCTCAAAATCCCGCCTAATTCTCCCGCTTGTTTGAAAGAGAAGAACAGGAAGGATAGCATGATGAAGATTTCTGTGAGCGCGCGGCGACTGTTGTACGAGAGAAGAACGGGAAGAAATTCAACTCTTCTATGTATGTTATCAAGTTCTTTTGAAGGATAAGAATGATTTGACAAAAAAGTAAATACATATAACAACCAAAACCGTAGTTATCGAAATCATAACAATAATTAGATTGATATCTTCATAATTATGGAATAACTAGTATAATTAATTTCTATATATATCTACGTAACAATATATACAACTGGACACGATTTTATTTAAAGACAAAAAAAACAGCAATTCATCTTTTTTCATCTTGTCTACTAATATGGAAAGCCACATTCTTTTAAATAATAATAATAATAATAATGGAAAGCCTAAAAAAAATTCAAACTCGGAACATAAATCTATTCACTATTTGTGTCACTATGATCACCCAGTAATTCTTCTTCACCAAGAGCTCTATGCTTCAACATAAGATCATCATCCGTAGAATCATCGCCAATAAAATCATTGTCATCTGCTGCATTCTTTTCTTTATTTGTGTTGTTGACGATAATAGTTTCAGGTTCCACATCACGTCTGCATAAAGATGTACTAGTTTTATCATCTTCTACATGAACCTCCCATACATTAGCGTCATCGTCCTCGACGCCAGGGTCATTATCATGGTCTACAAGATCTTTGTCTTCTTCTAGACAACTTTCCAAGGATGCCCCAATTTCAAGTCATCAAGATAAAACACCTTATTCAAATAATCCAAGACATTTTTATAATTTTTCTTAGGATTAATTTCAGTTTACCCCCCTGAGGTTTGGGGGTGAAATCATTTCACCCCCTCTACTTTCAATTTTGAATTTTTACCCCCTAAACTTTTCAATTTCAATCAGCCGTGTCCAATTTTTACTGTTCCGTCCAAATTGGACGTTAAGTTTGACTTTTGAGGGTTAAAATGGTCATTTCAACATAAAAAATAAAAAAATAAAAAAAATTAAAAAAAAATTCTGTTATTTATTTTTTTTTTCTGCTTTTTAGTTTTTTTTTTTTTTTTTCTGTTTCTTCGTTTTTTTTTTCTCTTTTTTTTTTTTTTTTTTTTTTTTTTTTTTTTTTTTTTTTTTTTGTCTTCAACCTATACACCACAAATTATAATAGGTTTATAAAAACAAAAAAATATTCTAGGTGGTTGAAAGCCGCTAACTGGTCTACGATATTTGTAATATATCTCCGATAAAGTGAAGAATTTTAGAATATATCCCCAATAAAGTGAAGAAATATCTGTAAAAAATATTTTTACACTTTATCTGTAAATAAATATCTGTATATCCCCAATAAAATGAAGAAATATCTGTGTAAAATCATTTTTGGTCTACGATATTTGTGATATATATCCAATAAATTGAAGAATTTTAGGATATATCCCCAATAAAGTGAAAAAATATCTGTAAAAAATGATTTTACACTTTATCCAGTAAATATCTGTATATCCCCAATAAAATGAAGAAATATCTGTGTAATTTTACACTTTATCCAGTAAATATCTGTATATCCCCAATAAAGTGAAGAAATATCTGTGTAAAATCATTTTTTTCAGATATTTATTTACAGATAAATATTGGATATATATCACAAATATCGTAGACCAAAAATGATTTTACACAGATATTTCTTCATTTTATTGGGGATATACAGATATTTATTTACAGATAAAGTGTAAAAATATTTTGTACAGATATTTCTTCACTTTATTGGGGATATATTCTAAAATTCTTCACTTTATCGGAGATATATTACAAATATCGTAGACCAGTTAGCTGCTTTCAACCACCTAGAATATTTTTTTGTTTTTATAAACCATTATAATTTGTGGTGTATAGGTTGAAGACAAAAAAAAATATAAAAAATAAATAAAAAAAAAAAAAAATAAAGAAAAAAAACGAAGAAGAAACAGAAAAAAAAAAAAAAAAAACTAAAAAGCAGAAAAAAAAATAAAAAACAGAATTTTTTTTTAATTTTTTTAATTTTTTTATTTTTTATGTTGAAATGACCATTTTAACCCTCAAAAGTCAAACTTAACGTCCAATTTGGACGGAACAGTAAAAATTGGACACGGCTGATTGAAATTGAAAAGTTTAGGGGGTAAAAATTCAAAATTGAAAGTAGAGCCTCAGGGGGGTAAACTGAAATTAATCCTTTTTCTTATTCCTCATGAGGATCCGACAGTTGGATCTTCGTATAATTGTGAAAAGACGATTCAAAAGGAGATCGGTGAGGATTCGACCGTTTGTTCATCGTATAATTTTGTGAGGATGGTTTTAAAGGTGATCTGGGACGATCCAATCGATGGATCTTCACATAATTTTGAGAGGATGATCCTAAGGGCTATCCATGAGGATCCAACCGTTGGATCTTCGTATAATTGTGAAAAGATGATTCAAAAGGCGATCCGTGAGGATCCGACAATTGGATCGTCATATAATTTCATGAGGCTGATTCTAAGGGTGATCTGGGATGATCCGACCGTTGAATCTTCACATAATTTTGAGAGGATGAACCTAAGGGCGATCCATGAGGATCTGACCGTTGGATCTTCATATAATTTTGAGAGGATGAACCTAAGGGCGATCCGTGAGGATTCGACCGTTGGATTATTATATAAATCTGTAAATATGATGCTCTAGGTGATCTGTGAGGATCCGACCGTTGGATAGTCGTATAATTATGATTTGTGAATTATTTTTTGTCAAAAAAGGAAAGGAAAAAAATATAAAAAGATTGAAAATAAAAAATTTCAAAATAGAAAACCAAAAAAGTTCATATAGAGAAAATGGCAAATGCGGGGGAGGGGGGGGAATCCCCCATTTGAAAATTTCCCCAGATGAGGAACGAGGTAGTGGGGGAAACTTGAGGCGGGGGCAGGGGTGCAGGAGAATCCCCCATTGGGACCCAATCATTATAACTCCATGATATATATATATATATATATATATATATATATATAAATTCAAGAAAAAAAGGTGCATTACCTCTCAATTGGATACCTACAACGGTATCCCACTAGGCCAGCAAGTTTAGCCTCGTGTGGCAAGTGCACGGCTAAAAGAACCATAATGTCAAAAAATGTTGGAGGGAAATTTTTTTCTTGTTTGCATAATATCAGTAAAAAAAATTATAGTTTGCTAGAGGGGAAATATTTTGGAAAAGAATTTTCTTTTCAAATATTTAATTTATTAGCCTCACTCAGATTTGCCTTGAAGAGATTTTTCTTTACTGAGATTGCCTCAAGGGGAATTCTCTTCACCCAAATTTTCCTTGAGGGGATTATTCCTCACCCATGTTTATCTTGCAGGGATTTCTACTTGCACAGATTCACCTTGAGGAAATTTTGCCTTACCCGAATCCGCCTTGAGAGGTTTTACCTCACTCAGATTTGTCTTGAGGAGATTTCACCTCACTTAAATCCGCTATGAGAGGTTTCACCTCACCCAGATTAGCCTTGAGGAGATTTTGCCTCACCCAAATGCTCTTTGAGAGGTTTCACTTCACCCATATTTGCACTGAAGAGATTTCGCCTCACCCAAATCTGTTTTGAGAGGTTTCACTTCACCCAGATTCACCTTAAGAGAATTCTGCCTCACCCAAATCTGCCACATAATCATTAAGTGACAACCTGTAGAAGTCGTCGCCTAATTATTATTTTTGTGAGAGGTTATCACATAAGCATTAATCGACAACACATACAAGTCGTTCTCTAATTGATTTTCAGCAAGAAAGTTCAAGCTGTCACACAAATATTAAGCGACAACCTGAACAAGTTGTCACTTAATTGGTCGTTTGCAAGAAAATTAAAGTTGTCACATAACATTAATCGACCATTGATAGAAGTTGTCGCCTAATTGGGTTTTAGCGATGAATTTCAAATTGTCACATAAGCATTAAGCGACAACCTGTTGAGCTCGTCGCCTAATTGGCATTTTGCGAGAAAATTAAAGTTGTCATATTTACATTAACCGACAACTCGTAGAAGTTGTCGCTTAATTGGTTTTTAGTGAGGTACTTCAGGTTGTCACCTATTCATCAAGAGACAACCTGTAAAAGTCGTTGCTTAATTGGTCTTTTACGAGGAAATTGAAGTTGTCACATAAACATTAACCGACAACTAGTAGAAGTCGTCACTTAATTAGTTTTCAGTGAGGAAATTGAAATTGTCACATAAACATTAAACGACAACTCGATAAAATTGTCACCAAATTGATTTTCAGTGAGGAAATTCAAATTGTCACATAAACATTAAACGACAACTCGATAAAATTGTCGCTAAATTGATTTTCAACGAGAAAATTCAAATTGTCTCATAAACATTAAGAGACAACCAGATAAAATTGTCGCCAAATTGATTTTTAGCGAGGAAGGTAAGGTTGTCACATAATTATTAACCGACAACTCACATAAGTAGTCACTAAATTAGTCTTCAGTGACAGAAATCTAGTTGTCACATAAACATTAAGCAACAACTCACAAAAGTCGTCACCTAATTAATCTTTTGCGAGAAAGTTTAAGTTGTCAGAGAAACATTAACCTACAATTGGTAGAAATTGTCGCCTAATTAACATTTTGCGAGGAATTGGGTGTCGCATAATGTCATATGGGCGACAATTGTCAATTTCTTGCAAATTCCTACTTTATGCGACAAATTGGTTGTTGCCGATAGGATCATGTGCGACAACTGAAATTTCCTCGTATTTACCAAGCTTTTGCAACTAATTTTGGGTTGTCACAATGAAATTCCTCGCTTTTGCTATTTTCTCTTGTATTGGTGTCAACCAACATCATGAGATATTTAAACGTCCGCAAGTTGGTTGAATCAGTCCATAGAATCCCCATGGGTTCTATGTAAGAACAAAATGAGTATTTTCATATCCTTTGCATAGGAGGGTCTCAGCCCTAATTTCCCTAAGGAACGGGCTTTGTAAAACGAGCGAGAGGCATTAGAAGCAACCAATGAGAATTTTGGTTGGGCCTGAGCGTCTAAAAAGCTATTTGAAGCAAAGTTGGTGATTGCAAAATCACCAGGGGCGTCATCACCATGATGTACGCTATCCATAGCGTCATGGATAAGGACTATGCAAGCCCTACGATGGGGGTAGATGGCGGCGGCGGTCATACTTAGTCCAAGAATCAACTTTTGATTCATGCTTCGTTTTGCTCGAGAAAATAGATGCCCATGTGAAGTCTTTAGTTGACGGATCATCATGACTGGGATGACCTATCATGTAGTGACAAAGCTATTATGTGTCTAAATCTAAGAGATCTTCTCTCATAACTTTTATTGGATTTAATAGCTCTAATAATGACATAGAGTCCACTAGAGAGACACATAAACTTCTTCAAGATGCGCCTTTGTTCGCAATCATTAGAGGCATTGCAAATGAACTCATTTTCGTTCTCTACATGCACTTTCGCATGGAATCCGTTGGTTATTCATATGTGCGATTTGCTCTAGGAGCGTAGAGAGTTTCTGTGACAGTAATCAAGGTGCCATTTGGCAAGGGAGAACTTGGGCTATTCCATGTCTTTGAATCAATACTGATGGCCCAGCCATCATAGTCACAAAGTCATATGCTCAGAATCAAAATGGAGTCATAATGAAAAGAACTCAAAATTTTATTCATAAGCCAATGGAGTTACATTATTGTCTCTTTGACCAAAGAAAATATAATCCAAAATGCTAGTTAATGCAAAACAATGGTAGTCGTCTAACTTCGTTCGGTAATTCCAAAATAAATGTGACCAGGTGAGTAGAAAGATGTAGGTGGAGCAAGGCTCTCTTAAGTATCACTAATCTCAGAACTTTCCTAAACATCACACTTACTTTAGGTGAGCCTACTTTGAAGAAAGACTAAACCATTGGCATTTACTACAAAGTATATGGCAATTGCCTATTACATCTCTTGGAAAAATAAAGACTTAAACAAAATTAGCGATCTATTGATCCCAGCTAGATTTGTAGTCTTCAACCCTTCACTCTATATCATCATCATGATCTTCTTGTTCCACATAGTGAGCTTATCTTGCTTCACAATATGCTTTGTAGGCTGTAACAATTTCTTCACGAGCTCTACAAAGGTGTGCCCAATAACCAGATTCTCCACGTCGAGAACATACATCTCTTTGCTTAGACTCAATTGATTGAGGCACTTTGAAAGCGTCATTTAGATGGCTCTTAGTGTTGGTGGCGCCACCAACATGGCCAGAGGCGTTGCCTCCCTCTCTCTTTCCACGTTGACCTTTTCGGTTCTGTGTTCGCCTATTTTGGCGGTTACCTTCCCAAGTAGAGAGATTATATGGACTAGAGCGTCCAGAAGTATCTCTAAGATTAGGGTTTCACTCTTGGGGCCCTCTCTTAGGGGCGCGATTATAATTAGATTTTGGAATATGCTATGTTTCCATGGATCTCGAATTATAGTTCTTCACAAGAATATTGTCATGCTTTTCAGCCACATTAGTAGCTCCAATGAGCTCATGAAACCTTGTAATCCATCATGCAGTAACATCAATTCGATAGTTCTTAGCAACCATCAATGCAGAGGCGGGGAAGGTAGAGAGAGTCTTCTCAATCAACATCACATTTGTGATATCTTTACCACATAATTCCATTAAGGATTTAATGCGAAGTGCTTCCGAGTTGTAGTCAAGAACTGACTTTAAATCACAGAAGCGGAGGCTATGTCATCTCATTTCTAGGTCAGGAAGCAGGGAGTCATGGACGTTGCCAAATCTTTATTTGAGTGAGACCCACAGCCTTCTGAGGTCTTCTTCATTCATACACTCGTACTGGAGCAAATTATCCATATGACTAATCATTACGATGATGGATTTTGACTTATTTGCCTCTACGGCTGCTCTATTTGCTACCAAAGCTTGAGTTTGCTCAACAATTAGCACATCCTGGCTAAACTCGAGAATCGTATTCAGGATTCCATCAGCCTTGAGATGCTGGAGGACATCACGAACCCACCTGTGATATCCAGAGCCAGTTGTTCCCAATGGAGCAAAGTCCAATCTGTTCAGGTTACTCATCCTGAAAGAGAACAAGAAATTAGGGTTAGTTTCGAAGCGAAAAAGGCTACCACGAAAACAATAAAAATTTCTTAGCGTAGTCGCTTCCAAGAAATTAGGAATTTTCTAGCGTAGTTACTTCCAAGAAATTCGATTCCAAGAGGAATTGGATTAGATCTAAACAATGACGTAAGTGGTCAATCATAAATTCTCTACAAACTCTAAGTTTGGAGACCTCAACAAGCTCCACCCGTGGAGTGAGCACGAACCCCCACAATTCGGCTTTTGGTCTCCCCTATGAAGAAGAAAAGGGGGGGTAGAAGAAGGGAGGTTGCAAGTCCCCGAGAAAAGAAAAAAAAGAATAAAAAACTTCAAAAACGGGAACTTTTAGTAAAACATACCTCTTAGGATTGCAGAACGTATTTGGTCCTTGTCTTAGGATTTGGAGACGAGCTTCAGTCCTAGTGCAATCAAGCAAACTTGTAGGATTGTAGCGTGGTCGCGGAGTTGAGGGGGTCATGGAATTGCAGAGTTAGGAGGTCTCGGGGTAGCGGAGTCGCGAGGGCTCTGCAGATCTCGACAGGGGCTTGTACGGGGCTGCTGCGGGTGCTGCAGAGCTACGGGTGGCACCGATCTCACAGGCGTGCGCTAGGCTGGTTGGAGCAGAGGCGCGCTAGCAGGCTGGCTGTCACATGGTCGAGCAGGAGTGCGTGGGGGCAGGCTATAGGGCTGAGGATTGCTAGGGGCAGATGCTAGCATGGGCTAGCTGTGTGCAGTGGTTGCGGAGGCAGTGGCCGAGCGTAGGGCTGCAGGGCTGTGGGGCTAGGGCTTGAGGCAGATTAAGTGAGAAGAGTTTTAGGGTTAGAGTTAGGGCTAGTGCTGATAACGTGTTTACTGAAAATTGAAATTGGGAGAGAATTGAGTCGTACTTTCATTGATAATATGGGTCTCTTTATATAGAGTATTACATGGCATAGAATCAGAGTTATACAAGGAAACGTAATATTACAATTGATTGGATATCTCCAAGATTCTCCGATATTATCTCTAATTGTAACTCTATTACCATTAGATCAAGTAACCTAGAGTTTGGGCCAGACTCATATTCTAGATTTACTTGATAGTTTTTTAATTTTATAGTTGTAAATTTTGTATTCATCTACTTATTATAGCTTTTTTGTACACATGACATCAAGCTTTAGCCATTTATATTAAAACTAGGTTATTTAACCATCTTTGACAAGGTTACTTAAGATACATGTACTATTAATGTAGTATATGTAGTAATGTTCATACTATTATGAAACTTTTATGTTTATTTCTTAACATACATGTATGTATATTGAAAAACTATAATATATAAAGCAAATATTTAGATAATAGGTAGATTCGATATTTACTTTTTTCGGTAATTTTCAATTTCAGTTTTATCGGCCTTGTTATCAAAAAGTCGGTTTACCAAACCTAATACATCAGTTGGTATTTGATCGGTTTGGTAATTACCAAACTAAGTGGCAGCCCTAATTACAACATTCTACTTTCTTTTTCTTTTACTCACGAAATTAGGTGACATTGTCAATTTATACAATATGATCAAAAAACATTTCATTAAAATGATGAGTTTAATTTATGCATATATACTCATGGGCTTCATATAGATCAACATAATGCAATTGCTAACATTTTCTGAGTGAACGTGAAAAGACATGTAGCAACTAAACAACATTACAACCAATGAACTTGTACTTAATTCTCTAAATCGTGTCCTAGTAAAAAAAAAAAAACTCATCTGTACTCATTGTATATGAATCTCTCTAAAAGGATTATAACATTCTACTTTCTTTTTCTTTTACTCATGAAAGTGCATGTCATCGTCAATCTATACCGTTTTTGATCATATATGTTCACTAAAAATGATGACGTAAGTTGAATTTATGCATACTCATGGAGTCATTGGTTTATGTATAGATCAAGAGAATGCAATTGTTAACATTTTCGAGTGAGGGCGAAAATAGAAATGTAGCAACTAAACAACATTACAACCAATGAACTTGTATTTACCTCTCTAAATCACGTCTCAGTCGAATAAGAAATACTCACATGTACCAAGTATACGAATCTCCCGAATATTTTGATCATATGCTAGTCACATGATGCACTAGATGTGAGAGATCAGTTGCAATCCAACGAACACATGTAAAAAATTACTCGTAATTAGAAGTCCTACCATTTAGGCAAATCGGAAATAGCTGAGGAGTTCAAATCCGGATGCACAAAACCAAAGTCCCGTAACACTTGATTATCCGCAAAATTAAAATTCCAACAAGTATCTCCTTTATATTGTGGATTATGCTCTCCATTACATGGTTGACACCCAGTAAAATAAGTCACAAATGGTCTCCTCTCGCGCCCCTTAATTAAGATACTTCTCTCGCTCCCAAACCTCCAAACCATTCACTTTCTCTGCATGTCTCGTCCTCAAAACCCTGTCATTCATCTCCATCTCGGTGTAACTCTGGGTCAGGTTATCAAACATCTTCACCATCGCCAGCCAATAAGAATTCAAGTAATACTCGTTCTCGATATAAGTCTTCTCCCCCCATTTCTCCTTGTTCGTGAAGAGCAAATAAATCAGAGCCGATTGGTCGTCCGGGAGCGGGAAAGGCTTGTCTTTGAACACCGACATTAACGTTTTACCCCACTTTTCGAAGTTGGGAGTTTGGGGGGCCATCGAGGCCCATTCCTCGATTAGGTCCATGGACCACTGACAGTTCCGGATCAAGAACACCCCGGTATTGAGCCCGGTCCAGCTCTTGTTCTCCTAATTGCTGTACACCATATTGGGCCAAACATGGGCCACAAGGTTGTGGTTCTTGTACCGGTCCAACGGAATCTCAAACTCCAAATCCGTAAATTCCATCCACCAGATCCATTAAGCTTCCGGGTGGGCCACCATCGCGGACCGGATCACGGGAAGCTTGGCCCACAAGTAGTCCATTTGTAGAATATCACAGTTCGGCAGTAGTCGGCCTTGTTCTTGAAGAGCCTCAGAAGGAGGTGATCCCCTTAATCGGAAGGCTGTGATCCGGTGACAAGGAGGACCTGCTCTTTGTATAGTATTTAGGGCTTTCAATCCACTCTCGTCGTTTATCATCCCAGTTTAATTTGTATGGGGTCTCCGATTGAATAGCTGAGTTTCGGCCTATCCTAGAAGGTGGGACGGGTGGGTTTGTATATGTTGCCTATTGTGCCAGCCATCATGATAAAAGCGAAGAATAGTAGGGCACAAAGTTCTTCAAGCCCATCAACAATGCGTTGGCAGGCTTTGCTTCGACGATGGGTGGGTTTCGCTTCGCCATTGGAGGAGGAGTGGTTTTGGTTTGGGATATGCGATAAGATTAGCCTGTGTTTTAAGGCTGTGAAAGTCGTCTGAAATTGGTATTGAAAGCAGATATTAAGGAAGAACATTTGAGGAAAAACTGAGATTTAAATCAGGGAAGATAAATATGCATGGTGGTGTAATTATTGTAGTGATTTTGATGATCTGGGCCTCTGGGGGTGTTTTATTACTCTTTAGAAACGGTAGAAGTGGACACAGTGAATTGGGTTTTCAATCTGGATTTTGGGTTTTGTTGAAGATTGTTTTGCGAATTTGACAAACCCCGGCCGAATCAATGAACAAATAATTATTAGAAATGTGAAAGTATCCGGTCAATAAAGTAGAATTATATACTAATTATTATTAAATGAAATGGAAATCTCGAAGTGTCCGTCATTAATATATTAGTAAATGCGGCATTATTGAACAGCAAGCTTTCATAGCTCAGTTGGTTAGAGCACCCGTTTAGTAAGCGGGAGGTCCTGAGTTCAACTCTCAGTGAAAGCATTTTTTCTCCCCTGTTTTTTGTCCTGAACCTAATCATTACTCTATTCACTTGGACAGAAGTGATGCAAGTATATTTCCTTCCATTCCTCTATTCACTGGGCCAGAAGTAATGTGAAAGTGAAAAACTGCATTTTGTTGGAAAGAATTGAAACACTGGATTTTGAAACCAACACAAAATCCTTATTTACACAAACAGCACGAGCTTCTCTACGATGTCCAGAAACTCCAGCTAAATATTGCAATTTGCAAGACAATTTTTCACACTTGAGTCTCTGACTAACCTTCTTACTTTTCTTTTTTGTTCTTTTTACCCCCCCTGAACCAAGCACAGTAGTGCCGGGCTTGATTTTACAGTCACAATGGCGAAAAGGAAAAACATATCTACACCCCACCTATCCATGAAATGACAACAAAGACCACAAACACTAGATTGCTATCTTCCTAGTTCACTAGTTCAGCAACCTTCTAAATCGCGCCACTTCAAGTAAACAAGCCCTGCACGGTAATGAGTGTATGCGCCTGCGACTACCAGTACGTGAAACAGTTGGTGGCTGTGCCCTGCAATGTCGAATTTCCCAGGCATCCATCGTTCTGGAATCCTTGTTGCATAAACCAGTGCCCCAACCCCATAGAAAAGCCCCATGAGAATCTCATACCCAGTTGTGTGGAGTGCCTCGGGTTGGTCTGAAAACAAGATAACCTTGTGGAGGATAGGTAGAATGCCCGACAAGCCCATGCCGAAGAAAAGAGATGCACGGACACTTCGGTACTGAGGAGTTTGAAAGACAGGCAAGAGGGAAACCAAGACTGTGGCAATTCCCAAGATGGTAATGAACCCCATGTAAAGGGTGCAGAAGAAAGGGTTGCACATGAAGGAGTAGTAGACAAGAGGGTAAAATGAGGTGGATATGAGGGCTGCAATTCCAGCATAGTCCAGCCTGAGCATGATATATGACATTCGCTCAGAGTGACAAGAGAGAAGATGGCAAGCGCTACTGGCCAGCAAGCAAAACATTGCTCCTCCCAAGAAAGCAAAAAATGGCCACCGTGTGATAGGTCTCAACACCAATGGTGCTATTATGTTTGCTAAATCTTCCTTCATGCTATGCTGCATTAAGCACAAAACAATAAAAACCAAGGGCTATTAATTCATTGCATTAAGTACCTTAGTCAAATAAGAAAATAACAGACAATGATTCAACATTAGGAACACATCCAGAACAAGATATAACTGACATTTGTCCCAACTACAAAGTGATATATGCTGTAAGTTCTAGCACACCCTCTTAAAAGGAAAACTAAAATATAAACTAAGGCAGCCAAACTGTTAAGAAAAATCATTTTTTGCTACCCTTATTCAAAACCACAGGAGAGATAAAAATAACAGCTCTATGCATATTGTGGCTTTTCAAGCACATATGAGCCTTCATGAAGAGCACACTAGGATATGTGTATATATGGACATTGAGGGTTAAATATATAAACATCATAAGAGTACAAAATAAGATTTGAAATACTCATATTGACTTGCAGAATAAAATGTAATAGTAAACTGTTTGTGAAGGATGCAAGACACTATTTTATGGTAAATTGGTAAGCTACTCAAAACAAAATCATCTCATTTCTAACTAAAGGATATTGAATGACAATAAATGGTCCAACTCTTTTCTTCATATAATTCAATTTTCTCCCCTAAAAAAAGTATTTCAACTTCAAGTGATTCCATTACTTCGACTTTAGAGTAATTCCAATGACACTACCAAGCCACACTGGCAATACGCATATAATACAAAATTTTCATTTTCTCTAAGGCTTTAGAGACAGAGCATTTACCAGAACACAAACATCAGTGTGGTTGCCATGGGAGAACCTCTGAGGCAAACAATTATTCAGAAGTTCCATAACATGCCAACCAGAGAGTGAGGGAAGCAGATCCATTGAAGGCAATGAAGTTTTTAACTCCTCCCTGAGTTTGTTCAGACCAGGCATGTTGGGTAATGACGGGAGGCATGTCATGAGTTCTTCATGCAACTTGTGAAGATCAGCATTTTTCAGCACATCTGGCAGGACATGAAGATCAACGACCTCTGGAACCTTCATTGCAGTGTATATGGTCAGGGCAAGAAAAAGGAAGAACCCGATCAAATGCCTGGAGATATAATAGTCTGTTATAAAGAAAAGATTTTCCAAAAATTGAAGTTCATGTCCTTTGAGTCCTGAATTTCATACAGCAGCGAAACATATACAAAAATAAAGATGAACTGAACCTAACTTCAGATAAGAGACAAGCTTCTGCATCACATAGCTTCAGCTAAACTCTATTAACCCAAAATAATATACTTCTTAGTTCAAGGTTCTTGAAGAAAATTCAGAAGTGATGAAAATACTGTAAACACTAAACAGTGTCCATTTCTGATTTGCAGAAATTATTTCTCTTTCAAAACAGTCACAAACTTTCTTTACCAGAATTGGAAAAAGTTTAGAAACAGTTTCAAATAAGCACCAAAGCTATAACTTCATCTGATATCAACAGATTAACCAGTTTAAAAAATCACGTAAACTCATGTATGCCAAACTTTTCCAACTACTATATATTGAAATTAATAACCATATACATGATTGAGCCTTACGTCCAAACGTTCAGCGTCTCATTGTGGATGGTGAACATACTGAGCAAGACCTGCTTCAATGGCCACTCAGAGCGGTAATGACCCACGATATACTCGTTGTCCCTTAAATAGTGGGGCAAACAGTGGTACTCAACCAGCTGATACTTCACCTTCTTCCACAGACGCTTTCCTTTACCTTCCTTTGATGCACATGCCTGAGTATTATCCATTGCATCAGCAACCAGTTTCGCATCCTCAAAGCTTTGTTCTTCACTGCCCATTCTCTGTTCAACCCAAATCACACAATGTTCAGCTCAAATCAAACAAATGAAACTCAACTAATTAATAGACCAAGAATCGATTCCATCTTTAAAATCACTGATCTTTCATTGCAAGCAACTTAAGAAAATCTTAAATTGCCCCATTTTCTGTTCAAACCAAATCTCACACCATGCGATACTTTACAAATCAAAATGCAATCTTCAGTTGCCATATTGAACTAAGAAACCAAGAAAGCAAACCAGATCTTAAAGCATTGATCTTTTAATGTATGCAACTTAAAAAAATCCAAAATCCAACCAAATTAGCCTAATAATATGATTTCCATAGTCAAGATTCGATCTTTCAAGTATTGCGGAGAACCCAACAACAAAAAGAACATATTCTCTGTCCTTATTCTCTGCTACATTTTCATGTAAACTATAACAGAAACTAATAACAATAATGACGGGAAATTTAAGCTTAACAAGTAGAACCCAGATGAGAAAACCAACCTCAATTCTGAAGAATCAACAGCTGAGAACAAAGCCAAGCCCCCAGAAGGAGAATCTTCTTCTCCCCCAGATCGCTTTTAGCTCGTTTTATACCAATAATGGGGCGGTGAGTTCAGAAACGAGAGAATTGTCCTTGGGAGTAAATCTGAAACCAAATGTTGGATTATAAGAACACAAAAAGAAGCCAAATGGGAAAAATTTAACGGACAAGACGACGACAAAGTCAGGGGTATAGTTGGTGACTCGGAGAAAGAATGAAAGAAAGATTGGGAGCTTTGACGCGGTGAGATTATTCGTAGGGGAGATGCGGAGATGCCAATGGACGTTGATGGGGTCGGTCAAAGAGTTTGCAAGTTTGGCACGTTTTGTGGCCTAGAAGATTTGGGGAGATATTTTTCAAGCGGTGGCGGTCTGTGAAATCTATGTGACAGTGTCATGTCGACATTGTCCAAGGAAAAGAGCACGCCAAATGAGTTTTACATAAAGCATATGTCATATGTGTAGGTACGCTTGTTTCTTGTATCGTTTGATGTCTTTTTTCTTTTGCCTAATGCAATTTTGAAGTCTCCAACGGAACTTATTGGACATTAAATTATTGAAAACTTCATCATCATTTTTATTAACATGATCTCTTGATCTATTATAGTTACTGGTTGTATTGTTATTCTATAATTCATTTTGATTTGATAAAATCATGTAAAAATCGTGGATTGGAAATAGTGAAACTCCTTTCAGGGTAAACAGAATAATAAGATGTCTTCTTGATAACTGGTTGCTCAACCAAGGGATGTTTCATATGCTGCTCTCCACCAGCAGCAAGAAAGATCTGTGCATGGAGTTAAAATTCAAACATCTTAGCCTCATACAATGACAAATCAACTTTCAACTTCCTAAGAACAAATTAGCTCAATCCAATGACAACTCAACTTTACATACATAGAGTTGAACTACAACTATAGTCGATGCATTACTACTATGTGGAGTTATGAGTTGATAATGTTTGTGTGTGTGTTAAAATAAAATATTCTTGTCTACCTACTTTATTTTGCTATAACGATAAATTCATTTATCATTGCATAATGTTAGTTAATCTAATGTATCGATGCAATTAAGGTATTGCTAATTTCTCCTCATCTAAAAATAGTCAATACTTATCCACATCATTTTAGTTCTGCAAAGTTTAGGGACGAATATTTCATCATTCAATTCATAATTATATATATACACACATGCACGCACACATAATATGATTTCAATAAATTTGGAGCAAGCCTAGTATCCTATACAGAGGTTGATCGAAGTTCAAAGTTTGACCCGCGAACCTCATTTAAAAAACTCAAATTTTCTTCACGCCATTAGAGGCGGCGCGTCTGAAAATCTGGACTGCATTTGGGCTCAAGTTTAAAGTTGGGTCATTTTGGGATTAACATGGCCTCTTGGTTGTTTGGTTCTTCGGTGTTTTGGTAGAAGATTGTCTCTTTTTAAAAGTATGTTTTTGCGTTCAATATGTATGATTAGTGGTATTAATGGTTATATTGATGGAAGATTACATTATGCTCAACTGCCTCAACACACTATTTTGCGTGGAATATCCATAATTTATCCATACTGTCCATTATTTTTTTATTTATTTTTTCATATTCGGCTTACTTCTAGTGTTTTTCTTGATGCACTCTTACATCTGGTTCAGTTCTTAATTACTAAATTTATTTTTCGATGTCTTGTTATTCCTAATATTGTTCTCATTAATTTTGATTTTGAATTAGTTTCTACAACAACTAGTACTGTCATGAGTGTCGTTATTTTCTCAGAAAAACAAAAGTAATTATGACATCAAAAATACGAAAGAAAACAAATCTGAAGTGGCCCTAAAATCTAGGCCCAAATTCTTAACAACGACTGCCCAAGAAGAATTGGCTTTCGCAGCTTTGGGCGGCTAGACTTGGAAGTGAGAATTTCTTTTTCTTTTTCTTTTGAATTTGGGCCAGTGTAACATGCTCACTCTGCATCATTCTGCAGCAGCTGCAGCTTACACTCCCCAAAATGCGGTGGGCTAAATCAATTATGGTATACAAGTTGTATAGAACACTACCAAAGTACCAAACTTCGTGGAATTGGTATCATGCCCTTTTGGGATTTATATAAGAACGGACCCTATTTAATTACAACATGTACTCTTTTTTTTTTTTGAAAGAAAAGTTTAGGTAAGAGGGAGACTTCCCTACACTATCAGGGTTAGGGCAAACCTACGATCTCAATCCAACAGGACTTACGAAACTTGCCAGTGTCCCAGCCAATCCCATTAATATGGAATTATGTATGACATTTTCTAGATTGCCCACCAAATTAGAGATTGTTGGTAGCGAGGATCGAACTTGTGTGTGTTTACACTTCAAGTCCGCCTTTGTCAACTGAACCAACTCTCATTGGCAGCATGTACTCTGTATCTTGAACTCTTTATCTATTTATATTCCCACGTTTTGATAGAATCTGGTCATTCAGTTGTTGAACCTGAGTAGGTTGGATCCCCCTATGAGACCCATTTTGGACCAAATATTATATTTCATGTCTTTAATCTTTATCTGGTCATTGGTCTACCTTTGTTAATAATGCTAGTGTTATAACAAACTAACAAAAGTTGGTGAAACCTCAATAGGGAAGTGTTATTTCACCATCCAAAACACGTTTGACAACACGAGCCTTTATTATGAGTCAGCCTAACTCCTCAAATTGTTTGGTAAGCGCTTTGACATGTTTGGGAAGAAAAAGTGAAGAGAAATCAGTTACAATATCACTAACCAACCCCTGGTATGGTATAAGTTGAATTCAATGGAAAACATAATAAGCATAACCATGTTGGTATGCTTCTATGGGAAATGGATATCAAAACGAATCTTGAATAATTAATGAGTTGGGAATCCGTCAACATTCACGACCAAAAGGAGGAAAACGTTCATTTGGGTGAAGATGAAATTGCTTGGATTAAAATGAAAATTTGACGTTTTTGTTTGATGCATATAAAGGTAACAAAGCAAAATTCAAATCGTTGGCTGGACCTGAGTCACCAAACTTGATGCTCATTAATGATTGAAATCTCTCAATCACTAATAACTATAACCTTATAATACCAGATTAGAGGATAAGGATAAAATTAAATTTTCTTCATAAATGGTAATGTAATTACATTTCGCTAGACTAAAACATTAAATCTTTGGTCTAGCATAATTCTAACATAATTCTTCACATTTCCTCATCATCACTTGGACAAACTCCGAAGACTTTTGTAACCTAATAATCTGATTTTTTTAGAATGAACCTAATAATCTGTTTGTTAAAGTTTGGTTATATAATTTGCACCTTTTTTTTCCTTAATATCACACGATGTAGAATTGTAGATATGAACTTTGATTCCCGTTGGGTCCCCGTCCCCGCATCTTCTCTCCTCTATAGACGCAACCATCCTGCTTTTGCAGATCTCACACGTCTGCAAAAATAGACATACTCCACAATAATTCGCTTTCTCAGTTCAGTTCGTACACCACCACCTTATACGCAATCCCTCTTCCAACACTATATATAACCCCCCAAACCTTCCCCATCTCGCTCTTCATTTTTTTCCTCTCTAGTTCTCACACCTCTGTATTATTCACTTTGGTTTCTGGGTCGGTCGCCACTGGGCGAGGTCTGGTTCAGTTTGTCACATCCCACTGCTCTCTTCCGATTCTTGACGTGCGTCGGTCGGTGAACGTGAAAACCCTCAGAGCTCCTTATTTATTGAGAGCCAAGTAAAGGACCTTCCCTAAAACTAGGGACCGCTCTCCCACCCAAAAACCCTATTCACCACGTCACCTCTGAGATCAACCCAAACCCCATCTCTCATTAATAAAGCCATAAACCCCCAGCGAAAAACGGTTCCAAATCCGTTTGCCTAGCTAGCTTGGGATCTCGGAAGGGTCGTGTTTGTGGCGAAATGGGCAACTGTCAGGCGGCGGAGGCGGCGACGGTGATTATTCACCACCCGGCCAACAACAAGGTCGAGAGGATTTACTGGTCGGTGAGCGCTCACGAGATCATGACGTCGAATCCGGGGAACTACGTGGCGCTTGTGGTGACGTCGCCGACGTTGAAGGCCGAGAATGGCGCGCCGGTTAAGCAGCTCAAGCTTCTCAGGCCGGACGACACTTTACTTATCGGACAGGTTTACCGGCTCATCAGTTTCGAAGGTAAATTAATTGGATCTTCGGGTTTCTCATTTTACGTTGGAGTTTTGGTTTTTAACGACGGGATTTGTGGGATATGCAGATGTGTTGAAAGAGTTTGCTGCTAAAAAGTCTGTGAAGCTGGGGAGGTTGCTGAGGGATAGCGGTGGCCTTGGCCTGGAACTGAAGAAAAAAGACTTGCATGGTCCGAATCCGAATTCGAAGTCCGACGACCGCAATTCTACCAAGGTAATATGCTGATAACAACCCTATCCCAATCATGATACAACTTTTACAAATTTATCGGTATAGAGTCCCAAAAATATGTTTAATAATTTGGTCACTTTGGTGAATAAAATAAAACATTATATTCCTCAAAGCTTTTTGTAGATCAGAGGATTCTAGTAGCTTTTAGATGAAAATTTTCATATCATTCGACCCACATAATGTGTAGCGCTATTCTTGTATAATCATTATCATCAGTTAAACCATATCTCTCCATTAATCATTGTAAATTTAATGGTGATCTTTCCATTAATCATTGAATAAGTTGTGGGGGTAGTTTTGTCCTTCAAATGGATGTGATTGCTTGAATATGGAGCTCGGATACCAAGCACTTTGTAAGACTTTGGTTTTGTTCTTTGGTAGTGGGGGTATTCATGCATTAATCTATATTGGTGTCATTTCATTTCCTAAGGGCATAGGAGCCTATAGACCATAGAGATAAGGGACAGGGTATCTTATTTTGATTTGTCCCTTCAACTGATTGAAGCCTCTTGAAGACAAATATATTCCGTAATCATAAAGTTCATTTGGATTATTCAGAATTTAAGACAAATGTAGATGAAATGTTTCATAAAGTAAAAGGGGGAAGATATGTATGTGCAGAGGTCAGAGATGGATGATTTTTCCCTCGAGTGATGGTGAATTGAATAACATATCTGCCTGTGATTCCGAAGAATCAGAACTTTACTTTAACCCACAGATCTCGAGGCATCTGGGTTTTTAAAAGTTTACACGTTTAGTTTTGTCAGCAACTTTCTTAGGTTAAAAGACCGTAGGGCTTTGGGCATTTGGCTTTCTTATGTAAGAATCTTCACCCTAGTCAGAAATTTCCAGTATGAAAAACTGTCGGCCTTTCGGCATTTGGCTTGTAGCTTCACAGCATTGGCTTGTAGGCCTTTTAAATTTGGAAGCTTAAGTGAGTTTCTGCAACCAAAATTAATTAAGAAAAATATGAGGCACTATTATATATGAGCCTTACAAACACGTTATGAAAAGTAAATTTTCTTATGGATGAGAAAAGTTATTTCTTATCCAAATTTGCCGTTGTTGCCATATTTGACCCAAAAAGCAATGGTGGCCACTATGGATGATGACTAATTAACCATGTAGGCGATAAACTGTTGGCAGATTAGTCAATAAGAAGAATCTGATTGCATAGTCTCAGCTTTAGAGATAAATGTTCTTAATTACGCAAGCATTAGAGTTATAAGTATGTCGTCCTTATCGTAAGGGTACATTAGTGAATTGAAGCCTTCCAAGATGTCTACTTATGATATATAACTGGTGGATTAGAGTTCACTTTGCTTTTACCAATATTATCTTGAACTCCTAACGCTATGATCTGAGTGAGTGAGTATGCTTTTCTTAAAAGACATGTCTTTAATACTTGCGCTAGACGTGTCTGATAAACAGCTTGGTTGGGTTAGTGCTTCAATTCATTAAGCTATAGCTTGCTTAAATCCATATACAAATTAATGAGATATAGAAAGATCTCTGTCTTTAACATAGACAGAGTACTTACCCTATTGATTGCTTTCCATTTTGAATATTAATTAAGCATGCATGAATTGTCATTGTCTCATGGTGAGTGTGTACGTGTAAAGTGTCATATACATGCATGCTTACCACCATGAATTTCCTTTTATCTTAGATTTTGTTATCTTTTCTTGGGTTGCAGATGGAGCATGAGGCTCACCGTGTCGGAAGCAGCAGTAGTGGTGGTTGTGGTGGTGGCAGCAGCAGAGGTATGGCGAGGAATCATGGTGGTGGGGGGCAGTGGAGGCCAGCTTTGCAGAGCATTGCAGAACTTGGGACTTGAACATATGTACATGGTGCACTACTAGTACTCGGGCACACCAGTCACCATTCCCACCACTCACAACGAAGCTCAGAGTCTCAGAGATCCCTAGCTTTCTGTCATTCTCTTGCGAATAAAAACAAGCAGCTAGCATGCAGCTTCCCCTCCTTTCACTCTTTTCCATACGCGCGTTTCTTATTCGATCTCTTCTTTCTTTCTTTCCTTCTTGGATTGGTGCATGTTATTAGTTAGACCTCCGTAGCTAGGTATGAACGTCACTGAACTTGGACTGTTGGACACGTATGTATACTTCTAACCCTCTTCTTTTAATTGTGATCAGCTGCAACCTAGCTATCTATCTTACCCAAGTGATGCCTTCTCTGTTACTTAACTAATTAATTTGAACTTTTATGGTTGTTCTTGTATAAAAATGTATTTCTTTTTCAAACAAGCATGTAGATTTTTGTTAAACGTATAGTGCTTTATGTAACTGGATTTGAAAGCACTTAATTTCAAGGAAAGCATCCGAATCCGCTTCTACAAACTGAGAACAAAACAACAATATTATTGTTTGTTTTTGGCAAACACTATCAGAAACAGTTCAAAGTACTTAAACGCTTTCAACACTTCTAAAGGCCAACTCTTGGGGCTTATAGTAATTTGCATCTTGAATTGAACCCAAGAAGTTCAACAGCTTTGTATTTTTGTCTATGTTGCTGCAGTGAACCTGTCAAACCCCACCGTACAAGTTACCACTCTGAATTAGGTGGGATGAGATTGCAGTACTTACGATCTGCACTTGGTTTATAAGAAAGGGTGCTTATTAAGCAATTAAGTACTTTTAAAGTCTTTGCTTCATGAACTTGCACTGGCATTTACTAGCTATATATTCAAGGTGATCGAGCTATAGCTAGTAGCGTAGGTGAGGGATATGTCTCCTGTATGTAACAAATGCGAGAAGCAGCTTTTAACTCATATTCATAATGTAAAAGCTGGTTCAATAACTCCGTTTACAACTTTACATGCCTTATGGTAACTACGGTCATTAATTGGGTCCAACAAATCGGGATCATGCACTGTTTCACACCTTCACTGCTTCACATAATCCTATACCAGCATACTTCCTACCGGTAATAATGAAAAGTATGAACTCATTTGCCTTTTGTGCTAATAGTGCTATATATATATATATATATATATATACAGCTCTTCTCCGGTGCGGACGTCCGCACTTTTTGCTTAGGTGCGGATTTCCGGTTTTGACCCACTTTCCGATCATATTTTCACATCTTAACCGTTCCGTTTTTAGATCCTAATGTATAGATCATCTCTACACAATTTCAGCCAATTTGATGATCGTTAAGGCATCCAAAATGGCAATTTACACGAACGGACAGAATCTGTCGAACCGGAACCGTTCGTATTTATAATGGTAAATTGCAGTTTTGGATGCCTTAACGATCACCAAATTGGCTGAAATTTTGTAGAGGTGATCTATACATTATGACCTAAAAACTGAACGGCTAAGATGTAAAAATGTGATCGGAAAGTTGATCAAAACTGGAAATCCGCACCTTTTTCTTCGGCGCGGATATCCGCACCTGAGCAAACTTTTATATATATATATATATTTATTTTTATTTTTTTTTTGGAACGTACTCTTCACGAGTTTACACTCTAGTTGCTGCATGGCGAAAGAGAGAATGGACAAGTAGCCCTACCATACATCAGGCTACCAACCCAAAGCCAAATTGAACTAGAATAAAGAAAGAAAATGACGAAAATTAAGAAGGATGTATTTATCTCAAAAATTAAAAAAAGAAGAAGTTTGGATACAGTTTTTACCATGAAGTGCATGAACCAACTTGAAGTGGACTGGATATAATATGTCAAACGAATATGCTATATATTGAATCCTATTACATTATTTTTTGATGTTGAATATCTTATTTCACATGAAAAATTCGTAAAAGTTGATCAAAATGTATTGCATTATATAAATTGGTTTGAACAGTTTATGTTTTGGATCTTAAAAACAATTAAAATTTCTAAAACGATTAAAAACATAAAAAAGGAGAATAACTTATGTAACGTTGTAGTCACAATATTAGTGGATTAAAAGTTTTAAACTATTTATAGTGCATTTTAAAATAGATTAACCGATGACTGTAAGTGCTCAATACACTCACTTACTTTCAAAAGTTAAAATTAGGGTGCATGCATGTTCATGTGCGTTTTCTTGATTATATATATATATATATGATTTTTCTCAGGTGCGGACGTCCGTACCGAAAATTCGGTACGGATTTTCTGTTTTCGACTACTTTCCGATCACATTTGTACATCTTAACCGTTCAGTTTTTAGGTCCTAATGTATAGATCATCTTTACAAAATTTCAGCCAATTTGGTGATAGTTAAGGCATCCAAAACTTCAATTTACACGAACAGACCGAATCTTTCAAACCGGAACCGTTCGTATTTATAATGATAAATTACAGTTTTGAATGCATTAACGATCACCAAATTGGCTGAAATTTTGTAGAGGTGATCTGTACATTAGGACTTATAAACTGAACGGTTGAGATGTGAAATGTGGTCGAAAAGGGGGGGGGGGAAACAAAAAATCCGTACCGTACGCACGGTACAGACGTCTGCACCTGAGACGGACTATATATATATATAAGGCCCTTCTTGTGAGTGATCATTTTTTTAGTCTTTTTTACGGATAGGGTATTAGAGCAACTTTTCGATCATATCTTAGCATCTCAACCGTTCAATTTTTAGGTCCTAATGTGTAGATTACTTCTGCAAATTTTCGGTCAAATTTATTATCGTTAAGGTATTCAAAATGGAAATTTAATATTATAAGTATGGACAGTTCAAGTTTGACAAATTTGGTTCGTCCATTGATTTAATCTAGTTTGATACCTTAACAATGAAAATTTGCAGAAATGATCTACACATTAGGACTTAAAAACTAAATGGTTGAGATGACGAAATGTGATCGAAAAGTTGGTCAAATGTCCTATCCCTAGAAAAGATAAAAAAAATGGATCCCTCACTAGAAGGGCCCCTGTATATATATATAATATATATATATATATATCAACCGTTTAGTTTTTAATACCTAATGTGTAAATCAGTTCTGTAAATTTTCACCCAAATTGATTATAGTTAAGACATTCAAAATGACGATTTAAGATTATAATACACACACACACACACACACATATAAATATATATATACATATCTCAACCGTTTAGTTTTTAGTACCTAATGTGTAAATCATTTCTGTAAATTTTAATTGATTATAGTTAAAGCATTTAAAATGACGATTTAAGATTATAAGTATGAACGGTTCAAGTTTGACAGATTTGATTCCTCCATTGATTTAATCTAGTTCGATACCTTAACGATCACCGATTTGGCTGAAAATTTGCAGAGGTGATCTACACATTAGGACCTAAAAACTGAACAGTTGAGATTGTGAAATGTGATCGACAAGTTAGTCTAATGCCCTATCCCTAGAAAAGACCAAAGAAAGGGCTCTCTTAGTGGAAGGGCCTTATATATATTACAGTTTTGTTCTTTAATTTTATTTTCACTCCAACGCCTTAGACAGTGAGTTGACATTTTCTTGTATCCACCTCTGGGTTTTGGTTTGTTATGCCATTGGACTGTAGTTTGTTATGTCATTGGGCATTTATATGGATCAATGCAGATCCCAATTGACGCATGGCCTGCACACCAAGTCACCAAAGAACAAAACACAAAAGTCTACAAAATTAAAGAGCTTCAAACCCGAGCTAGCTGCATATTCGTAAGTCATCACATCCATTTGGATGAGGAAGTTATACTAAGAGGATCTTTTCATTGATCAGTTACACTAAGAAGATCTTTTCATGATTTATATTAAGTTCATCTGACTTGCAATGATTAACGGCAAATATATAGTTTCACTTCATAAAGTTTACAAAGTAACAAAAAACTCTCTAAAAAAAAAAGGGAAAAACAAAAACAAGAAAGCAACACTGCAGTTGTAACTTTAAAAGAAATGTAAGCGATATTTTACAGCTAAAAAGACAATGTAGGCAGAACCCAAATTGGTAGTGGAAAGCTCATCTCCAGGAGCTTCTTAACACTTTCAGTGTAGATTTCTTCGAAGCATTGATCTTCAACGTTATAAACACCAAAATCGTAGGCTTCGTAATGATAGCCCACGTAATCACAGTCATGATTAAAATATATGCAATTTGATTGAAATCCTAAAAGTTTTGCAGCCAACACACATACTGAAGAGTTGTCACCCACAAATAGAGCAAAATCACCCAAGGTATTTTTCTCAGTCCACTCACCTGCTTGGAAATTCAATTCAAAAACTCTAAATTTCTTTGTCACACGTTTAACTTCTCCAAACTCTAAATACCTTTGAACCATCCACAATTTATTCCCCTCTCCTTCAAAAATATATCTTTTTATATCATCATCATCATCATCTGGGCGGTTGCCGTGTCCAACCAATTTTATATTTGAGTTGGACCAAGTACTAACATCAAAAGATAAAACTTCGCTCCAAGAATTCACAGCATAAAATTTATTTCCCAAGCTAGCAGCTTCTTCAACCATGTGGCAACCTAAACGGGCATTATCAACACTTTCATCCACATAAGTCCATGTTGTATCCTTACCCAATCTAATAAAAGCCAGTGTATTTCTTTCTAAATGTATGACCGTAACAATGCAATCGTGTGCATTTAATATTGGGTCAGCTGAAATTGTGGCCTTGCAAACAAAACGCTCACAATCTTTATACCATTTTTTCCAACCTGGAGGAGTTAGTGGGGGAAGCCGAATGAGGGAATTTTCTTTCTTTTCCCTCCCTCTAACTCTAAAGAGTGGATTTACCAGGGTCACTCCAAAAGTTTTGTCCACGGTATTCTTCTCAGTAAATATTAACCATCCTTTCGAAGACCCAATAAGCCGCTTCCTCGGCACATTCACTTGGAAATTAAGAACCTTCTTATTAACGAGATCGTAGAAATTCCAATAGTCTTTTCTGCCTGAATAAAACAACAGCATTGGAGCTGTCATACTAGCATGTTTGGTACTGTTATCCTTTGCTACAGAATACCATGTTTTACAAACCAAGCTGAACCCCAAATAGTCTGATGGTTTTAGTAGTTTTTCTGCAACTGAATCTAAAAGATGCTTAGGCAAATTTTCCCAATCTGAAAATGACGAAAAAATTTGATTAGAATTAGAGAGAGACCGAAGAAGAACATTGATCTTTTTGACAAAATATTTGGTTTTTTTTTTACAAAATATGAGGTGATGTTAGGGATGCACGACCGCTGGTAAGCATTGGCCCACACCTACAAGCTGACCAATGCTCACGAAATTTTAAAAAAAAAGGACTAAAGCAAAACTTTATATAAAACTAGTTGATTAAATCCTTGGTATCAACCGCAAAAAATTCTGCTAGAGAATGATCAAGAAAAAAAAAAAAAGATTGTGTGAGAAAACAATACCTGGCTCCATAAAGACTCTCCAACCCAGCAAAAGATGGTTGATGTTGCAGAGAAACGCAGAAGCAGAAGAAGATTGAAGGTGTTCAAGACTTTGAGTCTGTGTTTCCTTGGTTTTCCGGATGGTCTGAAGATCTGATGAAGAAGACTCTTTCTGTAGTTAAGCTCCAAAGTTGGTGTTGGCTGGCTTGCTAGATCTTCCTTTTGCTCTTTAATTAGCTTTTCAAAAAAGCCCAGAAGAAGATTGAAGGTAAAACGTGGAGACTTCACTTTCTCTATTTTGGGCAAGTGGTTGGTAGTTGTTTAATTGTCCTCGATCAAAGGAAGCCAAAGAAAAAAAAAAAAAAAGGAAAGATGTGAATACTATAGTCGTTCTTCCAGTATCGTTTATTTGGTTCCTGGTCTAGGCTTTGCTTTGAACTGCTTGTAGATACAATTGCAGTCTCTACCCTTATTTAAAGGCAATTTCTGTGTCCAGTAACAATTAGGTTAGTTGACCTATTTGAATTAGGAAACTTAAAGAAAAACTAGGTAAATAGACCTGTCTGAGTTGGGAAATTATTGTGAAATTTTTTCTTAAAAAGTATGCGATTCTGAAATATGAAGAATTCTACCTACTGGACTCTATATCAGTGAATATACCTGTTTGAATTTTTTATTTTATTTTAGGGGTTCTTAAGAGATCCATTAACTGAGAACAAGGCAAACTATTCCTTAGTGTGGAGAAGTTATGGTGACAAGCTATGGTACCTACCATTATGAGAACAAAAATTTGAACAACAATTTACAAGTATTTGAACCAAAATTACAACATTGAGAACAAAAGTTATCATATTCATTTACACTATTTACAACATTGAGAACAAAAATTACAACATTGACAACGAATTTGTTCAAAACTTGTAAAAGTGTCGTAAGAGGTGTAATTACCATTATTAGAACAAAAGATTACACAAAGTAGGACTCAAATTACAATTTTGATAACAAATTTGTTCTCACTTTGTAAGTGTGGGTATGGGATACATACCAGCACACTAGAATTTCCCGAAGTTATGGTGATGGTGTTCCAGATGATCAATGTCTTTGATCTGGCATTTTCCCAATTTCCCGACTGTTCCAAGACTAATATTGGTGCCATGGTAGTTTATCTAACCCGCCTTTCACCATTTTTGGAATTATAAAAAAGCATATTTGCTGCTTTTAAGTAAATGCGGTATAAACATGGTATAAACATTCTGATATACTAGTATCAATTCAGGATGTGATATCCATCTCGAAATATAAGGGCAACAATGTTAGAGGACAATCAATGACTTGTGAAAGGTGCAAAAGAATACAAGATTACATAAGGTTGGCTATCATTAGCATTCACAAAATTTTCTGAATTTATAAAATGTTATTTCTCAGATTCATCATTGGAATGAGATTCACTGTCTATGACCATAACTATCTGCTTAATTTTAGATTCTTCATCCTCAACTTGGGTTTCCTTGTAATCCTTGGGAAGTACATTACAATTAATGGTCTGCCATACCGGTCTCTCTGATTGGAATAATCTGTTGGTTGAAAGTAGCCATTAGATTCACTAAATAGAGAGACAGAGGGGAAAGAGATAGAGGCTTACGGATGCTTGCAAAGTGTGGGGCATTTAATTGCAACTGCATACTTGCAGGTGGATATCACTGTAATTGAACTGATCATAGCTCTCAGCTCTGAGCATACAAATCTCACCTGCAAAATGCATATAGAGTAAGGAGAAGAGGGATGGGAACAGAAAAATGAAAACTAAATAAAGTTCATAGCTTTGTATTTCAGTATCTCGAAGTTGTTTTGTAAGATCACAAGTGGTTCTGTTCATATATTAATGAGGATGATACCTGTATGAAAAGAGCATGTTGATAATGAGAATGTGTCCATCTATATCAACGATAACAAGAAAATGCACATATATCAATCAATTCAGTTTTATTTCAATTATTCTGCATAAATCAGTTGTCAAAGACAAAGTTTTTACAACTAAAGCAATTAGACCATGATCACAATGCTCTGTCGGTTAATACTCACAGTCAAAACAATATTCAAAGAGAAAAATACTATACAAACTAATTCCAAAGTCAAAAACTAAACATGAGTTTGTATCTTTCTGCAAGAAATTACAAACCTTAACATTAATAGCCACAACCATTTTCAGACATAATAAGCAAATTTGGGCAAAAAGGAATACCGATCAAAACACCAAGAAAGATTAA
This sequence comes from Rosa lucieae, assembly GCA_024704745.1. NCBI lineage: Eukaryota > Viridiplantae > Streptophyta > Magnoliopsida > Rosales > Rosaceae > Rosa > Rosa lucieae. Next base: position 18,807,262 of record CM045493.1, on the reverse strand, counting down.
CACTCCAAAGCAACCTTAGAAGCAGTATTGAAGAAACAGGAGGGAGATTTGCTGAAAGTACCAGTTGTCTTATTTAGCACCTGTAGTCACAACAGTGAAGATAGCTTCTTCCTCAAACCAGTCACCTAGAATATAGTCGTAAGAAAACATTGATAGGTCCAGTCTTGCATTCCCAAGCACTTTCCAAATCCGAATTAGCTATTTAAAGATCCTGAATTTACAGCAGAAGGATCCAATTCGCAACGAACTGATGCTTGGTTTAGAAGAATGCATCCACAAAAGGCAGCAAAGGAAAAAAAAAATATGCCTCAGACTTGGACTGTGACAAAACCTTCTCAGTGTCTGGGTGATTCTTCTTCTTCTTCAGAGTAAGATCAAGGACTCAAAATCGATCAAACCTTTCACCCCGTAATCACTGCAGGCAGAAGGGAAGATTTCAAGACAGTCAATGATATGCAATTCTCAAAATTCCAAATACATACAACCTCTATAATTCTAGACACAAAACTAACAATCAACACTTTCGGTCAAACCAGAGCACATCAAAATCATACACCAAGGGTCGGCCTCTTATAATTGATGCAAGTCTGCTGCTTTATTATTCATAGTATTAGTCGGCCGTATATCACAAACAAGTAGATATGATATGAATGCATAGAGTAGTTTACTACATGGTAACATTTCAAGCAGAACAGTAGATATAGTTAGAGATCCTACACATAATAAAAAATAGTGGCAGATGAGAATGTGTGCGCATGAACTATACTAAAACGATGATGGTTCAGGTATATACCCCTTCCATTTATTTCTTTAATTTTGATCCTTCTTAATGGTACAGATGCATAGACTGCATATAGCTGCATTATGCATTAGTGAAAGTACTTGACACCATGAAAAACTTGCCTTTCTAATTTAAATGGTATTTAGTAAACTTGGTGCAACTTTTATAACCTACTTTTCTTGCTTCGCTCAATCATTGGTTTGTAGAGTTTGCTGCATAGTGGCTTTCAAGGAATATATTTGTGCTTGAGTAATCACTCGCTTGGGATACTAACGAAAAGTTTTGGAGCCTTAGCAGTTAATGTTTTGATTATACTTTGGTGTTAGCATGATGTAAAAAGATTTTAAATGTTCTGTATCAATTAATGCAGAATTTGTTCAGTTAATCTGAAATGCAATTTTTATTTTCTGTTGTGTTTTCTTTGCACATAACGAGATTATTGACATTTTATATTATGTTTTGGGCAAGTAAAAGCTGCATTTCACAGGCTTTAAATTCCCAAATAGTTTGAGGGTATCATACTGGCAATAAATGACGGGAACATCTGTTGAGATAGTGAAAACATCAGATGAAAGAAAGAGTGGTATAAAATTGATTTTTATTAGTGTAATGAGTAACAAAAAAATGCGAGATTGTTTCTATGCCTACAATTTAACAAACTCAGATATCATTTTCCATGCGAATCTGGATAGGACAATCATAGTATGAATTGGTTTCTATTGTTTCTTTTCTTTCAGTTTTGTCAACATCTTCATTCATTTTTTCTGTACTATATGCAGCAAAAGATACTCTATCAAGTGCAGGGAAGAAAATGGTGGAGTACATGGTGCCATTAGTAGAGAAAACTAAAGACATGGCCGTGTCTGCAAGTAAGACCACTTTGCATTATGCTGGTCATGTTGCGGTAGATTTCAAGGACAAGGCGATTGTGGCAGATTGGACTGCAGCGCACTATGCAACTGAGGCAGCAGTGGAGGGAACCAAAGCAGCTGCAAGAGTAGTTGCCGGAGCAGCAGGGTATGCCGGTCGTAAGGCTGTGGATATTGTGTCCAAGCCTTTTGAGTGCTGCTAAAGATGCTGCTGTGGTGACTGGTGAGAAAGCTGAGGAGTTCACTGCTCGGAAGAAGGAAGAGGCGAAGAGAGAATATGAGGCCAAGAAAGCAGCTGAAGCAAATAGGACCAAGGTAGATATGTCATGTCGCCTATAATATGCTTACTGTTATTCATTCTGCAGTTAAACTTTCTGAAAGAGATGGAGCAAGTAGGATTTTATCTGAAAATATACAAGTAAAATTCTCAATGTATTGAATAAAATGGTTATCTTCCCTTCAAAAAAGAAAAAGAAAAAGAAAAAGAGGGTTATCTTCAGAGGCCACCAATTACTTATGTACTCATGATTAATTAGTATAAAACTAATTAGTTTATTGCTTGATGTGAACAAGGGTTCTGAGACTACTTATCAAGGAGGAGAATCCAAATGCTGGGAGTAAGAGGAGACATGGACGAAACCAGTTCAGAGGGAATCTCAGCATATGCGGAGTGGCAGACCAACTGAAAAAACTAGCCAGAAACCGCTCAATTACAGAGGGAGCGCGAGAGGGCGGTACCTGGGTGCTGGGAACAATCGGCACGACTTGAGGTGTGATACCGGGAGCTGTTAGAGACATTGGTTGAAATAGCTGAGAAAACGAAAAACTTTGTTATTGGGTAGGGTGAAGGTGGGAGCTGTTAAGACATTGGTTGAAATGGCTGAGATGAAACTGGGTAGGATGAAACTATATTGGGTAGGATGAAACTGGAATTGTTGAGGAGAGTGAGGAAGGGTGGAGCTCAAATGCACAACAAGGAGGGCAGGAATAGAGGTCATCTGAGAAGCCAGGCAGGCGAGGGAGGGGGGGGGGGGGGGGGGGGGGGGGGGTCATCTGTGATGGTGGTGATGGTACTAGAACATGATCCACTTAATGTTTAGTTGTAAAATGGACTAAATCTTTTGTTAATACAATGATCATGTCAACTATATTTTCTATGCTTTTGATATGCATTTGAATTTAGTCCTTAAGTAGCGTTGTGTTAGTTCCAAAACCGCAGCAAAGCGCGGCCAAGCTTTCTAGTATGAATTATATGTCACTGGAAGATCCTCTCCCCTCCTTGCCTGTCCTTGCCTTTTGTTTTCATCCGTTAATGTAAAATCTATAGGTTAATAATCATCCACATCAGCACCAAGAGTATTAATTACCCAAACTCTTGGCTTTTCTCTGTCAACATTGTTTTCATCGTCTCTCCTTCTCCTTTCCCAAAAACTCTTGGGATTTCTTTTCAGAGATAAGTTCACTCTTTGAATTTAAAAAAAAACAAAACAAAAAAAATCACTCTTGCACCATCTATTGTTAGTTTTCAATCTGATTTCTTTTTTCTTCTTTTGCTTTCTTTCTTCACCTTCTGCTTCAATCGACCATCAGAAGCTCCGGGTGCCGAAGGAGATCTCTCCGCCGGCCTCCGACCAGAAACCCGTTGCTCAGACCCGGCCTCTCTCTCTTCTATTTTCAAGCTCTGAAAGTTTCACTCTTTCTGCCATTGATGGTGGCTTTCCCCCATCTGTTCAGTTCTTTTGTTCTTTACTTTCTTTTAGTCATAACAGGCATCCTCCCATATTGATGATGACATGATTAATTAGAATAAGTTTTCCAGTGTAAATTCAAGACTGGAATTAATGTCGAAGTAATAGTAAATAAGCTTTTCATTTTTTTTGGCTGATGTGTCAATATCATAGTCCTCGGATATTAAATCGATGGCCTATAATTGAAGTCAAGGATAAACAAGGAAATTTCCTTGCCAAGGAGAGGATCGGCTCCCACTTCCATTTCCATGTCATTATCTTCCTTTTCCCAACTATGATTGAACTGGTCAATCGTCAGCTACCTTAAACTTAATGCATGTAGAAGAATTAATTTACAATTTGTTTTCATTTGAATTTTGAATTTACTGATGTAGTTACGAGGCCAAAACAATAATAATGGAGGTTTCCTCATTTAGTCTCTAGCTAGCATTATATCTGTCTCTGCACTTCCAACATTTCTAGCTATCTTACGCAGCATATCACCATCTTTGATATATAATGATGAGAATTGACATGCATGCCAAGTTAAGTGCCTTTCAAAACTTCCATTTCCATGTTGTTACCTTCCTTTTCTCAACTATGACTGAACTAGTTAATAGTCAGCTGCCTTGAACTTAATGCATACAGAAGAATTAATTTATATTAATTTGTTTTCATGATGTAGCTCCGAGACCAAAACAATAATGGAGGTTTCCTCATTTAGTCTCTAGCTAGCATTATATTTGTCTTTGCACTTCCAACATTTATAGCTATCTTGCGTACATCACCATCTTTGGTACATAATGATGAGAATTGACATGCAAGCCAGGTTAAATTACATGTCTATAGTCTATACCAATCAGTGACCAACCAAATACAATATGGTTTCGTTAAAACAAAAACAAAACATAAATGAGAATGAACTTAATCAGTTACTTAATCTAATAAAGATCCCTAAAGGGCAATAGCTATTGTTAAAGAGTTGTATTAGCTGTAATGTCATTTCCATTTGTATGACATATTAGCTCTTTAGAGCCCCAACTGTTTATCATAATGCAGCAACATAAAGCTTTGATCGATCTTAACATCGATCAAGCTTCCAACACGTTCAAAACTCTTTTAAAATGATTCTTCTTTTCCTTTTTTATTTTTTATTTTTTTCTTTCTACATGCATTTGTAATGTGTTAGAATAATGACTGTAACCAAGAAAACCTATCTCAAACTCAAAGTTTAAAGCTAACTAGAATGCTAGCTGTTGCAGATGAGATGTTGCCCCATCGGTTTAAAGACACAACTTCTCATTGTATCCCACCCAGAATCTGAGGCAAAATGTACCAGTCTGATGGTTTAAAACATTATTCACTATGACAAACATAAAGTGAAATCCAAAAGAACCTAAACATATAGTTATAAGCATCATAAAGTGAACGAGAACCTAAATATTTAAGTTCATTACAGGAGTATCATTTAAAGATGGGTTTAAAGATAGGTCTCCATCACCTAAATGCTTATAACTATATCCCAATTTGCTTAACAATTGTTCTTTCGGATTTCAAATTTAGACCAATAACCTATCTTTGAAGTTACATATAAGCAACTCTAAAAACCACCCAAGACCATTTCTCTTGTAGTGTAAGACCAATTAATCTATACATGGATCTATCAAAGGACTCGGTGAACAAGGTAAGAAACAAAATCACAAGGACCATCATCATAACCAATAGTTGGAAAACCGAAATAGAGGCAGAAATTGAAAGAGAAAAGCAATCTATTGATTGAGACCAAACTTAGACCAAAGAAAAACTAGTTACGTACTACAATAACAACCGTAAACAGCCACTAAGGCACTAATTCTTTTGTCATTCTCGTCTTCCTCCTCCTCCTCCATGGCAGAAATTGAAAGATAAAGACAATCTATTGATTGAGACCAAACTTAGATTAAGGAAAAACTAGTTACGTACTACAATAACAACCATAAACAGCCACTGATTCTTGCACCTTACTCGTCTTCCCCCTCCTCCTCCTCACCCCCTCTCCTCTTCCTCCTCATCCTCCCCCTCCTCCTCCTCCTCCCCCTCTTCCTCCTCCTCCCCCTCCTCCTTCTCTTGCTTCTTGTTGCCACCTGAGTAAACACACATGTGCTTGCTTCCACTTCGGAAAATCCGAGCCAAACACTTCTTCTTATTGCAGAAACTAAATCCTTTGTGCTTGCTGTTTTTGTACCTTTTGAAATGAACCTTCAAAGCATTTCCATACTTATCCCACGTGAAACAGTCATTGCACACGATGCAAAGTAGCTTCTCATGACGATCCTTCAAGTGTTTGAAAGTTTTTTCCAGATAGTCTTCCTTAAAGATGAAGGTGCAGTACTTGCATTGTCCTGCTGCCATTGATCTGATCTGTTCAAACAACCAAAATAACATATATTAATAAAGAGTGGTAGTCTTAATACCCATAATGTGTGTGTGAGAGAGCGAGAGAGAGAGAGAGAGAGAGAGAGAGAGAGAGAACCTTTACAGAGATGAGAGATAGGACAGAGGAACTGTACAAGGACTCTGGAAACCAAGAGTCTAAGACCCTTCTTTTATAATGAGAGTACTCAATCGGACACAGAGCAAGTACTGGCAGGTTTCAAAAAATTGTATTTAAAAAGATGATGGTCCATCAATCCATCTTCGATCCTTAACGTAAGATGTACCAAACTGTGATAGTGATGTAGCAAACTAGCTACCATGTATGTTGATTTTCAACATAAGTGAAAACTGTGACAGTGATGACTGTTAATTATCTTACCCAAAGTGATGACTGTTACTTATTTCAACTTTTAATGGTATACTTGCAGAAAAAACTAATTCTTTTTCAATTAAGCATGTAGATTTTGTTAAACGTATAGTGCTTCATGTAACGTTCGAAAACACTTATTCACTAATCTACAAACTAATTAAGAAAAAAGTACATTATTTTTTGTTTTTGTCAAACGCTATTAAAAACAGTTCGAATTGAAGTACTTGAAAACTCTTTCAACACTGCCAAAGGCGAATGGCTTGAACTAATTTATAGCTTGCAAGTTGTTGCTCTAGTAGTGAACCTACCAATTCTCACCTTTCAAGTTACCAATCTAGGTTAAGTTTGATGAGGTTAAGTTTGATTTTCAAGTTACCAATCTAGGTTAAGTTTGATTTTTAAAGCCTTGCTTCATGAACTTATTTTACTGACATTTGCTATATATACTTATACTTATTATATATGTTGCAGCATGGTGATGAAGGGATGGAATTGACAATTACTAGTGAACCTGCCAATTCTCAATGATGTTGTTGCTCTTGTAGTGGACCTGCCAATTCTCTCCTTTCAAGTTACCAATCTAGGTTAAGTTTGATGAGGTTGCAGTACTATATATGTTTGCACTTCGGTTAGAAGAAAGGGTGTTAATTGAGCCAGTTTTTAAAGCCTTGCTTCATGGACTTTTACTGACATTTGCTATATATACTTATACTCATTGTGCTACAGCTAATTGATAGTGACTTCTTCTTATTATCTAATGTTAGAGCTGCTTCATTCAATAACTTTGCATACATTATGGTAATTAAGGTCTTACTCCAATAAATTGCGATTATGCACAGTTTACTCTGTGTGGAGTCATTGATGCAGAACGGATGGCAGCCCAATTTGAAAAACAGTTGGATCATGCTGAAGGAGGAAAACGAAAAGTGACTAGTAGACACGAAACAGCTCGGTGTCCGATTGAGCCTTTTTCGGGCTTTCGGGGTCGTTTAGGGCCTTAAAATTGCATTTTCGAGTTTTGGTTTTCCTAGTTATTTTTGGGTTGTTTTCGTTTTTACCCATGGGCTTTAGGGTTTCATTGTTAGTCGCCCTAGGGTTACTTTTCTCTTATTTATGCAGCCGCAAGCGGCTGCAGAACCTATCTTTTAACTTTTAATCAATAAAATAGAGAATTTTCTCTTTTATCTCTGGTGGACTCCAGAACCCTTTTGTTAGGTTTATTACTGGTAAACCTAGTTATCAATCCGACTGCGTCAGTCATTGTCGTTTCGTGCTATACATAATTTTTTGCGATAGTACTGTTTATATACCTACTAGTTAGATAGGATAAAGAAATGAAAATGGTAACAGTTATATTGGTTTATAATTATTTTCAAAATTGATTCAAAATATCCAATATGAAGCCTATGGATTGTCATCTTCTAGGTGATGAAGATCCTTTAGAGTATTTAACTTGTCACCGGAGTTCAGATATTTAAAGTTGTCAATGTTAATTGATACCAATGCTTTACAAGTAAAAAAGTTGTATTTGGATATACTAGTGTCATCCGAATTTTATAATGTCTTGGCTCAAAAGTTCTAGCCTAGTTATAGACTGTTCAAGAATTTTTTCGAGGAATCTTTTGTTGGCTTATCTTATTTGCTTATTTCAGATATGATCCTAGTGCTGCACATGCCCTTTTTGTAGTTATTTCAGTTTTGCTTTTCCATTTTTTGTTCATTGGGATGCTTCTGGCTACATTTTGTTGGTAAGAACCACTTCTGGCTGAAACTATTATGATACTGTGGTTTTTGATTCTTGAAATACTGCAGCAACTTATTATCAAGGCTGTGTTTGCTTCACGAAAAAGCTGCATGAAAAATAATTTTGAGGGAAACTCAGTTCTGTGTGTCTTTTTTTTCTTTCTTTCTTTCAATATAAGGTCCCTGAAGTAGGAAAGCATGTGTGTAGGTTTTGTCTATTGATGAGATATGAGATCAAGGTAGTGTGGGGAATCGCTTCCTTATAAGGCTATATATGTAGATTGTGAGTATACAACTAGACTTAACTACAGGCAACAATATGCTAGTTATAGGTGAAGCAACATATGCTGATGATCTCATGTGGTTTGATGCTAGTGTGAATCCAGAAAAGATAATATGTGATTATTTACTTGCAGAGACATAAAATTTCAAAAAGAGTGGAGATTGACATTATGGTAGTGTTAATAACAACTCCCTGTATATAGATAGATATTATGTTATCTAATTGTATGTCTGGGGAATAAGATATATTCCAGATGCAAGGGCAGTGTTGGGGTCTCAGATTACCATATGAGTTGGCCCTATTATATATTTTATAGAGCACCTTACTGTATTGAAGATAATATAATAATCAGTTCCCTTTTTTAATCATGCAGGTTCCTTACTAATTCTTATCTTCGGGAAGAGGCTCCACAATTCATACCGCTTCCTTGCATTTTGGTTACCTCCTTCATGTATTATAGTTCTGTTAGTTGCAACATTTAAAGGCCAATCCTGATAGAAGTGCAAAAGGCAGTCATTGAGGCTGGTCTTGATAAATCTAGAGAACCTTTAGTTACACTTATCGTGCAAAATGGAACCATTAGAAAGGGGGACATAGTAGTGTGTGGAGTAGCCTTTGGAAAGGTTGGTTGATTACTCCTTGTTTTTGATGTAATCATATGTAATGTTGACAAAAAAATGAAAAACCTCATTTATACTATTTGTCATTTTGGTTCACAGGTCTTGTCAGCTTCTAGCTTAAGAACTCTTGGGTGTGATGGTGAAGTAGAAGGGATTGGTTAAGTTGTGGCTTTAGACAATGATTAAGGTAATTCTCAGATTCTCTACCTGATAACCTTCTAGAAGCATTTCTGCACCACTGTGTGTTTTCTGCAAGTATTCTATGAAACTACCAGGGACGGCCCTAAGGGTGTGCAGGTAGTGCCACCGCACAAGGCCTCTGAAAATGGGAGGCCTCCGACTTCGAGTTTCAAATACATACATACTAATATATATATATATATATATATATATATATATATATAGGTATCTATATAGGTATAGTGAATATAAAATATTTAGTTCCTTATGAAAACACTCTTGCTTGTGTAGTCCAGTTGGTAGGTTGGTAAAGGCGTGTGTGGGCCTTCATTCGCTTGTCACGAGTTCGAGTCCCAGGCTTCGTATTTTAATCTTCCTTTCTTCCTTTCCTTCCCTTTTTTTTTTGTTTTTACTTTCCCTGTCCCTATTTATTTTTCCTTTTATCTTTCTCTTTTTTAATCTTCCTTTCTTCTTTTTTCTTCCTTTTTTTGTTTTTTCTTTTTTACTTTCCTATTTTATTATACCTATTCTTTTTTTTTTTTTAAGTCATTATGCAGTGAACATAAAGTCTTGGTCAAATTTTCGCACTAGGTCTCTGAATTCTCAGGACCAGTCCTAGAAACTACTAATGTTGTTTTAGTAACTGCACCATACTTGAACTTTGATTAGGAACAAGAATCACTTCAAAGGATGATTTATTGCTTGTAGTCTTGTAGATAAGGGGAGCTTGCACTGGAAGGAGCTCATTATTTGACAACAGGAGAGCTCGTGAGTCTCAGGGAGCAGCAGCTTGTGGATTGTGATCATGAGGAAGTGAGAGGCTTGTCTTGTTAAGCTTTCTTGAATAAGAGCTAAAGCTGCTATTATATGCTTTTGCCTTTTAAATATAGGTTTGGATCTTTTCCTTCAAGACTGAGAATAATGAACTACCAAGAGAGTTTTCTACTTTTCTACTGTAAACCATGTTTGCGACAATATAAGTTTCTTCTGTTCCAAAATCCTTGCTATGTTCTTTTATTTCCTTTATTATTTTGTTGATTGTTTGAATAGTTTTGAATAAGAATCCTCTTTGTAGAATGAAATAATATGTATTGCCGACAGGTCATATTGTAATAAGCAGACAACTGTAACCAAAAAAATATTTCCTCGCTATAGACTAAAATTTAATAATGACAAAAGTGAATTTTCTCACTATAGATTTCAGTTCCTACACTAACGGAAAAAACATTTCTCGTTGATTATTTTTAGTGAGATAACTTTTTCTTGCTAAAAGGATACATATTACAATGAAACAAAATTTTTTAGCTGAAATGGTTTAAAGTGAGGAAGAATTTCCATGCCAAAGCTATTTATAATGACGAAAATATTTTCATCGCAAAAAAGTAGTTCAAACTTTTTATTTATTTATTTACAATTTGTATTTATTAATTATCATTAGCGAGGAAGTACATAATTTAGCGATGAAAACAAGTTTGTCAGAAAATATATTTAACAACTATTTTCTGATCCTCAAAAATTTTTAACGAGGTAAAAGTATGAGTTTGGGTGAGGAAAAATATTGTCACTAAAGATTAACAACAAGAAAAATTAATTTTCTCGCGAAAAAGGTTTGGCGAGGAAATAGTTTTTTCGTCGCTGAAACTTTTCTTTACGAGCTTTCTCCAACGAATTGAAGACGAAAAAAATTTCCTCGTGGAAATATTACAACGATGAAATGTTAGTTTATAGCGAGGAATAAGTTCGTCGCAAATGAAGTTTTCTGTTGTAATGATGTTTAGATTTGTCGTGCCCAATAAGTGGATCAATCAGAATTACTAGTGTATTTTCTTAACATAAATCGGCCCAAATATCAAAGACGTTTTTCAAGGCCCTATAAAATTTTGAAATCCATGCCAAAATATCGAAACTACCCTCACCAACGTAGTGTATTTTCAGCGCGCGTTTTTCTTCTACCTATATCCTCTCACTCGATCTTTCTCTCTGTGACTCCAAACCCAGAAAACTATGGCTTCTTCTAAGCCGGTACGGGTAGCTGCGTGCATTCTATGGCTTCTGTTCCTCACTCTTCCCTCTTCTTCTTCCTCTAAATCGCCGATTGAGTATTCTCTAGGTAACTTTCTCTTCCATTTACTCTTTCAATTTCGTCGCGCCAATAAATTGTACCAAGTACAATACAAGTTTAATTTTGTAGTTAGTAATTACATTTAGTTGGTAGAGTACCTATCCCAAAAGCAAGTACACATAGTACAGCAAAAAGGGCCACCAGTGAACCAGAGCAAAAGAGGACCATCCCTAGAATTCTAAAGTAATGAACTAGTAACAAAAGAGATGCACATCATGATCTTTCTCAAGAACCCTTGAATCTCCAATGTACTTGATTGCAATGTCACCATTAAATAAATAATTCTAACATTGTAAAAGTTATAGGTTTGATTCTCACTAGCATAACATCTATAAGGGTGGGGGGACAAAGATTTTTTTTATTTTTTAAATGTCGCCATTAAACATGTCACAATCAAACAATTGAAGAGCAACGTGCATATATAAATGCATCAATTGAAGTAGTTCAGTGATTATTATAATATCAGTTACTCAAAATAATAGATATACTTTTTTTGGCTTTTTAGGGAGTTGAGCACAATCTTAAATCTTACATATGATTACTTTTTCTAAAGTGTCAGTTTTTTTTATTGCCCTAACCATACTCACATGTGAAACCATCTTAATGGTTCATTATAGACATGCAATTAGAGGTGGCAAACGAGCCAGCCCGGCCCGGCCCATTTTAAGCGGGTCTAGTCATGCTTCGTGCCGTGCTTGGGCCGGCCCATTTATTATCGTGTCGGGCTTGTGCCGGCCCATTTATTATCGTGTCGGGCTTGTGCCGGCCCATTTACTTAAACATTAAGCCCGGCCCCGCCCATGGCCCTAGCCCATATAGTGCCGGGCTGTGCTCGTGCCTGGTCAATAACGGGCCGTGCTCGTGTGTACCAACTATAAAGCGCGATTTTAAAATATTAATTTGAACAAATAAAAATTAATTTTATTTAACTATTTAGAAAATTAAAATAAATTAAGTTCTACAATGTTTTTCTTAATCTTAACTTTTTAAGATTAGATTTCTAATAATTTTTTATATTCCACTATAAGAAAGAAAGAAAGAAAAACTCAAAATATATTGTTTTTAGTATATTATTGTGAGATTAATCTTTATTAATATAATGAAGATTTAGTATCTATTATTCTTTCCTTCATTCTATAGTTGTATTATTATGAGATTAGTCTTACTAATAAACATATATTAATATTTAAAAAAATACTTATGTCAAAATAAGGATATAATGTTTTGTTTCATTATTTTGACAATATAAAAGAAAACATTGGTGGAATTGTCATGAAATTTTAAATAAAAATGTCTCATATTCAAATCTCATCATTGTAGTTTTTTAATATTTTTAAAAACAAAATGAAATTTTGTGTTTGTAACGGGCCGGCCCACAATATGTCTTGCTCAGGCCGTGCCGGGCCGGGCTAATGGGCCAATATTCTTAGGCCCAGCCCGACCCGTTATTCTAACGTGCTCGGGTCGTGCCGGGCCACTAACGGGTTTGGGCTGTGTCGGGCCTCTTTTAAGCTTGCCGGGCCAGTGCCGTGCTCGTGCTTAGTGGCCCGTTTGCCACCTCTACATGCAATGACATAATAATTCATTGGAATTTTTAAAAGAATGGGTCATCGTTGCCATTCTATGAATGGTAGGTTAATTACCATTTTAAAAAAATTGTATTTAAAAATTTGATGTTCCATCTTCGATCTTTAACGTAATATGTACCAAACTATGATAGTGATGCACCAAACTAGCTACCATGTATGTTGATTTTTAACATAAGTGAAAACTGTGACAGTGATGACCCTGTTAATTATGATCAGCTGCAACCTAGCTATCTATCTTACCCAAAGTGCAAGATGGCACTATTACTTATTTCAACTTTTAACTTTTAAGGGTATACTTGCAGAAAAAACTAATTCTTTTTCAAATAAGCATGTAGATTTTGTTAAACGTATAGTGCTTTATGTAACGTTCGAAAACACATAATCTAGTATCTACAAACTAATTAAGAAAACAAACATTATTTTTTGTTTTTGTCAAATGCTATTAAAAACAGTTCCAAGTACTTAAAAACTCTTTCAACACTGCCACAGGCGAATGGCTTAAACTAATTTATAGTTTGCAAGTTGAACATCTTTGTATTTATGGCAGAACGAATATGTTGTTGCTCTAGTAGTGAACCTGCCAATTCTCACCTTTTAAGTAACCAATCTAGATTAAGTTTGATGAGGTTGCAGTACTATGTTTGCACTTCGTTCAGAAGAAAGGGTGTTAATTGAGCCAGTTTCTAAAGCCTTGCTTCTTGAACTTTTACTGACATTTGCTATATACTTATACTCATTGTGCTACAGCTAATTGATAGTGACTTCATCTGATTATCTAATGTTAAAGCTGCTTCATTTAATAACTTTGTATATGTTATGGTAATTAAGGTCTTACCCCAATAAATTGCGATTATGCACAGTTTACTTTTTTTTCTTTTTTTCTTTTTTGAAAGAATGCACAGTTTACTTTGTGTGGAGTCATTTTCGTTTCGTGCTATACATAATTTTTTGCAAAAGTACTGTTCGCAAGTTTACTCTGTAGTTGCAGCATGGTGATGAAAGGATGGAATTGACAACTAGTTATACATCATGATATCTAGCTACCCACTGCCACATTGAACCGCAAGAAAGAGACTTATCAAGGATATATTAACATTAAGAAAAATATTTTGGATACAATTTTTACCATAAGGCGCATGAAACAACTTGAAGATGATATATCAAACGAATCTGCTATATATCGAATCTTATATGATATTGGCCTTTTGCATTGAAGGTCTGCTCCCACATGAAAAATTCGTCATACTTTAATAAAAATTAAAAGTTCTAAATGATTAAAACTGATTTATAAGAAAAGAAGAATAACTTAATTTTCTGTAATTAAGAGAGTGTATCTGTTGGGGCACCAAGATTTTGGATTTCACATTGATTGGAAAATAAAAGTTTCATGAGTCAGTACAATAGAAGTTTAATTTTGTAGTTACATTTGGCAAGTAGAGTACATATAGAATAGACCAAAGAGGGTCAAAATTAAGTTCATATAGAATAGAGCAAACAGGGTCAATAGTGAGCCCAAGCAAGATAGAATAATCCCTAGGATTCCAAAAATAATAACAAAAGAGCTGCACATCATCTTTCTCATGAACCCCAGTGTACTTGATCCCAATGTACCAATCAACATCGCCATGAAATATATCAAAATCAAATCACTAGACTGCAATGGCATAAAATGCATCAATTGAAGTAGTTCAGTAATTGTTATAGTATCAGTTACTGAAAATAATAAATACTATTCGGCTGAAAATTTGCAGAGGTAATCTACACATTAGGACCTAAAAACTAAACGGTTGACATTAGGACCCAATTGATGCATGGCCTGCACACCAAGTCACCAAAGAACAAAACACAAAAGTCTACAAAATCAAAGAGGTTCAAACCCGAGCTAGCTTCATATTCGTAATTCATCACATCCATTTGGATGAGGAAGTTATACTAAGAGGATCTTTTCATTGATCAGTTACACTAAGAAGATCTTTTTATGATTTATATTAAGTTCATTTGACTTGCAATGATTAACGGCAAAGATATAGTTTCACTTCATAAAGTTTACAAAGTAACAAGAAACTCTCTCAAAAAAAAAAAAGGGAAAAAAACAAAAATAAGAAAGCAACACTACGGTTGTAACATTAAAAGAAATGTAAGCGATATTTTACAGCTGAAAAAACAATGTAGGCATAACCCAAATTGGTAGTGGATAGCTCATCTCTTGGAGTTTCTTAGCACTTTCAGTGTAGATTTCTTGGAAGCATTGATCTTCAATGTTATAAACACCAAATCGTAGGCTGCGTAATGATAGCCCGCGTAATAACGGTCCTGATTAAAATATATGCAATTTGATTGAAATCCTAAAAGTTTTGTAGCCAACACACATACTGAAGAGTTATCACCCACAAATAGAGCAACATCACCCAAGGTATTTTTCTCAGTCCACTCATCTGCTTGGAAATTCAATTCAAAAACTCTAAATTTCTTTGTCACATGCTTAACTTCTCCGAACTCTAAATACCTTTGAACCATCCACAATTTATTCCCCTCTCCTTCAAAAATATATATTTTTATATCATCATCATCTGGGCGGTTGCCATGTCCAACCAATTTTATATTTGAGTTGGACCAAGTACTAACATCAAAAGACAAAACTTCGCTCCAAGAATTCACAGCATAAAATTTTGTTTCCTAAGCTAGCAGCTTCTTGAACCATGTGACAACCTAAACGGGCATTATCAACACTTTCATCCACATAAGTCCATGTTGTATCCTTACCCAATCTAATTAAGTGGTGTTAGCTCAGTGGTTAGAGCACCCACTACTTATGTACGAAGTCATGAGTTCGAGTCACCATGGGGGTAGGAGTGAAATCCTTTGATCCTCTATAAAAGAAAAGAAAAAATAAAATAAAAGCCAATGTATATCTTTCTAAATGTATGACCGTAACAATGCAATCGTGTGCATTTAATATTGGGTCGGCTGAAATTGTGGCCTTGCAATCAAAACGCTCACAATCTTTATACTGTTTAAGGATATCTCTATTTGTGTTTAATCCAAACTGTAGGTTACTTGACCTAGTGGTAATAGGGTTCAATTAGAAGAATCTAGAGATTCTCTTTCCTTGTATGATTCTATCTCTATGCATTGTAATCCTCTATATAAAGAGGCCCCTATTATCAATGAGAATACACAGCGATTATCTCTCAATTTCTGATTCCCTAAAACACTTTATCAGCACGAGCACTAACCCTGAAACCCTAAATTTCGTAACCTTCAAATATCCGCTGCCTACTTTGAAGCTCTCAATCCCAGGAACCCAGAACCGGCGGTACCACCCCCAAAACCGGCCGGAATCAACCTGAACCGGCCACCGGAAGTGTTCAAACCGGCCTCCCAAGAAAAATCCAAAGATCTCCTGTGTGGTTCGCCATCTTCCTGTCCACCCTTCACTACCACCTTTTGTCAGTAGCTGCACCTCGTCCCCAGAATCCGGAATATGAAAAATCACCACCAGAACCGACCAAAATTCAACCGAACGTACCACCGGCGTCCACCTGACCTGAACTGGCAGAAAGGAAAAAAAAAAAAAAAAGAGATCCTGTGCAGCCCAAGCCCGCCTACTGCAGCCCACAGTCAAGCCCAAAAGCTGCAGCCCACAGTCGAGCCCACGTGCAGCAGGCCCCAGCGGAGCCCACGTGCATCAGCCGAGCCGCCAAGCCGCAGAATTCCCTGCCATGTCAGCGTCCACGCAGGCGTCCAGTCAGCCTACAACGTCATCCTCCAGACCGGCCGCCACGTCAGCACTGCTATCAACCTCAGTCAAAGCCGGTCAACACTTTTCCGGCTACTTTTTTTTGGTTAAGATTTCCGGTCACTTTTAAAGGTAATTTTTCTAAAAGTTCCCTTTTTGAAGTTTTTTTATTTTATTTCTTCTTCTTTTCTCGGGGACTTTCAACATCCCTTCTTCTACCCCCCTTTTCTTCTTCATAGGGGAGACCAAAAGCCGAACTGTGGGGGTTCGTGCTCACTCCAAGCTTGGAGCTTGTAGAGTCCTCCAAACTTAGAGTTTGTTGAGAAGAAAATGATAGACCACATACATCGTTGTTTCGATCTAATCCAAAACCCCTCTTGGAATCAGATTTTCTTGGAAACGACTACGCTGAAATCCCTAATTTCTTGGAAGCAACTACGCTCAGAAATTTAATAGATTTTCATGCTAGCCCTTTTTCGCTCTGAAACTAACCCTAATCTTGTGTTGTTTTTCAGGATGAGTTAACTGAACAAGTTGAACTTGTTCCACTAGAGACAACTGACGCAGGATACCATAGGTGGGTCCGAGATGTGCGCCAACATCTTAAGGCTGATGGACTTCTGGAAGCCATCCAAGAGCCTAGTCAGAACGTGCTCTCCATTGAGCAAGCTACTGCTTTTGAAGCAAAACAAGCTAAAGCCATAATTCTCATGACAAGGCACATGAATGACGCGTTCCAAAATGAATACCTCAATGAGGAAGACCCAAGAAAGCTATGGGTAGAACTTGAGCAGCGATTTGGCAACTTTCGTGACTCCCTGCTTTCTGATTTAGAAGTGCGATGGCATAGCCTCCGCTTTTGTGATTTCAAGTCTGTGCTTGATTATAACTCGGAAGCTCTTCGTATCAAGTCTCTGATGGAGTTTTGTGGCCAAGCCATAACTGATACGATGTTGATCGAGAAGACTCTCTCTACCTTCCCCGTCTCTGCACTGATGATTTCAAAAAATTATCGGATTGATGTAAATGCAGGACGTATCTCAAAGTTTGATGAGCTCATTGGCTCTATGAACGTAGCTGAAAAGCACGACAATATTCTTGTGAAAAACTATAATGCTAGACCCGTGGGAACTAAGCCTATTCCGGAGTCTAACTATAGTCGCGCCCTTAATGGAGGACGCAAGGAGCGAAACCCTAAGAGTGGGGACAATTCTGGACATTCTAGTCCATATGTTTGCCTTAAAGAGGAAGGAAATCGCTAAGAGAGGCGTGCATTGAACCGTGGAGGTCAACGTGTGAAGAGAGGGAGAGGTGGAGCCTCCGACCATGGTGGTAACGCCACCAAGAGCATAGGTCGTCCAAATCGCGCCCCAAAGGCGCCTTGATCAAGGGAGCCTGACCATAATGATGTTTGTTTTCGATGTGGATCAACTGAACATTGGGCCAAAGCATGTACAGCACCCCAGAATGTTGCAAATGCATACAAGACGTATCGTGAAGCAAGGGAAGCAAATTACATGGAACAAGAACATCAAGATGGCGATCTCGATCTAAGAGTGGAAGACTACAAGGATCAAGACCCAGAAACTGGCGATTTTGATTAAGTCTTTTTATTTTCCAAGAGATGTAGGCAATTGCCATATTACTTTTGTAGTAGATGCCAATGATATTAGTCTTTCTTCAAAGTAGGCATACTCAATGTAAGTGTGATGTCTAGGAAGGTTTTGAGATAAGTGGTACTTAAGCTAGCTTTACTCCACCGACATCTCTCTACTCACCTGGTCACATTTACATTGGAAATACCGAAAGAAGTTAGACGACTCTACCAATTTTTTGCATTAACTAGTTCATTGGATTAGATTTTCCTTGATCAAAGAAATAATGATGTACTCCGTTGGCTTATGAATAAAATTTCGAGTTCTTTTCATTATGACTCAATTTTGATTCTGAGCATATGACTTTGTGACTACGATGGCTGGGCCATCAGTATTAATTCAAGGACATGGAATAGCCTAAGTTCCACTTGCCAAATGGCACCTTGATTACAGCTGTCACAGAAACTCTCTACGCTCTTAGGGAAAATCGTACCCTATGAATAGCCAACGAATTCCATGCAAAAATGCATGTAGAGAATGGAAATGAGTTCCTTTGCAATACCTTTAATGATTGAGAACAAAGACGCATCTTAGAGAAGTTTATGTGTCTCTCTAGTGGACTCTATGTCACTATTCGAGCTATTAATCCAATAAAAGTTATGAGAAAAGATCTCTTAGATTTAGACATATATTGGCTTTGTCACGATAGGATAGATCATCCTAGTCATGATATGATGATCCGTCTACAAAGACTTCACACGGACATCTTTTCTCTCGAGCGAAATGAGCATGAATCAAAAGTTGATTCCTAGACTAAGTGTGACTGACGCTGTTGCCTAGGGCACTGCCTCCGTCCACCATCAGCCTAGGGCTGGCGTAGTTCCTATCCATAACACCATGGATGACGTCTATCATGGTGATGGCACCCCAGGTGATATTGCAATCACCAACTTGCTTCAAATAGCGTTTCAAACGCACAGGCCTAACCAGTATTCTCATTGGTTGCTTCTCAAGCCTCATGCTCATTTTGCAAAGCCAGTTCCTTCGGGAAATTAGGACTGAGACCGTCCTACGCAAAGGATATGAAAATACTCATTCTGTTCTTACATCAAATCCATGGGGATTCTATGGACTGATTCAACCAATATCGCATGCAGCTATGCTACTTCGTCTACGACCCACCGCCACTCAATGTACCTCTGCGTTACAGCTAGTGACTGGGTATAGGTATCGTACTTACGCATATTTGAGTGAGCTATTTATGTACCCATTGCGCCGCCACAACGCTCTATGATAGGTCCTTACAGACGAATGGGCAACTACATTGGATTTGAGACTCCAACAATCGTCCGCCACTTAATGTCCTTGCAAGGCGATCTTATTACCGCTAGCTTTGCGGGTTGTCACTTTGATGAGACAGTCTTCCCGTCGTTAGGGGGAGATAAGAACACGGATGTTCAGTAGGAAAGACAGAAATTGTCATGGCCTGTCCCCACTATGTCTTATCTCGATCCCTACTAAAGTGATGAGATCACACATCTGCTGCAAATATGCCTGCAGGGAAGTACGTCCCTACGAGAGGACGTAGCGCCACCCTACACAGAGGTAGGCATGGTGCCAACGCCAAAGAGAGTTGCACTCTGGCGTTACAGGCCATGGCCCCAGCTAGGATGCGTGGGAGGCCCGTGAGTTCGAAGGATACTTTGGCACATTCCAATCCTTGCTACACGTAAGTGAGATAATATTTACTCATTTTGGGGGTTTTGGGTCAATGACCCAAACTATAACCTACTATATATGTTAATTAGCTTAATGGTTCATCATATATGATGACATGATAAATCACTTTGATTTTATGAAATGGTACGTTATCTTTGTTTTTTTTTTTTTTTTTTTTTTAAATTACCACTTTAAATACAGAAAAATCAAGTACCGTCCCAAAACTATTTTGCCAATGCCAATTTGATTGCCGAACTCTCAAAAGTATCAACGTGATACCCAAAGACCTATATTGGCATCAACGTGATACTTTCGTAAAAAATTTCTAACAGCTCCGTCTGTTTGCTGAAGTGGCAAACAAGTCAAAAAAAAAAAAAAAACAGAGAGAGAGAGAAAAGACCAAAATGACCCTGATGTTAAATCTCATCACCAATTTTTTTTATTTTTAAAATTCTCAATCTGGGGTCCGCTTCTTCGAGCTCGGTGGTTGGATGTTGAGAAATTAAAGAGGATAGGTTGGGTTGGCGGGCAGCGGCAGAAGGTGACAGGAGAAGCGGAGTTCGGCAGGGATCAGGAGTACGTTGGGGTTGGCGACAAGGTTGAGGCGGGAGAGGAGGGACTTGAGGGATGGTTCACGGTCGATGAAGGCGGTTGACTCGATGAAAGAACGAGCATTAGTCTCTTTTCTCTGGGATTGGTGTAAATGCAAGAGGAGCCAAGGAAGAGGAGCTTGTTGACTCGGAATCGGTGTGTCGATGACGTTGGTCTAGATTTGGAGGTTAAGGGTGATGAAGTCAGCCAGGTAGTTGTTGTTGATGTGGATGCCTACGACTTTAGCGGCGGCGAGGATTAAGAATTGGAGTTTTTCGGCAGTGAAGAAGGACTCAACTTCGTTTTAGCGTGTGAGGTCGAGGTCGGCGTAGGTGCGCAGGACGAGAAACCTAACGACTGGAGCTTGCGAACGATGGCGGAGTCGACTAGTTTGTTTGCACTCTGATTACCGGAAATGGGTCAAGTTGCAAGATGCATCACTACCTTCGTGGCCATGGTTTTCTGAAATATGTTGATGGGTATCATCGAGAGAGAGAGAGAGAGAGAGAGATGCAGATAGAGCTCTGTGCTTCATTTTTTTTTTAAATCAGTTAGTAGTTAAAGACTATTCTGCCCCTAATAAAAAATATCACATGGGGCCCATGTGCTTGCCATGTCGGCAAACAGACAGAGCTGTTAGAAATTTTTGACAGAAGTATCACCTTGATACCAATATAGGTCTTTGGGTATCACATTGATACTTTTAAGAGTTCGGATATCAAATTAGCATTGGCAGAATAATTTGATGATGGTACCTGAATTTTTCTCCTTAAAATATTATATTACATCTTCCTTCTCTAACCTAAGATGTACCAAAATAGCTAACATGTACATTGATTTTCAACAAAAGTAAAAACTGCGACAGTTTGATGTAATAATTGAAGTAATGTTGTTAATGTTTTTTTCATGTAATTTTTAGGCAAAAATGGAGTTCTTTTCACAGTGCATTTATACAATTTACAAGAGTGAATACATGGCACATTCTCATCGGAAGTGTAATTCATAGTGATTATAACTTTTATAAGAATGGGGCATTACAAGCTTAGCTGAGAGAAAACAGAATAAACAAGATCGATCTACCCGACCATGCAAGGGCAGAATATATATTGAATGAATCTTATGCTAGCATCGACAACAAATGAGTCCTGGCTGGAGAAAAGGTACAGATTCTGGAGATAACCTGAGTGCTTCAACCCATCTGATTTTTTCCCATTACTTGATTTTATTGGGATGCCCAAGGTGTAGCTTACCACAGGAAGAATGCATTTAGCAAGAGCTTTACTACAGAACTTCAAAATAAGTATTGTTGGTATCCCAACCAGCATTTCTTCCCATAAAGCAAGGAATTATTATTTGTGATTTAAATATACGTGGAACGGCTTCATGGTGAAACTGCTGGTATGTTTGCTGGACCCCAGATACAATGCCTAATGCAACACCATTGAACGCTGTGTGGTACTAAAAACTTGGAGTTGTAAACTCAGGAGTTGCATAAGAATTGAAAGAGCAAAATTGAAGTTAAATTTGATGGTATGTTTGCTGGACCCCAGATACACTGTCTAAACCCAAATTTTAGAGACACCCTCATTCTGAGCATAAGATAGGATGCAATGCAAAAGGTATCGAGAGAAGCAAACATAATTTTCGGTGAGATCGAAGATGGCACTCCATATTCCAATTCATTATCCTCCTCATCTTTTGTAGCTGTTATTCTCATAACAGGAGGGCAACTAAGTCTAGGAGCTGATACAACATCCTTTATACAGTTCCCCAAGTAATCACAGAAAGCCATCAAGAGGGTCATTTGGGTGAAGAAAGAAATTTGTCGACTTTTGGGTGCACTTTGACATTCAGGGTCAAGGCTAGGTTAACAGAAAAATATATTAGATGACTTGATTTTCCAAAAAAATGACTTGAAGATCGAGAAACACACATCGATTAACTCCCAAGGTACTACAATTCATTGATTAATTAGGAGAACATAGATACTAGAGCACGAAACATAAATATAACAGAAATCACTAATTGTTGCAGCACACCGTAGACGACCACTAATTGTTACTTGTGCCGGACGCCTCATCTTGATCATCCTCGTCCTCGTTCTCCTCCTCCTTCACCTCCTCTTCCTTCCTTCCCCGCCTCTTCCTCTGCTTGGGCTTATTCGGCAATGGGTGGAGACATTTGTGCTTGCTTCCAATCTGAAAGATTTTGTTCAAGCATTTCTTCTTGTTACAAAAGTTGAAGCCCCAGTGCTTCACACTATTATAGTGATACTCTAGAGTTTCACCGTGCTCCTTATAGGGAAAAGTTTCGTTGCACACAGTACACATAAGCTTCCGATGCTTTGACTGCAAGTGTTGAAATGTGGTTTTCTCATCATCTGCGCTGAAGATGAACTGACAAAATGTTAGGAAACTAATCTGTCATATCTTCTATGTTAATGCAGATCGGTACATTGATTGAGTTGTATACGAGCTGTAACTTTCCTTCTATGTAATCTAGATAGTTAACAGGTTCCTGACTTGTAGGAACTAATTGTGATAGCTCTTGTATAAAGGATACTTTCCTATGTAAATGATATTATCATTCCCAGTCTATTGTTTTCTCCTTCTTTCATGGTACCAGAGCAGAACTAGATCCTGACTCTCTTTCTTCCCCACTGCACTCTACTTTCTCGTGCAGCCTACTCTCTAGTCCCTCACCATTCTGGTCAACATGGCTAAAGACGATGTTCCACTATCAAAAGATCACGGCAAGACACATGCCGACTCCTCCAATCCTCCTCCATCTGAGATGTCAAAATCTGATCTTTCTAATCCTTATTATACCCATCATTCAGATCATCCAGGGCTGTCGTTCATCTTGAATGGCAGGCCGCTATGCTTTCTGAATTACAGGCTCTTCAGGCTAACCGCACTTGGATACTCGCTCCTCTTCTGGTCGGTAAGGTTCCTATTGGCTGTCGTTGGGTCTATAAGGTGAAACATAAGGCTGACGGTTCTGTTGAACGGTATAAAGCCCGCCTGGTTGCAAAGGGTTTTACTCAGTTAGAAGGGGTCGATTACCAAGAAACCTTCTCCCCTACTGCCGAAATCATTACTATTTGTTGCTTGTTGGTTTTGGCTGCATCTCGTGGTTGGACATTGCATCAATTGGACTTGAACAATGTGTTCCTCCATGGTGGTTTGTCGGAAGAAATTTACATGTCTCCTCCGCCGGGTCTTCGGCAACAGGGGGAGGAGAATCTGGTATGCCGATTACACAAGTTCTTATATGGTTTGAAACAAGCTTCACGGTAGTGGTTTGAGAAGTTTCTGATGCTATACGGTCAGCCGGGTATGTCCAATCTAAAGCTGATTATTCATTGTTCACTAGAAAACATGGGAATTCATTTACTGCACTTTTGATTTACGTTGATGACATATTGATTACAGGGAATGATTTGAAGACTATTGCTGAACTTAAAGCTTTCTTACATAGCTAATTTCGTCTCAAAGATCTTAGAGACTTAAAATATTTCCTTGGTATTGAAGTTTCTACTTCTAAATGTGGGATTTTTATATGTCAACGTAAATATGCCCTAGAGATTATTGAAGACGCAGGGTTACTAGGAGCTGCACCTGTAGATGCTCCCATGGAAAAAGGCTTTAAATTGTCCGATAGTAGTGATTTGCTGAAAGACCCTGAAAAGTGTAGAAGATTAATTGGCAGGCTCATATACCTCACTGTCTCACGTCCTGACATTACTTATGCAGTCCATGTTCTTAGCAGATTCATGAGTCACCCAAGAAAAATGCATTGGGAAGTAGCACTAAGAGTAGTACGTTATATAAAAGGTGCTCCTGGACAAGGTCTGTTCTTTTCCTCCATCAATGATCTCAAATTGAAAGCTTATTGTGACTCTGATTGGGCAGGATGCCCTGTCACTAGAAGATCTACCACCGGATATTTTGTCTTTCTTGGCCCTTCTTTAATCTCCTGGAGGTCAAAACATCAAAAGACAGTATCTTTGTCTTCAGCAGAGGCAGAATACCGTGCCATGACTGGAACATGTTGCGAGCTGACTTGGTTGTAATGTCTGCTTAGAGATCTCGGCCTATCTCTCCATGAACCAGCCCTGCTATTTTGTGATAACAAGGCTACACTGCACATTGCGGCTAATCCCGTATTTCATGAGCGAACTAGGCACATCGAGATGGATTGCCACTACATTAGAGACAAAATTCTAGATGGTACTGTGGCCACAAGGTATGTAAATTCTATGTATCAGCTTGCCGATGTCCTGACCAAACCTTTGGGGAAAGATATCTTTGTTCCTATGATTCGCAAGTTGGGAGTGCAAGATATCCACTCTCCAACTTGAGGGGGAGTGTTAGGAAACTAATCTGTCATATCTTCTATGTTAATGCAGATCGGTACACTGATTGAGTTGTATATGAGCTGTAACTTTCCTTCTATGTAATCTAGATAGTTAACAGGTTCCTGACTTGTAGGAACTAATTGTGATAGCTCTTGTATAAAGGATACTTTCCTATGTAAATGATATTATCATTCCCAGTCTATTGTTTTCTCCTTCTTTCACAAAACTTACACTTCTCGTCCATCACTGCAAAAAAAATAAAGATAAATGTCAAATGTTGCATTGAACCAAACATGTCAACAGGATCAATGTTTTTTCAGTCGCAGCTCTACGGCTTTAAATTGTTGCATGAGACAGAGAGAGAGAGAGAGAGAGAGAGAGAACCCTTAAAAGAGATGAGAGATAGGAGTAATAGGACACAGTGGATTAGAGAAATTAGATACTACAAGTGATGAATGGATTTCCCTTCATTGCAAGTAATGAGTTTATATTCACATTGCTTCTCTACACTGCACTATAATCGATGCTTCAGACTTCTTCAGAGAGCACAGAGCAAGTACTGATAACGACCTATTGTCACTTCTCTGTTTAAGTTTTTCTTTGTTCCAGAAGTGTTTTGAAACTCTGGAATTTCGCAGTCCTAGTGTCCTACAACTCCTACCTGTTATTGAAGGTAAAACTTTGATGAAGGTAGGCAGGAGAGCACGTGGAGACTTCACTTTCTCTATTTTAGGCAAGTGGTTGGTAGTTGTTTAATTGTCCTCGATCAAAGAAAGCGGAAAAAAAAAGAAAAAAAAAAGAAGGAAAGATGTGAATACTATAGTCCTTCTTCCAGTATCGTTTATTTGGTTCCTAGTTTGGGCTTTGCATTGTAGATTGTAATTGCAGTCTCTACCCTTATTTAAATGCAGTTCCTGAGTCCAGCAACAATTAGGTTAGTTGACCTATTTGAGTTAGGAAACTTAAAGAAGAACTAGGTAAATAGACTTGTCTGAGTTGGGAAATTATTGTGTTCCAACAAGAACGAGGTGAACAAAACCTCTTTGAGTTAGAAAAGTAGATTAATGACAAATTTTCTTAAGAAGTATGCGATTCTGAAATATGAAGAATTATACTTCAAATAGACCTTACTGGATTCTAAATCAGTGAATATACCTGTTTGAATTTTATTTATTATTTTAAGAGATCCACCAACTGAGAACAAGGCAAACGATTCCTTAATGCAAGGTCATATTAGAGGATCTATCATTTTCAATGTTGCACAAATGTAAAGTTGTTGATCCATTGTTACGTAGGCTTTCGATCATTATACAAAGCACTTTGGCCCTCTTGCCAAGGTGTCAAGGCCAGCACTTAATAGTAGTGCTATCGTGACACAATCTGAAGGAGACATCTAAGAGGGGCAAACCTTGTAGGCCCAGTGACAAGCTTGGAGCTAAATGGATAATGAGTAGCATTGTCGTAATTAACTGAAACTTCGGGTTAGAGATATTTTGGTTTGGAATTTGGGAAAACTCAAAACACGTACTAGAAATTTCTAGGACGTCGAGACGAGTTCAATGCACATCATGGCATGTCATTTGGACTTAGTATAAATTAAGTATGGATTATTATTCACAAAGGCAAAGGCTAACCTCAAATATACTATTGAATTGCATGTAGAGTTTATCTTCATATTCAATTTTACTCTCCCATTGACGCGTCGTGAGAGGGTTATGAAAATGGATAGTGCAAACTGGTGGAAAGGCTAACATTAGGGGGTAGGTTACATTTTCAATTTCAATCTCTTTATTTACCAGTAGGAACTAAACCAGAGATGCTGAGTATCGAAGTTTACTTTTAATGTTACTTTAAAATATTATTGATTGCTTGAGCAAGGTTTATGTAACTAATATATAATCCTACATTTTTTGTAGGTTTGTTTGCAAGATATTCAATTGTTAAGGTTCGTAATAAGTATTTTCTTTGATCAAAAGAAGATATGTTGTCTCTAATTAAACAGTCAGATAATTTGTTAATATTGATTCATGGTTTGTATTTGCAGTTTATTGGGAAAGATCAAGTACCAGATAGTGCTCTGTTCCTTTTTTTTTTAGGTCTGAGGCCCACACCTACAAGCTTACCGATGCTCACAAAATTTTACAAAAAAAGGACCAAAACAAAACTTTATATAAAAACTAGTTGATTAGATCCTTGGTATCAACCGCAAAAAATTCTGCTGGAGAATGATCAAGAAAAAAAATAGTTTGTGTGAGAAAACAATACCTCGCTTCATAAAGACTCTCCAACCCAGCAGAAGATGGTTGATGTTGCAAAGAAACGCAGAAGCAGAAGAGATTTAAGGTGATCAGGACTTTGGTCTGTGTTTCCTTGGTTTTCCGGATGGTCTGGAGATCTGATGAAGAAGACTTTTTCTTTAGCTAAGCTCCAAAGTTGGTGCTGGCTGGCTTGTATAACTAGAACATGGAAGGTACTACTTGGGATAAAATAGTCAGTGGATGGAATATGAGCTTAAACAAAAAACTTTCGGTGTGTTGAACAAGTTTTCTGTTTTCACATTTTGATATCCAATGAAGACATTTCATTCATATAGAAGAAATTGTTACAAGTGGAAAGAATATACAGAACATGAACCACCTCGTAACCTAACTTCCATCGTTCAAGGAGACGAAAAACAGCTACATACTCTCTACCACACCATGAGGTTGGAAAAAGGTCAATCCAACCATGGAGACTCAGAAACCGACAAAGTGCCAATACAAGTGGTATAGGGTCATCGGCTTACTAACTAAATCATGGCTCTAACCTGAGAAGGTGCAAGTATTTGTGAAATTCGTAGGAAGTTAGAAATGATGGAATCTATAACTCCATCAATGAAAAACTCCTTTAATTGCAATTTCTATTATTTGGTTGTATATATTTAGGATTTGGAGTGTGTAATTAAGACAGTTTAAAACAAATAAAAATCGGTAGTGGATGGCTCATTTCCATGAGATTTTCAGCATGTTCATAGTAGGTTTGTGGGAAACTTTGGTCTTTTGTAAGAATGGGATGAAGTCTTTGGAATCCTTTGCGTTGAACGGTCTCGGTCCTAATTTTCCTAAGGAACAAGCTTTGGAAAATGAACAATGGCCTTAACGATAACTGATGAGGAAGCCGGTTGGGCCGAAGAGGCATAACTAATTGTCGAGGCACCATCGGTGGTCCAACAGCTGTTGGCGGAGAGGGAGCCGTAGTGGCAACAACAAGGGCCAGCAGCAGCTACCTGGAGGGCTGCAGCCAGTTGGTGGCTGGTTGTAGTCAACCGAAGCATGGGAGTACATTTTGTGATTTTAGGAATGTCATATGATTCTTGCTTTGTATAGCTCAAAAGAAGGAATGTCTGGGTGAAGTCTTAAGTATACATATCATCATATCATGACTAGGATGACCTGACCTGCTGTGCTAAATTCAGTATGTGTTAGAATTCAAGAGGTACCTCTTATAACATTATTTTATTCAATGGCTTGAATAGTCGTGGCATATAACCCGCTATAGAGACACATAAACTTCTCTAAGATGCATTTACAATCGCAATCATTAGAGGTGATGCAAAGGAATTCGTTCCCATTCACACAATGTGCTTTCGCTTGATATTTATTGGGTCCAAAATTTATTCATTAATAATATAAGCCAACTATTACATCGAAAAGTCTCAAAAAAATCTAAACTAAACAATAATCATTGGTTATCACTAAACTCTTTTGGTAACTTCAATCGAAAACGACCAAGTATCGGAGAATGAGGTTTAGGTGGAGCAAGGCTCATTTAAGTACACAACCTCATTCAAATGTTATCAAGATATCATATCCAATCGGATGAGCCTAGTTAAAGAAGAGTTATCACCAACAACATTTAAAAACAATATGGCTTATGCCATTACATTGAAAATAATAGAGGTTTCTAGTCATCATATTCAGCGGTATCCTTGTCCGCGACTTTAGCAGAAGGCAGAAGTAAAGTCTGCAACCTTGAGCTTGACATCATGATCATGTTTGATGGGATAAGTTTCTCTTTCGTTTTTCACAGTCTTGTATGCTTCAGCTACTTCATTTGGTGCTCTACATATGTTTACCCAATGATTGAATGATTAGTCTCGAAAACACATATTCTTATTTATTAGTTCTGGTTTTCCTTCTTTGATTGAGGCGTGGAATTCCCACGACTGCTCTGGTTCTTTTGGCCAACGGCAATCTCTCTCTGTCCCCGACGTCCTCCATGGTCGCAGCGGGTTTCACGTTGGTTGTTCAGACAGTTTCCTTCTTGACTATAGTGATCGTACAAGCCAGATCATCCAGATTGTTTTCCCCTAGGTTTAGGGTTTTGCTCGTGAGGCCTTATTGGAGGCGTTACTATAATTTGACTCTAGAACGATTTTTGTTTCGATAGGTCGGGAATTGTAATTTTTCACAAGTATAGTGTCGTAAGTTTCAACAACAACCATCGCTGAAATCTTGTGATTTGTCTTGCTTAAATATCAATTCAATATTGCTTGGCTAGCATTATAGCAAAGACAGAGAAGATAGAGAGAGTTTTCTTAATCAGGTCCTCATTTGTAATAGCTTAATTACAGAATTGCTTTATTGACCTAATGCTGAGGGCCTCCGAGTTATACCTTACTACGGACTTATAGTCCGCAAAGCGGAGATTATTTCATCACTCACATAATTCAGGAGGTGAGATTCTTGGAGATTTCCCAAAATGCTCTTCAATTGAAATACGTAGATCTCTTATTTTCAACCATATACTCGAGTAATCATCCATTTGGTGCGTCATCAAGATGAGAGCCTTGGTATTGTTCACATTGGAGGCCTGCTTAATCGAATCATCATTGGCAGGCTAGATTGTTCTTAGAATCCCTTTGGCGGTGAGGTGACTTTTAACATCACGGACCCACTTGTGGTATCCACGACCAATAATTTTCAATGGGGAGAAATCAAGTTGGTTCAAGTTTGACAAATCCTTAAAAAGGGTAATCAAGAACATTATTAGTATTTCAGAGCTGAAGAGGCTTCGACTATAATAACAAATAAAATACGTTTCTGAGCAAAAAAGTGCTACAAAGAAACATAAATTTCAAAAACTTGGATTAGACCGTAAAATTAATGTTTTTAATAGTCGAGAATGAAAATCATTCAAGGCTTCAACGAACCGAAGTTCAAAGCACCGGAAACCCCCACAGTTTGCCTTGAATCCCACATGAGAGAACGGTGGGGGTAGGCAAGGGATATTAGAATCCCTGAGTACCAAAAAAAAAAAAAAGCAAGAACTTTTATAAAACTTACTCGCTTTTTCTTCTTGAATCTTAATTTCTTGTGCGAAGTAATTTGGAGAAGTCTTGTAGCTTGATGAGTGAAGGAGCTAGCACGAGCAAGGAGAGCAAAAGGATGTGCGGAGACGCAGAGTTGCACCCAGAAAATGCTAGGGAGCAAGGATGAGGGTGCTCATGGTGGTGGTTTTGGGTTTTGAAATTTTTTTGGTTTTTTGGTGCTCCGGTTACAGCTCATGCTGATAACTTTTTTGTAGAATAAGAGAATTTGAGAGAGAATTTTGTGTTTCTTCATTAATATTAGGGTCCTTTATAGACAACTCTACCCCTATACTACTATGGAAACTTATGACAAACCCTAGTGAGAGCAAAAACTCTCGACGTCTAAGCGCCGCCGATACCAGGCGTCACCAATGGGATTCCTTAATGCCTTCCCACTAGCGGTTGCTCGTGCTTGGCCGCTACCCCGCCTACTTGTTTTAAGCCATTTTCAAGCCTTAATATACTTGTTCTCCGATGTAGGGACTTTCTGCTGCAGTGGCTGATGGCGATGATTGGGCTGGGAGACTTCTGGCCAAGGCCTGAGCATGGGCCTCTTCGGCGGCATCCTCGATTTCTGGAGAGTTTGTTTTGGATCGGCTGGTTCTTGGCTTCAATTTCGGGACTGCTGGCATCGCTCATAGCTATGGGGATGGGTGGCATTAGTCTCCTACAACTAGGGCTAGCGGAGATGTTTCAGGGAGGTTGCGAGCCTCTAAGTTGGTGGCAAGGAAGATAGAAGACAACGCCGTGCGGGAGGCTACTGCCATTGGTGTCCACATCATTTTGGGTTACTTGGCTTTTGGGCTGTATTAAGGCCAATTTCACTGAATTGGTGGGTCAGCTCTTGTGATGCCTCGGAAATTCGTATTTATTTTCTGAGGATTTTCCGGAATCTAAATTGTGATTATTAGACGGTTTCGTGGCCTGTGGATGGAGCGGAAGTGTTTCGGGAGAATAATTATTCGAAGAATATGGTTTTAGGGGGGTTGCAAAGGTTGACTTTTTATTTTGTTGGGATTCTCTGAAAAGTTCCTTCACTAAAGTTGTAGAGCTCGTCGATACGAGTTCGTGGATAGGTGAAACACGGAAATCAGAGTCCGTATGAGAAAGTTATGAGTGTTTGAAAATTTGGAAAGTTACTATATATAGGGATTTCCCTTTCGGGAAAGTTACTATTTTCATTTGGGCTTCCATTTTCGGAAACCAGACCTCCGTTCTCTCTCTCTTCAATTTGCGTGACCCGACCCGAACCCGGTTTTCCAACCCGGTCGGAACTCGCATATCCGGCGACCTCTACAGATGAAACTCTCTAGATCCGCTGGTCTCTGCCGTCCGCTCCTCCCTCTAGCATCCTCTTGCGGCGATTCTCTGTGGTGGCGGCTCTAGAAAGCTGCGAAGTTTGAGGAAATCAGACCCGATCGGTCCTCCGATCTCCGACGTCAACGAAGCTTCAAACTAGGCATGGGAAGCTTGCCGCAGCCTCCTGGATCGATCTGTAGTGGTTGTTTGGATCGATTCACGTGAAACTTGGTTCAACTCGGATTAAACAGCAATCCATGGCTTGCGAGGTAATTTTCGACCCTTTATGCTTCGATTTTGACTTCGTGCTAGTTATGAAAGTGGTTAAGCATGCTGGGATGAACAACTTTGATGTTGGGAGTTATGTGAAATATTGAGTTTTGGTCGGTGGCGGTGCACCATGGTCTGTGACAGAGTTCTGGCGGCGTTCCAGCCATATTAGGAACTGTTTCTGGTATTATATATTTTCTACTCGTTGATACGAGCGTTTCAATATATAATATATAATTTTTGGAGTTCGTATGGATTTGTTATGATTTTTAACATTTCATACCAGTTAATTATTCGATCTGTGAGGATCCGAACATTCGATCTACTTATGGTTTTGTCACATCGATCGTCGAAGTGTTCTAGAGACTTAGGGAGGTCTCGGATGAGGTTTCACCTCTATTGGCGTTACTCATGGGGATTTAGTTCAAAACGAGGGTTTCGAACTTTAATCACTTTGTGATTCGTGCACTGAATCAAGACCCTATGTGTTCAGGTGCTTGTTGGATTTGTTGAACGGATTGCGGCGATTGTACTTGCTTTGGTTAATGTGTGAAGACGCAGCGGAATTCTAAGGTGAGTAAATCTCACGATATTTGTTACGAGCATGATCGATATTTGTTATGAGTAAGATTACCCTATTGTCTTGGAGTTATTAGGTTAACTATGACTATAGTTGGTATTACTAGTATTTCTGAGTGAATGACTACGTATATATATATATATATATATATATATATATTTACGTGAAATGTATATATGCATTTATGAATCTTTGTGATGATTGCCATGTAAATCTTGTGTAGGAATATTTGTGTAATGAATTGTTGGAATCAGTGTGATGAATCTTTGTGATGATTGTCATGTGAAGCTTGTGTAGGAATATTTGTGTAATGAATTGTTGAAATAAGTGTGATGAATCTTTGTGATGATTGCCATGTGAAGCTTGTGTAGGAATATTTGTGTAATGAATTGTTAGAATCAGTGTGATGAATTTTTGTGATGATTGCCATATAAAGCTTGTGTAGGAATATTTGTGTAATGAATTGTTGGAATCAGTGTGATGAATCTTTGTGATGATTTCCATGTAAAGCTTGTGTAGGAATATTTGTGTAATGAATTGTTGGAATCAGTGTGATGAATCTTTGTGATGATTGACATGTAAAGCTTGTGTAGGAATATTTGTGTAATGAATCGTTGGAATTAGTATGATGAATCTTTGTGATGATTGTTATCTGAGTGATGACCGGCGAAATCTGTGTGATGATCAGCTGGACAATTGCTATCTGTGCGATGATCCTCGAAATCTATGTGATGAACAGTAGGACAATGGCTATCTGTGTGATGACCGGTGGAATCTGCGCGATGATCAGTGTGACGACTGCTCGGTAGTGGAGCTGAATTGTTATTAAGTTAACAATAATCGAGAAGACTGATGTGATGGCCGAGGCTACCTACAGACGTTAGAGTGTGGGGTCACGATGATTACTATGATATGAA
Organism: Rosa lucieae; assembly: GCA_024704745.1. Lineage (NCBI taxonomy): Eukaryota > Viridiplantae > Streptophyta > Magnoliopsida > Rosales > Rosaceae > Rosa > Rosa lucieae. Next base: position 18,774,143 of record CM045493.1, on the reverse strand, counting down.
TTGCTTGACTTAGTGTGACCTCTTGAACTAAATTATATGCAGGGGTCACCATAAATTGTTTTGCTTGTTTTGAAATGTGATTGCCTTGTTTCTTCTTGATGTATTGATTGATGGTTTGATTTATCTTAAGAGCCATAGTGGTGACGAATTGTACCTGTGGTGAGGATAGGAAGGATTGAATTTGTGTAATGGGACGCTAGTTGAGAATCTGAGCATGAGGCTTTAGTCACCAGTTGACTTATGTAGGCACGATATGGAATGTTATGTGCATATCGTGTTTAGGTTGAGGTGACTTAGGAATGTATTTATGCTTTGTGATTTTGAGTTTACTCATACGGGCTTGCAAAAGCTTACCGGGTTTGTTGTGTAGCAACCCAGTGCACCATTCAAACGGTGTATGGGTTAATCCTACAGGTCAGGGTAATCGTGGCTGAAGCAGAGGCAACATCCTTACAGCTTTACAGTAGGAAGCCATTTTTGTGACTTTACCATTGATAAGGAGTTCCGTTGTGTAGTTAGCTCTGAGGAGCATTTACGTTTTATTTTGTTGTTGGCTTTTGTAATATATGACTCTACGGAGCGGGTCAATATTGACATAGTGGGTTCAGGATATCAATATGTATTTAGTTTAAGGGGAAAAATGTTTCCAGGTTTTTGTTATTGATGGCTGAATCATCACTCATGTATAATTATGAGATTATATATCGATTTTTATTTGTGTTAAAAATCAGGGGCGTGACAGCTCTATCCATGGGTCTAGATTTGGGACCCAGGAGACCTTTTACCGAGTCTTTTGCTCAATTGTGCTATTTTCATTCCCCTGGATGTGTTGTTTTTACTCGCCGGTAGACTGCTTATTCCTAAATTCTAAAGAAGTCTCAGTGTGATTACATTGTGAGTACCACAATTGCGTGTCTTGCCAAGAAATGTTCTTTATAGTGGGATGAGTCTAGTTTTGATTGGTTTGCCGATCCTTTGCATACCCAGATTGCGGATTCTGATGGTTGGATCTACAAATCTCAAGGTCATGACTTTATTTCTATTGTTGGTAATAATCTTGAGGAGGCTGGGGATTTACTTTCAGTTTCTGCTAGTTTCTCTAAAAAAGTTTCAGACTATTGTTTTTTTGTACAAGGACAAGTAGTTGGTGTAGTACACTTTCTGATCTGACTTGCCTTAGCTCTAGGTCAAAGCTATTTCTAGCCTTTGTATGCGGCCTATTGGGATGCCCTTATGAGAGATTTCAATTGCTAACTCAATGAACTTTTCTTTTCCAAAAAAAAAAAAAAAAATAGGGTTCTTTATATAGAGGGGTAAAAGTATAATCTTCATACTTATATTCCAAGAATCCGGCCTATTCCAAAAAGATGTAGGAAATCTATGTTTAAATCTACTATGAGTTTTTCTATTGGAACCTCCAAATTTGCTCACTTGACCTCTATGCTTTTTGCACCTCCTATCAAATTTTCAAATACTAAATTTACACACTACACCTCACTAAAGTTCCTTAAATAACCTCACTCATATAATTTGCAAACAAACTATTATCTTTAAAATAAATAAAAAACTTAGTAATTTCAATGATTAATTACTCTATAATATTAATTACATGTATATATTCCTTAATCAGACAACATAAATCTCTTATCCAATTAAAAAAAATCAAAAATAATTTCTAATCAACAAGAAAATAACATGAACTATTGTGTGATTTTTTTTTTTAAACTTTTTTTTTCTTTTAGTTGTGCAAAAAAAAAAAGAGTAATATTTTTTTTCTTAATGTTTTTTTCTCTATTTTCTGCACCTCATGATTAATTATTAATTTTATTTTTTAGTTTTTCTATAAATGCTAGCTCTCTCTTTTTTTTTTTTTTTTTTTTTTTTTACAAATATAAGATAGACTTAGATTTAGGTTAGAATATGATTTATTTGCTCTCCCTCATAATATGTGTTCACATGTATATCATATATGTTTATGTCACATATCTTAATCATAGTTTTAGTTCTTATTAAATATATGAATGCTTTAATGAGTATGTAGTGAAATTGGAAAATGAAAAGATAAGGAAAATAATAAAGTATGCAATCTGATTATTATTGAATTGGAAAGTCTAGAGAAATAAAAATAATATTTTTTTGATATAATTATTGTCCTTAATAGTCATTTTGTAGTAGGTTATATATATAATTTAATAATTCGATTATGAATGAGGTCAAGTGAGTAGATTTGGAGGTCTCAATAGAAACACTCATCTACTATCCCTATTACATAAGAAAACATAATCATGTTTGGACCGGTCACACCAAAACTAGATTAATTGCAATAGATTACAATTTTTTGTAACAAATATGCAACTATTATCTAGGAAGAATTCTTTTTGCTAAAAAAGAAGAAGAAAACTATATATATGAAGAATTCTATCTCAAACAGGCACTGTTGAACTTCATATGAGTAAATAGACCTTATTAAATGTCATTATTATTATTTATAGAGATCCACCAAAAGGCAAAGTTTTCCTTAATGCAAGTTCATATTAGGCGATCCATCATTTTCATTGTTGTACACCTAAAGAGAATGTATAGGTCCTTTCAAAAAGAAGAAGAAGAATGTATAGGTGTGTTTTGTTGGGGAACCAAAACCTTCGTTTCACCTTGATTGGAAAATTAAAGTTTAATTAATGTCCTTTTTGATAATTCAAATAATTTCCATTTTCATTACAAATCCGTTACATATCCTGATGTTTCTAACCATGGACTATCATTTCTTTACGGAATATAAGTTGGAAACCAATTTAGTAATGGAGGAAAGGTCACTTACTACTACATTGTTGATCTGGCTTGTCATTATAGAGAGCCTCTAAAAATATTCAATGTTTCAGTTCTGAAGGACTTCAACTTTTCATATTCAGTAGAAAAGTATGCAATTGGGATAAGCAAACAATATGAAACATGAGAATTCAGTAGTCAAAGGACAACAGTTGGAAATGAGGCATTAATTAAGTGTGCCATTTCTATGTAAAATGCCAATCTGATTGCAGATAAATCTGCAGCTAGGAATAACGATCTAATTGATTACAAGAGCATCCACTATTATTCTGTTTCTTTCTTTTTGGAGGCTAAAGACCCAGACATTCAGACCACAATTTATTCATGAATTTTCTTCCAACACAACCCTTCGCCTAAAACCAATCAATCTGTAAACGGATCTATCAAAGACTCAGTGAACAATGTATGAAACAAATCGTAAGGACCATCATCATGACCAGTAGCTGGAAAACCCAATGGATATAGAGGCAGAAATTGAAACAGAAAGACAATCTATTGATTATGATTTAAGACCAAAGCTACATTAAAAAAAAAAAAGTTTGAACCACTAGGCCACTTGCAGTGGTTCTTGCCTAGTTGGGTGTGCTCCCCAACCTAGGTTCGAACCCCGAAGCTGTCAAAGTGGCTAGGCACTGTGCTGCAATGCACAGTTGGAGCATTTCACATGCGCCGAAGGGGTTTATCTTGGGCCTAGGAAGCCTTTGGATTCCCCTTGACAAAGTAAAAAAAAAAAAAAAAAAGTTGGTACAACAATAACAACCGTAAACAACCACTCATTGTTGCGTCTTACTCGTCTACTTCCTCCTCATCCAATGGAAAGAACTTAAGTGGCATAGGCTCTTTACAACGGAAAAGACAAAGTCGGCTTAACCCAAATCGGTTTTGGATAACTCATCTGCAGGATCTTCTTAACGCGGTTAGTGTAAGTTTTTTGGGAAGCTTTGATCTTCAACGTTATAAACACCAAAATCATATTCGCCACCACCGCCCACATAATCACAATCA